>OX346727.1:6341502-7591502 GCA_947063395.1 Hemistola chrysoprasaria | reverse complement strand
AACAATGATTAGAATTAAATATGAATTATACATTGAATTAAATATTATTACGTCCTTAAAATGAACATGGACAAGACGAAGGTGATGTCTAGTGCCCATATTGTGCAGACCCCAGTATCGGTTGGGAACTCTGTTCTAGAAGTTGTTGACTCATACGTCTACCTAGGACAAGCAGTCCAACTTCGAGAAAGAGGTCAATCGTCGAATCCAACTAGGCTGGGCAGCGTTCGGAAACCTACGCCACGTCTTCTCGTCCAAAATACCTCAGTGCCTCAAGTCGAAGGTCTTTGACCAGTGTGTGTTACCAGTGATGACTTACGGATCTGAAACGCGGTCCCTAACTGTGGGCCTTATTAGTAAGCTCAAAATAGCGCAACGAGCTATGGAGAGGGCTCGGGATTTCTCTGCGAGATCGAATCAGAAATGAGGAGATCCGTAGACGAACGAAAGTTACCGACTAACTTGCTAAGCCCAGAGGATTAGCAAGTTGAAGTGGCAATGGGCGGCACATAGCATGTAGCATGATGGCCGATGGCGCTGTAAAGTTCTAGAATGGAGACCACGGACCGGCAAGCGTAGCGTAGGACGTCCATGCACAAGGTGGATATACGATCTGATAAAGACAGCAGGATCACGCTGGATGCAAGCCACTTACAACCGATCTAGATTGAACTCTATGGGGAGGCCTATGATCAGCAGTGGATGTCCTATGGCTGCGATGATGATGATTATTATTATTATTATTATGTCTATTACTTAGAAAAATGTCTTTTAAGGACTATTTATTAATTCAAACAATCATTATATTATTATGTCAAACTTACCCCAAGTTCTTTAATCTGTTCCTTAGCAGCATTCCTCTCAGTGGTCAGTTGTGAGAGCCGTTCCTTCATCCTGGCAGTCTCTCCATTAACAAGCCTACTCTGAGCTTGTTCCAATTCGTTTGCTAGTCTATTTATAGTAGCCCCCTTGTCTATGAGCAGCTCTTCTTTCTCTCTGTCTTTGTCTTTGCATCGCCTCTCTAGTGTCTTTATTTCGTTGTCCTGAGGAGACATCGATTTTTATATATCTCAATGCGCGACTTCGTCCACGTGGAATCGAATTTTAATTTTTTTTATACGGAACCCTTATTTTTTTTGTCAAAAATATCTTGAATTACTTCTTGTCATCTAACATCATCTATTTGCCAGTGAAAGTCTCGTTAAAATTGGTCCAGCTGTTTCAGAGATGAGCCCGTATGAAAAGACTTAACATAATATAGGCTTATCTACAATAAAAGCCTATATTATGGCTTAGGCCTTAGAACATCAGCTATCAGCAGTGAAAATCCTATCAAAATCGGTGCAGACTTTTCAGAGACTTGCGGTAAATCTCTGTTGAAGTTTATGGACGCAAAATCTACAGTGGCGCCACCTTCCCCGTGACTCACTAAACATTGACCGTGTTTTTTCTCTTGCGCCTAACCCCGGTCACTCACATGCGTAAAAATATTCGTACATTGTACAAATGTTTGCACGCATGTGAGGGCAGTCAGATAATACTATTCGCAAACTCAGCGGATATGCGAATGGGTTCGCAAACTCACTATGGAAACCCGTTTGCATTTGATAGATAGATAAACACTTTATTGGTACACCACAAACAAGAAGATCTAAAAACTAATAACAATTCATAATAACTAGTGTAACAATGGGCGGTCTTATCGCTAAGATATATAAGGTACTCTGTGAGCACAACTGGTTGCACGAATGTGTAGGAGACTACGCGAAGGTTCGAGGTTCGCGCCCTTTGATGTGCGTCAAAAAACCGACACAACTTGGAAAAGCACGAATGCAGCGAAAACTTTGCATAACTATTTGCGAATGTCGTCCTACACTTGTGGGTTCGCGTATTCGTACGCATGTGAGTGACCGGCATAATGTACATGACATTACCGGTCACGTTAACTCTGTATTATTTGGATTAAATTATCATTAAATCTTTATCAAATCTTCAAAAGTCTTCCTCATTTCTTCAATTTCAATATACTAGGCATTACAAAAAGGAATACTAAGTTGTACAAAATGGTGTAGTAATCCTTAAGACGGGCACTACCCGTCCAATGGTGCAAATTGTAAAAGAGATAATTGCAAAATTTTCGACTCCCCATACAATTTAACTGTTCAGCTGAGCCATATAGTAGAAGCTAAAATGTTTTTCCCGAATCTTTTTTGCATATTTTCAGTTTGACTATTAAATAAAATACTTAATGACGGTGTTGCCGTAGTCGATAAACTATTCACTTACTTTCTCATCAAGCCTTCCCTTAGCCTTCATCAAGTCATTGTGCAACCGATCTATTTCTTCTCTATGCCTGAAAAATGTATATTGTTAATCACCCCACACATTAAAGGCGCCACATTACTCGTCACTTTCTCTTTCTATCTTCGAGGGCTACGATACACGTGACTGTAGGGGGCACACCTACATACAATAATCTTTTATCATCTGAGGTAGATGCGTTTTACCCTGCTGTGCGTGGTGAATTCAAGTCAAGCTAATTAGCTTGAGTTAAGTCAGTCGCACCCTGTCATGCGGCGATGTTACATGTATAAGGTACAACTTTATAGCAGCGACAAAATATCATAAATGCCATCGTGTTTAGAAAGTGCAATAAATACCCAGGGGCTGATGGAATGAGTGATGGAAACAAAGCTTCATATATTCTAGATAAGTAAGGTACAACAGAATTTCGCCACGTTTTAAGGCTGTTTTAATGAGCATAACGTATTTACGAAGGCTCATAGCTTGCATAACAGTGGCTAAAAACAAACTCGCACGGGTTTTTTTGACAACCGCAATCTTATTGAATTCTATACGTATGCTATTGTCAAAGAAATCTTGGGGAACTGTAAAATTCCTCGCATGTGCCGCGTTATTCAGTATATGTATAGGTTAACAGGATAACGCCATGTAACTTGTGCATGCCGAGAACTAGAATGCAGGTTGGCGGGAAAACATCATGGCGGAATGATGCGGATTACATTTCATGGCAGTTATAATTGATATTTCGAGAGAGTTAATGCGTAATATTGCTGAAATGTTATTGATCATGTTTCTTAGTGAAAATGCAAGTGAAGTAAACGTAATAGAAGTGATGCTGTGAATTATTTAGCTTTACTTAAAGGTTTATGACTTAACTGGGGAGCTGTAAGCTCGTCATGACTTTGACCTGACTTGTTTCGATTGCAATATGACTTATAAATGATTAGCTAAACTCTATAACTTGATACTGGCACTACTAATGTGTGGGTCCAAAATAAAAATAAAAAATATGATAATCAAACCGCGCATTTTGTCAGCGACTTTAGTTTGGCGACTTTTCTGTAGACGACATGACTTCGTATCTAAGCTTGATTCTTGTGAAATTGTATCACCGACAAAAACCGCCGACATTTGTCGTCGTCTCGACGTCAAATGTCGGGGACAGTACTCACGTCCAGTCCTGACCATAAGACGTAAGAAAATTTGTGTAACATGGACCATATAATTGTGATTCTTTGTAATTGCTTACCTATCTTGCTGTTCCCTAAACAGAGTATCAGTGTCATGCGTGTGCGCAACCTGTAAGAAAATTCATAATTATATTATTACACTTCTAATATTATTTCCCACCAATATAATGAATTTGAAAGTTTGTTTGTGTGAAGGATAAAATGTTTAAAAGGGTCTTCAGGGCTATCTCCGTAGTTTACAGCGAAGTAAAAAAATGATGAAAGGAATCATGTGACCGATTTAGATAAGAACTAAAACTGCTTTCTTCTTCTACTCTCTAGACTCCAGACCTTATACCATCTACTTGGGGTCGGCTTTCCTTGTCCTCATTTCCACTTAGGACGATTTTGTCCTATAAGTGTTAGGTTTGAGTCTTCCTCGAAGACTCTTTTTGAAACGTCGTCAACCATGTGGCGGATGGTCTTCCACGCGTACGTTTCATCATCATCATCATCATCATCTCAACCATAGGACGTCCACTGCTGAACATAGGCCTCCCCCTTAGATTTCCATCCAGTCCGTTTGTAAGCGGCCTGAGGCCTGAATCCAGCGTGCTCCTGCCGTACTTTTCAGATCGTCTTGTGGGAGTCCACCTTGTGGGAGGACGTCTTACGCTGCGCTTACCAATCCGTGGTCTCCATTCGAGAACTTTACAGCCCCATCGGCCATCAGTTCTACGTGCTAAGTGCCCTGCCCATTGCCACTTCAACTTGCTAATCTGCTGGGCTATGTCGGTAACTTTCGTTCGTCTACGGATCTCCTCATTTCTGACTCGATCTCGCAGAGAAATCCCGAGCATAGCCCTCTCGTACGTTTAGTTGTGAGCAATTCTGGGGCCAGCTCTACCAAATGAAATATAAACTAAAACGGCATCATTACATTTTAGAAAAAATAATTAGCCGCTATGGGAGTTGAATAGTAGTGAAATTAATTAAAATAAAAAGTAATTTTTTTTAGCAGGTGTATGTGCAGCATCATTTGTAAGCAGTAAATATTCTAAATTACCTGTAAAGTATGAAGTCTTTGCTGCACATCTTGCAAGCTGATGTTAGCCGAACGTAGCTCCAGTTTGAGCTGATCCTTCTCTTGGTCATTCTCTACCAGTTTCTCTGTAAGATTCTGTACTTGCTGCTCCAGCTCTATCAATTTGTGCTTGCTTGACGCTGCAACATCGATGTTTGCTAAGGTCTAATTGATATGCAGAGAGAAAGGCCGGGGCTTTCAGGATGTTTTTGAATTTTAAGTATCGCTTTTTTATATTTGAATTTTTTCTGGTACAGGGTGGGTTCAAAGGCGCGTCACGCTCTATTTGACACAATCCTATGAAAAATTGACCAAATCGATGTTTTGTATTCCCCTGTTTCCTCCGAATATTATTAACACATTCCATAAATTTATATCCTGAATTTTTCATAGTGAAGTAAACTATAGATAGATAAATTCTTTATTATTACATTTAAAACTAAAATGTAACAATAGGAATATGTCTAGTGTAATTGGCGGTCTTATCGCTAAAAGCGATCTCTTCCAGACAACCGTGCAAGGAGAGGAAACTATGTCCTTATAATATTAGTATATCTTATAAACTCTCGGTATTAAAATAAAATATTACGCTATGGACACTACTCTACTCTATGGACGCATAGCAAATAATAATGTAAAAAAAAAAGTTCCAAACGGTCTCATGTGGATGATTATTGTAAAATAAAAAATAAGTATACCAAGTAAATGATGTGCTTCCTGTAGGGATAGTTCAGCCTTTTCTCTATCGTTGATGGAGGCGGCGAGTCGCGCGCGGAGACCGTCGATCTCTGCGTCCAGCTTCTCCATCTGACACGCTTGCTCGTGGCATTCTTTGACACGCATCTGGGAATTATGCGGTTCATAAATACCTACACTACTTTTGATCAAACTAGGCAGTAGCTACTGCAATCGCCTCAGGACGCATCCGAACCCTCTTGCTAGAGCACTCACAAAGAACTGGAATGCCACCGAACGGTAAAAAGGAGGATTGTGTTAAACTGCTAAGAACGGAAGCGTCTTTGTTTTATACTATATACTATACTATTTTATACTATAACAATGGTGTAAGGTTTACCTCATACATAACTTTAAGCTGTTCATGATTCATGTATTCCTGTCTTGCATCATAGTTGTTCATGCCATTCAGGTGACCTGTAATTAAATTAAAAAATCTCAGAAGCTTTATTATTAAACACTACAAAATCAAGTGTTAATTAAGAAATTTAAAAACCCTCTTCTCCTCTTGCTGCTCCAACATCAGACCCTAGTCACCACCTCATCATTATCATTATAACTCTAACATATTCTTTGAGGCGATTCCAATAACTTGCTCATATACTTTCAGCCACTACATTAGAAAAGATGATAAACTTCGAATGGTTCAACCGATTTTCATGAGACATAGCTAAGAACACTCGATCAGGTAAGCTTTCATACAAAAAAGACCGCATCTTTTTTGCGAATTGTGTTTTTTTTTCATGATAATGAGTGACAAGACGAGCAAATCAGGTGCCTGATGGTACTTCCCCAGGCGGCCCCCTGCATAAGAGGCCTTCCACTACCTTGAAGATAGTAATCTAATCATAATAACCTCTAAATTCTTGTTGAAAGTAGTTATTCTGTCCATCACCAGCCCCATACGGGCTGTAATGTAGTTTAACAGGTTCTTCCTGATGAAGCATATGAGGCAGATGGTTCTTAGGGGTGTCACAGTAAGGTTTGGGAGAATCCGACACATGTTGTTCTTTCAAATGGTTAAGGGATTCTATGTAGGTAGGCGGCAACCCTGGTCTTGGTTGAGGACCTGCAAGTAATTGTTAAATAATGTTAGCATTAGCTTAAACTATAGCACTAATATTTGAGTTTAAAAAAAAAACATAACATACATTCACGCCTTTTTCCCGAAGGGGTAGGCAGAGGTGTACCCAGGACTGAGTCCCATAGTAGATACACCCACATTTCGCCAGTATGTTATTGGTCCCATGTAATAGGGGGCGAGTCTATTGCCATCTACCGGGCACAGTTCCAGACTCCAGGCAGTTATTGAGATAATTCCTAATAGAAAAATTCAATATTTAACACTTTGCCTGACCTGGGAATCGAACCCGGAACCTCTTGATTGGCAGTCGAGCATGCGCCCACTACGCCACCGAGGCAGTTGAGTTTTAGGTGACCAAGATTCCTACAAGGCCTGACCCTAACAGCTGCCCTCTACATATAATATTTGAATTTATGTTTTGATTTGATTTATGATTGAATTTTTATTATGAAAATTAATATCTCAGATAAGCCTAGTTTTTCTCTTACCATTATTCTGTGGGGTGTCCAAGGTGAAGTTGTTGCCACTGCTGTTCACAGAACTAGCTTCATCATCATCTAGTAGATCGTCAAATGCATTTGCTAGTTTGTGTTTCAACTGTAATAGCAAACATTGAAATGAAATTAAATTTATTTATTATTCTTTTTTTTTTTATAACAGAGATTAACAAGACGAGCAAATCAGGTGCCTGATGGTAAGCATCATGATTGCCCATGTCAGACACAGTGCCACCCAGTGTTTTAAAGTTCAAAATTCTGTGCGGCACTGCACTGCGCCTGTCACCCTGAGATATGAGTTGTTGAATCTCGGCAGGGCCAATAATTTCTCTGGTAACATTGCCCTTCAGACCGGAACACAATAATGTTTGCACATTACTGCTTGGCGGATGAATAGCTGGCAAACTGCTTGACAGATGAATATGTAAGTGTACATAAGTTAAATCTTTATTAGTTGAGGTTTCAAAATGTTTTGCCACACCTGGCATGCGAATATTAAAGTTGTTATGTACTTAAGCTAAACAAATAATTGAGAATTGATAACATGTCAATGAGAAGTCTTATACATAATATCAATAGAAAGGAGCGCTCTATGGCGAATGCTATGTACGCTTATATATTGTTATACATATAAGAACTTGCCTATGTTTTTTTTTTTTTTTTTTTTTTTGGTGGTATCCGCGATCAGTTCCAAACTATAAGCGGATTTGTTGTGATTGTTGTTGTTTATTGAGGCTCGGACTCATTAGTTCCTGTTCCTCCCTGTAGTAGGCCATCGAGAATGTGGGCTCTCTTTAACCGTTTGGTGGCATTTGAGTTATTTGTAAGTGCTCTAGCAAGAGGGTTCGGATGCGTCCTGAGGCGGTTGCAGTAGCTACTGCCTAGTTTTATTATTTCCTCATCCACCGTGGGGACCTCCAGGTACTCGTGTATTTCCTTATTGGTAGTGAACCAGGATGAGTTAGATATAGCACGTAGTATTTTGTTTTGAGCTCGCTGGATGATGTCACGGTTAGATTTGCTAGTAGTGCTCCAAATTTGAAGTCCATAGGTCCACACTGGCTTCAGGATGCTGGTGTACACTAGTCGTTTGTTACATGTTGATAGTCTGGATTGTGGTCCTAGCAGCCAATGCAGACTTTTGAACTTGTGGTCTAGCTCTGCCCTCTTAGATTTAACATGATCTTTCCAGGTCAGTCGCCTGTCCAGGGTGAACCCGAGGTATTTTACGGTGTCTTTGTGTGGTAGCTCTTCACCATTGAGACTTACAGGTGGGCAGTTGCCTCTACGTAGGGTGAATGTTGTGTGAGTAGATTTGGCAGCGCTTGTACGAATTCTCCATTTTTGTAGCCATCTCTCTGTTTGTGCTAAGCATTCCTGGAGGGTTTCTGAGGCTTTCGTAGGAGATGAATCGCATGATAAGAGAGCGGTATCATCTGCAAAAGTTGCAGTCACCGTGTTAGAGGAATGGGGTAAGTCAGCAGTGTAGATGTTATAGAGTACCGGGCCCAGGACTGAACCTTGCGGTACGCCAGCTTTAATTTCATGGAAAGACGACTTGCATTCTCCGTGCTTTACCTGGAAGATTCTGTTTGACAGGTAAGAATGGATTATTGGACAGAATATGTGTGGAAGTTGCGTTTTTATTTTGCAGAGCAGTCCTTTGTGCCAGACTTTATCAAACGCTTGCTGGATATCAAGAAAAGCTGCGGAGCAGTATTGTTTTTGTTCGAGACATTCTCTTATGGCTGAATATACTCTATGAACCTGTTCAACTGTTGAATGACCTTCCCTGAAGCCAAACTGGTGATCGGGTATTGTTGTTAGCCTGGATTTTAGCCGTTTAACAAAAAGTTTTTCCCACAATTTAGATAGTACTGGTAGGAGACTTATTGGTCTATAAGATGTTACATCCTTTGCTGGTTTTCCTGGCTTATGAATCATAATTATTTGAGACACTTTCCACAGAAGCGGGTAATATTCTAGTCTGTAGGTTGCATTAAATATCTGCGTAAGGTGGACTACAGCTAGTCTGGGCAGTTCTTTTAACAGCTTTGGTGTAATTAAATCAAATCCAGGTGCTTTTTTCTGATCTAATTTTTTTATCTCGGACCATACTTCTCTGGGGCTAACATGTTTCAGTGGGATGTCTAGCTGGTATGGCTGGTGAAGGATTCCATTTACTTCTTGTTCATCCAAGTCGTCGCCCACATTGGGTTGGAAAACATTGGATAGGTGTTTCGCAAATGTTTCGGCCTTTTGTGAGTCAGTTCGTGCCCATACATTGTCGTTCATTCTGATGGGGTGATTGGCTTTCTGAGGCTGGTTAAAGTTTTTCGTTGCCTTCCACAATGAGTGATGTCCCTTTGAGTTTGGTGATAGAGATTCTATGTGGTCATTGAATGTGACGTTATCATGAGTTTTTATTAGTTCTTTTAGCTCCATACACGCCTTGTTGAAAGATGTTTTGTCTGCTTTTGCCCTGGTGCAGTGCCATATAGCCCTTAGTCTACGTTTCTCAGCTATCTTTTGTTGAATCGTATCTGGTATATTCTGAGTATTGTGTGGAAAATCTAGATTTGCTTCCGGAGTACTCTTCCAGGCCGCCACTTGAATAAGGTTAGTAATTTTATTACAGGCTTCCTCCAGTTCGTCTTCAGTTTTTAGGGAGGTGTTAAGATTGATATTGTCGCTGAGATACTGTCTAAAGCTTGCCCAGTCTGTTTTTTGATTGCTCAGGCTCTCCGGTTTCTTGACGTTAATTACTTTTGTACTAAGAGTGAGTACGACAGGTGAGTGATCAGAGGAACCATCTACGCTTGATTCTGTTTTTGTGTACAAATGTCCTATACCTTTAGTTAAGAAAAAGTCAACAAGGTCTGGTGTTTTGGCAGGATCTGTAGGCCAGTAAGTTGGCTCTCCAGTAGATAATGTTAGTAAGCCATGTGAGTCTATTGCTCTTTTCAGGTTCCTTCCTCTTGGGAGAGTCAATCTTGATCCCCAAAAAGTATTTTTGGCGTTCCAGTCACCGCCTGACACAAAGCGTAGCCCAAGCGTGGAAAAGTATTCCTTGAACATAGTGTCTGTGATAATGTGCCTCGGTGGGCAGTACACTGCTGATATATCAAGCGAGCCACATTTATCGTGGACCGTTACAGTTGTTGCCTGCAAGTGTGGGGTGGAATAGTTTCTTTGTGCAAAGTGATTTATATTTGCTTTTATTATTATGGCTGATCCACTTGCCTATGTAAAATAAAAAATATGTAAAAATGTATATGTATAATGTGGCTGTACTCATTAAATAAAAAAATAGTAGAAAAATTGTTAGTAGTATGTCAGCATTATATTATAAGTTCTAGCTGGGCCTACAGTTTTACCAGCATATTAGGTATTCATTAGGTATTCATATACATCTGTTATTCCAGGGTCTAAACTATCTACATACTGAATTTCAGTCCAATCGGGTAGAGGTTTTGGCATGACAGAGTAACAAACATCCGTCCATCCTCAGAAACTTTCACAGTTAATATTTATAATATTAATAAGATTCATTCAAATTCATTTAGATATAATATATAGATTCTTTTATTGAGCAGAAGTATTGGACATAGATCTGTACCGCACCCTGGACACTCGAATTAATTCCCATACTAAAGCCACATTATAACTATAACTACCTACTACACCGAATGTAACCAAACCAAATTTTAAATGTTTATCTTCGTGACATGCAAAATTGTCAGATTGTGACCTATTTGAAAATCTTTTTGTACATGCGCAGTGTGTGTGTGCGTGAGGTGCGTTCCGAGCTCCATCGGCTCTCATTGAAGCTCAATCTCGCTCGCAAGGTGAGGAAGGCCAGATTGGTGGGTGGATAACAGTGTCCATTCTATATGTAGTATTATTTATTATCTGTGCCTCTACCACAGGAGGGGTTTTGCCAACACTTGACAGGTGGGTTATAGCGATGGGTCGTCGACGCATTTCTCGTAGACGAAACTAGACCGTCCATTTTCGTTCATCGACGAGACGATCAACGCGTAGAATTTGTCGACGAGTCGACTCCACGACTCTAGTTTAACGAGTAGACCCCTAGACGGACAGTCTAAAGAACGACGCGACAGTCCAACGAACGACACGTTTGTCTCTTTCTTTTTTGGAAGTTATACTATCGCCATCCCTTTTTTACATTGAAGTTCAACTCAACTTTCTTACAGACAATTTAGAGTTCAAATTCGTTTATGACCGTCGATCGTTATTATGCGTCTAAGTTTAGACACGTTACTGTTCATCTACTGTTCGACTAAACATCTTGCCGTAGAATTCTACGAACCGTAGCCGTCTACGAATTCAACTCGTCCATCAATGGACGGTGAACCGTCCATGCGTCGCGCATACGTGGACGGTTGATTTAACTAGTTCGTTCATTCAACGCTCACCGCTAGTGGGTTAGCAAGTGCAGTTAGATGTTTTTTAAACAGTGGATACTTTTTTTTTTAACGCTTGTCATCTGTATAAGATAACCTTTAGCCAGCTCTTACGGCAACCACGGGTAGTAAAATATTGGGTACCATTCTACTGCTGCAACCCCACAGCTGAAACATTGTTCACTTTTAGTAAGAGCAGTTATGGTTTTGAACCAAAATTATTGTGTCATTAACACAAATTAATATTAGTTCCTCTTTAACAAGATAAAAAAAACAGGCAGTTTGTTAGTAGTGTTAGTGTAAAACGTAAACATACACACAAATTACCCGCAAACTTTCGCATTTACAATATTATTAGAATTAATACCTCCTCATTACGTCTCTTCTGGTCCTCTAGCTCCTCTTGCTCCTCAAGTCTGTCTTGAGCACTGTTGTTTATGTGAATACTCGCGGCTCCCTGGAATAAGCTCATCCCAGGGCCTTCCATTCTTAAAAACTTGTTTACAAATCAGGATCTACCACACATCTAAATGATCTAAAAGATTGCTAGGTGATCAATTATTTATAAACTAAAAAATGTTTTGTACCTACTTAAAATTTGTGGAATGCTTAGTTGTATGTGGCAATAAATTGTCTACACTTTCTTTAAAAACGTGAACTCCAAAACAAAACTCCAAAACACAATACAATAAAAAATTCAATTCAATTCAATTCTTATTTTGTGGCTTCTCTGTTCTGTGGTGGCTTGTGAAAGTGTTTTCAACACCACAACTTTGCCAATATCACGTTGGGAGATTGGACATCAAACGATGGAAATTAACCAATAAGAGCTTTTGAATTTTGAACACAATCAACAATCATATATATTCTACAGCATGATACTAAACTATTATAATAAGCAACACTACAATAAATATTGAAATAAAACTCATATCTCCTTTAATAAATCATAAACTATTTACTAAGATTATTGAATATACAACTAATTACAATCTATACACAAAGCTATGCTATCTCCAAATCACTAATCACTGAAACCTGAGACTTTACGTTCTGTGCCTGTGACTGCAACCACAGATTAACTAATTGTTCCTAAAAGCCGAAAGCCTAAAACACGGACACAGAACACAAAAATAGGGATGGCGATCTGAGATCGATTAATCGTCGATTTTTGGAGCCAAAAAGATTGATTTTTTAAATCGTTATGTAGTACTGAATCGATTCAGTGAATCGATGCTTGACCCTTTAAAATCGACATTCTATTTTATTTTAATATTTGGTATAAACCAAAAAGGTATTTACAATTAATTGAATTACCCGTATTATAAGAGTGCTGCCTTTGTTTATTAAAAAAAACTCGCGAGATGGCTGTATGTTTTTAAAAAGATTAGATATGAAGCATTAGGAACTATAAGCTACATTATCTATTTCCTTAATAAAACCAACAATACATTTAAAAAATAAATGTCTTGTTTTATATCTGATCTGATGTTTTGATATGGTAATGAAAATACTTTTTACCATCGAATTACCTGATTTTACTTATAAGAGATCGTTAAATTATAATATGTATGTTGTTTTTAATAAAATAGATTCATAATACACCATAAACAAAAACTTAAAAAAAGATCGATTTTTCAGAAATCGATCCTATTGATCTCGATTTTTTGTGGATCGATTCATAAGGTATCGATTCGAATCGATTCAAAAATCGATCTACGATTTATACCTTGTTTAATTTAATTTGATCAATGACAGCTGAACAAAAAACAATTTTTTGGTCATAACTCCGTCACAGAATAAAACGAACGCCACATATCCACACATATCAAATGGCGTAATATGTCACCTTTTGAGTAAAAAAAATCACTGTTTAACTCAACGTCACTTTGACTGACTTTGACAAATTTGAAATTGTCATGGACTGTGTTATCAGTATTGCCATAAAACTTGTTTTCCTCAAAGTTGAGTAGAATGGAACCGAAATTATGATGGGTAACACATAATAAATAATAATATTATATAATAATAACGAATCATATCGGTGTAAATGTACCAGAAAAAAACTCAAAATAACAATAATATATCATTTATATGTATATTATATTTATGTAATTATACATTACAATAATAATAATTAATAATTTGTCGTGGAGTTAACGGCTTTAGAATAGTGCTCCACCCTCTCTCCCCGTGGTTGCCGTAAGAGCCGGCTAAGGGTTAACAGATCCAGAGGACAGGCAGCAGCGTCCTCTGCGTAAACCATCAAACTGCGCTTGCGAACCCGCCTGCCAAGCGTGGTGAGTATTGGCAACAACCCCCCTTATGAGCGAGGCCTATGTTCAGCAGTGGACTTCCAACGGCTGGATGATGACATTACAATAATTATTCTTAAAGTAAGTATCGGGGGTCCATAACAGTTATTAATAGCAACGAACCTCGAAAAAAGTCGGGTGGAGTCTTATAAAACAAAAAGTAAGCCAGCTCGCTAATACAAACATGACGGCACTCACAAAAATTCACACCGTAGAATCTATCCTAGTTCTACATGAAAAAAGCCAAGGGATGTCAAAAAAGTTGGCACGCACCATCATGTTTGTATTAACGAGCTGACTTAGTATGGTGCTTCACTTTTGGTTTCATAAGACTCCGTCCGTCTTTTTTTCTAGTTTCATGTTAATAGGTTACAGACTAACATACATTATAATAACAATATTAACTATAAAGAATATGATTAAAAGATGATATTTTTCAGAGTAGCCTTCCTATTCTGTCCTGTTGTTGGTGTTCCAGCGCTGGAACAGAAAGTCGATTAAATACGATCTTGAGTTTTGGTGCTACATTTCAGGGTTGTCTTGTTTTGTCAGATGACATAACTTTGTTTTACTACATGAATTTTAATGCAAATGAGTGGATTTACAATTTACCAACTCTAGTTGACGCTAATATATTAAATAACTACCTAGCGTTGCTTATAATAAAATGAGGAAAATTTTAAAAACTTGGTCTAGTTGTAGCCTTAGTTGGATCATTACCTCTGAATAAATTAATAAGATTAGTTCGATGTTAATTTATTTCACTCCGAACTTATTATGGAAGCAGTTCTGTGATTGATTTTAGATTTTAATATCTTTCAGTGATTAAAGTTTGTGTTATAATGGATAGCTTTATAATTATTATTAGTAAGTATATATTATACTAATAACTACTAATCAATTATTCAAATTAAAATTTAATTTGAATAATTATTAAGTATGATAAAGATTTTTTATTACGTACCTTTATTATCTTCATTACCAATTGGAAAATACTTTTTCTTGATTTTGTAATACATGACTTATAATTTAAATATTTACAATTTCTTAGTTTGTTTATAGCTTTTCTTCTTTCATTTCTTGTTTGATTACAGTAAAATATTAATTTAAAAAATTGTTTCTTCTAAAAGTTTTAACAAAAATGCAGTTTGCCTTTGTTCAAGTTACAAGATAATAATTAATCGTGTTTGTGAGTGTTTAGTGTAATAATAAAGGATACCATTCTGGATTGACACTATTTTAATACCTAGGTATATAACCCAGTTTATATGTATTATCTATGTATATAACCAAGCCGCCTACCAAGAGTGGTAATTACGGCAAAATCCCCATATAAATAGTTTAATTGTTTATAGCGCTCTATGGGTAACGCGACCATTTATTTTTTGACTCAAAATTTTACAGTTTAGATATTTTTCCTTTATTTATTTATTTATTTATAATTCAGCACAACGCTAGGACTAACTTAATGCTAGTGTAGCATTTTCTACCAGTTATCCCAAAAACTAGAGAAAATGTTACAGATATTGGGTGGAGTGCAAAACATGAAAACTTTAAAATAACCTTTTTACAAAAATGGTCACGTACCAGATTTTTGAAAGACAGTTTGGAGGTCGCATTCTTTAACTCTATCGGCAATGCATTCCATAGCCTGACAGCTTGCACAGTGTATAACTTGTCGACAAAACAGGTGGTATGCTTGGGCATATAAAGGATAAGGCTATTAAAAGACCTGAGTTGCCGACCATGATGACTGTCCTTCAAATATTGGAAACTGTCCTTCAAATACTTTGGAGTGTTGGGGTCAGTCAGAAGAGAGAAGAGAAGACAGAGAATACGGACATGCCGACGTTCGCGGATAGGGAGCCATTTAAGTTTGGCGCGAAACTCAGACACGTGATCGAACTTTTTAAGGCCATAAATAAACTTTATGCCTGTATTTAATAGCCGATCAAGTTTATTAAGGAGATCTGAGTTTAGATCCAAAAAGCAGACGTCAGCGTAGTCAATGATGGGGAGGAGCAAAGCGTTAACAAGGCAGAGTTTAGTTTTAGTGGGAAGAAAATTTTTGAGACGTAGAATAGAGTGAAAGGAAGCGTAAAATTTCCGCGAAAGTTCTTTGACGTGTTCTGCCCAAGAAAGATTGGTGTCGAAGATTACGCCCAAGTTCTTCACAGTAGGGGAGAAGGGTATAGAAACGTTGCCGTAGTATAGAGTAGGAAGATTCAGTTCATTGACTTTAGCAAGTTGATGAGTGCTACCAATCAGAATCGCTTGGCACTTGAGAGGATTTACTGATATACCAAAATTTTTGGACCAGGAGAGAAGCTTCGAGAGATCATCATTGAGTACAGCAATTGTACGACCGAGATCGTCGGCGGGGGCCGCATAGTAAAGCTGCAGGTCATCAGCATAGAAATGGTAGTGACAGGACAGATTATGAGGGAGGAGATTAATAAAAAGTGAAAAGAGAAGGGGAGATAGAATGCCTCCTTGAGGGACGCCTGCTTCGATATCCAGCCAATTAGAGAAAAATTGACCATTGCGAATGGCTTGGCAACGATTTTTAAGGTTAGAAGAAAACCATGGGATTGAAGAAATGGAAAAGTTGAGACTAGAAAGAACTGCAAGAAGAAGATCGTGGTCAACAGCATTGAAGGCATTACTGAAGTCAATTAGGACGAGCGCAGTAATTAATTTGTTTTCCATATTAAAACTTAAATCTTCAGTGACTTTTAAAAGGGCAGTCGTCGTACTATGACCGGCTCTGAAACCTGATTGAAAAGGATTGTAAAGATTGTTCTTGCACAGATAATCAGTGACCTGTCTATGAACTTCAGCTTCGAGGATCTTTTATAGGAAAGGAAGTATGGATATAGGGCGGTAGTGGTTAGGAAGAACAGGATTTGATGTTTTGGGGAGAGGAATGATATGGGCTTTACGCCATATGTCAGGAAAATCCCCACTAGATAGCGAGGCATTAATAATATTAGTGATGGTGGGAATAATGTGGTTAATAATGTGCATTATACGTCCTATATCATCGGCTCCGACCGCCTTAGATTTAAGTGATCCTAGAATATTTTTTGATATTCAGTTTTGGCGTTAAACGCCTCATTTTAAATTTTTGCGCGATTTCGGAAAACGGGACAATTTTGCATCCCGGTGTTGTTTTTGGGGACACTGGGACAGATAATCAAAAAAAGGGACAATCCCGTTCAAAACCGTTCGGAAGGCATATTATGTTAAGCAGTGGGCGCCTTCCAGCCGATTATGATGATATTGGCATACTGGTGGACAATAAAAGTCCTCTCGCTCTCTGCATAGAAAACCAGCCTTCTGTTTCTGTTTTGTTTTCATATTGCACTGTACTTTGAATTTTGAATAAAGGCTGATCGTGCAGGAAGACTAGATTTCTAGTTTGAATAAAAAATACTTCAGGAAAAAATAAAGGGAATAAGTAATAAGGGAAGTTCTTAACATTATTGCTAGCAACCCTGGTTAATATGAATAAAAATAATCAGATGAATTTAAAATTATGTACATATTTTAACTAGTGTTTTGAATTTAAATTTAATTGTAATTTTCTAGTGCTATTTAATGTGGTTTTCTGGTACCAATTACACGATATTGCTCTGAACTTTTCACAGAAGCGGTCCTGTGGTTAGTTTTACTTATTGGAGTTACTTTAAATGAAAAAACTCCAAACATGCAGTTCGCTCCGGTCACTCACATACTCTTCGATATGGACGGCTTAATTTTAAGTGAGTACATACTTATTTTTATACAAATTTCTAAAAATATAAAATAAAAAAGTTAACCATAAAATTAGTGCCTACTGTATGCTTGTTATCAAAAGCATTATTAAGCAGAATTTTTTTTTTTATCCAGCATTCCATAATATTTTAACTTAGTTTTATTTGTTACGATTTTCCTGTAGTATAGTTATTACCATAAATAAAATTACTTACTAGGTATTAAAGGTAAACTTATATTATATATAAATATGTAATTAGTCAATTATGTTTAATTTTTAAGAAATTAATAATTTTGATTGATATGTTAGATATTTATATTGATTTTTATTATTAAGATTCTTACATAAATGCCGCCAGCAGCTTGGGTATGATGGCATGTGGTAGTGGTTTGAAACATTTGTATGTTAGAAGTGTTCTATATAAGTGTATTTAGTAAAAAGGGATAAGGGTATATTTTTTTTGTATAGAACACTAATCATTTTTTCTTAAAAAAATAAAACTTGAGGAACTTCTTACAACAGCAGTTAAAAGTCCTGTTAAAATGGGTCTGGCTATGTCAGATATGACCCTGAATAAAAGGGTTTTATTTATTCTGACACAAAACCTTAAACCTTTTTTCTAAAAAATAAACAGCCTATATTTTGCCCTGGCCAGTGAAATTCCCATACAATCAGTTCAGCCATTTTCGAGATTAGCATCAACAAACAGACAGAAATACAGATTTTTAATATTTAAAAAAAATAACTACTCTACTAATAATGACTGCCTCGGTGGCGTAGTGGGCGGATGCTCGACTGCCAATCAAGAGGTCCCGGGTTCGATCCCCAGGTCAGGCATAGTGCTAAATATTGGATTTTTCCATTAGGAATTATCTCAATAGCTGCCTGGAGTCTGGAACTGTGCCCGGTATATGGCAATAGGCTCGCCCCCTATTACATGGGACCAATAACATACTGGCGAAATGTGGGTGTATCTACTATGGGACTGAGTCCTGGGTACACCTCTGCCTACCCCTTCGGGAAAAAGGCGTGAATGTATGTATGTATGTATGTATGTAAAAAAAATAAAAATAGTATTTTTGTTACATACAATTTACATACATTTACATACAATTAAGAGGACAAAGATGCCTGGAAACTTCTGCATAGCCGCCTCGCGGCACCTTTAAAGAAAACGAATGTAACCAAACCAAATATTGTAAAACTATCTGTTGAAAAAATTAAGCCCTACAAGTTTCTTGTGCGTTCTTCTTGTAGAGGTATCTTTTCGAACGCACGGTAGACTCAGTACTGTTTATCTTTATTGACGTGCAAAAGTGTCAGATTATGACCTATTTGAATAAATCTGTTTGAGTTTGAGTTTGAGTTTGAACAAATTCTCGGGACAGTGAGGTCACTTTGTGAAGCCGGAAGTTTTCAGGAAGTTTTTGAGTTTCTAGGTGGAGTTAGGCTGGCTAGAATAGCCAGGACTTCCTGCACAACTGACCAAATAAGAGTTAATGCAGAAAGGAGTCCACTTTACATTACAATACATTACATGACTGAAAATCATAACACTATGTTTAACATTGTTTAAGCGTGTTTTGTGCCAGTCAAAGTTATCTCAAAACAGTATTATAGGTATTTTGAAATGTTCCATTACTTTTTGACCGACTATATTATAATATTGTGTAGGTAGGATAAAGTCACATTGCAAAAAAAGCTAAGGTTAAGCATTCTTATATTCACAACTAGCTCTTTTGTTTTTTTAAAGAACCCTAATCATTTTTAAATAGCTTTAGTAACAATAAAAAAATAGCTAAGTAACTTTTTATAAGATGAGCTATCTGTCATTGAAAGACCCGTGACCCGTCAAGCCAGTTTTATAGGTGACTCCAAAATGGCTGGACTGATTTTAATTCGTTCTTTTAGGTCCGGCTCATGCCCGAATCGCGTGACGCGTTCATGTGTACTTTCCTAGGATTTCATGTAAAAAAATTCCAAACACATTTTGTTCAGCTCATATAGATGTGTGTTCGCCTATAATATTCCATTTTATTCCTCGCGCCTATTAAAGGGCGTCAGGAATAATCTGGGATCATTAAAATATGAATATACCTACATATTATTAAAATATGTATATTAATATTTTAATAATTTTAATGGTACATAATTAACATAACGTGAAGCGTAAGTAACATAACGAATAGGTAAGTTTTCGTGTTAGGCTCTTGAAAAAATGATAATTAATCCAAACTGAAAATAAATCTTTTACTCCCAACTGCTTTTACTGCAAAGACTTAGCCACTTGGCGCCCCGAAACACCCTGTGCGTGTTTTGCCGAACGTCTGTTGTCGTTTAAAAATGTTATTTTAGTCTTAATTTTACACAGCTTAAGTGTTAAATATTATATTAATATTGGTTTATTAGATACTGAAGACTTATACACAGAAGGGCTCCAAAACGTAACATCAAGGTATGGTAAAGATTGTCCCTTTGAGTTAAAAGTGAAAGTGATGGGAAAACATTATGAGGAATCTGCTAAGATCGTAATAGCTGAACTTGATCTGCCCATTACTGTGAAGGAGCTTGTAGACGAGACCATGAAGCAATTTGAACTCTTGTTTCCTAATAGTAAGCTGATGCCTGGTAAGTTTCATTAATCTATTTCAATTATCTGTTAAAATTATCATGATTATTATTATTTATTTTCTTCTTTTATGGACCCACTCGAATGTATTGCCAGTGTCAAGTTATATAAATTTTCAAGTTAATATTATGGTCAATTAGTCAATTCAGTCAGGGCAAGCCCAGTCAAGTCACAGCTCTAGTAAAGTGGTGGTCTTTACAAGAAGCTGCCGGAATTTTGGTGGACACGAAAAATCACATTTTAACTCTCGTACCACTTGCCAAGAGACTTGTGGATCATCGAAAACACTCAAAACATAATATTCCACCATACTCGTAATTACACGTTAAACACTCGAAAATGCTCCGATAATTGATAAAGATACGGGAGCCAAACTGTACTCTTCGGCTTCCCGCCAAAACTCTCTCATGATTATTGTAATATAAAATGTTATAATTTATAATGTACTAGTGCTGTAACGATATGTATCGTTACATGATCTTATTCAAAAAAGGGTATTAATAATCGCCTTTAGGGTCGCGAACGCACCGACAACAGTTCCTGGTGTTGCAGGTATTAAAAGGCGACGGTAACTACTTTTTACATCAGGCAGACCGTATGCTTGTTTATCACTCATCGCATAAAAAATACTTAATATTGTTTATTTTAAGCTTTCTCTGTGAGTGAACAATGTTCTTTTGAGAAACGAAAATAAATCTAAAACAAGAAAAAAAAACGAATGTACTTCTGTAATTTAGGTACTATATTCGCGAATACTTATATAATAGTTATTATTCTTTGCTTATGTTACCTCAGAGTAAGGTGAAAGCAATTCAACGTCATTGTATGTTACTATTTATTTAGTGGGTTGCATTTGAATCCTATCCTAATCCTAATATACTATTATAAAGGCGAAAGTTTGTAAGTATGGATGTATGTATGGATGTTTGTTACTCTTTCACGCCAAAACTACTGAACCGATTGGGCTGAAATTTGGTACGTAAGTAGCTTAGACCCTGGAATAACACAGGGTACTTTTTATCCCCATATTCCCACGGGAACGAAGACTACGCGGGTGAAACCGCGGGTCACAGCTAGTTTTATATAATACTTTTTTGCTTTGACATTCCAAATATTCGCATAAAATGTATATTATATTATGAATATTTATAAGGAGTGAATATTCGTTACTTTACTATAATGTACATATTATTTTCCTGTATCTATAAAATAGCAGCCTTAATAAATAAAGACATTTACTGCGAAACAAAATATCAAGATAGGTCCCTAAGCACGGAATTTAAACCCCGGGGTATTTCGTCAGCCCCTTAAGCAGTACATCCCTGACTTCGTACACATTTACACGAACGTCAATGAACTGTTTAAATCTATCTCTTATACTCATTGGTCATGGGAATGAGTCTTGAGTGAGAAAACCTCTATCTCTCATTGAATTACTAAAGGTAGAACAGAGAAGGGAAGATAAAAAGGCATTTGTTATCTGTATATTGTTGGAAGTAACTAAACTAAAATATACCCTTATGTATTAGATTTTATCATTGCTTAACATTTCAGGAGCGCAGAAATTGATTGAACATTTATACAAACACAACATCCCAATGGCATTAGCAACAAGTTCTTCAGAGGAGGGTTATAATTTAAAGACTGGTCGCCATCAGGAATTGTTTTCCCTGTTCTCTGTGAAAGTGTTCGGCTCATCAGACCCTGATGTAAAGAAGGGGAAGCCTTCACCTGATATATTTCTAGTGGCTGCCGATAGATTTCCTGATAAACCTAATCCGGAACAGGTATTTACAAATTCTACCAGCTTTTATGTACTTTCGTCTACATCTTTGAATTTCGTTGTTTTGTCCATTTCTTTTGTATGCAATTGTGTGATAGGGATAACGCATTACTAGCTCGAATCGTAGATTGACTGAAAGCCAGTGTTGAGATTTGAGATATCAAATAAAGATAAACAAATGATATTATACTGTATCAGAGCTTGTATGATGATGGATTAGCCTAAGTCCATTCAGAATACTGTTTTAAGAGACTTAGATCATTCTTAACGGGAGTTGTCAATTGGACGCCTTCCCTCTTGTGCGTTCTTTTTGAAGCTTCATTTTCTGCATTCGTTTGAAACCAGAGACCAGTTTTTTTTTCTCTGATGTTGGAACGGTCTTCAGTCCTTCTTCAACTGCTTTCAGCTAACTTGCGTTATAAATATGTATATACATTATAGTAGAAAACAATTGCTTTCCGCATCTGTATGCTTATATCTTTTAAACTACGCAATAGAATTTAATGCGATTTTCTTTAAGGCGCTGTCCAAAACAAATTCGCCCTCTCGCTCACACGTACCCACATTTTGGAAGATTTAAAAATACTAGGTTCATTTTAATACGTAACATAAAAACAGAACAATAGAAAATAACATTACAAAGATTCAGTAAAAAATCTTATTTAATCCAAACGAGTTTTAATGTATAAAAACCTGCACAAAGAAAACAAATCTTAGAAAAATAAAAAGGCACTGAAAACTTGTTTGGATTAAATTAGATTTTTTACTGAATCTTTGTATTGTTATTTTCTAGAACCTAGTTGTCTTTATTTTACGTAATAACATGTACCTAGTATTTTTTTAATCTTCCAAAATGTGGGTACGTGTGAGCGAGAGGGCGAATTTGCTTTGGACAGCGCCTTAATAGACAGAGCGATACAACTGGGGGATTTAATAATATGTATAATGGTACCCGGAGCGGGTAGCTAGTAAATTATAATGTAATGTTAATTCCTCAGTGCCTGGTAATTGAAGATTCTAAATTAGGGGTGCAAGCTGCCCGCGCCGCCAACATGAAGGTCGTGATGGTTCCCGACCCACGCCTCACTGACGAACACAGAAAGGACGCAACATTTGTAATCAACAGCTTAGAAGAGTTCAAACCTGAACTCTTTGGTCTGCCACCTTTTGATGATTAACTTGTCACATAGGAATAACTCGAAATTGGCTAGCACAACACGTGCCAGGCCAGGTTCCACTGTATAGTCGAAGAAAAAAATATGCGAGTTTGGGTGTGTTGATTTCTTTTCAGTGGAAATTTATAAAATTGACTAGTTGGCAACCCTGGCTTATAGTTTTTAAAATTGTTGGAAACTGCCAAAAAAATATGTTAGGAATTAATAATTAACCGTAGCGTTTGTGAGTTATTCTACTAATTATTATGCTACTAATTAGTAATTATTATTGTACATTATAGGTAGTTTTATGCCTTCAAATCCAACACAGCAAATGCTGGTGATATTTTATATTTATTCAAACATTGTTGAGATTCCTAATAATATTTCCTGCTATTTGAACTTAAATGTCAAGAAATTATAAATATTATTCAATTTGAATTTAATTACTTTAATCATAGTAGACTAATATGTTCAAAACTGGAAATTCAAATATTATATCTTGTGTTCGAGTGAGTGCAAATAATAGTTATGAAATGAAATTTATTTATTCGCCAAAAATATGTGTAGGTACAAACTACAAACGTATCAAGTTTAATGCTAAATAATTTTAATAGGTAAATTTTGAATAGATTTTATTCGATACTTTATAATGACTAACTACGCCTAGCGGTACCTGCTTAAAAGTGCCAAATCTTAAAGGCCAATCGTTTTAGTAGTTTTGGCGTAAACACACATAAGTACAAACACAAATTTAGAAGGGCTAAACATAAATTATGATTATTATTTCATTTTATTTCAGGCAATAGTACGTATAACAATAAATTATACGCACCAGAGGCCCATATTAATAAATACCTTACAGACTAACATACATAAAAATATAAACTACAAAATATAAAATAGTAGGCAGTGTAATTAATCAGTCTCATCATTATCTTCACGTCCGTTGGAAGTCCACTGCTAAGGACGATGCTGCCCGTCCTCTGGATCTTTTAACCCTTGGCCGGCTCTTACAGCAACCACGGGTAGAGGGTGGGGTCACAGAATACTAATACTAAAGGGACAGAAGGGACACTCCTCAACATCATTCAAATAAATAGCGACTCTAGCACCGATGCAATAAATTGCAATTTAGGTCGCATAGATGCCTAACTAATTATCGTTATATTAATCTACAAGCTGCCTCTCTTTCTATCGCGTATTTCTCTCTGTCTAGCCCATAGAAAATTTTCCGTCGGGACGGACGCCCCAGCTACTTGTAGCTTTATTACGTTTATTGCAGTGTCCCAGGCCTGGTGGGGTTGGATATTCTAAAGCCGGTAACCCCACGGTATATCAGGCATAAACGTATAAAATATTCCACTTATAAATGTGAAAAAAAAAGTGTGTGTTTATTTGTTATCGATTCATGCCAAAACTACCGAGCTGATTAGGTTGTTTTGGTATGTGGGTTAGACTAGAAATAACAAATAGGTTACTTATCTGTACGAGAAACAGCAGCTAGGTCGTGCCTGATAATAGACGATGGACTTTTTTTGTGATATTTTAGGTAGATATAGGAAATACCGACAAGTATATATATGTGATGACTAACTCGTATATTTAATAAATCACAATAAATCGCATTGATTAGCTAAATTTAATTTAGCATTTAATTTTGCGATTTGCAAGTGACCTTAAGAAAATTATTAAGTAATGTCTAGTCGTGAATTTTAATATTGTGTAAGCAAGGACTTGTTTAGACTATATAGTTATTAAGACTACACATGCTATAAAAAGTATCTTGAATCTAGATAATGATTTGTGCTAGAAGTCCAAAAAACTATAGATACTTAAAGGCTTTTTATACAGGTTTTTGCTTACGTTTTATCAGGGCCGTCTTTACCAGGGGGTGCAAGGGGTGCGGTGCACCCGGGCGCGGAGCGCCCGGGGGCGCCTGTCGAGCGCTGAATTTTTGGATATTTCATTGAACTTAACGCTATTGCACAGTTTTATAGACTTGTTACTTACGACAAATATGTATGCACAAGCAAAAAAAAATAGTCATCAACAATAATATATTTTTTTACTTTAATTACGCTTTCGGCGCTTGTCATACCGCATTACTACACTACACAAATAACAATTTTATTTCATACAACACGCGCGCAGCAAAATCTCTAATCCAAAGAGAGTGTACGTATGTACATTTGACACGTTGCCGCCCGGTCGCCCGCACTTGAAGCAAAATGATCTCTAAGTCAATTAAGTGTAAGTTCATTTGAAATGCGCGCGCGGCGCGGCACCTGTGCGTCTGTCATGGGCGAGTAATTGCGCCCTTTGACATTGCCGCCCGATCGCCCGCACTTGAAGCAAAATGATCTCTAAGTCAATAAAGTGTAAATTCATTCATTTGAAAAAGGAAAAAAAAATTACGTGTATTGTGTTTTCTTGGTAGACTAGGACCCCTTTCATACTGCAGTGTGTCGTCGGTCGCGTGCCACGCTGCAGTGTAAACAAAACGAGGGCGCAGGCTGAGTCCCGCACCCCGGCGCAGAATAGACTTAAGACGGCCCTGCGTTTTATGTAGGTTCTTGCTTCGTCGCGCCTTGCATGTTTTTGTTTTTTTTTATTGCAGTGTTGGTTACACGCACGGTGCGTCGAAGTACCACCGTGAAGGTGGCATTCATTGTGTTTATTTTGCTGGTGATGGTAATGGGCAGCCAGTCTTTTAAGATTTCTTTATAATATAACCACATTACTTAAGATAAATCATTGTATAATGTGAGTAAATAGATAAATAATAGTAGTAAATAAATGTATAATGTACATATGAATTGTACTTTCTGGACGTTTTTCAATAAATTGTTAGATTTAAGTATTAAGATTCTCATGTAAATGGCAATTGTCGTAATGGGAATAAGTATCTTTAAACTGAAGCCAATATTTTTGCAAATTTTGAATTTCTTTTATTAGCAGGTTTTTTTAGTTTAACGTGTAGATGCACATATAATATTATTTTATGTTACACCATTAACCTTACGTCATTGTATTTACTGAGTATAATGTACTTCTAATTGATATTGCACGACATGTTGTTTACCATAGTTTTAGAGATAATTTAAGGCCCTGTTAGAGATAATTTAAAGCCCTGCATAGACGAAAACATTAATATTATGATTTCTTTAAAAGGTAAACATATTGCAGAATGCCTTTTATAGTGGGCATTATGACTTCATACTTATATCATGTACACAAATTTATGTTAAAAATATAAAACCTTTGACTAAAATGTCACGCGCCAAAATGTTAAAAGCGGTCTGTCACCGAAACCCTCAGTAGTTATGTAACTAACAATCCAATATTGGATTTTGAGCATTATATTAGATACAATATTGCTTCGCTGGGCGATCATTCGGTTGTAATGTAAAAATCCGAGAATTTTGTTACTAATTTATTTATTATTACTATTATTACTATTATTATTGCATTATTACTCTGGTTATCTCAATCACTGATGTAATGGCTTGAATCAGAAGATGAAGAAGACCTCTCGGAATTTAGCGCTTGCCTGCGCAGTACATTTACCTGTATGATGAAAAAGTAAATATAAACTTACTAATAATTGAACACAAACTCCATAAATCAGCTAGAAAAACGTGATGAGTTTCTATTAAGTACTAGGAGATAAGAAACCTGGAAGAGGTGAATCCTAACAATGGTGCAAACGCTAGTAGTGTTTCCACCAAGCCAATAAATAGTGCATACGGTACTCAATATTATAAAACCTATAGATGCCCAGCTATAAGCGCTAATTTCCAAGAAACCAAAAATATGTGTGCGTTGTGTTCCACATGTTAAAGCTATATATAGATTTTACCAAAATCTTTTACTCTGTTAATCTCATAGGCCATTGGGGCCCCTTTAACCTAATGTGCCCAGGGCCCCTAATAGGTTAAAGACGGCTCTGACCGACGAGTGTTACAGGGCGTAATGTAACACTCTCTATCTTCTCTTAAAGACGGTACGCCACGTATCACGTAACACTGGTTATTTCAGTACCCAGTATCCACCTCGAACTGTTACATTGCAGGCCAAAGCTACAGATAAGGGACCGCCTTTAGTTACATGATTACATCACAAAATCTTCATCAAGGCCACATTATAAGTTGCTAATTATAGTTATAATGTAGTTAACGCCGTACATTTATGAAACTGTAACTATTTATTATCTTAGTTTTTAAGCGTTTGAAGTGAAAAAAGAAATAAAAATGTATTATAATCCCGTGACACATGTTTTATTTGATATGGATGGACTTATTTTGGGTAAGTTAGAATTGGCTTTGCCCGTTTCAAGTCAGTATTATTAAGCGCTCTCAAGGATTCTAAACTGTGTACCTAACACAGTTTAGAATCCTTGACACAGAAAATCTATTTTTAATACTTAAAGTAGGTAGGTACTTACTCTTTTTTGTTAAAAAGCGCTCATTGGTTTACTATGTAAGCGATTCATTTGTTTAGTTGAACCAATACATAGGTATAAATGGACTTTCTGGGGAAGTACCAGCCCCGGTAACACAGTGAGTGGGGAAAACAAAGTCCCAGGGGGTTAGAACGAGACAGCAGATATGAATTGTTCGGGCGTGAAAGAGAGAAATAACGGGGAAAACTAGTTAGATGATAGCTAATGGCTTGGATCAGTCGTCTCCAGGAAGGGAAGCTGAGTAGCTGAGTCCCATAGGGGGGTTAGAACGAGACGTCTGATATTCATTGTTCGGGCGTAAAAGAGAAAGAAACGGGGAAAACACGTTATCTCCAAAAAAACGTACGCCACCAGTGCAGTGCCGTCGTCAGTGTACAAGTAGGCCAAATTCTATTAAAAAAAATCCTTTTTGTCACAAGTGGGGTTCTGCAGCCTGCAGGCCTGACATGACACGGGGATAAAAAGAATTCCCTGTTATTTTTCTCTTTCCCGCCCGAACAATTCATATCTGCTCATTCTCATTATAACCCTTTGCAACTTAGTGTCCCTTAGTCACTGTGGTAGCAAGCCTGGGAAGGTTGAACACTCAGAATGACCATATGGCCTGTGACGACTGACGACTATTCTCGAGCAGTCTTTGGGATGGGGAGTGACATTTACATATGCACAGTATGAACACGTTACAAGCGTAGTGGGCGCAAGCTTGATTACCGATTTGGAGGTCCTGGGTTCGATCCCCAGGTCAGACAAAGAGTTAAATATTGGATTTTTCCATTAGGACTTATCTCAGTAACAGCCTGTAATTTGAAACTATGCCCAGTAGATGGCAATAGGCTCGCCCCCTATTACATGGGTCCAATAACATACTAGCGAAACGTGGGTGTGGCTTATTATGGAACTGAGTCCTGGGTACACCTCCGCCTACCCCTTGGGGAAAAGGTGTGATTGTATATTGTTCTGTTTTCCAGACACTGAAGATCTATATTTAGTGGGGTTCCAAAAAGTGACGTCGCGTTTCAACGTGGAATTCCCATACTCATTGAAGGCTAAGATCATGGGCATGCAGACCCGGGAGTACTCTCAGACCGTCATCGATGATCTGCAACTGCCAATCAGCGTCGAGGACTTCATGGCTGAGATGAAAGAGATATTAGACGACCTGTTCCCGAAGAGCAGTGTCTTACCTGGTCAGTATACATCATCATCATCACAGCATGGACATGGGCTTCCCCCATAAAGAGGGGTTTTGCCAATACACGCCACGCTTGGCAGGCAGGTTGGCGAGCGCAGATTGATGGTTTTACGCAGAGTACGCAGAACTCGTCATCTAGATCTGATCACCCTTACACGGCTATCGACACGTAGAGGGTCGGTAGCTAGTCAATATAATATCTAACCTAAGCACATTTATATTTGCGTACTAGATGCTTTATATTCAACTAATAATTTTAAATGTAAATCGCAGTGCAATGGGAGAAAGTTACCTTTGTAACAAGTAAACAAAACGCTAGCGAGTTCGACTCTCGGCGATATCTCTAGCACTGTTTTGTTGGGTGTATGTTTGTACTCTTTTCACGCACGCTAATACTACTGAACTGATTAAGGTGTTTGGTATTTATATAGCTTAGATCCTGAAATAACACATAGGGTTATTTTATCCCGTTGTAGTATCGCGCAAGCGGTACTGTTGAGATTGCTTTTATTGTGTTACGGAATCTCACATTTAATAAGTTCATGCACACTGAAACAATACCAGATCAATGGACGTCACTAACAATTATTCTGTTGCATAAGAAGAGTCAGTGCCGGATCAAGCCAGCGCGGGGCCTGTAGCAAACTCAAACTCAAACTAAAAAACATTTATTCAAATAGGTCATACTCTGACACTTTTGCACGTCAATCTGTGACGTCAATGAAGATAAACAGTAATGAGTTTACCGTGCGTTCGGAAAGATACCTCTACAAGAAGAACACACAAGAAACTTGTAAGGCTTAATTAATTCAACAGATAGTTTCACAATATTTGGTTTGGTTACATTCGTTTGCTTTGAAGGTGCCGCGAGGCGGCTATGCAGAAGTTTCCAGGCATCTTTGTCCTCTATGTACTGGTTGGCTTTATAATAAACCTTCTTTAGTAAAGTAGATTTAATATAGGTTTTGAATTTACCCTCTGAGAGCCCAGTTATCTCTTTTGGGATTTTATTATGAAACGTACACTATTTCCTAAGCACTAGCCTAGCATATTTTGTCAAGGGGTCCTGGATTGCTTTAGTTTACTTAACAGTTTTCTTCACGAGTTTTCATGCGCTAATGTTCATAGAGCCTATGTTTAGACTCGTCAAGATAAAACCCATGTACTGTACATGATTTGAAAAATATTTTTACGCTTCGATATAAATATATAGTATATACAGTATAAATAGACACTTTTATACGGTCAGAAAGCGTTGGTGCCCGGGGCCCTTAAAAACGCGGGGTCCGTAGGATTTGCTACTCCTGCTATGTGGCTAATCCGCTACTGAGAAGGGTCATAAAAAGAATATAAATAATTGCAGACCAATCAGTTTGATGACAAACATTAACATGGTCTTTGCCAAGGTGCTTCTCTACCGATTAACCAGAAACCTAGATACGAGCAGGGTTCAGGAGCGGACATTTAACTTTGGATCACATATTTGTCGCCAAACAACTATTTGAAAAAGGAAAAGAAGAAGAAGAAGATTTCAATATCACCTTTTATTGCTGCTTTGTGGACTATTGCAAAGCCTGCGATTCAGAGACACATGAGAACATCTGGCTCGCACTTAAAAACCAAGGAGTTGAACACAAATAGATCAAGCTATTAAGAAATATAAAGCTGGAAAAAGACGGTAAATAATAAAAATAGATAGAGGTGTACGTCAGGGTGATCCAGTGTCACCTAAGTTCTTCACAGCTGTCCTGGAGGAAGTCTCGTCAACTGCATTGGGAAGAATGTGGATTGGTAGTCCACATTCTTTCGTCTCAACGGAGAAAAACTATCACACCTAAGGTTTGCAGATGACCTCATAATATTTTCAGCTACGAAGGATGACCTCCAGACAATGCTTAATGACACTGATAATGAAAGCCGAAAAGTGGGACTAAAATGAATGCAGATAAGACCAAAGTCATGACAAACGTGCAACAATAACCAATTTGCATTAATAATATACACAATTAAATATGTAAATGAATATGTAAATATTCATGTAAAATGTACATCTGAGCTAAATAATCTCACCTGAAAATATGACTACGAGTACAAAAGAAATTGACAGACGCATGCAAATTCATGGAAACAATACTGGGGCCTTAAAGAGGTGATGATATGTAAAAATATGAATATATCTATCAAACGAAGGCTATTTGATGCATGTGTGCTGCCAGTGCTCACATATGGCTGCTCAACGTGGGCACTAACCCAAAAACATATAAGGAGGTTAGTGCTTCTACGGAGAGAAGCATGATGGGAGTTAAACTGTCGGACATTATAAGAAATACAACTATCAAAGGACACACAAAAACAAAAAAAATGTTACTGTAACCATCAAGAAACTTTAATGGAAAGGTTTAAACTTTAAATAATTTAAACTTTAAACAATTAGAGGAGGGGAAAAATGGTCAAAAAGCATAATGTTCTGGTTCACGCGACACCAAAAAAGAAAGAGGGGCCGACCATTTAAAATTTAAAAGATGGGTCGACGAAATAAGGGCTGTAGCAGGAAGTTTATGAAGTAGAAAAGCTTAGGAAAGAACAGAGTGAAGGCAGAGGCCTTTGCCAAGAGTCCAGATAGCCGTCTTTACTAGACGGCGGGAGCACGGTGGCAGTTTAATGTTATTAAGGATAATATTGTATATTTAATATCTGAATAAAGGCTTTTTATTATTATTATTAATTATAATATCGTTAAAGTGGCGCAAGCGCTACTGCTGAGCGCGAGGTCCTGGGTTCATATCCCAGGAATTTCTCATTAAGCAGCCTAGAGTCTGGATTTGTACCCTCGTGCAAAAGACTCGCTCTCTATTACATGGGACTTAAAATATAACTGGTGGAACGTAGGTGTGCCTATAATAGGATTGGAGTAGTTTTACATATGTAGTGTAGGGTTCCCCCTACACTATACATACTATACAGGTATGGAACTATATAGGTATATACATAACATAACATACATTCACGCCTTTTTTCCCGAAGGGGTAGGCAGAGGTGTACCCAGGACTCAGTCCCATAGTAGATACACCCACATTTCGCCAGTATGTCATTGGTCCCATGTAATAGGGGGCGAGCCTATTGCCATCTACCGGGCACAGTTCCAGACTCCAGGCAGCTACTGAGACACTTCCTAATGGAAAAATCCAATATTGACACCTTGCCTGACCTGGGGATCGAACCCGGGACCTCTTGATTGGCAGTCGAGCATGCGCCCTCTACGCCACCGAGGCAGTATAGTATAATAGTAATAGGTATATAGGTACACTATATAGGTATGGAAATACCTAGATACATGAACAAAACACTACGCCTTCTAAGAATATACAGCGACTACAGCAAACATGTTCAATCAGGTTTTTTTTTTTAAATTTTATAGTTTTAAGATTTTTCCTTGTGATATAAGATCTTTTGGCAAGAATATATCAATCAAGCGAAATGACACCACTTTATAAAAACCGAGAAGAACTTTATAAGAACCGAGAGAAAAATGCCAAATCCATGTTTTGTATTCCCCTGTTTCCTCCAAAAATAATGAGTTTAACAATTTTTTTAATAGAATTGTGTCAATTTCCTGGTTTGTAGTTTTCCTCCTAACTTTAATCTATATTATACCTCCGAACAGTTAAATTGGAGGTAGATTCAAGGTCGTGGTTTCGTTTAAGTAAATAATTTCATAATTATAATATTATAATAATCGATGTAGTATGCCAAGGTTAACTCATGTTAACCTTGGCATACTACATCGATTATTTAGAATAACTACCAAGTTTACTGATAAGTATAAGGTACTAAATTATTTAGCCTATTTATAAGTTACCTTATACATATAAATAGGCTCATACATAATATGTATAGTTAGATAATATTGGATTTTGTTAAAACACTGTGTGGCACTGTGTCTGATATGGGCAATGATGATGTTTACCATCAGGCACCTGATTTTTTCGTCTTGTCACTCAATTACATAAAAAAAAAATCTGCCTGTGGCTATCCCACTTCTGATGTCAACTTGCTTAGAATGGACAACTTTTTGAAACTACCCTATATTATGACTTGAGTATGCATCTAATTTCTTACAGGTGTAAGGAAACTAATAGAACACCTTCACGAGCACAACGTTCCCATGGGCTTAGCAACGAGCAGTAGTAAAGAAAGCTACTTGATGAAAGCGCAGAATCATCTAGAACTATTTGACCTTATGGAAAACAAGACCTTTGGCTCATCCGATCCTGACGTGAAGAGAGGGAAACCTCACCCCGACATCTTCTTGGTTGCAGCGTCCAAGTTCCCTGATAAACCTAATCCACAAAAGGTAATTTTCGATCTTTTAGACATAACCGTCGCCTTGGATTTTTCCAAAATTACAATGTGTAGGTAATGTAAATCTGCGTTTTAATTCACTTTTCTGGTGTCTTACAAATATAATTTTGGAGCCTTTATGTAGTCTATGAGTATCACATTTACTTTATTAACAGTACTTATATCACATTTACCTAATTTAATAAGTTTTTGACATAATTTTATGTTAGTTATACAATTATTTTAACGTTTTATAAAAAGGCTTAAAACTTAATACTTAAGGGGGTGTATGATCAACTATCTACCCGTGAAACTGAACAACGTTCCTTTCAAAAGAAACATAACATACATTCACGCCTTTTTCCCGAAGGGGTAGGCAGAGGTGTACCCAGGACTCAGTCCCATAGTGGATACACCCACATTTCGCCAGTATGTTAATGGTCCCATGTAATAGGTGGCGAGCCTATTGCCATCTACCGGGCACAGTTCCAGACTCCAGGCAGTTATTGAGATAATTTCTAATGGAAAAATCCAATATATAACACTATGCTTGACCTGGGGATCGAACCCGGGACCTCTTCATTGGCAGTCGAGCATGCGCCCACTACGCCACGGAGGCAGTTCAAAAGAAAGATTTGCTAAATGCGCAAAAACAAATTTGCCGATTAGCTGATCGATATTGTATCTTACATATTATGTCCATGATATTATATTATGCTTATCATCTGGATTCCTATGAGAATGTATAATTGATTTATTATTTCCATTCCCCAGTGCCTAGTATTCGAGGATTCAATAAACGGCGTGGCGGCAGCAATAGCCGCCGGCATGCAAGTAGTGATGGTCCCAGACTCGCGTCTCGACCGACGCCTCACTGACAACGCCACGCTCGTCATTAACTCCATGGAACACTTCAAGCCCGAGCTCTTTGGCCTGCCACCTTACCAATACTAGAACTAATTATACTACACTCGAAGAGTTCCTAAACAATGTGCTACAAATAGGTGTAGTTATACTTAGGTGCAACCTATTTAGTCTTATATAGTAGTCTTTAGTCAAGTATTTATAGTACACCTTTTTTATATAATTAAATTTTAATCTTGTAACAAATTATTAAAATTTAATTATTTGAAAATGTTAAGTCGATTACAAAATAAAGGTGTACTATAAAACGAGACAGGTCTGACCTAGTGTGGAGACCATTAGGAAATCGTATAAAATTTCGTTATCTCGATTTCTTAAGTATAATCAATTTATTCATATTCATTCTAAGGGGGTGCATATACCCGTTAAACTAAACAACTTGAAAAGGAGGAAAAACAATTGCTAAAATGAAAGAATTTCGCAACTCTTTCTTTTTAAACTTGTTCAGCTTGATGGGTATATGCACCCCCTTAAGTATTACTACACTTTTATTGTAACACGTTGCCTTAGATCAGCGTTTCTTAACCTTTTTCAGTCCCCTAGAAAATCAAGCGTAATTTCAAGGATCCCTTAATTTTTGTTTTATGACTAAAAAAATTATTTTTATATAAATTAAAAATATTGTATTAATGCTCGACAGCCAATCAAGAGGTCCCGGGTTCGATCCCCAGGTCAGGCAAAGTGATAAATATTGGATTTTTCCATTAGGAATAATCTTAACAACTGCCTGGAGTCTGGAATAACTGTGCCCGGTAGATGGCAATAGGCTCACCCCCTGTTACATGGGACCAATAACATACTGGCGAAATGTGGGTGTACCTACTATGGGACTGAGTCCTGGGTACACCTCTGCCTACGCCTTCGGGAAGGAGGCGTGAATGTATGTTATGTTATGTATTAATGTGAAAATTGGTGCTGCTTTATTGCAACTAAATTAGTAATATTCGGGTTGATGTTTTTACTTAGTTGTAATCTCAAATCGGATTCCAATTGTAATCTTATTTGTTTTTGATGTATACAAGAGCAGAGAATACCTTTTCACAGAGGTATTTGGATAAGAATCCGCTTATTGGCGCACGCTCCCCGTGCTAAGCGTAACGATTACGAGACTTGCTGGTATTTATTTATAAATTCAAATGTTCATATATAAGACAGCGGTCCCCCGTATACATACTCGCGGACTCCCAAGGGTCCGCGGACCACAGGTTAAGAAACACTGCCTTAGATAATATTCTAAGCATGTTGCATTTCAAGGGAAAGTGTCATTTCAGATTCTTACGTAAACAAAACTCTCGTTAGCCTTGATAAAATCCGTACCACTAGCGGACGGCGACGAGACGGCCCTACATAGTTCACGCACACATGTGACGCGTGCGTTTGTATGGAGTGACGGAGGCCGCAATAGGTTTGCCCCCTATTACACTTGACTTAATAACTTGCGAAGTGTAAAATGTGAATATGGGAAGGAAAACCTGGATTAAGTATTATTGATACGTTTTTGTGAAAAGTAAAAACAGTGCCATTACCTACCGACATCTAGTGCACGGGTATTTTAGAGAAATTTTAATTATTTAATTGTTTATGGTTGATATTGATAGATCGAGATTTTTATATTTATTTTTCTATTAGGTAGGTACTCAGTGATACTTGTTCCACATTTTAGAATTTTATCTGTGATTTCATGTAGATCATAAGCACCTACCTATTTTGTTTTGATATTTTTAACACTTTACCGTGCCACATCGCAGTTAACTTTGGTTAACTTTTGTGGAGCAACACTGTAATAATTGGCAACTATCGGTAACTTTTGTGGTTACTTGTTACTATTTGTTGATTGTTACTCATCGCGTCCGGCGTCCGTATAATGTTCGCGGCATATGTTCTCCAACTTAGGACGAAGTTAGGCAACGTTGCTTGACATAATACTAATAATAAATAACTTTTTGCTGTCGGATGTTGCTGCGTGAACATTTTGAAATGTTGATCTACAAAAAGTAACTGCGGTGTGGATGCACGGTTTACCTGCAAACTAATTTCAAGGAAATACTTTTGACAGCCTCGTTGGCTCAGATGGTAGTAACTCTGCTTTATGTGCCGCAGGCCCCGGGTTTGGTCTCCGGCCAGGTCAAACATTTGTGAGCATGAACATATCTGTTTGACCTGTGTCTGGGTGTTATAAGCTTATATAAATATGTATATCAGTGATTTGGTTACTATAGTACAGGCTTCTAGCCTAGTTTGGGATCAGATGACCGTGTGTGGAAGTTGTCCCATATTACACTGTAGTGCGGATATTACACGCCAGGCGCCTATGCTCGTCCCTCAACCGCCTTGCTCCATATCAGTTTCATTATGAAATATTATAAGGTATTTTTTCCGCAGTTCAAGTGTTTCAGACTTTCAGAGTTTATTTATGTTTATGGAAAATATTATGCATTTATAATTTGTATTTTACAACATAAACACAGTATGTTTTTAGATAGATCTATACGTTATTTCCATTATCGAGTACAATATGTGTTATATACATGTGTTATGAAAAAGTTGTAATAATACTTAAGGTGCTGCATCAAACGCTCAATCTGAACAACTTTCATATGAAAGAATAGCGAATTTTGCAAAAAAATTGTCGACTTCCCATAAAAAACGGATCGGGTGATTGGTTAATTTATTTAGGAAATCGATTTTTATTTGGGAATTTTGTAATTCTTTTTGTTGAGGTTGACGGGTAGATTCAGCCGCTTAAAAGGCCGGCGGCCGACGACTTCCCCATACAAACGTACCCAATACCTTAATAATTTACAATCAGAGCATATTTCCAACTTACAATGATATTATTCGGAAAAAGACGCTAGTTATCTAGATTCCTAATTATATTTTAGTCCAAAATACATAAATGGAATTATATTTTGAAAATACCCATATTTTGTGAAAAGCCTTTATTTTATTGCAATATTTTAGGTACTTATATTTTGTATCTTATTCTATTATATAACATCATTATAATGTTGGAAACATTTTTTTTATGATAGTGACAAGACGAGCAAATCAGTTGCCTGATGGTAAGCATCATGATTGCCCATATCAGACACATTGCCACCCAGAGTTTGAAAATTCATAATTCTGCGCAGCACTGCACTGCGCCTGTCACTCTGAGATATAAGTTGTTGAAACTCGTCATGCCCATAGTAATTTCGCTGGTAACATTGCCCTTCAGACCAAAATTCAGTAATGTTTGGATGAATAACGTGGTACGTTAAGGCCCTCCTGATCAGAAGGTCTAAGTAGCAAAATGTCCAACAGCGCGAAACGTCTATTGGGCAGAAAGCCTAGTTAGCACAATGCCCATATAGCAAAACGTCCAACTATCAGATGGTCTATATAGCAGAACATCTATTTAGCAAATCGTCAGATTCTCAAAATGACTGGATACTCAGGCACAAAATTCAACAGACACATACTTCAGGACGGAATTTGATACGGCATTTTAATAATAAGTAATTAAAAATCAAATTCATATAATTTATTTGACATTATGTACAATAAAAAACATAAAAATAAACAATCGATGTATCGCCTTAGAGTCAGTTCTGCCACTGCGTCGTACCATTGAGTTTAGGCTTATTCCAATAATAAGCTTTTATTTTTATGGTAATGAGTGACGAGACGAGCAAATGATAAGCATCATGATTGCCATATCGGACAGTGACACACAGTATTTTAAAATTCAAAATTCTGCGTAGCACTGCACTGCGCCTGTCTCCCTGAGATATTAGTTGTTGAAACTCATCATGCCCAGTAATTTCACTGGTAACATTGCCCTTCAGACCGGATAGACTTCAGTCAGTAATGTTTGCACATTACTGTGTTGCTTGGCGGATGAATAACTGGCAAAGGTGTGGTACTTCCCCAGGCGGCCCCCTGCAAAAGAGACCTACCACTACAAAAAGGTCCCAATAACAAGGTTAACAACGAGTGGCAATATTCTTCTCAATAGACTTACTACTTACCGATAGCAAACATGAAGGTTACATATTGGCTTTAATATTTTTATTTTTCGTTTGGAAGTACCAGGGAATCATAAGCTATGAAGAAATTAATTTATATCATATTTTTTCGGTTATGAACAGAAAAAAGGTAAATCTGAGATCTGACAGCTGTGAAATTATATCTTAGGTGTGAAAGCTGTCAAAGTGACACTTGACATTGTATTTTAATTTCAAATTTTGACTACAATTTAGTCAAAAACACTACACCAAAATAGGGCTTCAATGTGTTCAATGTGGTGATGATTGATGTCATAATTGGATGACAGCTGTTGAAATAAAAATGGCTTTATATCGGAAACTATGTGATAGTTTCCATAGAAACTGATCCTAGGACTCATCCTAGACCAGGAGTTTCTTCACAGAAGTGATTACAGAAGTGGTCTTCGTTTCGGATGATAGCTTAATGATAGCGTAATTTACAAATGACGTTTTACTAGTTTACGTTTTATTGATAGGTCTCTTTTGCAGGGGGCCGCCTGGGGAAGAACCACACCTTTGCCAGTTATTCATCCGCCAAGCAGTAATATGCAAACATTACTGTGTTCCGGTCTGAAGGGCTATGTTACAAGTGAAATTACTGTTCATGACGAGGTTCAACAACTAATATCTCAGGGTGACAGGCGCAGTGCAGTGCCGCGCAAAATTTTGAATTTAAAAACTTTGGGTGGCACTGTGTCTGATATGGATAATCATGATGCTTACCATAAGGCACTTGATTTTCTCGTCTTGTCACTCACTATCATACAAAAAATATAAATATGCTTTTTCTTCATGAGTGTACATACTTTCAAAATGACGATTTGCTAAATCGATGTTTTGCTATAAAGACCATATGATAATTGGACGTTTTGCTACATGGACATTGTGCTAACTAGGCTTTCTGCTCATTAGACGTTTCGAGCTGTTGGACATTTTGCTACTTAGACCTTCTGATCAGGAGGCCTTTAAGGTGTGGTACTTTCCCAGGCGGCCCCCTGCATGAGGCCTACCACCACAAAAACATGCGCTCATTGTAAATAATATAGGTATTAAGTTTGTATGAGGAATTCGTCTGTCGCCGGCCTCTTAAATATTACTACACCTTGTTGAACTACCTCTTGTTGAAGGTTTTTATATTTTGTTCCTGAATACTGTGCTAGCATAGCTAGTGAGTAAACTTACCTATAATTTCCTCTTGAGAAGTGTTTATTACATTTATTAGATTCAATTAAATATTTATGTATTAAGTATTAAACCTTTGCAATGTTCTTAAATAAAACAAAATTGTAACATATTTTACATTCCTTTTATTAAACATATCGTTTGGAGGGAAGCCGTGACGATATATTAACTGTAACTTGGATGTACTAAGTACAAGAATGATGACTAGATATTTATATTCACAACTGTTTCAGGTACCGTGTTACTACTTAGACTGGGAGATAACTGAAACGGGAAACATTTATAAGAGAAACTCGAAATGCCCACTGTAACTTTGGGCTAAAAGGCTTATTTCACACTGAATCAGGACCTCGTTATTTCAAATGTTATATGACCATAAATGTTACAGCATATTTGTATGAATCCATAACAGCGATGGAATTTTTACTGCCTTTTTGTTATTACACCATATTATGCGTTAGGAGCCCAGATTCAGTGAGTGTAATAGGCCTTCAAGTCACACCATAGGTTCTAAGTAACCTTTAAGTGTATGTAATTGGCTATGCCAAGTTTTTGAAGAGAATAAAAAATAAAGCAGAATATTATAATATTATAGGTATGTAATGTAAGCATATTCAAAACTTTAGTTAGGTACCAAGTACCTATTGTTTGAAAATTATATTTTAGTGAATAAAAAGAGTTAACATAGCCTCTGTGCTTTTTTTTCGTACAATATATTTTATGCTATTCAGACAATTGGTTAACACTTTACCTGCGGAAAAATCTTGACTTAGTTCGAATACCACAGACGTCCACCAATACACACCATGCGTTTTTTTGCCGTACATGAAAATAAATAATTTCGCACTATTCGTGCCGCAGCCAAAGTGTTAATAATTTACAAATAACATAATTATGTATGTAAAGTTAACTAGTTGAAAGTGGAATTTTCTTAACTAAAATCTGCTTATTATCACAAAATGGTCAGTAGTTGACTGCAACAAAGAGCAACATTATAAAATATTATTATTAAAAAAATATGGATACTAATTATATTATAAAGGTGTTGATAGATTTGAGCATTCATTTACAAGAATGTTAACTTAAAATGGAAATACTTTTGGACACAGCATTTCCCTGTATTGTATCATTCGAATTAAGACCTCGTACTAGGAAATGGCCAAGTCTATCACCACCTTTATATGAACAAAATATTAAAAAAAAACGTATGGCTATTATTTATTACATTGATTTTTTGTGGACAAAAACTATAATATTCCAAATTACGTACTTAGTTGATGTGGAAATAATGCCCATTCATTTATTTAATATTGCACAATTTTCAAAATGCTAAAATCGTTCCATTGCGGGATTTAAGGATCGCTAACAGACTAACAGCAGTGGACGTCCTACGGCTGAGATGATGAACCGACTAACTGCCTTTGTCTCTATTTATAAAAATCACAGACCTAATTGCTCAGTCATCAACGTCCAGGGCATAGATAATACATATAAACTGGGTCCAGGGCCAACCCTTGGGACCTAGAGCTAAATTTTGCATTTAGGTTTTCCATTACTTAACAGGAAAGAGGATCTCTTAGCAGTTTGACACAATCCTATGGAAAATTTACTAAATTGATGTTTTGTATTCCCCTGTTTCCTCCGAATACAGTAAACCTATTTAATATATTTATATATCATGATATTTTAGAGTTGAAGGTAAAGTGTCCCAATCATTTTATTTCTGTTTATAAATTCTATATTTTTTTGTAGTGCTCGTTTGTAGTAAGTCACGCCAGTAAAAGTGTAGGAAGTTCAGTGTGAAAAAATCCAAGGGTATATAAGAAAAATTAAATGTGAGGGACAAAGGTTACTTCACTATAAAAATATCAGGATATAAATTTTTAGAATGAGTTTATAACATTTGGAGGAAACACGCGAATACAAAACATCGATTTGGTAATTTTTTAAAAAGCTTGTGTCAAATTCCTAGAAGGCCATGTACGCTCATAAGTATGTTGTAGACTACGAATAAGGAATTTCAGAAATTCACACGGGAACGAAGTCGTAAATAGTACCTATAATACATAATTTGCAATAAGCTTATTTAAGCGCTCTGAAAATGTATTAATGTAATGGTCAGAGACATCAATAACCTAAGGTCGTTTATACGCCCTGAAACTTCCCCAGCCATTTCACTATCAATTGTGACAGAATATTGGTAAAATGAAGAGATTACTCCTCAAAAGGCGGTAGACCAAAGAGTTCAGGTTGGAAGTGTTCCAAGGAGTTGATAACGACAGTGGCGCCGGTGAAGCCTGAGGAGTCTACGCGAGGATCGGGAACTAATACCACTTGCATGTTGGCTGCTAAGCCTGCCTTCAGACCATTCACTGCATCCTCAAATACAAGGCACTGGAAATAACAAAATAAAGCTATAAAAGTTTACATATTATGTATGTACTAATAGTTATAAAAAAACTCCCTCAAGAAATTAACTTTTTTTTTTATAGTGAGTAACAAGACGAGCAATACAGGTGCCTAATGGTAAGCATCATGATTACCCATATCAGACACAGTGCCACCCAGTGTTTTAAAATTCAAAATTCTGCGCGGCACTGCACTGCGCCTGTCACCCTGAGATATGAGTTGTTGAATCTCATCATTCCCAGTAATTTCGCTGGTGTCAAGGCTTCACCTTGTAATATTATATCATCTATGGCCTGTGTCGCGATTGCTCTCGCAATTTAATCAGGCGTTATAAAAATAAGTAATGTGACGTTTTACTCGACTACACTTGCCCTTCAACATTGTAACGGATAACAGCCAATAGATTTTTAAACAACATATCCTGGGTTTTATTCTGCACCATTTATGTTCATATACATAAAATTGGTGGCCCATGAGGGGAGATAACAAGGAGAATAAACAGAAAGAAGACAATTTCACGAAAGAAGAGAATTGCCACGCCTTAATATCGTGGTACCTACATACAAGTCAAGCCCGGAACATCTCAGTGGACAGCAGCCATACTTCAGTGGACAGCAGCCACAGGTTCCAGCCCATACAGTTGCAATCAGAGACGCCTAAGGATCTGGTTTTGGTCAGTGGTGCAGCAATAAGACGCCACGTCGTGCAACAAACTACGTCGTCAGATAAGTGTCCTTCCTTTCATACATTACATCTCCTCCAAATTCCAAAAATACCTATCCATCCTTACAAATAGCATTCAGAAATAGCATTCACTTGTGTAAATCAGTATTTTGTGCAGAATATTTCCCAAAATATCCAATTATTTTCCGTTGATTTAATTATTCAACTACCCACACAACGAAGGCAAGTCACAAGATTTTAGCTAAAATTCATCAAAATTAATACAAATACAGTCCTAATTACATGTTTCACAAATATTACAACAAATTCTATCAATTATATATTGAATTTCATCAACTTTCAAACATTAGACGCATTTTCATTCCTAACCAAAAATTAGCCACGTCATATTTTTATATATTATTCACACATTCTGCCTACAATTCCAGGATAACATACATTCAAAACATCCCTCTTCGCACTCGTCGGGTGCTGGTTGCCGTAGTGCCGCTGGTCTACCATCCGCAAGACAGCACGCGGTGGTGGCGTGGCCGATCCTGCCGGTCTCCAGCGCATCAGGAGTCATCGAGACGAGGAGCGTGAGCGTTTATATTTTTATTAGTTATTTTGTACAACCTTACTCAGATACAGCTTCAAAATGGCCCAGAAAGCACAGGAATCTGCTCTTGAATTTATAGATGCTATTGATAAACGGCATAATGAATTAATTACTAAACGATCTTCTATTAAAGGCCAGATTACTAAGTTTAAAAAATATTTAAGCAGTATTTCCAAAATCGAAACATTGAGTGATATTCAACTAACAGAATTGTCTTTAAAATTAGCGAAGTTTGAAGCTTTATCGGTTAGGTTTGATGACTTGCAGAATGAAATAGAGGTTTTAGATCCTGATAACATTAAGTTAGAAATTGAAGAACGCGAAAGCATCGAATGTGATATTGTGATTAATATAGCCACAGCAAAGAATTTATTCGAATCATTTAACAAAAAACAGGAAGGTGAGAAAAGACGCCATTCTGTTCATGATACTTCATGTTGTCTGGATCAACGCCGTCATCACAATTGTGGTGTAGAAGTGCCTCGAATTCAAATAGCCAAATTCGATGGCTCACATTTCCAGTGGTTGCGTTTTCGAGATACATTTACTAGTCTTATTCATACTAACGAACGCATACCTACAATTAGTAAGTTCCACTATCTTATATCCTATCTAGAAAAGGACGCTGCTAGTGTTCTTGATAATCTTGAGGTTTCCGAGGCTAATTATAGTGAGGCATGGAATCTTCTGTGCAATCGTTTTAACAACAAACGAGTCCTTATTAAAAACCATTTCAAATCATTGCTCAGTTTTAAGCCAATTACTCGTGAATCTGAATCATCTTTGAGAAACTTGATAGATCATGTTACAAAGAATTTGCGCGCCTTAGCTAGCTTAGGTCAGCCAACGAATATGTGGGATGGTCTCATTATATACATATTTTCCACTAAATTAGATCAAAATACACTTGTGAAATGGGAGGAGCATCGAAAAAATTTAAAGGACGATTTGCCCACTTTAGAGCAATTTTTTACATTTTTAAATGATCGTGCAGATGTGCTTGAGAACACTGACGCACTTCCTTCCACTTCTCAAGGTCGTCCTGCACCCCAATTCAATCAGAAATCGGTGCAGAACCCTAATACAAAATCATTTATAGGTTCTAACGATAATAAGTTTAATAACACAAAGAGAGTGTCATGTGTTATTTGCAATGGTTCACATAGAATCTATGACTGTCACACATTCAAAGGCAAAGGAATAGATGACAGGTACAAAGACGTAATTAAACATAAATTATGTACAAATTGTCTAAGGTCAGGTCATTACACTAATGAATGCCGCCTAGGTCCATGTCGCATATGCAACGGCAAACACAATAGTTTACTCCATCGTCAATCTGTTGATAGCAACCTCATCACCACAGATGAACAACAGAGTGATTGTGAAGTAATTGCTAACTTTTCAAATGAACAATCAAATCAAGTACTTCTATCCACTGCCATGATCCAGGTGTCGAATCCTATAACCCATCAGAAGGCTAAAGTTCGCGCTCTGCTAGATTGTGGCAGCCAATCTACTTTCATAACAGAGTCCCTAAAGAGTAGGCTCTCATTGAAATCCAATTCAATCGGTTCCATGCAAATAACCGGAATAGGAAATATTTCTTCTAAACAGTCAATAGAAAGTGTTAACATAAAAATTAACTCAATTAACTCAAATTACAATGTCTCATTGTCATGTTTAGTTCTAAAGGAACTAACAGGTTATTTACCCAAGAGCTTGATCGACATTCAATCAATAAATATACCTAAAGATATACAGCTGGCCGACCCTACCTTTTATCAACCGGCTCCGATAGACGTCCTAATAGGCGCGGATTTGTTCTGGGATTTGTTGGGCAACGAACAGCGTTCTTTAGACGATAACAATACTAGTGCAAAGTTAAGAAACTCACAACTAGGTTGGATCATATCAGGTCCAATTAGTTCAATGACCCCACCCAAGGTCACATTATGCAATCATGCAACTATTTCTGATACTCAAAACGAAGATATTCAAAACATGCTTACAAAATTTTGGGACTTGGAAGAAGTTTCCAAGACACCTATTTTAAGTCAAAGTGATCAATATTGTGAAAACCATTTCACCACGCATACTACTAGGGATCCTTCAGGTCGATTTTGTGTAAAACTACCTATGAAAGATTCAGCAGATTGCCTAGGTGATACACGTTATCTAGCCAAGAAACGATTAATGTACTTGGAGAAAAGATTTAGAAAAAATCCAGCGCTAAAATTAGAATACTCTAATTTCATTAATGAATATGCCGAGTTAGGTCATTTATCCTATACAGATAATGATAACATAAATATTCCTACGGAACCACACTATTATTTATGTCATCATGCCGTTTTCAAACGAGACAGCGAGTCCACAAAAACTCGAGTAGTTTTCGATGGTTCAGCCCCCTCCACTTCTGGCTATTCATTAAACGACATATTACAAGTAGGTCCTAATATTCAAGATACACTTTTTGCTATTTTATTACGTGCTAGACAATACAAATATCTTCTCACAGGCGACATTTCGAAATTTTACCGCCAAATCCTCGTACATGAATCTGACCGTAACCTGCAATTGATCCTGTGGCGTGATAATGAGTCACAACCTATACAAACACTCAAGTTAAACACAGTGACATACGGTACTGCGAGCGCTAGCTACCTAAGTACTCGTTGTTTATTTCAGTTAGGTGAAGAACAACCCGACCAACTCATTAAAACAATTATTCAAAGAGATTTTCTGGTCGATGATTTAATTACCGGTTGTGACGATCTAAATCAATTAAAATACATTCAACAGTCTGTGACAAATGCATTAAAATCTGGTTGTCTCAATTTAATAAAATTTAAAAGCAATTGTTCTGAAATACTCGATAACATCATCATAAATAACGAAGACAAGTTAATCATTAGCGAGTCGTCGAGTACTCTTGGCTTAGGCTGGACACCGTCTAGCGATACATTTAATTTCCCTCTGAAAAATATTAATCAAAATAACGATATAATAACAAAGCGCTTTATCATGTCAAATACGTTAAAAATCTTTGATCCTTTAGGCTTATTAAGCCCAGTCATAATACAACCTAAAATATTATTACAGAAATTATGGAAATTAAAAATAGATTGGGATCAACCCGTCCCTCAACCAATCAAAGATGACTGGATAAAATTTATTGATAACATCAAATATTTAAATAACCTACAAATTCCTAGGGTAGTATTATGTGATCTACCTAGAACTATAGAAATGCATACATTCAGTGACGCAAGTTTACTCGCAATGGGTGCTTGCATATACATTAAATCAATTCATAATAACAAAGTCACTGTTTGTTTACTCTGTGCTAAATCCAAGGTCTGTCCCGTGAAGCCAACTACCATCCCTCGTCTCGAGCTGTGCGCAGCCTTATTGGCAGCCAGACTTTCTAAGTCAGTATTAGAGTCTATTCGCTACAAACCGGACAAGATATACCACTGGTGTGACTCCAGTGTAGTGCTGAGTTGGATAAATAGTGACCCGAGTAAATTAAAAACATTTGTAGGCAATCGTATTCATGAAATTACTCAGCTTACTAATAGTTCCGCCTGGCGTTACGTTCCTTCTGAATGCAATCCGGCGGATTTAATATCTCGAGGTGTAATAGCAAAACAATTAATTAATTCTAATATTTGGTGGTCAGGCCCGGATTTTTTATACAAAAGGGAATCCGAATGGCCAATTCTCAACGTAGATCAAGCTAATATAATAGAATTTAAATCTCACGCAATAACCACCAGTCAATTTATAAACTTTAATGATTATTCATCATTCAACAAAATTCATAGAATGTTTGCATACGTACTTAGGTTTATACATAATTTAAGAAATAGTTATAAGCGCGCAGGTATACTATCGTTAAGTGAGCTGCGTGACTCATTCCATTCATTGTGCATTATCTCGCAGCGCGAGTCGTTTTCTAAAGAATACGAGTTATTACTTAAGGGTAAACAATTAAATAGCAATAGTAAAATACTTTCATTATCTCCATTTTTAGATACGAATAAAGTAATTAGAGTAGGTGGACGCATAGACGCTTCGATGTACTCATATTATGATATGAAACATCCAATATTACTACACGCGTCACACAAACTAACAAAGTTATATTTTATAAAACAGCACATAGACAGCATGCACGCTGGACCACAGTTACTGTTATCCACGATTAGAGAAACTGTGTGGCCAGTTGATGGTCGTCGCCTCGCTCGACGCACAGCAAATAACTGTGTGCGTTGTAGACGTTTACGAGGTAAGACATTGCAACCGAAAATGGGTAATCTACCATCACAAAGAATTAATGTTGATTTTCCATTCATATCTGTTGGTTTAGACTTTGCTGGTCCCTTTTTTATTTTAAACCGTAAAGGCCGTGGATCACGCATAATTAAATGCTACTTATGTCTATTTATATGTTTACGATTTAAATGCATTCACTTAGAAGCCGTGAGTGACCTATCTAAGGATGCGTTTGTTATGACTCTGAAACGATTTGTATCTCGAAGAGGTAAACCGGCTGAAATCTTTTGTGATAACGGTCGGAATTTTGTAGCCGCATCAAAAGAAATAGGAGCGTTTTTAAATCAAACTCAAGAACCTTTATTGGATTTTGCAAGTCAGTTAGGTATTAAATTCACTTTCATACCTGCTTACGCTCCTCATTTCGGTGGCATCTGGGAGGCCGGTGTCAAATCGGCAAAATTCCATTTAGTCATGGGAAATTGCCACCTCACATATGAGGAAATTTCCACTCTCTTTGCACAAGTGGAGGCTATTCTGAACAGCCGCCCCTTATGCCCACTCTCATCTAGTCCTAACGATTTCCTCTCCCTCTCCCCAGGACACTTTATCATTGGGAGACCACTCACTGCACTACCTTCACCAGACTTGGCTAAACTCAAGGAATGCCAACTGAAACGATTCGAAAGACTAGAGAAGATCAGACAGCATTACTGGCAACGTTGGCAAAGAGAATATATAACGGAACTCCAGCAACGCACAAAATGGCGAACTGGTTCCAGCAAAATAAATGTTGGTGATATGGTGTTGCTGGCTGAAGACAATGCGCCACCCCTACAGTGGAGGCTCGGACGAATCCAACGTCTCTTTCCCGGCCCGGACGGCGTCACAAGAGTAGCAGATGTCAACACAACTAAAGGCTGCGTGCGTCGTGCCCTGGTCCGTCTTTGCCCTCTTCCAACGGCGGAGGAATTACAAGAATAAGTTGAAAATACTTTCAACGGCGGGGAGTATGTCAAGGCTTCACCTTGTAATATTATATCATCTATGGCCTGTGTCGCGATTGCTCTCGCAATTTAATCAGGCGTTATAAAAATAAGTAATGTGACGTTTTACTCGACTACACTTGCCCTTCAACATTGTAACGGATAACAGCCAATAGATTTTTAAACAACATATCCTGGGTTTTATTCTGCACCATTTATGTTCATATACAGCTGGTAACATTGCCCTTCATACCGGAACACAGTAATGTTTGCACATTACTGCTTGGCGGATGAATAACTGGGAAAGGTGTGGTACTTCCCCAGGCGGCCCCCTGCAAAAGAGGCCTACCACTACAAAACCAAAACAAAAACTTAAGACTAGTTAGTCCACTAAGCACTATGTTATAATGTTACCATTAATGTAAATAAAAAAGTTCCAGACAACCCTGTTTGGAGATGTTTAGTGTACAAATCACTACATATTATAAAATCCTAAATGACTCACTGACTGACAATGCAACATAGAGCCCAAACCACTGATCCTTGAGAATTGAAACTTTGAAAGTAGATCCTTTTTGTTGTGCAGGTGTGCTAAGAAAGGATTTTTCAAAATTCACATTGTAAGGGGTCCAAAAAAGGCGTGAAAGTTTTGGTATTAACCTCTCATATTTTATGATTGCAAGCGGGCAAGCCCTCTGTGCATGTATGCACATGCATGTATGACTGCCTCGGCGGCGTATGCTCGACTGCCAATCAAGAGGTCCCGGGCTCGATCCCCAGGTCACGCAGTGTTAAATATTGGATTTTTCCATTAAGAATTATCTCAATATCTGCCTGGAGTCTGGAACTGTGCCCAGTAGATGGCAATAGGCTCGCCCCCTATTACATGGGACCAACAACATACTGGCGAAATGTGGGTGTATCTACTATGGGACTGAGTCCTGGGTAAACCTCTGCCTACCCCTTCGGGAAAAAGGCGTGAATGTATGTTATGTTATATTATAAATGCGAGTTTGTGAGAATGGATGGATGTCTGTTACTCTTCACGCCAAAACCACAGAACCGATTGGCCTGAAATTTGTTATGTAGATAGTTTAGACCATGGAATTACACATAGGGAACGAAGACTACATGGGTGAAACCATGGAGCAAAGCTAGTATCATATATTTAACTTACATCTTCAGGCTTAGGTTTATCAGGGAACCTAGACGCACAGACCAGGAATATAGAAGGATCAGGCTTCCCCTTGGTCACTTCAGGGTCTGAGGAGCCCATCACCAGATGATGGAAGAGTTTGAGGAGGTCCCGGTGGTTCTGCATCTTTATATCTACTGACTCCTGGCTGGAACTGGTTGCTAATGCTATTGGCACACCTGTCTTGTGAAGGTGTTCTACCAGCCTTCTAGCTCCTGGTGAAAATCATTATTTATCTTTATTGAGTTACACTATGATAGGAGTTGTTGGTTTCTGGGCCACGTAGACCTTCCATTATAATTTTGATTTTATTTGAGAGGCCTAATAGTAAGACTCTTAATAGAATAGAATAGAAAACTCTTTATTGTTATCACAAACTAGTACAAAAACAGTAAAATCACATATTAAATCTAGAAAATGTGTAACAATTGGCGGCCTTATCGCTCAGAGCGATCTCTTCCAGGCAACCATGCGGTGACAGGACTCATACCAAAATGCTGGAAGGATGGTGGTTTCACAATTCAAATTAATCAATTTAACATCTTTACCAAAAATATAATAAGTATATTAATATCTCTATAAAACTAATACGTAATTTATTTAATAAAACTAAACAAAATAAATAAATAATAATAATAAAAGATGCAATACATACAAATACCATACATATTATATATATAATTATACATAATATAGGTATATAACAAGTGAGTCAATAATAATACCTAATATAGTTAATTATTATTAAGATAAAGAAAGGTAGTGAGATCTGACACGCAAATTAAAGGAGGCAAGTGACGGTGCAGACGGGAAGATCGTTCCACAGACGAACTGCTTCGATAGTGAAAGATCCCCCGTAGAAATCAGTGCTATGCACTGGACACCTCAACATCAGGTTCTCCGATGATCTAAGTAAACGAGAATGGGACGTATGAAGGAATTCAAAACGTTCCCGAAGGTAGCGCGGGGAAGATGGATTAAACAGAACACTGTAGACAAGAGACAAGATATGAGCATTCCGGCGACGGCGAATAGGCAGCCACTTGAGCTTAGAGCGAAATTCAGAGACATGGTCATATTTGCGAAGACCAAATATGAACCTGATGCAAAAATTTTGAAGACGCTCAAGTTTATTAAGCTGATCCTCCCTAAGGTCAAGGTAGCAGACGTCAGCATAGTCAAGTACAGGGAGAAGAAGAGACTGTGCAAGCGCAATTTTAGTATTAGTAATGTGCTTTTATAATATTTTTAAGTATCTGTTCTACTAAATTTAGAATGTGTGTCGCCATTAAGTAAATATTGAGTACTTACATACATAAACATACATTCACGCATTTTTCCCGAAGGGGTAGGCAGAGATGTACCCAGGACTCAGTCCCATAGTAGATACACCCACTTTACGCCAGTATGTTATTGGTCCCATGTAATAGGGGGCGAGCCTATTGCCATCTACCAGGCACACTTCCAGACTCCAGGCAGTTATTGAGATAATTCCTTATGGAAAAATCCAATATTTAATACTGTCTGACCTGGGGATCGAACCCGGGACCTATTGAGCACTTAACCTCACTTTATTTCATAGATTTCATAGGTATTCATATAAAGAATTCATGATCCAAATCATGAATTCTTTGTATTATATTTTTTTGCTACAATCAAATCTGGGACCTGCAGGCACAGTTACTACCAGCTAAGCTAATGAGTCAGTCTATATAAAAGATATAGGCGTTTTGGCTCTTGAGGACAAACGGATAAATACCAATATAGTTTTCATATTGATATCCAAAACCATTTTCAAATATCCGTAGTTTCGTTTGGCATTAGAATGCACGATTGAGATCCGGTACATAAAACTACACGCAAACTAAGCATTATAGTTAAATTATTTTCCAATTACAAGTACCACAATTTCCATTGAAATCCATGCTTCCCAGTATTCAAGTTTGTTTGGTTTTCATTAGTTGGTTAGTTATGCGATATTGGTTACATACTTTGGTTTATCGTTATGATATGTTGTTGATTCATATTGATATAAGTTGTTTTAACATATAGGACTCATGACTACTATACAATGGAACAATATGTTTTGTATTGAATTTTTACCAATCTGGTGTCCAGTTTATGTACCCAAACCATTGATTTAAAGAAAAGGGGAGATAGGGTATGTTCTCCCAGCATATACTCAACAACTGGCACATGCAATTTGCTGTGTGCTGTGTTGCACAGTGCAATATAATGAACCACAAATGAAGAATGATGTACCTAAGACCGAAGTGCGTCTGAGACAACAATATTAGTTGCTTGTACAACCTAACTTTACTGACATATGTGGACCCAATGAGACCTAATTTGAGCTTTCCATTTTCGAGAAGCCAGTACCTCATCTCCCCGTTACATTAAATCAATGACCTAAACACATAAATTGTCTATACAACACTAAGTTCAGCAAAAAATTAATCTATTGTTGGGTACAAAGGCCTATCAATATTTATAAAAACATGACTTATTAACAGCACTAATTTAGTGTGATTCTTACGATTGCATGTTTTGTCGCACTAGTAAAACAATATTCAACAAGTTTCATTGCATAGATTTATGAATATCAAGTATGAATCACCTGGCATATTTGCCTTAAAGGCTGTACAAGTTCAATATATGATTTGTCCAGTCAAAGTTTTAAGAATTCTCCTGCATGGTGCTTAACATTTATTCATCACTTTAATATTTAATCATGAGGTAAATTAAATAGCATAACATGCCATGCAATCCTTACATTTACAACTATTTTACCTGGCATTAGCTGCACATTAGGAAACAATACCTCATATAATTCGAGACATTGCTTCATAAATTCATCTTTAGATATCGGCAAGTCAAGAGTTTTGACTATTTTTTCCGCACATTCATGCCCTTGAAAACCGAGTAGACTGGACTTCAACTCCCAGGTGAATTCCTTTCCATATCTAGCTGATACAGTCGTAAATGCTTCCGTGTACAATATTTCAGAATCTGGAATGGAAAAATAACGGGTTTACATGAAATAACATTAAAATATTATGCAATAATGCTGGAAATTGCTACTTATGTACCTAATAAAAGTCCGTCTAAATCGAAAAGAACATGTGTAACTTGCTTGAACTGCATTTTCGTAATGTTTTCCAAAACTCAAAACTATTATATTGAACAATAATAGATAAAATCGGGGTAAATTTCACTGAGCTTATAATAGTAGTAAATTTAAAATTGAATTGCAAGTGCGCGCCCGCGGCGTAGACAATGACTTCAGTTCACAGAACACAATACCTTACGTCACAGATCACTATAATCCTTACGTGCTCAGTGACAATACCTAAAGCTTCAGTTTCAGGTTTCAGCAGACCTATGTGTTCTGTGTTCAGACCACAGATCACTATGTTTCAGACACGTAAACAGAGAATTGGCTGTCTACGTTCAGACACAGCTTTCAGATAGATTTGAAGACTATAAATCTCCCTACTCCCTGGCTCCCACAGAATGGTACAGTATAAAATATAGTACTCTGTGGAATGGTATTAAATATAATTGTGAAATTTAACTTCAAATCAAATGCTTCAAATCCTTCAAATTTCAAGAACATAAATGACATGAATAATTGTAATTATTCAACTGTCACAGAACAGACAAAGGTTGAAAAGATAGACAAAAGAATATCGTAGGGGTTTTTGGCGGGAGACCGACGAAGAATACAGTTTGGCTCCCGTATCTTTATCAATTATTGGTGCATTTTCGAGTGTTTAACGTGTAATAATGGTGGAATATTACGTGTTGAATGTTTTCGAAGATACACAAGTCTCTTGGCAAGTGATGCGAGAGTTGAAATGTGATTTTTCGTGTTCCCGCCAAAATTCCGGCAGCTTCTTGTAAAGACCACCACTTTACTAGAGCTGTGACTTGACTGGGCTTGCTCTGACTCTGAATTGACTAATTGACCATATTAACTTGAAAATTTATATAACTTGACACTGGCAATACATTCGTGTGGGTCCATAAAAGAAGAAAAAAAGGCGGCAAATTTAAAAACGTAGAAACAAACTTGCATATTATATGATAATATTAGCGTCGATTAATAAATAAGCCAATCTTCCAATCCAATTTCAGTAATTGGTAATTACCAAGTTACAAAATGGGTTCTTTCAATTAACGTCTATTAATTTTATAATTATAGTAATTTTGATGTTGCCAAACTTATTTTTTTTTTTTAATTTACCTAGCTTTTTCAGTACTTTCATGAGACAGACTACTTATTTCATGAAAAAACATAAGCTGTTTCCTGGCTATATAATAGGGCCTCATTTCGTGGGAGCCGTGAGACCCGGCAGAGGAGAACATATTCGGTGAGTGGGCAGCAGCGCTCTCCGGCACCTAGTATTCCAAATACTGCTGCTGCTGGAAGTCGATTAATTTGTGGTAAATTTCGCATTTCTTCCTTTTCAAAGTTGCTTATTTCGATGGGCAGTTGCATCCCCTTAAGTATAGTTAGTTCATTTTTATCATCTTCAGTCTTTCGTAAATAGGTATCGAAGTCCTCAGTCTTTCTGTCCAGATGATAAGACCTATAGGTCTTGCCTGCACTCGCTACAATATCATCGAGCATCTACATAGTACTACGAATAATAATGTATTTTATTCGTAGACATAGTATCAATGTAATTTCATTATACAGAGTGTTTCAGAAAGGTGTGGTAAATACTTAAGGGGGAACATCTATCCAGCAGCTGAACAACTTTTTAAAGAAGGAGTGCCGGAACATTTTTTGACATAGGTGACAAACAAGCAGACCGGCGCCTGGTGGTGAGCGGTTACAACCGTCTATGGAAACCTGCGACACCAGAGGTATTGCCAGTGTGTTGCCGACCCTTCAAACCTCTATTCACTCTCCTTTATGAAGCCCTATGTTGTAGCTCAACGGGAAGACCGCAGCAGGGAGATAATGTCACAGTTTGTACGTACGCGGCAGAAAAGAACGGGAAAATAGCACAGTGTGCTACAAGAAGTCCACGTATCGATTAAGTGCAAACTTGCAAAAAAACAACTTTTCATACAAAAAGGATCAGCTGTTGGTTGTTCAGTTTGAGTTGATAGGTAGATGCACCCTCTTGTGTACTTTTATATTCGCTGATGTTATAATTGACTGCCTCGGTGGCGTAGCGGGTGCAAGCTCAACGGCCGATCACGAGCTTCCGGGTTCGATCCCCAGGTCAGACAAAGTGTTATTTCGATTTTTCCATTAGGAATTATCTCAATGACAGCCTGCAGTCTGGAACTGGGCCCGGTAGATGGCAATAGGCTCGCCCCCTATTAGGTATATGGATCATAAGTCATATGACCAATAACATACTGGCGATATGTTAGGTATATCATCATCATCAACCAGCCGTTGTAAGTCCACTGCTGAACATAAGTCTCCCCAATAACGGGGGTTGTTGCCAATACTCGGCACGCTTTGCGGGGGGGTTGGCGAGCGCAGCTTGATGGTTCTTACGCAGAGTACGCTGCTGCCCGTCCTCTGGATTTCATAACCCTGAGCCGGCTCTTAACGGAAACCATGGGTAGAGGGTGAGGTCCTATTCTAAAGCCGGTAACTCCACGGCCCTAGCAGCTAGGTATATGTAATGTTATAATTCTGAATGTAATAACACAATCTTCTTTCTAACTTCGCGTTTTCAACAGATACTTAGTAGGTATATTTATAATCTAGACCCACCATCATGAAATGTTGTTTGTCTAATACAAGTTCATCAAATCTAAGAATGACCGTTGACTTCCATACTTTCAATAACTTTGCATAGGCGTAACTTACACAATTTCAATGACATTCGCCGTAAAACCATTGAATTCTGAATTTTATCCCAAGATGTACAATTTTTAATCACTAAATTTTAATTTATCCTTCAAAAACAGGGCAATATTGAGCATTACATTTATTGAGACACACACAATTCCTAGACTCCACATACTACATTTTAGACAGATTATATATTAAGTACCTATATGACATAAATTTGAACACATAAAGAAAGAAACAAAGTGTGTCCCAACACGGCCCCAATTCAGCATGGTGCTGGCTGTGCACAGCCAGCGCTGGTCTTCCGTTGGAACCGCGTGGTAACGTAGACGGACATACTATACAACAGATTTCAAACAATAAAAATCACATAGATATACTTTTTTTTATGGTAGTGAGTAACAAGACAAGCTAATCAGGTGCCTGATGGTAAGCATCATGATTGCCAATATCAGACACAGTGCCACCCAGTGTTTTAAAATTCAAAAGTCTGCGCGGCACTGCACTGCGCCTGTCACCCTGAGATATGAGTTGTATACATATGTGTTATATACATAAAAATACAAAAAAAACCGGTAACACAAAAACAGATAATCAGACTGATAGCATTTAAAAACATAATAAAATAAAATATTATCCAGATTATACTATTTACGTGTGTATGTGACGGACATGCGTTTCATATGAGCTTATTTCTATGTCAGCATACTCCGGCCCTTACTACAGTTATAATCTACGTCGTCTAGATAGCACTTGTCTCATGTACATAAGTTTCCTGCGTTTTTTGGTGATCTAATAAAAACTTTTTTATCTTAGTTCTGAAACCAAAAACGCTATGCAGGTTCCGTATTGGTGGTGGTATATTATTCCAACATTTTGTAGTACTTACCCATACTATCCACCCTTACCTTATTATTACATATAATACCTAGGGAGCGTCATAATTCTATGACCTAGGGCATGCCTTATATTCTTAGTCAATACTCCAGGTTCTTCATGGGTGTGTGACCAATTTCCAATCCATAGGGCATCTACCAACATCTGTAAATAATTTTACGAGCATTACCTATATAGCTTAATTGTTAACCTCTTTTTAAATGGAATAGTTAACGAGTGCGCTAGTCAAGGGCCACCAGATCAGTCCCTTCAGCCTTGAACTAATTTTTTTCACAACCATGCCCTTATGCTTATCGATGAATTTATTGGGTCAATTAAACTATCGTTGCGGTTGCGATGAAGAAAGCCGGGCGAGCTCGTTGGGTGCATGAAAGATGGAACTGAAGATAACTTGATCTACGATTCATAGTTTATTAATTCGTGGATGTAGAGCGTGAAATCAAGCATTCAGGCAAAGCAAAAAGTAAGTAGGTATATAGGGGCGCAATGTGGTGCTTCGTGCTCAGTCGTATTGGAGCCCGTCTCGCCGCACGGTCGCTCCGGGCCCGGCTTCGACCTTACAGTCTTGATACACCGATCCCTGTGTCATGTTAGTAAACAAAAAGTGTATATATAAAAAACGTCGCGAGTTCCCGCTGTCAGTACACTGGTGAACCCGATTTGGTAAACATGTCTCTTCCGGGTGTTTTCCTTTTTTCACATTACGTGGAAAGCTTTTGGGTAAGTTTAATTAGTCGTATATTTACAGGTGTTTCCTTCTAAATATTACATTATATTTTTATGAGTAATTTTTTTGCAACTATAAACAGTATTTTTTATGTGTGATTATTTTTAATAATGCTATGTGAGCAGCTAAATTTTTTTGCAACATGCTTGGTTGTAGGTGTAGATTAAAATAAAACTTACAAGTCCTGATAGATCTCTACACAACTCACATAATAGATTTTAAGCGTTTATAAATTAATTAATTTAAGTAAAGATAGTTAATGTACCTTAGATGGAGTGGAGTAAATTTAGTAAATACGATAGGTGGATACCTGTAACCGGACACAATGTGAGACCGAAGCATAAACTGTATGGAGTAACGCCGAGTCGGTAGCCGCAAATGATAAATTATTCAGAAATATTTCTTGCGTATTATGAAGCATCACACGACTCGCGTGGTTTGCTAAAATTACTCGGTATACCCTTTGCAAATAAAAATTGTAAAAAAATGACAGTAATAATCTTTTAATTTACTACAAAACGTTTTACAAAATTATTAAGTGAACGCCCTGACACCTGCGAAAAGCGGAACCTGTGGTCCAGGAGGCAGTTGTTCTTCCCAGATTAACCTACTTTACTTAAGCTTGTTGTTTTGTTAGTTGTTTCTTAGCTCAGTTGTTTAGTAACTACTTAGCAAAATATAGTAAAATGTTTAAGTAATATATATCTGACCTTTTTAACGTAAATGCAAAAAAAAAAATACAATATTACATACTCCAGCATAGGCCATAAAGTCTTCTTCCACAAAGGCAAAAGAAACTACAGCGGGTAATAATATACTACATAATCTATAATAATATATCGGGTTATTCTCAAAGTCCACATTCAAAGTCCAATATTTTAGTAAAAATAATATTCGATCATTAATCTCCGTTTTAGAAAACAACCCTTCTTGATTGCCATGGTAGGGTAAAATGAACAAAGTATCAAAACTATGTAGGTATACTTACAACTCTTCCGAGTGTAAAATAATTAGTTTAAATAGTACTTACTATTTTTTTTTCACAATTGGGTTGTGGTCCATCTATAGGTATAAAACTAGGTACCTATATAATGTTAATGAATGTAAACGCGAAGTATGCTACCTATTAGGTATAGGTAATGGATTTGCACTTGATTTCAATGTCGCCTAGATAGGTACATGCAAACTTAATTTAATTTCCGATATTTGCTATCAATTAAGTAAACTTGGCAATCCATCCGTAACTCCTACGGTTGACCAGTTTGCTATAAAGTTCACAACTTCCTTCGTGCTCGTCTAATTATATATTTGTACACTGAAATTTGACACAGAGAACAAAACTTAATAGGGTGCCGATTTTTCATCAAACATTCCTCCTAACATCACGCCTTTTTCCCGAAGGGTTAGGCAGAGGTGTACCCAGGACCCAGTTCCTTAGTACACCCACACTTTGACATGCTTTTAAGTTCCATGTAAAAGGGGGTCGAGCCTATTGCCACTTACCGGGCACAGCTCCATACTCCAAGCTGTCATTGAGAAAATTCCAAAGGAAATCATCTAATAACGCTTTTTGCCTGACTTGAGATCGAACCCGAGACATCATGATCGGCAGTAATGCCTGTGACCACTATGCCACCGAGGCAGTCTCTCTTTCGTACTTCCCACTAAAATTATAAATGTGTAACTTTGTGAGGATGGATGGATGTTTGTTACTCTTTCGCGCCAAAACCACTGAACCTATTGGGCTGAAATTCGTAAGGTATAATGTAAACTATCTAAGTTTAGTTACATTTTATCACGATATTTCCACTCGAACGAAAACTTAGTGATCTGCTTGCTATAAGTAAAGCTCCTTTAATTTCAGTTGTACCTAAAACGGGCACGTAAGCACGTATAACACGCAAAAGCATCCTTGAGAGCTAACCACGGTGTTCAGCTCATTTATCTCTTAATTGGTTCACAGCTTTTTTATTTAATTCGTTTTATTTGAAACAGCTAATAGGTCTCGCAGTTTTCAGGAGATGCGTGAGTGTGTTCACCGCATCGTTACATATTCATTATTTTAATGCCGCAAAATATTAATATGCAAGTCGCTAACTCATGCCCTGATTTCAAATAACTTTTTATAGGTATGTGTTCTAATTAATTGTTATGATTAGTTTGTAACAAACACCGTTTAAGAGTACCAATAGCGTAAAGATTATATATTATTTCTTTTTTAGTTTCTTCTTTTCGAAATAGCTATAATGTTTATAATACTGTAATCCATTTTTTAAATTCCATATTGTAGAGAATGCGTATGGAACGTCCGAGAAACTGGGCTATTTTGTTCGGACTATAATGGCCTTTGATATTGATCCGAAGCGCTTAGTTATTTAATATTTAGATTTCCGTAATGTTAATACTAACCTATGACTTTATAGCAGTTTTGAGTCAGTGATGATAAATTGCCAGGGTCTCTCACATAAAATTATTAATTGAACTAGCTGTGCCCGCGGTTTCACCCGTGTAGACTTCGTTCCCGTGGGAATATCGGGTAATAAGTACCCTATGTGTTATTACAGGATTCTAGGATCTAAAATATCTACAAACCGAATTTCAGCCTAATCGGTTCAGTAGTTTTGGCGTGAAAGAGTAACAAACATTTATCCATTAAATTACTATTCTATATAATATAAAAAGGTATTGTATGTATCTTAGTAGGTAGATTAGGTTTTTTTTATGATACTGAGTCACAAGACGAGCAATTCAGGTAAGCCTGATGGTAAGCATCATGATTGCCCATATCAGACACAGTGATACCCAGTGTTTTAAAATTCTAAATTCTGCGCGGCCCTGCACTGCGCCTGTCACCCTGAGATATTAGTTGATTAAACTCATCATGCCCAGTAATTTCGCTGGTAACATTGTCCTTTAGACCAGAAACACAGTAATGGTTGCACATTACTGCTTGGCGAATGAATAACTGGCAAAGGTGTGGTACTTCCCCAGGGGACCCCCTGCTAAAGAGGCCTACCACTACACAACGTAAAATCTAAACATTTTTTAAAGACTTGTGATTCTTTAGTTTAATTTCAAAACACTGGTAACGCTTTATGTTATGCGTAAAAACCTATATTTAGTTATCAGTGGTAGACGTAGTCGTTATAAAAACAAAGAAAGTTGTTTGATCAGCGTTCCTGATGACCGGATGGCAAAGTCAGCGTTAAGAAACGGTCTCAAGTTTCAGGTCTACCTAGTCTCAAATGTAGGTGAGCTAGAGGACAAATGTGCGACCCAAATTCATTTGTTTTTTCAACTTATTCCGTCTGCAGTTTTAATTATATATACTATATATACTTACCTATGGTTAATATTACTCTCGAAAGGAATATTTTGCGAAAAGGGCATTTTGAGAAAGGAACATTTTGGAAATGAGACATTCTACGACGTAACGACCCTAAATCGGTTAATGTTGAACTTACTCGTACCTGCAAGACAGCTTTATCACAAAAATGTCTTATATATCTGATTTCATTTTAAGCTATAATTATGTACTTAGGTATAGGTACTAGGTACATAGGTATTATCAACCTACTTACTAACTTTAATTAATAAATAAACTTTTCTGTTTTGCACGAAGAACTTTATTTCTTCGAAGCATCGCACCAATCCAGCTTTAAATCATTCCTAAGGTATAATAAATACATAACATAACATAACATACCTTCACGCCTTTTTCCCGAAGGGGTATATAGGCAGAGGTATACCCAGGACTCAGTCCCATAGTAGATACACCCACATTTCGCCAGTATGTTATTGGTCCCATGTAATAGGGGGCGAACCTATTGCCATCTACCGGGCACAGTTCCAGACTCCAGGCAGTTATTGAGATAATTCCTAATTGAACAATATTTGACACTATGCCTGACCTGGGGATCGAACCCGGGACCTCTTGATTGGCAGTCGAGCATGCGCCCACTACGCCACCGAGGCAGTCAATAAATACGACGTGACCTACCCCCGGTTTTTTCCTTTCCATTATACTATTTCACTATTTCAGCCAACTAAAGCCGGCTGGGTATTATATATACCTACCTAAATTTATTTTATCCAGACTTTTAGAAACAAACGGGTTATTTTATATAAAGGTCCATTCTTTTAGAATAAGTACTAGAAGATGTCCGAAACTTAGCCATAAAAAGGGAGCATTCGAATTGCTAGCAGAATTAAAATTGTGACTGAAATTTACCGTTCGATTCTGATAAGAGTTGTGCAAATAGAGAACAATCGTAACAATAGTGGGCGCTGTAATCTGGTATGCTTCTCTATGAATTTTGTATGGGATAATAATTAGTTATACTTATTGTTCGCCACGACTCTTCTCTTATTACACAGATTCTACTTGACAATAATAGATACTAGTTAGCAATTCTGTTATTAGCAGCGTGTTTCTTTTAAAGCCGCTGTTCTGTATTCAACGCGCTACACAAAAGGCGGTCTGCAGATAATAAAAAAAAATGAAATTATCAGACAACAAAGTAGCATTTAAAAAGCGTTAACTGAATGACTGCATCACTGCGCTCAGAAAGAATCACTACCGAGAAAAAGTGGCAAGAACTAGTTTGTCAGTAAAGGAGAGTAAAAGATAAATAAATCTACTTGATTATGGATCCAGTAACCTTATAAACTACCTTCTGCATTTTAACTTTTAACGTTTGAGGATCTAATTAAAATTCCCTTTGATATATGTATATACCTATATAATACAGTTACCTTTACAATCAGTATGTATAACACACATATATAACGTTGGGTTAGGCAGGCAGAGACTATTTCTCTCCACTTGCTACGATCCTGACATAAAAGTTTCGCTTCTTCCACTTTCATAACATTCTTCATATAAGTATTACCATACTTATATGCTCGTCGGTTATGGGTACTTTTGACCTGGCCTTTCCTTAGCACAATATCAATTTGTTATTGAAAAGTACGGCGCCTAGGTCGACCCTTTCCGACTTGACCATTCACACTCGCCTTATAAATCTCTTTAGGTCCTCCATCAGAGCATACGTTTCTCTATGCAATAGGTTTTTGTATCTTAGGTTATCATAAAATAAGCGTACACCAATATGAAGACATGGTGAAACAAATACCCCTTTTAGAGGTATTTTTAGTAATTTAATTAAACAGGTGTACACCAGTCAAGAGTGATCTGACAAAACATTAACATTGAAATAGCTTTTTTTTTGCGACTCTACATTGCTCTACATTTTGTAAATATTATGCTGCTGATTTATCGACGTCTGTATCATCCTACTAATATTATAAATCTCAAATCTCCCAACAATGTGAAAAAGTTACGTTTGTAACAGGTAAACAAAATGCTAACGAGTTCTAACTCGGCTCCAGCGCCATCTAGATTGCACAAGAAACATCGCTGTTTTTTTGTGTAAATTTGTTATGTGTTCACGTTAAAACTACTGAACCGATTGAGCGTAGTCTTCGTACCCACAGGGGACTAAGACTATATACGACTATATACCTAGGCAGGTAAAACCGCGGGGCACAGCTAGTTAATTAAATTTTATTATCAACAACGTATGTGATTTTAATAAATTAGGTGTACAGGTAAATCAGAAAATTAATCTGATTCCATCAATCAGTCAGCCTTTACCTTTGACATTGAAAACTGGTAGTTTCTGATCTACATACCTATTTGACCTGATATCGAGAACGCATACCTAAATGGCATCATAGAAAATATAGTAGATATTATAAAATTATAACCACTCCTTAAATACTTTTTTTCTCATGATCACTCGTTGTCGAAAAATTTCGTACGTAGTGGGGAGAAGCGACCCTACCTGAATGCTCCCGGGGGAGGGCACTGTTCGTCGTTTGTGTTCACTAGCCGGCCGGAGTAAATACTCACGAGGAACAGTCCCCCATCACTGTCTTGCCTTCACCGGCCGGCCAGAGTGGAGTCGCGAGAGCCTTGTGCTCGAGGGAGGATGTGGAGCATAAGTAGCGAGCGTGATGCGATCTTCGGGTATCGCAAGTGGTCGCCGTTTAAACACCAATGTTGCCCCTCTCGTCGCCTTTATCCCCTTGTGGTGGGCGACCTTTATGGGGGGCCCGTTTTGTGAGCGGCGAGTCATCGCCTGCCGTAATATTTCACCATGAGACGGAAGTGGCAGGTGCCGGAGTCTCTAGCAATAGCCCGCTTACCATCCATCTGGATTAACCTTTAACCAAATCAAGTAGTTTCCATCCTAGCACCTAGCAGCCCCCGCTAGGTGCTTGGTCTTTGTGCTCATCTTAAAAAAAAACTGTAGATGTTTTCAGAGATGGCCGATAGGTGCTATACATGACCTTAAGATTACAAGCTCAAAGGGGCCTCTGCACGTTGGATTTAAAAAACAATGGTCTCCGTGCACGCATATTAAAAGACCATGTACAGCCCGTGTTTTCGAGCAGTATGATGTAGACAAGAGATAAGAAAATTTATTCTCAAACTTCCTACGGGAAAAAAATTGCACTAATTAGATACTCAGGTAAGAGATGCTAAGGTCATTGAGATGACACAAAGAATACAAAGATTATTTTATATTTAAAACTAATATTTTAATTAATAAAATTATGTTTAAAGAAAATTAAAATAAAATTTTAAGGAATTTTTTGATAAAATTTCATAATCAGATCCTGTCTTGATGAAAGAAATATCTTGTCTAAGACTAACTGTACCTACTTTATTTTCATAATATTAAGTTCGTTGTAAGGTGTTAAGTAAAGTGTTTATCTATCTATCTATCTAATTTAATGTAGGCTATTAATAATACGTTTAAAGTGTCATATTGTAGCAAAGCAGTGAGCCACCGATGCGCGATCGATCAATACGCCTACATATTTTTATTTTATTGCCATCGTTGGCCTCTCGCAACTGGTTACTTGGCTAAAACTACCCCATTAATATGTTAATTGCCGAGTTTGCTCGTAAACCTCGTAAAGTATCCTCTATTCGAAAATTCGCCTCAACATGTTCATGTAGATACATCGTTTGACGCGCTTTATATCGAATCTTTTTCAAGGACTACGTAATTGTTTAATTATGTACATATGAATTAATCGATTTCGCTTTAAAAATGTTGGCTATCAGACCGAGCTTAAACGGGGGACCACTGAAAAAATCCGTAGCATAATATTTAATCTTAAAAACAACCACATAAGAAATATTTTCTTGTCTCCACTAGCAGCTACGCTTATAGATATGTAGTACTTAGATGATTACAGTGATATTGCTCTATTTTAATATTTTCGATAACTAGCTGTTCCTCGCGGTTTCACCTGCGTAGACATCGTTCCCGTGGGAATATCGGGAAAAGTACCCTTTGTGTTATTCCACGGTCTTATCTACCTACATACCAAATTTCAATCCAATCATTAGTAGAATACGATTACCCCTTACAGGGATAGGAAGTAGGATATTATGTTAACACACGATCTACGGTGATCTACCCCTCCGTTAACTGCAATTTTCGTAAAGCTATTATTTTGTATCTATCGTCAATCGTCATGTCGACCAGTGGCTATAACTTATCAAATAGGTAGGTAGATAACAGCAAAGTTTGTTCTTTCATTATAGATTATAATAGATAATATTAGGTACTCTTAAAAGTATCTGTAGGTACATACTAGTTACTAGTAATCTACACTATATATCTACGAGTATGTAACCTTCATAATTTTGGGAATAAAATTGGCAACGACTCGACCAAACCCCACATTTGTCCTATAGATGCATTTTATATGTAGATAGGTATACGTCTCAAGTCTCAATGTCGTTCGTTCTTTCTTCTATTTTCAATGGAGACTCCGGAGGGGAGATTTTTGTTCAAGCCACAGACCATGTTATTTATTGGCTATCTGCGGTTGCTACCTTATTTTAACCACTTATTTTGAAACAAGTTGTTACAAAAATGTGTAGTATTACTTGAAGGGGTGCAGCTACCCGTCAACCTAAATGACTTGCAAAAGCATGAATTGTGAAATATTAAAAAAAAATCTGTATGGATTTGCTCATTTTATTTGCGAATTTCGCATTGATAATTTTTCAGTTTGACACACACACAATGGCACACAGGCGCACGTTGATAGGTATATACCTAGGTACTAAATAATGAATTAACACATCTAGCTTTTCAAATTATTATAAAAACAACACAAGGGCTCAGTTGCACCAGCTTACTTAATAACTAATACTTTACCGATCGTAAAAACGCTAGTTAGACAAATATTATACACGTTGCACGTTAATTTTAAATTTTAAGTTAATTTAAGCGTAATTTATATCAGTTGTTAAAATGTATATGAGTTAGTTGATGCAACCCAGCCTTAGAATTTGAATTTCAGAACATAATATTAAATGTACATACCAACAATAGCTCTTAAAAATCAATCTGCGAAAACTGTGTTTATATTTAACGAATCATTAAAATTATTTATTTTTAAATTTCAACCTTCGATTGTTTTATTACGTTAATTAATTGATAAGAAGTTAATTCAATACCAAGTTGAATTAAACTTGCATAACGACTATTTGTTACGATGAGAGGACTTGAAACTAAGTTACTTACTTTTTGTTCATAATCAACATCATTTTCAGCCCGTGAGTACCTGTTTACTGGCAAAAGGCTACTTTTTATTAACTATATATAGGTAATAATATAATTAATATTAAATCGGTAATAAAATATTATGCATACACTTCCTATGTCGATGCCAAAGAAAGAAAAGTTACGGAATAGAAATAAATAAATTTTCTTTATTCTTAATTTTTTTTAATTTTTAGTTTATGAAAATGTACTCATTTCTTTGATCGCTATATCCTGTTAATCTATTTTTCTCTTTATTCGTTACAGTCTACGATCACTTTGACTGTAGGTTCTCTTTATTGTGATACCTTTATGCACCTTTATGCATGCACATAGGTACTTAAGATTGTAACCTAGGTCAGATTCGAAGTGCAGTATAAACAAAATATGATACGACACGGAGTTCGCAGTACAAATACTCTGGGTTCAGATTCCGTAACTCACATTTCTAAAGCAGCTATAGGAATAATAATAATATGGGACAACTTCCACACACGGTCATCTGGTCCCAAACTAGGCTAGAAGCCTGTACTGTGGTTACCAGATGACTGATATACATACTTATATATTATGCTTATAACACCTAGACACAGATCAAACAGACATGTTCATGCACACAAATGTTTGACCTGGTCGGGGATCGACCCCGGGGCCTGCGGCACAGAAAGCAGCGTTACTACCGTCTTTGCCAACGAAGCTGTCAATAAAAATAACAATGTCAAGGAATAATAGAATGGTCAACGATCATTTACAGTCCTTACCTAAATACTATAGCTCGTGTTGCTAAAACACTACACCTCGTCATCGTTGATGCTTAGCCAAAAGTAAACCAAAACTGATATCAAAATTTAAATCCTGGCCAACCGTTTCTAACCGCGGACACGCAAAAATTTACTCCACATTTAAGGATATTAGAAGCAGATGTGAGCTCGAACTTGATTGGGGTGCTACGAGTATTATTAGCATGGAAGCGTAGATTTGTGGAGGGAAGAATGAAGCAGACGTACACAGTGTTATAGTGACACATATCCGATGTAGTGACCGGGCGGCCTTCACTGAGCAAAACGAATTGCGCTCGCATCGAAGTGCGAGTCGTCGGGAACTCACTGTCTACACTTCACAATATTTATATATACTTTGCAATTTGTACAAACCTAAATAGCTACAGATTTTTACTTGTGTGAATTCTTGACCAATTACTTCACGTGATCAATCAGAAATGACTGCCTCGGTGGCGTAGAGGGCGCATGCTCGACTGCCAATCAAGAGGTCCGGGGTTCGATCCCCAGGTCAGGCAGTGATAAATATTGGATTTTTCCATTAAGAATTATCTCAATAACTGCCTGGAGTCTGGAACTGTGCCCGGTAGATGGCAATAGGCTCGCCCCCTATTACATGGGACCAATAACATACTGGCGAAATGTGGGTGTATCTACTGTGGGACTGAGTCCTGGGTACACCTCTGCCTACCCCTTCGGGAAAAAGGCGTGAATGTATGTATGTTATCAATCAGAAATTCAATGTAATTTGATCATCTAAAATAGCGTCATTATGAATCCAAACATCTCCGAACTTTCATGACTGTCTGGGCCCTAGACTTATTGTCTGGTGTATGCAGTAAATTTTATCGTTGTCGTGCGTCATTCTATGCAGTTGATTTATGAAGAATGAATGTAAGCTACAGATATAAATATCAATCTGGGCAGGCCTTTTAATCACTATCAACTATAAACCTATCTTTAGCATGATTATAATAAAAAGTGTACCTACAAAGTTGCACATAGAAGGAATAAAAGGTGATCATCTTCAAGGCGTTATTAAGGTTGCATTCAACTCAGCACATCGCTCATTCAGCAGCCAGGTTCATTAGTCATGCCTGCTGATTACCAGGTGTTGCTTAGTTTTTCTAGGTGCAATCTTACAGTTTTTGCCGTGATGTAACTAGGTATGTTGAACGCTGTTCGTTACCATCGAGTCTGAGCGTTTAGTGGCTGCAAGTTCAAGGTCGAAATATTTTATATTGAGCTTATTGTACAATGCGACTTGCGACCGCTTGATTCGTTGGTTTTCCTTTTTTATCCTTTAGATATTTGTGTCGCAATTTTATATCTAACCTCTGGTATTTTGGCTTGATAAAAAACAAAAGCTCTAGAGGTTGGTTGAGCGGAATTAGACCACGAAACCAGTTCTGCGTACCTGCTGTTAGCTGTTTTTCTATTCAACGAACCTATTATACTATGCTAGTTATAATCTAAACTAGGTAGGTGCGAGCAATTATACATAAACTATATGTCTATGCTTATACTATTTGACACCCTCGTTGGCTCAGACGGTAGTAACCCTACTTTCTGTGCCGCAGGCCCCGGGTTCGATCCCCGGCCAGGTCAAACATTTGTGGGCATGAATGTCTGTTTGATCTGTGTCTGGGTGTTATAAGCGTATATAAGTATGTATAATGTATGTCAGTTCTCTGGTTACCATAGAACAGGCTTCTAGCCTAGTTTGGGACCAGATAACCGTGTGTGGAAGTTGTCCCATTTATTTATATATTTATCACCATAATTCAAAATGACAAAGATTCAAAATTGTAAGTACTTAGGTATATTCAATGTTCGTATTAAGTATGTACCTAGTACCTACCTACATTAAAGAACTTCTGTTTTATGTATCTACTTACGAATTGCTTGCGTCACTTTTATCAATGACATAACTTATATAACTACCGTTACATTATGAGATGAAACTATAAAATTAAATCATTCAACTTTGTAGTCGCAGCAAGAAAAATAATTGTAGATCGTTAATCATTTAAGTGCGAATGAAGTTCATTTGCCTTAAGTATATTGTTTGTGTAGGTACAAGTTTATATTTTGTTCTATTTTTATTTATATCGATTAGCAAATGTAAAGATTTTTATTAGTAAACCAAGAATGAAAAACCGCAGTGTTTTAGTTTTGATGTCAAGCAGTTAGCAGAAGTTATTAAAATTAAATCTCTTTTCTTTATTTTTTGTTATTTATGTTACTTTTAAAATAAATAGATAAAGCAAAAGGGCCTAAGTAAAATCGAGAAATTGAAGCAAGTTGCAATGCAGCGGTTGCGTTTTCAGTCCCCCTGGTCCTGTTTTGCTTAACAGTTCGCAAAACTGTTTATAGAAACCTGTTATCTAGCTGTTAATGTCACCTTACAAAGTAGCTTTTAAAACGGTCATCTCAAGAATGTTTGTTTTATTGCAAATATGGCGCAAAAACTACTGAAAAAAGGTGCTAAGGTAAATATGTTAGAGTACCTTTAGATAGGTAAAGAAATAACATAGCTCTACAATCCGCTGCTTTGTCGTAGTTTGTCGTAAATCAGTCCCGAATCATTATTTGCAAGAAGAACGTATGTAGCTATATAACGTGTTACAATAAGGTGTAATAATAGTAATACTTAAGGGGGTTTGTCTATCTGGCAACCTAAACAGCTTGTAAAAGAAAAAATAAAATTTCTTGGGGCGGAGGGTTTGAGAATACTCGCCACACTTGGAAGGCGGGTTGGCGAGCGCAGATTGACGTTTTCACGTAGAAAACGTGGCTGCGCGTCCTCTGGATATGAAAATGAAAACCCTTAGCCGGCTCTTACGGAACCACAGATAAGGTGGGCACCGGCGGCTATTGTTAAGCATTGTATCGAAAATGACAGTGCGAAATGAATACTCGTCCCCTATAGTCATCTATCCAAAGAAATTACTCCTCAAGTCCACTTCTATTCTCAAGAACCCGATAGATCTACATGTAAAGATAATAGATAATTTAATATTCATCCTCCTGTTGTAGTGGTAGGCCTCTTTTGCAGGGGGCCACCTGGGGAAGTACCACACCTTTGCCAGTTATTCATCGGCCAAGCAGTAATGTGCAAACATTACTGTGTTCCGGTCTCAAGGGCAATGTTACCAGCGAAATTACTGGGCATGATGAGATTCAACAACTCATATCTCAGGGTCACAGGCGCAGTGCAGTGCCGCGCATAATTTTGAATTTTAAAACACTGGGTGGCACTGTGTCTGATATAGGCAATCATGATGCTTAATATCAGGCACCTGATAAGCTCGTCTTGTCACACACTATCATAAAAAAATCCTATCCTTTAGTTACATTATTGTCTTCAATGTTTTAATGTAGGTATGAAATTGTATTTTTCTAGAACAATGGGTTTCAGGATAAAACGGAATAACCCATCAAAATGGACACTATGAACGCGGAAAGTACAATAGAGTACCTACACAGTAGAAGCACTACTTAACCTGGGAGGTAGCCAATTTGGGCCAATTTGACTTCCCATTGGTACCCCCATTTGGTATAAAATATCAAGAAAGCTGGTGGTAGGTAGTAAAATTTTAATAGATACTTATATCGATATATTCACCATGCATCGTTAAGTGTAGAAATTGATGCATTGACCACTAAATTACTCTTAAGTTGTAACAGTTAAAGCTCGTCTGTTGCTATAGGGAACAAATGAACAAATCGAAGTGCATTTGATCCTAGATGTGCTTTTTGAACTGGCCTCGATTCACGCGGAAGAGGAATATTTTGACCACAATGCTCTCTACTATGCAACTCAATATATTTTGTGAAGGCCTCTTCATTGGCTGATTAATCGCGTGAAATATGACACTTCTTGCCACCCATCGTAAAGCCGTTCCTAAAGTAATATGGATTACCGATTATAAATTCACAAGTTAAAAATAACTTAAATATTTATTTATAACGAAAAGGTAGGCAGATTTAGTACGACTGTTAAATGCGCAGCGATATATATAGTTGAAATGGTTTTTTTTTTGTACAATAGTCTTCTCTAAACTGGACAGTTTGGACCTTTTTTACATTATTATTTGCTTTATTATGTAGGCATTTTTAGTGGACAAACATAGGATCTCTAGAGGGAGTCCATAGCGTAATCCTTCCTAATAATATTATAGTATATGTGAAAGTTTGTGAGGATGGATGGATGGATGGATGGATGTTTGCTACTCTTTCACGCAAAAACTAATGAATGGAATGGGTGGAAATTTCGTATGTAGGTAGCTTAGACTCTGGAATAACACATAGGGTACTTTGTTTCCCGATATTCCCGCGGGAACGTCGTCTACGCGGGTGAAACCGCGGGGCCCAGCTAGTAGTGAAATAAATGTATGGCCATTTGCTCATTTGAAAACAATAGACGTAGAGCGGAGTGGCATAACCCAATATTTTATTTATTGTTATTACATTGATATGAGATTACGTATGTATATTTAATTTTAATAAATAACATATGAAATAATCAATAACTAAAAGCTGAAACTGAGCTTTTTGTTGAGCTGGGCTTTCTTGATCATATAGAATATGCAGGTGAGTGAAAGGGCAACAATATCGACATACACAAAAAAATTTTTGTCACGCCACAGTCCTACTTTTGTGTTGTTATATCGCCAAAGATTTTTCAACTATTGTTATTTTGCCACAGTTCCTTACCAGATTAAGTTAAATATGTATCTGTGTAACCTATTTATAGCAAGTAATTTGTTAGAGACATAGGTGTAATCTAAGCAATAATAGCGTTTTATTTGTCGAGGGCATCAGCTAGAATAATAACTTTTCTTATCCAATGTCAAGTGTCTACATGCGCACGTTAGTCGAGGATGTACAAGCATTTGAATTTATCATGTTATTTGCTTATTTTTATGCGAGAAGTTAGGAAGAGGTGCTAATTCTTCAAAATTTGAATAAGAGAGCTGCACAATTAAATTTCCTGAGACTGAGAAGTATTATTTATTTAAAAATACTCCTACTATCCTATTAATATTATAAATGCGAAAATTTCTGAGGATTGATGGAAGGATGGATTCTTTGACGTTACTAAAATTACTGAATCGATTGGGCTGAAATTTGGTATATATAAGGAGATAGTTTAGACTCTGGAATGTCACATGGGGTATAGCACTTTTTTTTCCGATATTCCTATGGAAACGAAGACTACGCGGGTAAAACCACGGGGCACAACTAGTATTTTATATTTTAAAGATTAAAGCGATCTTATTAGCTTGGAAGAATGCCGCAACACTGATTGGTGCGGAAGGTGCGGGTTCCAGTCCCGCTCGTGGGTGAATTTTCGTTACTTCCTCATAGCTCTTTTTCTTCTTTTTAATGACCTATGCTGTTGGTTTCAGACAGCCTCTACAGCTTTACAGGACAGTGGTGAGCGCAGGAGGCACTCGACCCAAAGTTTAGGTTTAAGGGCGACTAGCTCAAGGGCATTTAGACGGTACGAACCTCGGCTTGGGCCGTCGCCAGAATACGTGGGGTCAGGCTTGCCCTGGCACCCTAGAAGGGGAGTCGCCTATCAATATGGTTTGATCTGTTTGATTACTTGGAAAGAAACTAACCTAAAGGACTAAAAAGTTGTGATTGTGTGAGTTGGTGGATCTGGTATCTGGCACCAGTACCGTAAACGGAGCGCCTTTTGGGTATATTGGTAGGATTGGGCGAGTCTAGATAGAGTCGTCAGGGTCGTCCAGGGTAGACGTTGCGGGGGCGTCTACGGAGGGGAGGAGCTCGAACTATCGAGTAGTTCGAGGCTTCGACTATGAGGGAGCCCCATAGCCCAACTAGATTGCTCAACATTAACAGTAATAGATGGCGCTGGAGTTAAGTTAGAAAGCGGTAGCGTTTTGTTCACCTTTTAAAAACGTAACTTTTTTACATTATGCAATGTATTTGAGATTCGAGATTTATAATATTACTAGCTGTGCCCCGCGGTTTCACCCGCGTTTTCATCGTTCCCGTGGGAATATCGGAAAAAATCGGGGTCTAAGCTACCTACATACTAAATTTCAGCCTAATCGGTTCTGTAGTTTTGGCGTAAAAGAGTAACAAACATCCATCCATCCTCACAAACTTTCGCGTTTATAATGTTAAGTAGTAGATTTGAGTAGGTACTCATTAGTAATAAGGACCTACCTAATTTGACGCGGTTAAAATATCTGCAATTTTTATTTCCACAAATTATTTACCTATGTATATTTACAACTTTATAATAATGTGGATCTGTTATCATAATTTAATGAAGCCTTGAGCTTTGTTTACCTTATGATTAATTATAATTTACCATTGATTAAGTATGTTTATTTTGCTATATTTATTAACCGCCTATGCATATTTAACTGCTGTTGATAACTAAGTCTTAATATAGACGGCTAAGTATTTATAGGAAAATACTCGTATTTATATAAATATATCCCTACGAGTAGGTAATATATTATATTTATATTAAACTTACAAAATATTTTTAAAGTACTGTATTTTCTAAGCTATATAGTATTTATAACTTGTATAATGGTATACCTACCTATTTGAGTTTTATATTTGTTGTACTACAAAAATATAACTAATAAAACTACACCCTTTTTTTACACGCCGTATACTTTTATGATATTTTTAATAATATTATTATGATATTTTTAAAAGCGTTTCTTCAGTATCAACTCATTCCATTTCCTGGGAGGGTAATAATTGAAAAAAAAAAATAAAAAAAAATGATGCAGTTTAGTTTTTATTTAGTCACATGAGTCCTTTCAGCATTTTTAGAAATTCACCCTGTACCTATACCTAGACAGCAACCTAGTTATTACCTAAAGTAGACAGCTTATCAAATTTTTATTACAATGTTTCGATTATTAACTCGAAGAGCTCTTCAAAATATTTTTTACGAGGTTTTTGACTCCAGTTAAAATCCGTTGAAAGAGAAACAAGTTCGATAATATGACCGTTAAGATATAAAAGTAACAATTTACTCGTTTTTTTGATAACCTCCAATTATTTTTCCAGCGAAAGATGTTCAGAATAATAAAATTACTGATTTATATAGGACTTTATTGCGGACCTATGATTGGGCGTTATCAAACTGGATGACATGACACCATAAAATTATTTCCTACTCCTAATAAAACCATTTATCCAATCATTTGGGGTTCTGACTAAAGATGGACATTAATTGACTCCCAAATTATTATTTTTATGCCATGAGTGGTCGCACAAGCAGACGGTGCGCCTGATACGAGTACGAGTAGCTCGCGGTTACCGCCGCCTATGGATACCTGCAACACCAGGGTTATTGCCAGTATGTTGCCGACCCGACCAACTCTATTCAGTCTCTTTTTGAAGAGCCCCATGTTGTAGCTCAACGGGAAGAGCACAGTAGGGAGATTATTCCACAGTTTGCACGTATGCAGCAGAAAGAACGAGAAAATCGCATAGCTTGCGACGTCCACGTATCGTGTTAATTATTAAATATTTTGCTTATCTATAGATATGCCTATGGTTTTATAAAGAAGTGATTGCATGGCATATCTACTTACTTTCATGTCGTAGACTCAGAGAGATGCTGCACCTTAATACTACACTTTTTGTAATACACGGCATGGCCAAGAAATCAGAAGTTATTTCGAGAAATATTAGTGCGTGTTTATAACCCAGTTATCTATTTCCAAACCAGACTTTATAGCGATAGCATCAATATATCTGTGTTTTGAGTCTAGGTTTAATATATTTCGCACAGCCCTTATCTAGCTCCCAGGCTCCCAGACTAGTTTTCTTCTAGCTGCGATAATATAGTTATGTTTAATTATACACCATGACATTTGTACGCCTTCTAGGCAAAACATGCGGACAAATACTGATAGCGGTGGATGATCATTTCAATGTAACCATGTTTTTACAAATAAATAAATTTTGATTTGATTTGTTTTGATTTGAAAGGTTCAGATTTTATTTATAAAAGGTTAAATAAAAGCTTAAGCTCATTAATGTAAACCGATTGCAGAAAATGCAGTCTTTAAATAATTAGGTATGAATGAGTCGGAAGTTGTGTCACGTGTTCTTTTATTAATGCTTAACTGAATAGGTACTTATTGAATCATATTTATATTATTGTATCTAACTTTTTTATTTTTATGATAGTGCCACAGTAATTTCGCTGGTAACATTGCCCTTCATACCGGAACACAGTAATGTTTGGACATTACTGCTTGGCGGATGAATAACTGGCAAAGGTGTGGTACTTCCCCAGGCGGCCTCCTGCAAAAGAGGCCTACCACTACAAAAAATATAGGATAGAATGTAAGGTTTACTGGGCCCAGCTTCTTTGGATTACGAGTCCGTTTCTTTTATAACTTCCTACACCTAATATAACCTAATAAGGTTACCTATATATTTAGACAAATGGCTTATAGTTCATCTCAATATCAATTGTAATAAGTAAGTAGTACATTTCTCCAAATGAAGTCACATGCCCTTGATGGTTTATTATGAATGTGGAGCAGTAGAGACAGATGCTGGCGATATGAGAAGCTTTGTCTGATAACTTTATCGTCTAGGCCTTGCAATTGTGTGCCCTAGGCATACAGAAACAGATCAATGTTGTGCCTACTTTGCTTCAAGTTATTGCGAATGTGTTCCAAATGTATTGTAAAATACTTTTAACTTAGGTATTTATTATGCCTTCTCGGTACTTAACCTACTCTTTACGTATGGATGTTTGTTACTCATTCACGCCAAAAGTACTGAACAGATTGGGCTGAAATTTGGTATGCAGGTAGCTTAGACCCTGGAATAACACATAGGGTGGTTTCCCGATATTCCCACGGGAACGATGTCTACGCGGGTGAAACTGCGAGGCACAGCATGTATAAAAATATATTGGTGATAAAAAAAAAATTTGTCAAGTAAGTACTTAGTTACTAATATACATTCTTAGTGTTTTAGTTACCGCATTTACAACGGGAGTGTTATGATGAACTTTTCAATCTAAAACAGGTGTCACGCGGTTCTATCACCGTACTAGCCGCTTTCGCTTGAGAGCTCATCCGCACGTAATCGATACGTGGACATCGCACACTGTGCGATTTTACCGTTCTTTTCTTCCGCATACGTGCAAACTGTGGAATGATCTCCTGCTGCGGTCTTCCCGTTGAGCTACAAAATAGGGCTCTTCAAATGGAAGTGAATAGAACATACAAACATACTGGCAATAATCCTGGAGTTGCAGGTATCCATAGGTGGCTGTAACCGCTCACCATCAGGCGGCCCGTCTGCTTGTTTGCTACCTATGGCATAAAAAAAAACTAATCAATGTTCATTATTATTCGTAGTCAACGGCGATAATAGGTAAGTCAATTTAGAGTCAAATAATGTTATCTCTATGGGCTTGCGTAGGTGTGAGTTTCATGGTACTCCTAGGCACGAGTAGGTATGTTTAATCATTACTTTGGAAAATTTTGTAAGTACCAACAAATAAGTTATAGGTACCCATTATAATTTATGTAATTTTGTCATAATGTCTATTACAACGTGTTTAAAAAAGTTGTAGTAAGTAATATCCTATATCAAATCCCAAATAGTAAATGAAAGAATAATTGTTAAATTCGTAAAAAAAATATTGTTAAGGCTTATCTTGGTAAGTACTACGCTTAGTGTAGGGTTCCATAGCAAAACATCGCAAATTAAATCACAATTTTTTTTGTAAAATTTTACGGTTTTGGGATTTTTTTCAGTCGTCTACCAAAGACGCCAAGGCCAATAAATATATATACCTACCTATATTACAATGAAATCACACACACCCCATACCAAAAAAACAAGAAATCTTGAATCTGTAATTCAAATCGTGGATACTTCAGTAGGTGCGTAAATAAATAAAAACAATCAGTTGGACAATTAACAGAAATAAAAGGACGTCTGCTATTCAGTCTGGTCTAAATTGGTCCAGTAATTAATGCAGGCACATAGTTTTCTTTGATGACATTGTAGCAAGTTACAATGATTTCTTTTTCAAGTATATTAAGGATGATCAGTCTAATGTTACTTAATAATAATAATAATAAAGCCATATATTTCCATAATAAACTTAATAAACAGAGTTTTAATTTTTGAATGGATTGACAAATTTTTAAAAACAAAAAAATATATTAAAACATGCAATTTAAAAAATTCTAAAATATTATTCGTAATTTATTTTTATTATGGACCTCTCAATCGAGTAGAGGCCTCCTCCATTTTCCTCCAAACATCTCTGTCTGTAGCTTTCTCAAGCCAGTCATCGCCAGCTATTTTCTTAATTTCATCTAGCCATCTTTCTTTGGGTCTCTTTTTCTTTTATTAATTGGTCCTGGCCAAATCGTCACGTTCTTTGTCCATCTATCATTGTTCATGCGTGCAATGTTACTTAATATACCAAAGTATTTTTTATTATTTTATAATATATTAAGTAACAAAACATAACATACAATCACGCCTTTTTCCCGAAGGGGTAGGCAGAGGTGTACCCAGGACTCAGTCCCATAGTAGATACACCCACATTTCGCCGGTATGTTATTGGTCCGATGTAATAGGGGGCGAGCCTATTGCCATCTACCGGGCACAGTTCCAGACTCCAGGCAGTTATTGAGATAATTCCTAATGGAAAAATCCAATATTTAACGCTTGCCTGACCTGGGGATCGAACCCGGGACCTCTTGATTGGCAGTCGAGCATGCGCCCTCTACGCCACCGAGGCAGTCTATATATATTAAGTATTTATTTATTTTTATTTATATATATTAGATGATGTTATCTTAAGGAAGGGCGAGGTGAAAAGTACCAACAACCGTAGAGCATACATGAAGAATGTGATGAAAGTGGAAGAAGCGAATGTTGTGTATCAGGATCGTAGCAAATGAAAAAAAATAGTCTCTGCCTACCCCATCAGGAACAAGGCCTGACTTTATGTATGAACCTATATACTTCTTGTATTTATATAATAGGTAATATTATATTTTATTTATGTGTTATATTTTTTTTAATGATAGTGCAAATCAGGTACTTGATGGTAAGCATCATGATAGCCCATATCGGATACAGTGCCACTCAGTGTTTTAAAATTCAAAATTCTGCACGGCACTGCACTGCGCCTGCCACTCTGAGATATTAGTTGTTGAAACTCGTCATGCCCAGTAATTTCGCTGCTAGCATTGTACTTACGTTTTAATAGTGATGTAAGCTGTTTATTTTGTGTTAAGTAGGTATATAATTTAAGTACTTTTAGTTATTGTAAGTTTTCATATTTGCACTCCACCCAATTTCTGTAACATTTTCTCTAGTTTTAGGATAAGTGGTAGAAAATGCTACTCTAGCATTAAGTACTAGCGATTAGCTGAATTATCAATAAATAAATAATTAGGTAATCACTAGTCTTCATAAATTATAGAAATCACTATTAAATAAATTACTTACCTAATATGCTCGTTGAAACTTGAAACTGGCAGTTTTTACATTCAAAAATAGGTTGTACCTAATAGCGGTTTACACAGTTATTTCAAAAAATTCAAAACTAATTTGATTTTTGTTCGTCGATTTAGAGAAAAAATATAGAAAGTCTGTTCGTATTGAATGCGACATTTAGCAGTTGCAGTTCAAATAAAATCGAACCGTATGATCCCAAGTGTAACTACTTAGGGACTTGTATCTTGTAAGTAGTTTTCTTATTTCTTCATTTGAAACCAGATTCCAAAACCAATTTATTTTTCTTGATTGGAAACCAGGTTTCCATAAAAAAAGAATCCTTCGGTTTTTCTTTATTTTCTATTATATCTCTTTATTTTCTAGAACCTAGTCTTTATTTTACGTAATTACATGTACTAGTATTTTTAGATCTTCTAAAATGTGGGTAGGTACGTGTAAGCGAGAGGGCGAATTTGCTTTGGACAGCGCCTTAACGCAATCAAAATTTATGGCCATTTTACTGCATATTTCCATACTTCGCGCAAGGAATTCATAGTTGGCGCTGCATGTTCTTTTGGGATCTAGTTATGAAACGCTACATTATGCTTTACCCTTGCATTACCCTACATTGTATACGTGTGCCTTAACAATTTATTTCACAAAAGTGGGCCTTATTCGGGTCAGGTACCTTACACCTATAGTATACCTCCCTACCTAAGTACAAAATTATTTGCAAAGTAACGAATCGCATACTGCAACAATATTTTTATTGATTCTCATTACAATTAAATAAATTATTATTAATTAAAAAGATTATAAACATCTTTATTAACCGATATTATTTGAAGCTCTAAGGAACTCACGAAATAACATTGCAAACATGTTAGTTAGATACCGTTAAAATTGACCACACGAGTTACGCAAGCTGAAACGTGTGATGCCGTTAAAATTGTATAAAAACTGGCATCAGTCAACATGCCAATACTTGTGGAGATCATTTCTCGAATATATTACCGATATTATGTTGTCATTTGCTGTTAGGTGTTCGGGCGTTGACATCGTGTACAGACTATTCATCATAAAGACGCCGCTTTAACAGAAAAGAGGACCTCTTAGCAGTTTGACACAATCCTATGCAAAATTAACTAAATCTGGATCGGGATATAAAACACGGGAATACAAAACTTCGATTTGGTAAATTTTTCATAGGATTGTGTAAAATTTCTAAAAGGCTCTTAACAGGAAAGGGGACCTCTTAGCAGTTTGACACAATCATATGGAAAATTATTATAATCGATGTTTTGTATTCCTTTGTTTCTTCCAAATATAGAAAACCTTTCTGATATATTTTTATCCTGATATTTTGAAAATTAAGTAAACTATGTCCCTATCATTTTAATTTGATTTCTCTCTTCAAATTTTTGTAGTGAACGTCACTCGAATAAAACTAGGTTTTTTAGCAGTTCACTACGAAAAATCCGAGAGTTTATCAGATAAACTCAAATGACAGAGACGTTTACTTCAATATAAAAATATCAGGATAGAAATTAATTTACTGGGTTAATAATATTTGGAGGAAACAGGGGAATACAAAACATCGATTTGGTAAATTTGTATGTAAACAAAATCATCAATATTTGGCGGTATGTTACCTAAGTTTCAAACATGTCATGTCATGCGCAAGGATTTAATCTAATGACAAATGAAAAAGTGCGGGGCTGGATGATATGCAATATCACTGTATAACTTTGGCGAAAGCATGGAGTATGCTAAAGCCTTGTCGTTAGATTGTGTCTGTAACGTGCGTGCCGTGTCGCTTGCGGCAGCTTCAGGTTAGGTTACGTAACTAAATTTACAAGTTTACGAGTAACGCAAAGCCAATGTCAAGAGCGATGCGTCGACACCGGGACGGCACCACGCGGCCACGCCTGTACGCTACCATGCCGCAGCTGCAGGTCGATGACCGCGATACCAAACAAATATTGAAAGAACATTACGATATCTTGTTCACATAAAAATATACGCAATTCCGTGGACATCGTGTGATTTTTATTTAGAATGTCAATAACCTGTCTGTTGTCTTGTCGAGAATCGGTTAATGAACCATCGGCAGGTATAAAAATTGTCTGAGAGCGTCTTGATAATAACTAATCTCAAAACGCTCATAATTCTTGCACTTAGATGTGTGTTTACAACCGTACTATAGTATTTATTACAACTGGTCTATTACCGACACACATAAGAATCCTACCACCTGTAGTCACAGAATACAGTTTCGGCAGTTTTGGGCTCCACTCCAATCCCATGTCTATCGTAAATCGTAGGTACCTTTGGTTCTTTACCCACTACATACGCTAATAGCAATATTATAAGGTCTCACGAATTATCCTTGTCAACAGAACGCCCCCCACCCTCTAGTGGACTGGTCGGGGGTTCCAACTCTACTGCTGGCAGTGATAGCAGTGCTCGTGGTAGCTACTATCTTAACTACTAAGGTACCTGACGGCAAGCAGCCACAACACCTTCCCGGCCCACAAGCCTTACCTTTCCTGGGCACGCGATGGTTGTTCTGGAGCAGGTATCGAATGAATAAGCTCCATGAAGCTTATGAAGGTGAGAATTGACTTTTAGCAAATAAAAAACCGTATTTCTGTTGGAACACGGGAAAAAAAGGCTTTCAATAATTACCTAAACCCGTGTTAGTGAAGTCTCGTGTCCGCGAATTTAGGTTTCTATGAAACCCATTTGACGGAATTATCCCCTATTTTTGTCGATTTTCGTAGAAATTGGGTAGCCTTCTAACCGCTTTGCCAACGTTTTCTTAGGAATTCAGAATGCCTTAAATTGTTGCATTCCGATAACTTATAAGTATCTTTAAACAAGTCTAAAGATATAGCTATATACACAAAATAAAACAGATATAAATAAGCAGGCAAAAACAGTTTGTGTACAAGTCCAATATTACCTCTCTTTTATTTACACTTATTACTTATCTTTACTGAATGGCGCCCAGCATTACTTGTAGAATTCTGTGGTAGCCACCACCTCAGCATATGTTAGCGAGTAAGTAATGGATTATGATAAGAAATAGGAAAAATAATAGCCTGCAACAGTGTTTGCTATCAAATGGGAGCTATCAATAAAAAGCCTTACCAATTGAATTGATGAGTAAAATTATAGCGAAAACCTAAGAAGTCACCTAAATAAGTCTCAGTGATCGTTTTAAGTGCTCCAGTCTGTAGTCATAAGGAGAGATTTTCACGCAGACATGTTCAGGCGTTACGGGACGGTATTCGCGGAGACGACGCCGAGCGGAGCCTTGCTGGTCTCCATAGCAGACCGGGCGGCTTTGGAAGCCGTGCTGCGAGTTCCTTCTAGAAGGCCTTACCGACCGCCCACTGAAATCGTTCAGGTCTACAGGAGAAGTATGCCCGAAAGATACGCTTCCACTGGACTCGTTAATGAGTAAGTTCATTCACTTTTTGGTATGCAATGAATATATTCAATTTCAAAAAGCTTCGTTCCGAGTACCACAGGAAAACGCTGGATGCAAGACTTAAGACAAATAGACAAAATGAAAATCTAGGTAGGCCTATGTCCAGCAGTGGACTTCCTAAGGTTGAGATGATGATGATGATGATATAACGTTCTATATAAATTAGGTACTCAGAGAAGAGTTAGGTATAAAGAACAAAACTGTCATCATCATAACATACGTGACTTAATTACTGAAGTAGCTACCCGCTAGTTATGTTAATGAAATAAAAATGATATAAAAATGCGTATTTGGTTAGATTAAATCAGCAATAGTTATTGTTATTATAATACAGTATACCCGATTGGCAAGCATAACTAAGCTCTATTCATTCAGGACCACGGTCGGTGTGACCTCGAGACTAAAGGAAAACCGAAATATTGATGGAGGTGCCATAGCTTCACGATATTTTTGACATGGCTTTACATGTGCCAGTCACGTAGGACTATATAAATGACTCGTTATATTGCCGTTTCTAGTTTTTTCATCGTTGTAAAGTATTTCCGGTATGGCTTTTATGATGTGTAGGTAGAGGTAGTCAAAACGAAACCTAGTGGATTCTACGAATTTATTGGTCGAGAAGCTTCGATTATTTTAATTGCAGAACGATTTTCAAGGACTAGCGATTTTACAAAAACTTTATAGTTCTTAATGGCCTAAGCAACTGAAACACGAACCTACATGTCTAACTCCATAACAAATTTATAATGAGTGATCTTGGTATCGTTGTACTTGCAGACATAAAGTTTTACCAACGACATTATACTTATATATTTGGCAAAATAATATGTTTATTTATAAGTGTTTTTTTTATTTTTACTTTTTATGCACTGCTGAAATTTGTAACTTTGTGTAAAGTAACCCCTTTTTTTTCTACTCGACGAACCGATTTACTGATTTGACCAATCAAGCCAACCCATCAAGTTATGAATACTTCCTTCGAAAATATACTTCTTCAAGAAAAACGCACAAGAAACTTGAAGAGCTTCATATTTTTACTGATAGTTTAACAATATTTGGTGTGGTTAGTGGTATTACTTTACATTAGTTTGCATGGCGCGGTTAAATTATAAAGGCGGCAGAAGTTTCCAGGCATATTTATTGTCCTCAATGTATTGGTTACTTTATATTAAGCCTTCTTTGATAAAGCAGATTTTATAAAAGGCATTTTGAATTTATCCTCCGAGAATCAATTATAAATTTGACAAAAGTGGTGCGACTCCAACCACCTTTACTTTCTTTCCAGACAAGGCGAGAAATGGTTTCACCTCCGGCGGCACCTCACGTCAGAGTTGACGAGTCCGCACACGATGCAGAACTTTCTTCCGCAACTGAACAGCATCTGCGACGATTTCCTGGACTTGCTACAGTCCAGTCGGAAGCTCGACGGCACTGTGCAAGGATTCGACCAGCTAACCAACAGAGTGGGTCTTGAATGTAAGAAACCAAACATTTTAATACAAATTGACATAATTGAGAAGTCCACTTAAATGGCGAAATTTTGTGCGTACGTTTGTACCTCTTCACACCAAAACTGCTGAATCGAATCGTCTGTTTGGTATATACCTTGTCAGTTAGTAAAACAATGGAGAATAGAACGGTTCGGCCAATATAAAGGAATAATTGTCGTCCGATAAGAAGGAGACACCATTTCTTTCTATACTACGCAGTTACATGCTCAGATTCAAATTGGAGAAGTTACAATCTTTTACAATTTTTACCTTCCATGCTCATATTATCTAGAAGCATTAGCTGTTTTTCAAATGAACGGACTACCCAAGATGAAGAGACATACTAGATAAACGATTTTGAAAACTACCGTGAGTGGTACTCATATTAATTATGTTAAACAATGACTTAACTCACATTTCAAACAAACCAAAGCTGAATGTTTGAATTTCCAAAGCTTCAAACGTGAGTTAACTCGTTTTATAACATATTAAATAAAACTAGATAACACACACACACACACACACACCCACACCAACTCACAAAACATGCGCGCGCTGCAAAATTTAATAAAACATTTAATAAATTTCTGTACTAACCTTATTCAACCTACATTTTAATCTACTAATACCTACTTTAAGTCTATATTTTATAATAACAATAATAATAGTATACTAATCTTAAAAACCTTAAGAACTTTAAATCTTAAGTAAAAACCTAGATAACATTTGTAAACTTACCTTGCTATAATTTGTGCAACTCCTACTCTGGCTACATCTGGAAGGGACTACAGGCCCACAACACAAGAGTTATCTTAGTGTGGGTCTGTAGGACACATTTTATTATTGTATTCACAGTAACATTTGCTTTGTAATTCTATCTAGAGCATATTTATAAGTTTTGAGCCTTATAGCTATTACACTATATAGTGGCAATCCTACACGACAAAAAAACGCAATATACGGCGTTTCGTGAACAAAAGATTTCCTTTGGCAGGTTTGATCTGTAGGTCCAAAGGATGGATTTCAGAAGGGGAGCCACCTGAATTTTTGATTCAGGTGAAAGAGGGGTGAGGGGGGAGTTTGCGGCCGCCACGCTTCGAATAAAAAATTATAACTTATCCAGCTATGCTACTATGGCATGTTCGGTATCGTTTTCGTATAAAAGAAACATGGGGAATCTATTTTTAAGGTTATTTAGGAGCACTTTCATACAAAAAGTCTATAATTTTGGTAAAATAGTGAATTTAAATTTTTTTTTTCCTGTTTAGAAGTTAAATACAGCCATTTAACTTCTGAAATATACCTATAGGTTTTGTGGTTACAAAATGTATTATCGAGCTCAAACTGTCTAGTTTTTAGAAATATATACTTTACATAAACTTATTTGACTATAAGTAACCAAAAAAAATCGCAAGTGAATCGAGTCATGAAATTAAAATACTCACTCGACTCACATATTTCGTATATTTATTGATTTAATGTAGCTTTTCTCTACTTTTTTTAGGAAACCATATAAAACAGACATAATTTGACGTCACTTGGGTAAAATAGTCAATACTTAAACATAAATTTTATAGGTTTTTTTTACTTTTGAGTTAACAAAAAATAAAAATAAAGGTACACCATTTTTCACGCCTATTCACGCCAAAATGAGAGTTAAATACATAAAAAAATAAATTTAAAAAAGAAACTTCTCCAAAAAGTTATCTTCAAAGTCGTTATAATCGCCATATCCTACTTCTTCGCCCTTAAACAGTTAGGTCTCCAAGAGCTCTGGATATCTTTCGGTACGGGCAAATACCACAGCTACATTCCTGCACATGACCTAGCACAGAATCTGGGTGTAGACAGAGCAGAAGCTATCAGAGGATGCCATGCTTTCACAGGCTGTGACACCGTTTCTGCGATCTGTGTTTCTATTCGAAATGCAAAACATTCACCTGTGGGGCTATTGGCGTTCTCGGTGACTATCACTTTAGTGACTCTTATCTTGATTTGACATTAACTACAAATGTCAAAGTCCGGTTACTAACCAAAGCCATTATGATAAACTCACTAAGTACTGTGCACTGTGTCGGTCCCGAGTGAGAACCACTCGTAGTGTCTATCATTTTCCTTTTCTCTACTCCAAATTTGACAGTGCACAGTCTTTTTAGAAAGGTAAAACGTCTTTGTAACTAATTCAAACCACAGAACACAAAGACTCAAGCCTGATAACGACTGGTGATTATGAAGAACGCCAATAGCCCCACTGGAAGGCGTAGCAGCAATGTCTTGAGACCACATCTGCTTTAGAGCACTTACTAATCCACTAGAAGAGGTGACAGATGATTTAATAATTAGATTAGAAGAGTATGTCATCATGTTATACTGTGGTGAAACTGAAATTATTTCGGTTAAAGAAGCTCGCAAGTGGTTATTTGCAAAAAATAAGTGCTTGCAAAATATACCTCCTACGACGGATGCTCTAAGGATGCATACATTATAGACAGCCTATCAAGCAGGTTACGTGTGGGGACTGGGGACAAGCTCTCGATTCCTGAGGCGTCATCTCGTCCCCAGCTGACTGGGGATGCACTGAAACTGAAGGAGAATGGCAGCCCTTATGGACAACCCAGCCCAGTATCTGGGAGGCGGTGCGAGAGCTTGTGAAGTGTGGATGCAAGAACAGTTGGCGGGGCCGATGTTCTTGCAGGCGAGAGAGAATGCCATGCACACTGCTGTGTAAAAGCTGTAACGGAAATTGCGATAATTCCAGGTATATTTATTTATTATTTTGTTAGATAACTTTATCTGGCGTGAATTTAGTGTCATTTAAATTGTAAGTTTTTATATTATTTTTATAGATTTTTATAGACCGCAAGGCCCTCATCGGAGATATCATGATGTGGATCCGGAGGAATTTTAAGACACAAACGTCTATGCCACTTTGCCGTCTGCTGTGTAAGAACTGTGATAGAAACTCCGAAAATTCCAGGTATACGAGTATATATTTATATTTTTTCGTAACTTTGGTGAATTTGTTATCGTTGAGATTGTAAATTTTTAAACGATTTCTATTTTGTTACAGCTTTGTTGTCCGCGAGGCTTTCATTGAAGATGCCATTGAGGTTTTGGAGGAATTCGAAGACTAACTTTTTGGAGAAGTTTTTTTTTCAAATGTATTATTAATAAATGTAAAATCTATTTGCGTATTTTTATTATTATTTTATTTATTTAACCCTCATTATGGCGTGAATAGTCGTGAAAAATAGTGTTTACCTTTATTTTTATTTTTTTATAACCTAAAAGTAAAAAAAAAACATATATAATTTAAGTTTAAGTATTGCCTATTATACCCAAGTGACGTCAAATTATGTCTGTTTTATATGGTTTCCTAAAAAAAGTAGAGAAAAGCTACATTAAATCAATAAATATACGAAATATGTGAGTCGAGTGAGTATTTTAATTTCATGACTCGATTCACTTGCGATTTTTTTTGGTTACTTATAGTCAAATAAGTTTATGTAAAGTATATATTTCTAAAAACTAGACAGTTTGAGCTCGATAATAAATTTTTTTGTAACCACAAAACCTATATATTTCAGAAGTTAAATGGCTGTATTTAACTTCTAAACAGGAAAACTATTTAAATTTACTATTTTACCAAAATTATAGACTTTTTGTATGAAAGTGCCCCTAAATAACCTTAAAAATAGATTCCCCATGTTTCTTTTATACGAAAACGACACCGAACATGCCATAGTAGCATAGCTGGATAAGTTATAATATTTTATTCGAAGCGTGGCGGCCGCAAACTCCCCCCTCACCCCACTTTCACCTGAATCAAAAATTCAGGTGGCTCCCCTTCTGAAATCCATCCTTTGGACCTACGGATCAAACCTGCCAAAGGAAATCTTTTGTTCACGAAACGCCGTATAATCTCTCGTAGAACGGCAACTATATATGATTTATTGAGTCAAATAAAGTTATTTGTATTTGTAAAGTTATTTGTATAAATATTCAAAAATAAAAACAATTTAGACTTTGCTATTACAGAACTTAAAACGCGATAAACTGTGCCCCCGCTTGTCTTAATAGGTAGACAATTTTGGAAATTTACTTATATTTAAAGTCATAAAGAGTTAAAGAGTAAACCAATTAAGATAATTCTTTATAACCACTAACAGTCAGTGACTTATCTTCTGGTTATTAAATATAGAGTTGTTTTGTATAAAAGCAGTTCGTAATTACTTTTTTAATGTTGGAGATAGCTTATACGATTGGGCCGTTAGTGCCATTAAGTTTTTCAATGGTTATAGGACACACTTGGGTTAAGAACAACGTCGGCCATTCTCTACTTGCATGGATGTTCAGAGTACTAATTACTAGCTGTGCCACGTAGTTTCACCCGCGTGGACATCATTCCCGTGGAAATATCGGGAAAATAGTATCAATTTCAATTTCTTTATTGCATTAATCATGGCATAGTACAATAATAGATGGTAGTAAAATACATGATGGTACCTAATAATGATACCCGTTTGGGGTAGCAAGTAGTGAAAAAATAATCATTATGAATTAATTTTAAAGATCTTTTATCCTATATGGTATCCGAGGGTCTAAACGTGAATGTTTGTATGGATGGATGGATGTGTGGATGTTTGTTACGCTTTGACGCAAAAACAGAATACTGCTGAATGGATTGAGTTGAAATTTAGTATGTATAGGTAGCTTAGACCCTCGAATAACATATAGGATAAAAGATGGGATAAATTATTTATTAAAATCAAAAACAATTTTTTTTTTTTTTTTTTTTTTTTTTTTTTTACTTAATGATTAATACTTAATTTATACTTAATGATTATTTTGTTTACTACTTGCTACCCTAAACGGGTATCATGATTACCATTATGTATTTTACTACCATCTATTATTGTACTATGCCATGAGTTATGCAATAAAGAAATTGAAATTGATTCTTTATTCCCGATATTCCCACGGGAACGATGTCTACGCGGGTGAAACTGCGGGGCATAGCTAGTATATAATACTCTGAAAATCCATGCCAGTAGAGAATGGCCGATGTTGCTCTTAACCCAAGCGATATTTCATGAGCGGCTGGACAAGCTACACCCTTTTTTTTTACCCAGAAAAATGCATTGACGTATACCCGTCTCACTCAGGGGACTGGGAGGGGTTATATGGGACCACCGGAGTTAATAGCTGGCCCGGTGGAATACCCACTAGAAAAACTGGAGGTTATCTTGCGGGAAGTCTTGTGTCGGGGCTGCGGGCACACCGAAGAACACATCCGCAGTCCGGACGCCGTTTGGTCCTCCTAAGAGAACTCCACCGCGGGGGGCGGACAAGCTACCATACCCTATCAAAATAATACAATAAAGATATGGTTGCTATCAGTATCCGCATGTAAACATGTTTGCCCATCAATAATTGACATAACTAACCTAGACGATACAGATAGGGCTAAATTACAGTCAAGAATAGTACTAGATGAACGACAAGTGATAATGACGAGGATGACGTGCCGAGATAAAGAATGTGGGTCAGATTGGAATAACGTTAGGCCGATGTACCCGCATGCGTGCATAAAGGAATGTGCAACATTAGAAATGCATTATGAAATAGTAATAGATATGCTGTTACATAGTAACGTGCTTACAGATCGGGTAACTGACAACCGGAAATTATCGTGAGTTAGGTGGGCTGATGTATAGATAACATAATTGGTTTAAGAACTGTTCAAAGTAGAGCTCGATAAATAAACGTTGATCGATTAGATTCTAATCTTTTTGCAACGAAATTAGTATTTAATTTTAGTTTTTTTTAGGCTTTGATTTTTTGACCCAAAAATATTCCATCACCAAATCCGGTTTCGGTAAAAAGGGATTACTACTTTAAGGAGAGCGTGGTCTAAAAAATATTTTTTGATGTTGGTTCACAATTAACGAAAATATTAATGAAGACTGAACACTTTATATGGGTAATAAATACGTTATGAAACGTCTGTATAAACATGTATCAATTAAGAAATTTAATCCATCATCAGACTCTAGTCACCATCTATCTGTTTTCTATCTATTATATTAATTAAGACGACTCCAATGTGCCCAATCACAATTTATTAGACGACAACACATCATCTTCAGGCTCCGCTTCCGAACCTATTTAAAATATCAGGAATGGGCGATAAGACAAGCATTATTATATCCCTACTGTATTGTTGGTCTAGCACTACTGCTAAGTATGAAGACCTGGGTTCAATTCTCAGGTCAGGAAAAGTGTTATTGTATTTTCCATTAGGTATATTCTCCATCCCGTTGATGGCAATAGGCTCGCCCCCATTACATGAAAGTATCACTTCTTTTCCCAGCGGTTTGCGCACTGATGCTGGGCAGTCGGCTGGGATTCCTCGAGCGCTGGATGCTGGGCAGAGCGGCCGCACTCGCTGCAGCTGTCAAAGCACATTTCAGAGCGCAAAGGGACTCCTACTACGGAGCCCCTCTATGGAAGTTCGCACCAACCACCCTCTACAGAACGTTTGTGAGGAGCGAGGAGACTATTCACACGTATGTCTTTTTACCCTTTTTAATTCCTGGAGACTACTCTAGCAGTTAAAAAGGGTATTCCAGTAGGAAATTTAATTCAGGAAATTTTTAAACTCTTTTATTACCTTCATATGTTAAAAGGGTTATATTATGAAGTTATACTGAACCTATAGCTTGGAAGATCGAGATAATATGCCATGGATTCTAATTATCCGGTCCTTTGCAATCGTCCTAGGATTTTCCGAATGTCCTCGAGATGTGCCATTATCCTCTATTCGGTATTTATTTTATGTTAAAAAAATAAATATACTTAAACAAAAACAATAAAAATAAAATAATTGGGTTTAAATTAGGAAACGAACAAACCATCATCGAAATGGATCGCCTAAAAGTTGGCCCGTAGTAGCGTGTGGTGATGACTATACAAGAAAGAAGTTGGGTCCTTTGAGCTAATCTCATTTCTTATGATGGAGCCAGGAGGCAGGTGGTGAAATTCTTTTGTTTTACTCTAGTTTTGTTTTAGTCTCGTAACTTTTGTTAATGACTCCGTTAAATGAATGCCCAATCTAAACAAACAGTTATGCAATCCACACATTTTGTTATTGATAGAGGTCATGAGTGGGATTCTAATCTCCGTCCGATCGTCCACGAATGTCAATGTGTATCATTATGATTTCGTAATAACATTATGGCCAAATTCCGCTAAACAATATTTATCTTGAGGATAAAGTTCGAGTACAGTAGTGACAGCCAAAAAGCAGGCAAAAGACCTCCCCCAAATCTTTCTCTCTCCTGCAGTATGTACTAGACTGGCTGGGCTGATGTCCTGGGTACGTATTAAGGTCGTCTCTCCAACTTCTTCTGGGCCGGCCTTGGCTTCTCATTTTTTGATATCCGCTCTGTGATGATGTGTGCATTTTATCAAACAATTACTTCTAATATCTTAACAAAGTGGTCCTTTTTCTTTTCGGTGTGCCACACACCGATCGTGGGTTTCGATTATTTTCTCCGTCTTCTGCCTCTGACATGACCGACACGACTATCGTCTGTGATATACTATACTGTATATACTGTGATAGCATACTCTTAACTCTTTTAGTATAATCACTGAGGTTCATAACAATTTATTTGACAGCGTGGTTGGCACAAATGGTAGTAACTCTGCTTTCTGTGCCGCAGGCCCCGGGTTCGATCCCCGGCCAGATCAAACATTTGTGTGCATGAACATGTCTGTTTAATCTGTGTCTGGGTGTAATAAGCTTATATAAGTATGTATATCAGTCATCTGGTTACCATAGTACAGGCTTCTAGCCTAGTTTGGGACCAGATGACCGTGTGTGGAAGTTGTCCCATTTTATTATATTATATATTTTAGTATAGATAGCGATATCTTAGAACGATATCTTATGCAACTGAAGGAGACCTTGCCCTTGACATTGAATATTATGGTTAATATACTTACTACGTGACCCACCTACGAACGGCTGCCCTTCTAGTTACATTGAACATAATATGCTAAGTTCATTGAAGAACGGAAATCACCAGATAAGGAAAGCCTTTAAATGCTTAACACATTTAAGTGCGAGACAGCTTTCCCGGAAGTAATTTGGGGCGTCTTGATTTTTATTATTGTCATAAATTCATGATACTTATTTATTCCGCCTTGCAACTGCAGACGTTTCGAGATTCGAGGTTTGAGGTTTGCAGTGTGTGCGCTGTGTTATTCAGTTTTTCTGATAGCACGGATTTTTTTGTGGAAAATCACGCTGTAACAAATTTTATAGACTACCAGATTGCATCGTCAGAAACACGGTAGTAGAACGGTAGATGAACTATAGTTAATTGTAAAGTGTATATGACGGAGGCTAATTCGCATCATTTTTCGACTTCCATCCAAAATGGACCAGCTGATCGGCTTTGTATGGGATGACGAAATTTTTTTTTGCTAATTTCGCTATACTTTTCTTTGCAAGTTGTTTAGGTTGATGGGTAGGCACCTCCTTAATCATTACTACACATTTTTGTAACACCTTGTATAAATTGAATAAACAATCTAAAGTCGGCAACTCACTTGAGGTACCCTCGAGACTGCGTAAGTGGAAAAGTGCCTCGGGTCGAGCGCTAGTCTCCATATGTAAAGCTTCGGTTGGAGCCACTGCCTCGACTGCCTCATTTAGAACCCCAGCTTATTATTGGAAAGTAGCATTGAAAAGTAGATTTTGTCGCATTACTTTAAATCAAAATGTAGTGAGTTTTGCCATTTTACTCTCTGCTTTTGAAACAGAGTTATGTAGATTAGGGTTTAAAGATTTGTTTGTCGGCAGGATAGTATCTGAACTGATGGAGGAGGCGAAGTCTAGGACGAAAGGCGCGGCTCAGGACGAGGCCATGCGCGAAATCTTCTTAAAGATACTGGACAACCCAGCTCTCGACATGAGAGACAAGAAGGCGGCTGTCATTGATTTCATCACTGCTGGAATTGAAACGGTAACGAAATAACTCTCCAACTTCCTAGGTTAGATTTGCAGTCGTAATAGTTTACCTACTTATAAGATAAAGATTCCTGGAAACTTATGCATTGCTACTGCCTGGCACCATTCAAACAATCGAATGTAACTACATACATATTAAAATTGGCAGTTGAAAAAAAAATTGCCCAAGAAGTTTCTTGTGCACACTTAAGTAACTTATAGGAGGTAACCTGAGGCACGGAAGATTCATTTGTTATTAGATTCATTGACTACCTAGCTAAATGTGTATGGGACCGGGTCCTGGCCCCTGGCCCGTGGGTACACCTTTGGCTAACCCTTCGAGGAAACAAGTTAAAGTGTAAGTATCTTTTAAGGGCTTTTTTTTTTGTTTTTTTAAGTCTTTGGCATTGACTTTGTAGAGTTTTAGGCAGGTATTATGGCTCAAGATATACATTGACTATATCAAAATATTTACTATTTAAAACAGACCACACTCCTAAATCGTCTTGTAAACGAATGTTAGTGACACATTGTCTACTTACTACCTTGGCTACAGTGTCACATCGTCCAGTCTATCACTTTGCCAAGTCCTATAATTGAATGTGGTCGAAAAGCGTAATCTACTTAATATTTATTGTTTGTTTCCAGTTAGCAAACAGCCTAGTATTTCTCCTGTACCTGCTCAGCGGTCGTCCAGACTGGCAACGTCGGATCCGTTCCGAGCTTCCTTCATGTGCCACACTGAGTGCGGAGGAACTTGCTGCTGCCCCTTCAGTAAAAGCAGCCGCACACGAAGCGTTCAGGTTGCTTCCAACTGCGCCCTTCCTCGCCAGGCTGCTTGAGACGCCTATGACTATTCATGGGCATAAATTACCTGCTGGGGTAAGTTCATTTTTTAAGCTGAGGAACTTGCTGCAGCCCCTTTAGTAAATGCAGCCGCACTAGAGGTTCAGGTTGCTTCCCACTACACCCTTCTTCGCCAGGCTGCTTGAGACTCTGGAAGAGACGATGAACTTAAACTGACAGCAACTGTGTATATTTCAATACAGTTAAAGTTCTTAAACTTTCTTTGGTCGAGTGGTCGGAAGTGCTATTACTGAACATGTTCTGGGTCCGATTCTTTTAGGAATTTGTCCATAATGGACTAGTCTGGATTTATAACCGGGTGATGGCAATAGACTCGCCCTCATTACATTGGAGTTAAAACGTAACTGGCGAAGTGTGCGTGTACCTGGTTTTTTTTGATAGTGACGAGCAAATCAATTGCTTGATGATAAACATGATGATTTCCGATATCAGACACAGCGCCACCCAGTGTTTTAAAGTTTTTAATTCTGCGCGGCACTGCACTGCGCCTGTCACCCTCAGATATGAGTTGTGGAATCTCGTCACGCCCAGTAATTATGCACATTACTGCTTGGCGGATGAATAACTGGCAAAGGTGTGGTACTTCCCCAGGCGGCCTCCTGCAAAAGAGGCCTGGGTGTCTAGTGTCTGAGTATATCTTTGCCTATTAATACTATTATTTATTCTGTGGCCAAACCCTTCGAGTAAAACTACGAATATCCGATTGAACTTTCTACGGCCGCACCATTGTACTACTTAGTCTGCCCGTACGGTACGGTGTTCACGCCACACGATCTAACCGCTTTGATGTGCAAGCGTACCACCGAACATAGTATGGTGGCGAACCAAGTTCGGGACACAGATTAAGTACCTAGTAAAGTCGTACGGCCGTACCGTGTTCGATCGTCTATTCCTAGTATATAACAGTGAATTTTATTTTGCAGACATTCGTGCTAGCCCACACGGGGGCAGCTTGTCGTAGAGAAGAGAACTTCTGGCAAGCGACGCAGTACCGTCCCGAGCGCTGGTTGGATGTACGCGAGCCACACGCGGCGTCACTTGTCGCGCCCTTTGGGAGGGGGAAGAGAATGTGTCCCGGGAAGAGATTCGTTGAACTAGAGCTAAATGTGCTGCTTGCTAAGGTACGGTTCAAGTCATAAGCGTCCATTATACGAAACTTTTTACTGTTAGTGTTGCCACAGTCACTGCGATTTTTGATGGTTAATCGTGTATCTGTTCGGACGCACGGTAGCAAAGAAACCACATCATATGAGATTTGAACCTAAGGGTTTCGGATTGTACCACGGACACTACAAATCCCAAAGATTTCCAATAATTACCCTGCTATTGTGACAGACTGTGTAGTGAATGCCTCGGTGGCGTAGTGGGTGCAAGCTCGACTATCGATCAGGAGGTCCCGGTTTCGATCCCCAAGTCAGGCAAAGTGAAGTGAAGTAGGTACATATTGGATTTTTCCATTAGGAATTATCTCAATAACTGCCTGAAGTCTGGAACCGCCCGGTATATGGGAATAGGCTCGCCCCTTATTAGATGGAACCAATACACATACTGGTGAAATGTGGGTGTAGCTACTATGGGACTGAGTCCTGAGTACACCTCAGCCTACTCTTTCGGGAAAAATGTTATTCTGATTGACTGTGTAGTGTGTGGGAGTCAAATATCGGAGAAGTCAAAAAGTGTGTTGTACAGGCTTCAATCTGAGGACTGCCAACTGCCCATACATAATATCTTATCTACACCTCAAAAACTATACAATATCTGTCTAGATATATCCAACCTTTAGCTAATCTTTGCATCTAATTAGTTATTCTTCACGAGTTTACATTCGCTAACGTTCACAGAGCCTACCTATGTTCAGACTCGCCAAGACAAAACTATCGTACTGTTAGTCCAGTTGAATTTTGAATATTTTTGTTACAGATAATACAGAGATGGCGAGTGGAGTTCGACGGTGAGCTGGACGTGCAGTTCGACTTCCTGTTGTCACCAAAGTCACCTGTGTCTCTGCGTCTAGTCGAATGGTAGAACGTAACCATTTTATATCGGTATTGTGGCAAACCCACTTTTGTTAAAAATCATTTAGGTACATAGTAACATTCAAAATTTGTTGTACAATACTTAAGCTAGAACTACATCTAGCACACGTGTGCCACGTACGCCGGATCTGGGCGCGTCGGAGCCCATATATTTTGTATGGCGACTAGCTGTTTAGAGCTACATCTGGCACACGCATTAGGCGTAAAAGTAATGTAGCTCTAAACAGCTAGTCGCCATACAAAATGTATGGGCTCCGACGCGCCCAGATCGGCGTACGTGGCATACGTGTGCCAGATGTAGTTCTAGCTTTACTCACAGCATATGTCCAGAAACCTTTTTTTTTTTCAATGTTTTCAGATTTTTTTTAGGATTTTTAAAAATTTTTGTACTGTAATTATAACTTGGATCGTTACCGGGCCATTGAACATATAATATATATGGGCTAAGAACGCTATACGCTTTCACATTTACGCGATTTTCATGTGGACTATATGCCAATAAATATACAGTTTTGCATCGCTGTGTATCGTATCGTTTCTATGATCCATTTCAAAAAACGTGAAGATTTTTTAGACGTATCGGACAATCGGACTACGGAACGTTTCTTGCCGGATTCAGCAGTATTGTACTTATAGAATTAATGTGTGTACATGCATCGTATACGGAATCGGAAAAATCCAATATATAAATCGGTCAGTTGTTCGATGGAAAAAAGGGCGTCTACAATAGGCCCTAAAAGTCTGCTAGCCTTACCATGTTTTGTCATGGTTCCGTATAGAAGTAAGTCTGTAGTCTGTATGTATGTTCTATGAAGTTTTCCGTCACGGGCAAGACCGTGGGATTTTTTCGACGCGTGGCCATAGGTACGTGTGAAAGCGTTCTGTCTTGACTAATATTTAAAAACTGCCTTTCATATTAGTTAACCGTGCACTATAAATACCGCTCAACATAATCATAATATTATTGTGATTTAAACGCATTATGTGCTATAATATATACCTTGACTGATTATGCTAAATAAATTAGATTAAGTTAATTCCCATCTTAAAAACCATAACTAGCGAAGTGTAGATATACATCTACGGGGCTGATTACACCTTTGACTACCCCTTTGGGAAAAAGGCGTAATGTTATTTTATGTTAAGTAATTCCCATCTTAATTAGGTTTAATTTTTTTTAAATATAGTAATTTTTCCCAGCGTCTGTAACTAAAGCTTTATCCACACTAAAGATCATTTTAAGAGCTATAAATGTCTAGTTTTATCTGTAATTTTATTGATTTGAAATGTTAATATGTATAATAAATATTATGTGAAATCATTAAGTGGCGCAAACTGTGAAAGTCTTCCAGTAATTATTTTTATTGTAATTTTAAGACAAACTTGCGATTATTGTAGAAAAGACATTTTTAAAGAGCAGATAATATTTTTCATCCGAGTAATTGTACATTTGACATTATACATTTGTTCGCTAGGATACGGAATGTGCTCAATATTGCGGTTAAAGTAGGTAATAATTATCATACCAAAATGTGCTAAAACACAAAATAAAATTATGTAGAATACTTACTACGATTTATTTCAAAGGTGCATGACTTGGTGCATTTTAGTAAAACTTAGTCAGTTTGAAATTACTGTCACAAAATATAACATAGATGTAGTGCGGTCGTTTTATCTTAGCTAGTCTGAACATAGAATCTGCGAACTTTAGCGCATATAAACTTAAACAAAAAGACGAACAAATGTACATTGTAAATTTAATGTAACTTAATAATAACAGTTTTGTTCACGAGTTTTCATGCGCTAAAGTTCGCAGAGCCTATGTTCAGACTCGCCAAGATAAAACGACCGCACTGAACACTTGTTATTTTGCGTTTGTTAACTGTTCACAATAATAAATAATTTTAAGTGCGTAGAGAATTTGGTTAAGCAAGATGGTTAATCCATTCATAAGCTTGTATTTTTTTGGATATTTTCAATAGCTTTATCCTCAATAGAAATCTGGTGTGTTATTCAATGTTCTAACTATTGTTTTTATATATTTTAAAGGTTGTTAATAGAATCAAATAAGACTGCATCTTAAAAACATTCACAGAGACAATAACGAAGAACAATAAATTTAATGACACTGATATTATAAAATATGTTTAGTATAGTTTTTATACGATATAAATATGATATATGGCTGTGTTAATATCAAAAATATATTAATAAATATAACGTTATAACCGAAAATACCTCTTTTTATAAGACTGCATACCGCCAGCCAATGCATTTTTCAGAAAATAAAAAAAACAAGTAAGTATTTATATGTGGTCCTAGGTATTTATAGCTTGATAAAAAAGTGTAGAGAATACAATGGGGGCGCAACTGAATTTTTCAACAATAAAAACTATTGAATCAACACTTATACTAAAGATTAGTACCGTTTTTTCGCTTTTCTGTCGTAATTCATTACTGTAAATGGAATTGCAAGACGGCTGTGATTGCAAGAATTTACATAGTTCATCGCGATTAATTTTGCAAGATTGTATAATCCTATTCAAAAACTCAAACTCAAACAGATCTATTCAAATTGTTTATACATAATCTGACACTTGCACGTCAATGAAGATAAACAGTACTGAGTCTACCGTGCGTTCGGAAAGATACCTCTACAAGAAGAACGCACAAGAAACTTGTAGGGCTTAATTTTTTCAACAGATAGTTTCACAATATTTGGTTTGGTTACATTCGTTTTCTTTGAAGGTGTCGCGAGGCGGCTATGCAGAAGCTTCCAGGCATCTTTGTCCTCTATGTTCTGGTTGACTTTATAATAAGCCTTCCTTAGTAAAGTAGATTTTATATAGGTTTTGAATTTACCCTCTGAGAGCCCAGTTATCTCTTTTGGGACTTTATAATAGAAACGTACACTATTTCCTAAGAATGTCTTTTTATTTGTTTTAGATAATCTAAAGCTAGGTACAGCTATTTTGTCTTTATTCCTAGTATTAAAATTATGAAGGTCACTATTTAATTTGAATTTATGTAAATTTTTACGCACATGGGTACATGATGTTCTCATAAATGTATAAGGATGGTAGGGTCAGTATGTTTATTTCTTTAAATAATTCCCTCAGGGATTCGCGTGGACGCTTCTCATAGATGGCACGAATCGCACGTTTTTGTAGTATAAATATAGTTTATATATCTGCGGCTGGCCTCCACAACAGAATCCCATAAGACATCAAGCTATGGAAATATGCAAAGTACACTAATCTCGCCGTGGCTATATCTGTTAGTTGCCTAATTTTATAAACCGCGTAAGCTGCAGAGCTTAGTATGTAAGTAGACAGCCTCGTTGGCTCAGACGGTTCGATTCCTGGCCAGGTCAAACATTTGTGTGCATGAACATGTCTGTTTGATGTGTCTGGGTGTTATAAACTTATATTATAAGTATGTAGGTATATCAGTCATCTGGTTACCATAGTGACAGGCTTCTAGCCTAGCCTATAGGGACTAGGTGACTGTGTGTGGAAGTTGTCCCATATTTTTATATATTATAGCGATGGAAGTTTGGGCTTTAGTACCTATAGTTGTACTGGAATTTGTAGTTACATTATACTTAAATTTTTAGTGTAAAATTTGTTACGAAATATTATTATTTTACATAAACCATAATTATGATAGTTTGAATTATTATAATATTATTAAATAAATCAATAAATACATTTTAGTAATACTTAAGTGAATGTTTTGGTTTATTTCGAATTTTTGCAACACGGATAAAACCTATATACTATGTGAACCTGCTACATGTACCTATTGACATCATACTAATCCTACTAATATTGTAAAAGCGAAAGTTTGTGAAGATGGATGGATGGATGTATGCTACTCTTTCATGCCAAAATAATTGAACCGATTCGGCTGAAATTCGGTACCTATGTAGATAGTTCAAACCCTGGAATAACACATAGGGTACTTTTTATTTTTATACATATTCCCACGGGAGAAGATTTTCGGGGTGAAACCACGTGGCACAGATAGTCATATTATAGGTAGGTACTAGGTACTCTGGGTTCTCTATCTTTCAATTAACAAGTACCTAATTATTTATCTACTATGTACATATAAAATATCTAATCTTATGTAGGTACCGAAAGCTTTCGGTAACATGTACTTACCTATGAAGAACGTAATGTATCGAAAATACGTAGGTATGTAAAATAATATCAAAGTTCCCACGATATTCTCGTACCTACTATCCAAATTATCAAGTCAAGAAGCGTTATCAGACAATGACCTTGACCTAAGAAATACGTTCCGAATTACACAATGTGATTACACAATTATATAGTTTCTCAGAACTTTGTGGTTTCGTATAATTAATGTATATAATTAATGCGGTTTTTGCGGTTTGATAACAAAATAATATTAACAATTACATTTAAAAATAGTCTATTGCATATATCATATATATATAAAACCATGAAACGGAACGTATTATTCGAGCACGCATGACAGAGAAAGCAAATCAACAATCAACTCCTCCTTAATCTGTGCACTGTGCACTGTATATCCACTGAGCATATAATAGTGTATATCAAGAAGTCAAGAACAAAGCAAGGAGAGTTATTTTTATTGTAAGACTGTCAGTTTACTTTTTGTTTTTATGTGGTTAACATTAAATAGTAGGTCGTCGTATTTAGCGATGAAGTTTTGTGCGAATATATCGTTTATGTTCGGCGAAGCGTCGTCTGTAATAGACAGATACGCGTTGGCTAAAAACGCCGGTTTCAAGGCGGTCGAATCAGGGTTTCCTTCAGGGTTTGCTCTTGAGGAGGTTAGAAAAGCTAAAGAAAACGCCGGCATCGAGCAAGTGTTGATTAATTTGAAAACAGGTAAATACGATTATTGAATGTACCTACCTATAATTATCTAACTGTTAGAACCTACCTTTCATTATTTGTTAGATTCTAACATATACTGAAAGGTAGGTTTAAATTTAAATAAGTAACTAAAGTTATTAACAAAAGAAAGAAATTAAGTTGAGTACATTGATAATTGATCATAATATTACCTAATTACTTAAATGGTGAGAACTTGATAAAGTAGGTATGAGAATGATTGTTTTAGATAACAAAATGAACAAGAAGTTTCAAGATAACATTTTATCATAAGATCAATAAGTTCACAAAACCAATGCTCCAATGAATATGTAGAGGGAAATGCTTGGAACACATTTTTTGACTTCATATCTTTGGACTAGTTAGTAGGTGAACATATCAAAAGTTCCCGACCGTAGCCCTTGGGCCGGGGCGTTGAGGGGGGAGGTGGGGGGTGCGGTTTGAATGTATACATACGGTAGAAGTAGGTACTACCCACATCAATAAAGTATTTTGCATGTTAACATTTTTCAGATGACGTCACCAAAGGAGTGACCGCGGTTCCCGGCAAAGAAAACGAGTTTATAAATGACTTCAAAACAACCGTAGAATATGCCAAAGCAGTTAACGCGAAAAAAGTCCATATAATGGCGGGAATTGTGGCAAACCCAACACAGAGCAACTGGGACACTTATGAGATTAATTTGAAGTATGCCGCCGATGTTTTACAAAAAGAGAATCTTTTGGGTGTCATTGAGCCAATAAATCAATATTCGCTGCCTGGATATTTTTTGAGCGACTATGGAAAAGGTAATACTGCTTTATCCACACCAAAATTATATAGGGGAACAAAGCTTCGAATACAGGATGGTTACAATGGAGATGTGTGGGCCAGCAGCTCGACTTGGCCGAGGGCTCTGCTGTGCCCAGAAACATACGAAATCATAATAGGTACCTATTATTTCACGAGCTTAAGGTTATACGTCACCCATACAAAATGAAAATACACAGATATATGAAGAAATAGGGAATAATTTTCTACTCACTTGTTTGTGGTTCTGGATCTGGCCTTTATTTGCGCGAAAAACGTTTATCTTTTAAAGATGTCGTCAAACGCCCTAATACGAGGTAACTACTGACTACTACTGACCAACAAGTTAATTTAAGTCAGAAAAAGCAAGGCAAGCACAAGGAATACCTAAACATTGTTGTAACACTTTGTATAATATTTGTCTATTCTGACGTTACGCGATAGATATGTACTGCCCTTAAGCAAGATAATATAACAAGTTAGTTTGGTTAAATTCCAGCTGTAGATATAATTAAACGTGTGAACAGCCCTCACCTGAAGTTGATGCTTGACGTCTTCCACTTGCAACAAATCAGCGGCGACATCTCCCACACCATAACCAAACTTATGCCTTACGTTGGACATGTACAGGTAGGTACCTAAGTTATGGCAAAGAATACTAACTATTACCACACTCAGGACACTACTCAATCCCATACAGATGCCGCGCTATAACTACCTACTACACAGACACTGCACACATGGAGATTTGTACACGTGCAAGTGTGCGTGAGGTGATTTCCCATAGAAGCGGGGCTCGAGAGCTCAATCTCAATCGAAGGTTCAATTGGTGGGCGGATGACAGTTTCCATTCTATACATAGTACTCACCCCGCGAGCGAGATTGAGCTCCAATGAGAGCATTGAGACCCGGCAGAGGGATATATTCATTAAAGTAGTGAATAATAAATTCAAACTCAAACAGATTTATTCAAATAGGTCATAATCTGATACTTTAGTACGTCAATGAAGATAAACAGTACTGAGTCTACTGTGTGCTCGGAAAGATACCTTTACAAGAAGAACGCACAAGAAACTTATGAAACTAATAATTTAAACTTGACTGGCTGGTTGGCTCGGTACTACTCCTGCCTTCTGAGCGGCAGGTTCCAGATTCGATCCCCGGCCAGGTCAAACATTTGTGTGCATGAATAGTCTATTTGATCTACGTCTGGTTGTTCTAAGCATATATAAGTTAGTACGTATATTAGTCATCTGGTTCACATAGTACAGGCTATTGTTCATGATTCATGGCTAGTTTAGGACCAGATGATTGTGTGTGGAAGTTGTCCTATATTCTATTATATTATTATTAAAGTATAATTTAACAGGCTTTTTTGACAGCCTGGTTGGCACAGATGGTAGTAACTCTGCTTTCTGTGTCGTAGGCTCCGGGTTCGATCCCCGGCCAGGTCAAACATTTGTGTGCATGAACATGTCTGTTTGATCTGTCTGGGTGTTATAAGCTTATATAAGTATGTATATCTGTCATCTGGTTACCATAGCACAGGTTTCTAGCCTAGTTTTGGACCAGATGAGCATGTGTGGAAGTTGTCCCATATTTTATTTTTAATTATTATTATAATTCCTACAGATTGCTCAAGTACCAGACCGCAACGAGCCAAATACTCCAGGCGAGATAAACTACGAGTATGTACTACAACACTTAGCCAAGAGTGGATACAACGATTGGATCGGCTTAGAGTATAAACCACTCGCTGGACTCGGCTGGATTCAGAGTTATGGATATAGCTTGTAATTTTATAAGGCGACCATTAGGGTGCTTCTTAATTGGGGAGGTTCTGCCAACATCATCTCCAATACAATCTTTAAGGAACCAATGGCGATGATAGTAGAGATATAATCTCTTTATTAGTGTTTTATTTTAAGTAACAACTAATTCCTAGAACAAACTCCTAGAACAAGAATATTTAGATTTCCGATTTTTAGTGTCAAAAACAACATGCACAGTGCACCGCCCTCCCGCCCGCAAAATTGCATGCAAAGAGGAAATGCTATTACGTATTATTGTTGTTAGTGACACCATTCATATATCGACACGTGTTTCGCGTCTACACGACGCATCATCAGGAAATAGACTCTGACTCCGCTGTAGGGGCGACAAATGTTAGTACGACGCCGTTCCTCGAGATGTTACCTCGCTGAACGCTGAACCCAGAGTGAGTAAATCACGCCGTACGCCTTCCTTTATACGTTGTTGTTGGTGACGTCACGCCTACCCACCATAGATTTAAGCAATGGAGAAGGATTAATATTTGTTTGTTCTACAACAACAACTAATTATAATGTGGCATTTATCCAGTTAGAATAGAATAAATACTTTATTGCATACCAAATTTAATAACAAGGTTAGAAGTAACGATACAAAAAATATGGTTCCCTATTCATTCGCATACTATTATTAGCCATAATTTTACAACTCATAAAATTTTAAGCCATAATATATGTAATAGCTAATGATCACCAGTCATAACGTCAATACTCCTATTATAACTTGTTATAGTTTTAATTGTCCTAATATTTGAAACCTATAATATTCTATGTCCTAACCATTGATAACCATATTATTTTATACCATAATCTTAACATGTCCTAACTACTGATATCACTAAAATTATGTGCCATAATCATATATTGCTCAAATGTTAACTTTGTCATATTAAACCTAACCAATAGAATTTTGAATGTAGTAAACATCTTTTCTATGTAGCAAACTATTGATATATCACATTGCTTTAAAAAATATTATAGTAAGGCGCTATTACTGATTATGAATAAAAATGAAGGTAGTTTCATTATTATTATATGTGTTATTTACACAAAGTCAAATTTTAGTGTTAATATTTGGAACAAAGTGCTTAAACGACTTTTGAAATTATTATTACAATGGAAAACGAGTGCAAAATATTTACAACAAAAAGAGGAGCCAAGAAGTTAAATATCAGTGGATTTACATATGAAAAAAATCGAGTAAATAAAAAATGTTATTATTGGGTATGTGAGTTACGGCGAGATCCTAGTAGAATTTGTAAACATTCTTAATAAGCAATATTCAGGACAACACTACAATATACGTCACTTGCAAAAATAGGTACAATAACAATTAGGACATAAACCATTATTAACTATAAAATTATACATAACAACCATTATGACAACTGACAATAGGAATAAAAAATATTATACACAAAAATATTAAAGCAATTAAATTTTAGGACAATTTATCAGTATTACTACAAAAAAATATGTATTTCCAATATTATGACTAGAGGAGGTTATGACAAATGATGTATGCGGAAAATTTGTATGACAAAAGACATTATGCGAATCAATAGGACACCAAAAAATATATATATCACGGTATACAACCGGCGGTCTTATCGCATAAAGCAATTTCTTACAGACAACCTGAGAACAACCTACAAAAGATATGTTTTAAAGCTGCAAATAGGTATTTATCTGGGAAGGACTTTAAATAACTATTTGCAGTTATGAAACGTATTTTTGTAGTAAAATTAGATTTAATGCCACTTTATAATTAGTTGTTACTTAAAATAAAACACTGATGAAGAAATTATATCTTTGGGAAATGATTTCGGCCCAACCACCTAAGGCGGTTGCGTTTCTTGAAGTAAGTTGAAGAATTACACAAATATGTAGACAATAATTTTCCACCGAATTGTTTTTGGTCGGCTCTTGACCTGGCCTTTATTCAGGGCAAAACATATTTGATTAACCCGTATGGTTTTCACATATTTATTATTATTGATAACAATTGTTATTATGATTTATTTTTTCATGAGAAAATGTGTCCATAATCTGGGCATTTTTGATTGACTAACCACAACCAATAAGTGGAAAATTATTCTCTCTATATAAATATTCCTTAAATTCCACTTTGTATGGACTTTGTTAATCGAAACCACCTTAATTTAAGTGTATAATATGATATCTACCAATCCAGAATACAACAGCAACGCGCTGAGTGTTAGAATAAGAAAAAAAGGTGTGTGCAATTACTTTTAAAGTGGGTGCCCAATGAGTCACACTAACAAGTTAAGAACAAAAACATTTTTTCCACCAATGGGTGACACTGTGACGCAAGTTATAAGTTAGGGAAAATTAAGCTAGAACTACATCTGGCACACGTGTGCCACGTACACCGATCTGGGCGCGTCGGAGCCCATACATTTTGTATGGCGACTAGCTGTTTAGAGCTACATTAGATCCACGTCTAATGCGTGTGCCAGATGTAGCTCTAAACAGCTAGTCGCCATACAAAATGTATAGGCTTCGACGCGCCCAGATCCAGCGTACGTGGCACACGTGTGCTAGTGTAGTTCTAGCTTTATTTTCCCTAACTTATAACTTGCGTCACAGTGTCACCCATTGGTGGAAAAAATGTTGCAACAGGTAACAGTGTGTGAAACAATGGGGAAGTAAATGTTGCAATGGGCAACAGTGTTGTTACTTGATGGGAACTTATTTTGAAAAATATTTGCAATGGGTAACAGTTTGACTCGATAAGATAAAAAATCCCGTGTCACAATGTGCGACTCGTTTACTGTGATCGACTGGGAACCCACCCCTTTTAAGAGTATGTACATATTAACTCTATTATTAGCGTGATGGGTGGTTTTTCTATTATAAAGAGATCATAAAATATCGTTTTACTAGTTAAAAGTTATAAATATATCTTATAATGGATGTCCGAAACGGCATGAAAAATTTTTATGTTTATATTATTATCGCTCATAGATTACATATAAAAGTGTCGTGTCGCTGATTGATTGCCCATAAATAAACAGTGACATGAAACTTAAATATTCTACTAATATTATAAATCTCAAATCTCAGTACAATGTAAAAAAATTACTTTTGCAAGAGGTTAACATAACGCTAGAGTTCTAACTCGACTCCAGCGCCATCTAGATATAGTACAAAAAAAACAGCGCTGTTTTTTTGTGTGTATGTTTGTTCCGTTTTCACGCTAAAACTACTGAACAGATTGAGCTGAAATTTGGTATGTAGGTAGCTTATATCCTGGAATAACACATAGGGTACTTTTTATCCCGATATTCCCACGGGAACGAAGACTGCGCGGGTGAAACTGTGGGGCACAGCTAGTCTTATATATTTATGTAAAATGTACAAATTTGCCGTTTTATAAGTAGTAATTTTGTATGGGAAATGATATCAGATATTATATCCCTAAATTCTACATCGTTTTTTACAGAGCTTAAATGTGTAAATCTATGTGATAATTAATATTATTATTAAAAAAAATACTTTATATTGTAGTGTTTAATTAAAAATATATGAAAGAGAATTATCCTAATTACAATACTATGATAATAATCTAAAAGAATTACTAACATTTCATGAATTTTTGCACCCAGTAGTGTTTTTTGACTTCATCTAGTGATAGACGTTCTTTGCTTGATTGCCGGAGGAGCTGGAAGATAAACAATATTATCATTGAGCTGGTTGTCCATTATAATGGTACATTGTATGTATAACAGCCCCGGATTTAGATTTTTCGGACCGGGGCACCAAGCCTGATAGTGGCGCCACTCTCTCCAGCGTTAGTCCAGCGAGATAAATTACTTTAGAAAACTATAATATAATGATTAGCATTATTTGTGAATGGGACAATAAGAATGCTTTAATAAATTTGTTTTTTTTTTCCACATGTCGACGGTAAGCCAACCAGGCTTCCGTATGCTATAAAGCGCTTTGTAAATCAAGTTATTTAATTTTATGACTTTGGCGTCCCTTGAATTTCCGCCCGGGGCGTGTGCCCCGGTTTGCGTCCTCCTAGATCCGGGGCTGTGTCTAAACGTATTCGACCAGTCGACGGATAAGGAATGTTGTACCTTGCCCAGCACAACATATCGACACCGTTCTCACAGAAATCGTTGACGGAACTAACGCACCTTACACAACACTCTTACATCCTTTTAACATGGTAAAGTCTTCTTAATCTGTGGTAAATTGTTGTGGAATTTTAGTAATTCCTTTCTTGTTCCTTGTCTACATCATAATGAAAACATTTGCAAATTTTCAGTAAGATCATAAGTGTAACCGTGCCTTTTCCATTAAATAATACTCGAACACTTCAGCATATTTTAAATGATTTATTCCAAGCCCACCATCTTCAATCTCGCTCTACAATCATCTGTCGCGCTGGCATCCCCCTCCCTGTGTTGCCATCGCGCCCTCGCACATGCCATAGATCTTCGTGAAACCACACTTTGCCATTAGTACTTTCCATAAAACCACCAAAACGTTCACAGAATCCGTAGCATGCGCGTCACAAAATAACATCAACCCTACACTCTGCCAACCTGACAACGTGTATGCCCCCATACACGCATTATAAGATAACCCTACATAAGTAGCATGAGTATAGATACTTATGTTGATGAAATAACTTCAATTCTTATAACCAGCTTTGAACAGTCTTGCCCCCTGACTATACCAAGGCAAGGAGGCAAGTTACACTGGTGGTGCTCCAAACTAGAGAAACACCGGCGGAAAATAAGAATACTGTTCAATAAAGCAAAAAACACACGAGAACAGGTCGACTGGGACAGGTATACTGTCGCCAGGAGACAATATAAAAAACTGATTCGTCTTAGAAGGCGAGAGTGTTGGAGAAACTTTTGCTCCAGCATTGAAAGTAACAATCAGGCAATCAGAGTGAAGACTTGCCTATCCAAAGGCAACGAACACTCGATCGGATGCCTTAAAAAACCTGATAATACCTATACCAAAACCGACGCTGAAACTAGTGAACTATTACTGACAACTCACTTCCCTGGCTGCCAGATTGCAACTTCGCAAGTTTGGGAGCCATATGGAGAAAGGGCCACCACTGCCCTGGACTGGAGTGTAGCTGAAAGTATAGTCACTGCAGAAAAAGTAACTTGGGCCATAAACACCTTTCTACCTTTCAAATCGGCTGGCCTGGATGGCATATTTCCAGGACTGCTAAGATGGAGCGGTGATGCTATAATAAAACAACTTGTCTCGGTGTTCCGAGCCTGTATAGCACACCGCTACATTCCTCTGAAATGGAGAGAAGTAAAAATCATATTTATACCCAAACCAGGCAGGGGTGACTACACCCAGGCAAAATCCTTCAGACCCATAAGTCTTACCTCGTTTTTGTTGAAAACGATGGAGAGACTGGGGGACAGAGAGATTAGAAGCCATCTGCCACTATTCAAACCGCTGCACCCTAATCAACATGCTTATAGTGCAGGCAAATCAACTGAGTCGTCACTCCACAATGTAGTGTCACGCATAGGAAATGCTTTAAAGTCCAAACAGCCAACCTTGGGCGCATTCATAGACATTGAAGGTGCTTTCGACAAAACAAAATTCTCCAGCATAAGTGGGGCACTTAACGCATGTAGAGTGGCCACAACACTTATAGACTGGATAAATAACATGTTAAAACAACGAGCTATACAGTTTACAGTTAACACCACCACGCGAGGAATCGTGAGTAGAGGATGCCCACAGGGCGGAGTTTTATCTCCTCTTCTGTGGAACATAGTGGTAAATGAGCTCATAACAGAGCTCAACGCTAGCAATCTCTACACGGTGGGGTATGCTGATGACATAGCTATACTAATATCCGGTAACTTTGAAGGCACTCTTTGTGATTTAATGAGGAGAGCCTTCAGGATAATTGAAAGCTGGTGCATTAAACATGAGCTCTCAGTAAATCCGGCAAAAACTGAACTAATTATGTTCACAAACAGAAGAGTACCCGGACCCTACAGGCTCCCAAAACTCTTCAACACAACACTAACACTTAAGAACGAAGTCAAGTACTTAGGAGTAATTCTAGACAGTAAACTGCTCTGGAACAAGCATCTTGACTACAAACTGGATAAAACAACAATTGCCTTTTATCAATGCAAAAAGATGATTGGTAAGAAATGGGGACTGTCGCCAAAATTAACACTTTGGCTATACACTGCTGTAATAAGACCAATGTTGACCTACGGAGCCCTGGTTTGGTGGCCCAGAACGGAACTCCGGACTACAGTCACTAGACTAGGTCGCTTCCAAAGATTAGCTTGCTCTTCGGTCAGTGGGTGTATGAGAACAACCCCTACGGCGGCAATGGAAATAGCCCTACAAATCACTCCCTTAGATCTACACATACAGCAAGAAGCTGCTATGGCCGCCATCAGGCTTATGCACTTAGATCTTTGGGGTAAAAACCACAATAGCCCACATACCACTATACTGGGCAAGGCTATCGAGTATCAGCCGCTAATAGCCGCCCCAAGTGACAGAACCTATAAACAATATATATTCAACAAGAAATATGAAATACAACTGAGGGAAGAGGAGCGAGACCACTCGTCATGTCGCGAAGTACGCTTATACACTGACGGGTCCAAAATGACGAATGGCTCAGGAGCAGGCGTATACTCCTCCGATCTCAACATAAACATACACATTCCATTGGGTGCATATAACTCCATCTTCCAATGTGAATGTGTGGCATTAACCGAGGCTGCAAGAGCCGTACACAGACGGAAGTTGAACAATTTTATCGTTAAATTTCTGTCTGACAGTGCGTCCGTGCTGATGTCTCTATCAAATAGACAAACCACTAACAAACTAATCATCGAATGCCATCAGGCCCTGGAAGAAATATCTTCGACTAATCGAATTATTCTCCAGTGGATAAAAGGACACAGCGGATCACTTGGTAACGATGCTGCAGACGAACTGGCCAGGAGAGGAGCTGGGATGACAGTGACCGGCCCGTACCCACTCCTTCTCATACCCTTCTCACAGTTCCGTACATGGATCCGCCAGAGATCCGTTGAGCTCCATAATCAAAGATGGGAACAAACAACAGACTGCAGACAATCAAAATCAGCTTTACCCGCTCTAAACACGCGGCTTACAAAGCGTCTGTTAAGTCTAAACAGAAAGAACCTGAAAATAATGATAGGGACTATAACAGGTCACTGCCCCTTGAACAAACATCTATTTACCATAAACGCCACGGACAGTCCTCTATGCAGAGGCTGTTTCAAGGCGGAAGAAACGGTTGCCCACGTAGTCCTGGAATGCGAGGCAGTAACCCTTCAACGTGAACAAATCCTCGGAACAGTGAGGTCACTCCGCGAAGCCTGCGAAGTTCCCAGGAAGCTTCTGAGCTTCTGGGCGGAGTTAGGCTGGCTAGATTAGCCAGGACTTCACGCACAACGGACCAGATTAGAGTCTAAGTGCGGAAAAAGGAGTCCACTTTACATTTACATTTACAAGTAGCATGAGTCAACCCTTCAAAAACAATCTATCTTTCTGTATCTATCTATCTTTGATATCATTTGAGAGCTTCCTACTGCCATTACTTGCGTTTTTGAAGGGTTGACACAACTAGTAACTTATGATTTTGAAAACTACAGTGAATGTTACTCTTATTTACTTTAAAATTAAGAACATAGGTCTAGGTCAGTCACAGTTAACTTACTTTAGAAATGAGGTCTTTAGCGCCCTCAGGTACAAAGCTGGGGTAGACCATGTCCAAGTCAAGAATCCTTGCGTAAGTCTTGTCTTGTCCTTCACTCTCAAACGGAGGCTTCCCCACTAAGAACTCGTAGAGTAACACTCCAATACACCAGTGGTCTACTGACACATCGTAAATTTCGCGTTTTATCATCTCTGGGGGCAGGTAGTCCAGGGTTCCACACATTGTTTTACGTCTGAAAGGGAATTTGAACTATTAAAGTGGGAGATATGTATTGTAGAAATATCTACCCTCATTTGTTATACAAAAATAATGAACATTTTCATTAATTATGATTTATTAATAAAACTTACATGGGTTGTTTGATTAAAATTAATAATCCAAGTAAAATGTAAAAAAAATAAATTTTTTTTTATGATAATGAATGACAAGACGAGCAAATCTGGTGCCTGATGGTAAGCTTCATGATTGCCCATATCAGACACAGTGCCACCCAGTGTTTTAAATTTCAAAATTCTGCGCGAGCACTGCACCGCGCCTGTCACCCTGAGATATTAGTTGTTGAATCTCATCATGCCCAGTAATTTCGCTGGTAACATTGCCCTTCAGTCCGGAACACAGTAACGTTTGCACATTACTGCTTGGCAGATGAATAACTGGCAGAGGTGTGGTACTTCCCCAGGCGGCCCCCTGCTAAAGAGGCCTACCACTACAAATGTCTAGTTTAGTTTTTTTTTACTTTACTTTAGTTACTAAGAATGCCTAATTAACAAAGATAAAATAATAGTTTTACAAAAGTTCCAAGAAAATGTTGGATATTGGAACCTATATAATTATAGTTATAATCTTGTTGATGTGTGCTATTAGTGTGGGTATTGTCTCCGGCTACAGTCCAATCTAAGAAGTAGCATTTGACATTTTATCTTATCTTATTATATCTTAGTATAGGCGTAACTCACACAATTTAATATTCTTCGCTGTAAAACCATCATTATCATAACGTGACTACTGCTGAACATAGGCCTCCCTCATAGATTTCCATCCAGTCTGGTTATAAGTGGCTTGCATCCAGCGTGTTCCCGCCGTTTCACCTAGTGGGTTGACGTGCTATGCTGCGCTTGCCGGTCCGTGGTCTCCATTCGAGAACTTTACAGCCCCATCGGCCATCAGTTCTAGGTGCTATGTGCCATGCCCATTACCACTTCAACTTGATAATCTGCTGGGCTGTGTCGGTAACTTTCGTTCGTCTGCTGATCTTATTTCTGATTCGATCTCGCAGAGAAATGCCAAGTATAACCCTCTCCATAGCTTGTTGCGCTATTTTGAGCCTGTCCACTGTCAAGACCACACACTGCTCAAAGAGCTTCTACTTGGGGCACTGAGGTATTTTGGATGAGAAGACCCAGCCTAGTTGGATTCGACGATTGACGTAAAACCATGGAATTATGAATTTTTTTCAGAAGATGTACAATTCGTAATCACTAAATTTAAATTCAAATCCTTCAAATAAGGGAAAATAAAATCTGTCAAACGTCGCTTCTTAGATTTGATGGACTGTAGATATTTGGAAGCAGTCGTCGGCTTGTGTTGGAGCCTTCAACACCGAGATATTGAACCCACATACTATGCTATTGTGTAGTAACTAAGTTATATGTAGTGTTTTCAGCAGCGTTTGCAGGAAAAAATATTGTTTTGGATTATCTCTTTTTATAATGAAACTTACTTTTCCGAAGGAGCGTGTACAGACCAGCCGAAGTCAGCTAGTTTGAGGTCTCCACTCATAGCTACCAGAATGTTCTCTGGCTTGATGTCTCTGTGTATGACATGGTGCTGATGGCAATACTCTACTGCATCTGCTACCTGAAGTATTTATTTAAACAATATTAACCTTGAGAGAGGTAAAACATTACGTTCCAGCTGAATCTGTTATTCGGAAGACTGACCGAATTTGTATATTGCTTTTCCGTGATTATGGAAGATCATGGGATCAGTGTTCATACAAATAACACTATGGCTACTTCGGTCCATTAATATCGTCTCTGAAATGGATATTCTACTGATGACGGAGAGAAATCGAATGACGGAAATCGTATCTAGTGTGTTGACTGCCATACAAAGTTCTACTACTTGGGACCGTTTTTCGTGCGTAAACACTCTTAAGACTGCCTGTTATCAGATCTGATTATCTGATCAGAGTAAGGTGTCTAATTTAGAATCTGGTATGTATTTCACGGTAGAAGCGGTAGATTTGACATAATTTTATATTTTTAGTACTGAAATTCTAGTACATGGTGACTGGTGACCCATGGCCTAAGTATTAAAATCTTTTTTCTTATGTGCATGAGTCAAATGTGTGTGTAAGTACAAGTACGGGCGTCACTGCCACATTGACTGCCTGGTCTCAGGCGATTCAAAATGGCGGGGAGAAGTTGAGTGTCAATAGGTAGGATAGGTCCAGAAGAGCCCTAAGAAGATTTAGATAAGTTTGCATTAGAAGTAGTTTTTGGGTATATTTATTATAAGGTTTTGTGCATATGCACAGCCAAAACTGCTAACTTCAGAAAGCTCATAAAATAACAAGTCTATTTACCTGATGAATATATTTGGCAGCCTTTGGCTCGGGGAATCTTCCTTTAGGTGAGTTGGTGAGGTGCTTGTAGAGCTCTCCCCCTGCCGCAAACTCCACCACCAAGTATATGCGTCTCTCATCATGGAACCATGTCAATAGACGCAAGATATTTGGATGCCTGAACCATACATATTAAACGGTATATTTATATTAACACAGATAAAACAGCGGGCCTTTTTAAAGAAACAAAAATAAATTTATATTGATAACTAAATAGATTTTTTATGTAAACTGATTAGTACCATTTTTCTAATAAATGGTTAAGGTATATGAATGTATGCATAGTGTAGGGTTCCATACTTAGATACCTGAACAAAATGCTTTCAATCCCGAAAAACAATCTGTCTACAGAACATACAGCACTATCTTTTAGTTCCTTGCAGAAAGTATGGAAATATGCACTAAAATGGCCATAACTTTTGATTGGGCTAACTTAGAAGTATGATTTTTTTTACAGCCACAAGGGACCGCAGACCTGAATAGTTGATATCAATTTCAGCTTTATACCTCCGCACGTTCCTGTTAAAATGAGTCTCCACAGACCAACAAAGTAAACCTATAAGAGTTCCTTTTTTCGTTTTGAGGTATGGAACCCTAAAAACATAAATAAAAAAATTGTATCTGGGTGGGGGGAGGGTAAGTATGACAGATGTATGATGGATGATGTTCTGGAATGGTGGAAGGTGTAGTGCCGAGCTAACCCCACCTAATATGGGCAGGAAGATGATGATCTGGGTTATGTATAAGATAGACTCAAGTCCAGCAAATTTTGTTGGCCATTCAGCCAGCCTCATGTACATTGTTGTTGTTAGCCTATTGTGTCCCACTGCTGGGCAAAGGCCTCCCCCAAGTCTCCAATTTTCTCGGTCCAGTGCCGTCCATTGCCAGCCCACTTGGTATGAGTCCAAATCGTCACGCCATCTCTTTCTGGGCCGGCCTCGGCGGCGACATCCATCTTCGGGTATCCACTCTGTTGTGACCTTTGCCCAGCGGTCGGGGTGCATACATGTACATTAGACGAGATAATTAAAAAACAAGCAATGAATAATAATGTGTATATTTGTGAAGTTGTATGAAAATGAAATGTTTGAAAGCTTGTCAAGCAGAGTTGTCCAGTCATCATCATCATCATCATCGCAGGCGTTGGTAATCCGCTACTGAACATAGGCCTCCCCTATAAAGGGGGGTTTTGCCAATACTCGATACGTTTGGCAGGCGGGTTGTCAAGTGCAGTTCTATAGTTTCTTGCAGACGACGCTGCTGCCCATCCTCTGGATCTGTTAACCCTTAGCCGGCTCTTACGGCAACTACGGGTGGAGAGGGTGGAGCACTATTCTAAAGCCGGTAACTCCGCGGCACATAGCACATAGCGGCCGGCTTTAGAGTTGTCCAGTAACTGCATAAAATAAGCATGAACAGTAAAGTTGTCTTTCCTGAGTCAGGAGTCCAGGAGTGTTTAGTTTGGGTCGATGCGCCATTCAAGTAAGCTATGTACCTAAATAGTTATTCAAATAATACAAATAGATACTCTATTTGAAAGTAAAAAAGGATGTTATGTAAGTATGTCTAAGTTTAGAGGATATAGCAGTAAATTACACTTACTTCAAATGCGATTGTATTTCTATCTCCCGCAGTACCTGACGTTCACATTTTGACTTCACAATTTGAGATTTGAACAATGTTTTTATCGCCACTAGACAACCTGTTTTCTTCTCTCGAGCAACGTTAACATGACCAAACTTCCCTTGACCGAGGTTCGAACCAAGCTCGAAGTCTCTTGGAGACCATTTGTATCTACAAACAAGATTTAAATACCGTAAAGAAAAGTAAACTAAGGCGAATAATTGATAACAATAGGAACTCAAACGATCTGTGTCACTCACGCACTGCCGTAGGCTTCATGATTTATGATTTTAGTCTCTAAATCTAAAACATCGCTGTTCGCCATAATAAGTTTAAATCAATCAACGATATAAACAAGATGAATTCAATTTATGAACAAATTGAAAACAATTTTGAAAATCACAGTTGGCAATTAAAAATTCATACAAAATTCAAAAGTCAAAAGTTCGTTGGTAAATTCTGACATTCCTCATTTTATGACATTTCACAAAATGATTTGACGCTTTTGACGTTGACATTTTGATGACGTTTGGCATAAGACCGTCCTTGGCGTTAGCTGTCAAATCGAATTTTATATTTTGAAAGGACAGCGCTGCAAGGTTGTGCATTTGCTATATTATTAGAGTGGGTTAGCTACAGTCAGTTAAGGTGAAAACGCACTAGAGCGGCGCGACGGCGGAGAGGTGCGTCGCGGCGGCGGATCGGCGCGGCTAGAAAAATATTCTTTACACTGTTCTCCGCCGCTGCGCCGCTCTAGTGCGTTTTCACCTTTACAATGATACGCGAAAAATTGAAAGGAAACGGACTCGTAATCCAAGGAAGCCAGGCCCATAAAACCTTACACTAAAGCCAAGCGTGGTGATTACGGCAAAATTGCCTCATAATATGAATAGTTTATGGTGTTCTATGGGGGATGCTTATATTCATTAATGGACGTCTTCCAGCTGATGTGATGTAATAAAGATGAAAACGAAGCTAAGTAATAAATATTTTTTTAATGGCAACGCCCTTTCCATTTTTAGTTGAACATTTGCTTATTTGTTACAATTTTAATGGCGATGTTAAAAGTAGGTAATATTTATAATATATATTTATGCACATTTGAAAATCATATTTTATAGGCCTATTGGATAAAACCAACATTACAATGAGGTCAACGTGGCCCTGAAACCAATAAATATTTTGTGTAATTTGCCTCAAGATAAATCAAGACAAAAAAAGACCAGATTAAGAGCCAACCACATAGTGGAAAATTCTTCATAATATTTATTTGTGTATTTTCATTTTGTATGGAATACGAATCACCTTAACTAAATTGGTACACCACTATTTTATAGAACACTGAAAATCCGTAGACCGACATGCCAGGCTATAGAAAATCTAAGTGCTCCAAACCACTATCACATGGCAGCATACCCAAGATGCTTGATGTAAGATGATGTATTGCCATCGTCACAGAACAGAATAGGTAAGCCATTGTGAAGGAGATGATTCTGTAGAAGGGTCCTCAACTTTTTTATCGAAGACGAGAGGAAAGGGCTAAACTTAGCCATTAGGTAATTATACAACTATATGTAATGACACTGGAAAGTACATAACCCGTGTAGCGCTATTATCTTTTTATTTCGTTGGCTATTATAATAAAAAAAACTGGCAGCAGAAACTTTCTGCTGCCAGTTTGTTTCCGCCAGAAACAAACTGGTAATTTTCTATGGTTCTATGAGCAGCTGTTATCAACGTAGGTATTAAACTAATAAAAATTAAAAGAGCGTTAAACCTACATAAACTTAACAAGATAATTTAGCTGGTAAAATAGCAAGCTGTAATTACGATGCGAAGTGGTGTTAGAGGACGCTCTTAGTGCGAGGTTAGTGCAGCGTGCGTTGTTATGAAAACACTCGCTTTTCCCTCTGGCGTTAGCGGGGTGAAGCGGAGCGAGGCGAGGCGGGGCTCTCCCTAACCCACCCCAACTTTATCGCTCGCACCCCATGGCCATGCTTTTCCTTGCGTGTCTACGAGATTACGAAATTAACTACCTACCTATAATAATAGCTAAGTAATAGTTATGCTAGACTCTCAGATAGCTATACTTCATTCTTATCTAGAAAAACGCGTCTTTGCAACGCGGAATTTCAAACAAAGCTATATTGGGTAGGTACTTCTCTAACTTTTTGAAATTCATCAGGTACCTAAGCTACCTATATTATGTCATAGAAGAAAGACAGTTAGTAGCATATAGGTTAGTAGTTAATTCGGTACCCATTGCCCATGAATTTTACGTATAGTAATAGTTATTATTGTTTGACTTAGGTACCTACTTAAGTAGATATTTATTAAAGAAAACGCAGTGATTTTTTGAGCCTATGAACTTTTACAATATATATCTATGTAGGACTATAAGTAAGAAAGTATAGTACTACTTTACTAATACCAAAGAATACAGACCTAAAGGCTACCTATTATCATAAAACTGAATGAGATTTCGTGTAATTATCTTGTGATAATACCAGTTTTAACAATTATTTGAGCACAAACAAAACACGCAGCACAGCGTTGTACCCAAAAAGTTCGGAGTCACCTTTTTATTAAAGTGGCTTATGCTGTTGGCCTCAGATTGCCTCTAGAGCTTTACCGAGCAGTGGTGAACGCAGGAGACTGTGTCCTAGGGCCCTATCAATGGTTAGATCTAGATGTGACGGCGGTGATATTAGGGTTGTTCGGGTCGTCCAGTATAATGTTGGGAGTCGAGGGCGTCTACGAAGGGGAGTTGGAACCATCCCACAGAGATATATCTACGCTCCACGAACGTGGCCAAAAATGATAAAAATAAAAAAACTTATATTGGTTGTAAAAGATACATTAAACACAAACACAATTAAACACAGAATTATAACGATTTTGTAATAAAGTTTCACCATGATCATAATCAGTGGATTATGGTAGAACTTCAATGTTAGCTGTTAAAACACCCTTGTCTCCTAGCGCACAGAAATAAGCGCCCTCACTCGCTTATTATAATATGTTCAGAGGTCTACAGAGTACCCCACACTTACTTGCCGGTACCATGCCGCCGGTGGCGGGAAAATCGAGAGAATCGAGGAAAACGCGCGCATACGGGGTGGAACTCGCTAGCTCATTCCGTAGTCGGAGCGCGCGGCCGTGTGGCGTTCAATCGATACGCCGCTTTATAACTAAACCAAATACAACCCCTCAACGCTTTCAGGCTTTAAATACTCCACTAAACTCCACTAATATGAATTCTTACTCTCTTATAAACTGTAAATGGTGTTATTATAGAGTTATTGTAAGCAAGTGCGTCGCAAATCATAGCGGGCGATAGGTAAGTGTATCTAACAAATTATTTGCACGTTGTGATGACCCAGTTAAGACCGGGGTTAGAATATTAAATGTATAAGTACTATGATCGTATAGTTAATAGGTACAATTGCCTATGATTTTTTTAGTTGAATCATATAATTTAAAATCTAAAGATAGGTTTATATAAGTAGGATAGATAAATATATACCTACATAAATACCTACTTATACCTACCAAATTTAATTTACATTAGTAAGTAAGTACATTCCTAATGTGTTTTTGATTATTTACTATCGTGACAGCAATAATACTTTGTCGTTAGTAAATGATTGCTTGGCCTTAATCCACACACCTTTATATTATATCGTCAATCGTGTTCTGTGATGTTTATATGCCCATGGTTCATTGTCCATTTGTAAATAAAATAAATTAATATTTTGGTTAGGATGTTTTGCAGCTGACGATACTTTTAAGCATAATACATGAATTGACTCTACAATAACATAGAGCATGGGGAGTATCTAAAGGGAGCTTTTCAGCTGAAGAAATTGTGTGGTGCAGCTACTTAGGCAGTAGAGATAGAATTACCAAACATTATCTCGGAAAATACCCCGAAATATAGGTGTCACTGACCCTTACTGAGTTGTATGTCTGTCCTGGTTCCCCTTTAGCTGTCGCATTGCCAAATCTGCCTTCCTACAATGTAGGGATAGGACAGTACCTACCCGTATTTGTATAAACATTTGTACACCCTTCAACTAATGGATGCAGTTTTGTCTGTTGTAGACTTATAGAAGTTGTGGAAACGGAAATACGTGAGGCAGCTATACGACTCGGTAAATATTATTATTATTGACAGCCTCGTTGGCTCAGAGGGTAGTAACTCTGCTTTCTGTGCCGTAGGCCCCGGTTTCGATCCCCGGCCAGGTCAAACATTTGTTTGTGTGCATGAACGTGTCTGTTTGATCTGTGTCTGGGTGTTATAAGCTTATATTATAAGTATGTATATCAGTCATCTGGTTACCAAAGTACTGGCTTCTAGCCTAGTTTGGGACCAGATGACCGTATGTGGTAGTTGTCGTAAAAAAATGTTCGAATGGAGAGGAAAGTTGATATAACAAATTATACAAGTCACAAGTCCCGCACATTATTGTGGGTCTTTCACCATCTGAAAGTTACTATTATAATACGCTGTATCTCCGCAATAACGCAATACGTTACTAAGTCAAACTCAACTCAAACAGATTTATTCAAATAGGTCATAATCTGACACTTTTGCACGTCAATGAAGATAGTGTTTGTCTGAGTACTTATAGCCTGAATCTAAAGGACTTAATCTAATGTAGGTATGTATGGTAGGTATGTAGGTAGTATAGGGTTGAGGTTAAATAATTTGTGAATCGCTTACCATTGATTCTGTGAATGTTTTGGTGGTTTTATGGAAAATATAAATAGCGAAGGAGTTAGCGAGTGCAACCCCGGAGGTAGGATGCCAGAGGGATATTCGGTGTAGCTGAAAAGAATGTGGCTGGTTGGAATTAAATTATATTTATTGTATTTATTGAAGAGTTCTTGTATCATTGTGTTGATAGAGGAGCGGTTACAGTAGGTAGCAAACCCTTTTCCACGCAAAGATCCAGTTCTTTTGCTGGATGCTGTTTATTTGCGTAGACAGGTTTCAATACCTCGTTGACTGCCTCGGTGGCGTACTGGGCGCATGCTCGACTGCCAATCAAGAGGTCCTTGGTTCGATCCCCAGGTCAGGCAAAGTGTTAAATATTGGATTTTTCCATTTGGAATTATCTCAATAATTGCCTGGAGTCTGGAACTGTGCCCGGTAGATGGCAATAGGCTCGCCCCCTATTACATGGGACGAATAACATACTGGCGAAATGTGGGTGTATCTACTATGGGACTGTGTCCTGGGTACACCTCTGCCTACCCCTTCGGGAAAAAGGCGTGAATGTATGTATGTAGTAGGTTTCAATAGTTGCAAGTTGTACTTCTTTTGCTACAAGCAGTTTGCTAGAAATTAATTTGTACAATACCTAGTATTAAAACCCATATATATAGGTATATGGGTTTACTTGGCCTAAATCCACACACATTTCTGACATAAGTAAGTAGGTACTTATGTCAGAAAAATCATTTTTTGCTTAGAGTAGAATGATAAAATTAGACATTCTTAGAAAAGCTTCAAAAAATGGGTAAGTAGGTACTTAGCATTCAACATCGAGTCCATAAATAAACTTGCTAAGAAAATACTGAACGGTCGATGAGGAAACAATCTTTTCCCACTCAATCACTCAAAACTTGATGCTAATTAACCGTGAACCAACGCTTTCACTCTTGCGAAAATGGTTAATTTGTTTGGCATACGAAACTGGTTGAGTAGCAAAGGCGGGAGTCGAAAGTCAATGAGCCGCGGCCCTTTGGTCGTGGAAAGCTGTTTACACACGACAGTCAGAGCCTCGTCGATAGCGATTGTGACGAATGTGAGAGAAAAGCTTCTACAGTGACCATCACTTTACTATTATGAGGAGAAAGTTGGAAAATGCTTAAATTGGTCAAACCAGGCTGCTGAATGTTAAATAATCATAGCGCTATAGAAACGAATCTATTATTGACTAGCTTTTACCAGAATAGAATTTTTATTTATTATTAATTATCAATCAACATCATCGTCATCCCGAAGACGTCCACTGCTGAACATAGGCCTCCCCCATAGAAGCCATAAACTATACATATGCGGGGATATTGCCGTAATCACCACGCTTGTTGTGCGACTTGGTGATCGCAGTAGTTGGAATACTTGGTGCCGGAGAGCGCTGCTGCACACTCTCCGAATATGGCTCTCTGCCGGGTCTCACGGCTCTCACAGGATGAGAAAAGGGTGGCCCTCTTATATATCCGGGAATTAATCATCTATACGGAACCCTAGTCAACTTCTCCCTTGATTGACGTCAATCATCACAATTACTCAATATGCTAACCATCAATCATTAGCCGTGACTGGCAAAACTGACGGCAATTCCTATCGTGAGTGACGCCATAGATCTATCCTGTTGTTTGTCGAAATGATGCAGTTTCTACCTCATAGAGGTACTCCTCTGTAGGGACACTTTCACTGCAGACGGCTGGTCGCGGCACACGCCCTGATCATACGATAACTGTTCAAGTTATTACCGTTCAGTACTTTGTTAGTTTACGACTGGAGTACTATGTGTTTTGACGAAATATGGTACACCGTATCAAAAAAACTAAACTGCCTCGGTGGCGTAGTGGTTGCAAGCATTACTGCCGATCATGAGGTCCCGGGTTCGATCCCCAGGTCAGGCAAAGTGTTACTGGATTTTTCACAATGACAGGCTGGAGTCTAGAACTGTGCCTGGTATATGGCAATAGGATAGATGATAGGGCAATAAGATCGCCCCCTATTACATGCGACTAAAAACTTAACTGGCGAAATGTGGTTGGTCCTACAATGGGACTAGGTCCTGGGTACGACTTTGCCTACCTTTTTGAGAAGAAGACGTGATTTTATGTTATATCGAAAGAAGCAAAACGTCTAACGGTTCTGAGTACGAGCACCGTAAGTCAATTAAATGGCGAGAGGGAGGATTTCATTGCATTTTATATCGCTATTGAGATAACTTTTCTCTTATAATATGAAGGAAATATGGAACTTAATAAGTCGATGAATCAGCGCAGTACCTATCCTACTAATAGGGTTGTGTCCACTATAAATAAATCGGATGCACGGTTGTTTCTGATTATTAACTAAGATGTAGAAATACTAAAAAACTAAATGATTTATAAAACGAAATAAAGATTAATAATATTTTCAATAAATAAATTCCGTAAAACTAGGCATACGATCACGTGATATTAAACACCAATCAGAAAGCGTGACGTCACACCGCGGCAAACATCATTGTTGTTGTTGACGTTTCCATAAAACAGAGCAAGTTATTTAATTAGTTTTTCGTTTTTTAGCTATTTTTGACAAGTTAACATAGTGGTTTTCAGTTATTTCTTGAAAGACAGATATATTTCGCTATGGAATCAGGATTTATTAAAGCAAATAGAACGAATTTACCCAGAATTGACGCCGTCATGCTCGGCAATTTTTTCGCATCAAATACTGACTTTTGCTCATCGGAATTCCGCAATGCTAAAACCTCTGTGTAAGTATGAATATGTGTAAATTATATAATACATGTTCATTGACTTATTATAAACATAAACAGTATTATTTGTTTCGTAGTTTGTCATACTTAATGTAAGTTGCCGGACATTGGTTTTGAGGTTAGATTTGCTAAGTATTATTTAAAATTAAAATATTATTAGAATAAGAAAATAATGTTGGTTAATTATAATAAATATAACACTAAATTAAAATTCTACCTGATAGCAACATAACATAACCTTTACTCGTAAATTAAAACTTGAAAAATAATGATTCATTATTTTTGTTTTAAATTTGTAAATATGTTGATTGTGTGACTTACATCAAAATGATCAGATAAATCAGCAGATAAACTATTAGCATCATCTCTCCTCGCAAGGTTTAGCCACTTTTTTCGTATATGTTTATTGTTTGGAACATAAATGAATAATTTGTTTGGCGTTTTTATAGTCGTACTTTTACACTGGGGCACTACACAGTTCTTGTAATAAGAGGAATTCATTTTTAATTAGAGAAAACTAACAACTCCCAGAAAAACACACGATTCCTTTGTTGTGTTTGTCACGGCGTGACGTCATTCAAAACGCCATGACAGTCTGGAGCGTTTTTGCGGTAAATTCAAATTGATTTTTTAAAACCAAAAATACACAATATAAATGATCGAATTTTTCAAAATAATAAGTTTTTAGGGTAAAATAGATAGTAAGATAATGTATTAACCAATTTTTCAAATTTAGTCAACTAGCCTATTATATAATAGCGTACGCGGTCTTTTAGGAATTTGACACAATCCTATGAAAAAATAACCATTTCGATGTTTTGTATTCCCCTGTTTCCTCCGGATATTATTAACTGATTCTATAATTTTTTATCCTGATATTTTTAAATTAGCTACGTCCCTGTCGCTTTAGTTTTTTTAAACTCTCAGTTTTTCGTTTCTGTTCGGACGTAAACTACAAAAAATTAAGAGTTTATAAAAGAAAATAAAATGATATAGGGACATAGTGTACTTCAACCTTAAAATATCAAGATGTAAATGTATCAAATAGGTTTATAGGTATAATCAGGGGAAACAGAGGAATACAAAACATCGATTTGGTAAATTTTCTATACTTAGGATACTTAGTGTCAAATTGCTAAGTTGTTGCGTTTCCTGTTAATCTTTTGCAAAAGTTCCAAAAAACCTTGCAATGCATGTCGTGTTTCGTAAAGTCATAGATATTCCTGTCTTTACCGTAAATTACGTACGAACGGTCATTTATCAGTTCCTAACATAAAGGTCTCTTACCCCTTGTCCACATCTAAAGTTTTAATCAACACAATAATTATCGGCAGAAAATTGCCTTTAAGAATTCTGTTGTCTAAAACTTTAATCATAGAGAATAGACGATTTAGTGTTCACACAAACCAAGCAGTGTTTGTGTAGTGTTGCCAGCACAACGCCTTTTTATCTACATGGACCGGAAGTTGATTATAGAAGGGCCCAGTTACATTAGTCCAGAAATCGAGTTGTAGTAAGCGACTTACACTTAATACGTAACAAAACTGAATGGAAATCTGTGGGGGAGGCCTATGTTTAGCAGTGGACGTCCTATGGCTGAGATGTTAATGAGATGACGAAGTAGTAGGTAGAATAATTGTGGAAAATTCTTTCGGAATAATGTCTTGTAGTGGTAGGCCTCTTTTGCAGGAGGCCGCCTGGGGAAGTACCACACCTTTGCCAGTTATTCATCCGCCAATTATTAGCATCATCGGGAGACTGAAATCGTAGCAAGCGTCGCTCAGCCATGAGGCTCAGGGTGTGATCGGACAATTTTTGAGGTCTATTTGTACGGCGGAGTTTATAGAACTTAGAGCCCACCGTTTGGACAGTTTCTACGAGCCTGTTATTAATTTATGTTATCTATGAATTTAAGAAAGAGAAAATATAATAAAATCAAAGAGTATATTTAATAAGTATTTATTTTAAAAAGGCAACTGCATTTTAAAAGTTGAAAATACTTTAAGACTAGGAATTGAACAAAAAATAAATAAAAATTTCAAACATTATCCCATCTTATTGTGTACCTTATTAAAGTAAAGCTAGAACTACATCTGGCACACGTGTGCTACGTACGCCGATCTGGCCGCGTCGGAACCAATACATTTTGTATGGCGACTAGCTGTTTAGAGCTACATTAGATCCACGCCTAATGCGTGTGCGTAATGTAGCTCTAAACAGCTAGTCGCCAAATAAAATGTATGCGCTCCGACGCGCCCAGAACCGGCGTACGTGGCACACGTGTGCTAGATGTAGCTTAAAAACTTTAATATTTTGTATATTATTTTTATGTTTTAGGTGTATCAAAATCATTCTGATAGAAGAATCGCTATAGAGAGAGTAAAAAATAACGGAGAATTCGGATCTCCTGCAAAACACAGAAAAGTCCGGCCAAAATACAGTTATACGATTTTGACAAGTGCGCCATTCGGCAAAAAAATCATTATTTATATGCTGTGAAGAAAGAAATCCTTACACTCTCTATATTATGGAGTGTATAACGAAACGATATTTTTTACGGTGGAAGCAGAGAGCATTTACGAAATATTTTATGAGAAATTGGGATTAATCTCTTAATAATGTTTTATTTTTTATACAATCTAGTTCATTTAAAAACGTTTTATTTTAGTATACAGTTTAATAGATTATGAATATTATATAATTAAGAAGATATTAAGTAAAAAAACACAATACCGATGATACATAGCTTGCGAACCATACTTAATGTAACACTTGTATTTTTTCTATAACTTTAATAGTAATCAAAAAAAGTTCTTACAAAATGCTTTGTTAAAATAAAAATACTTTTCATAAAAGTATTTTTATGAAATAGAACAGTTCTTTGATATTTTTTAATTATTAGTGGTAAAAGGGCAGTGGCTTTTATTCATTAAAGACTAAACAATACAGCTACCTTCTTACAATCTATCTACCTTATCTAAATACACTATGCTAAAGAAAACTTCGGAAATCCATAGGCCGACATATGAAACTACAGGAAATCCAAGTGCTCTAAAACCACTAGAGTAATAAAACATAACATCACGTCTTTTTCTCATGTAATAGGGGGTGATACTATTGCCATCAACCAGGCAGAAATCCAGACTGAGAAAATTCGTAGCAGTAGCGCTTGCGCTCACTATTGAGGATATTACCAATCCTTATCCTGATCCTAATTTTTATGAAATAGGATTCCAAGTTCGATTTGTTATTTATTGACTATAATTTCTAGATGAACGAGTTATATAGACCCCTTTTTTCGTCGGGTAGTAGTTACTTGTATCCATATCTACTACTAGAGTGGTAAAAACTATAGAAAATAAATTAAAATTGCAAAGTATCAAAATAGTTTATAAGTAATAAAGTTTTTTTTTTATGATAGTGAGTGACAAGACGAGCAAATCAGGTGCCTGGTGGTAAGCATCATGATTGCCCATATCAGACACAGTGCCACCCAGTGTTTTAAAGTTCTAAATTCTGCGCGGCACTGAACTGCGCCTGCCACCCTGAGATATGAGTTGTTGAATTACGTCATGCCCAGTAATTTCGCTGGTAACATTGTCCTTCAGACCCGAACACAGTAATGTATTGCCATACATAGAGCAAGTGGCGCCCTCAATTATATTAGCCCTCAATTAATTTCTACCCGTTCAGGTACACACCCACAGTGAAAAATTTGTTATTCAGCTATGCCCCCGGCCGAGACGCTCCCACTGTAAAACAACCGTATTATTATGTGTAAAAACGATAACAAGGCTATAGCCTTGTTCCCTGTAGCCTTGTTCTCGTAGAGGTAGGCAGAGACTATTTCTGCCATAATTTTGACTAATAGAACTTTACTAAACTTGAAAATTAGTTAAATTTGACACTGGCAAATACATTTAACATGCGAGTTTAATTGAGAAGAAAGAAAAAAGCAGGCATACTGTCTATGGCAGCACCGGAAGTCAGTCAATGTGAACACTGTTATGGCCGAAACACAGGGACCGGATCGAGGAATTTAAATGGGGCATGATTAATAATATTGATCGTATTCTCACCCAAACTTATTATATAGTAAATTTAAGTTTCTGTGTGAGACGAAGAGGTAAGCTTGATTAAACCAAGTTTAGTTCATGTATGATTGGATTTGGTGCTGGTACATAAAGTCATTCTCGAATAATTAATAATTTGTTACACCTTTTTGTACCAGACTATGTACCACCAAAGGTACATAGTAAATTGAAATAGATGAGCATCGGTAAATATGTTTTTACCCATGATTTGGCCGCCCCCGTGTTATATGCAGCCGGGGCCATTACCCCCCGGTTTGCCTTAATGCAGATCTGAGTCAACAGCATAATTCTAGGCATAATTATGGTGTTAGCTAATACTTTAGGTGTGTACGAGCCTTTAGTAAAATCACTATACTATGAATGGTCAACGTAAGTGAAATGGAGCGTAACGGTCGATGACAACCGCTACTTCGGCCGTTTTACTGAAGTATCGTCATATTGTGGTAATAAGAAGTATCTATCTCTGCAGCATAACTGAACATACATCACGATCACTACTGATGGCCCATACAGGGTGTAAAATAATTAGCTGTTTCAAAGAAAATGTTCTTTGACTAATTGAAAAAGAGTTGGTTTTCTAAATGATGAGTAAAATGTTTATACCATCACTTCCAAAGCTTTTTATTAAGTTTATCATATTATGTACTAGCTGTGTCCCGCGGTTTCACCCGCGTAGTCTTCGTTCCCGCGGGAATCGGGATAAAACTACCATGTCTTATTCCAGGGTCTACTATCTACATACTGAATTTCAGCCCAATCGGTTCAGTAATGTTGGCGTGAAAGAGTAACAAATATCCATCCATCTATCCATCCTCACAAACTTTTACATTTATGAAACTTATTATATGTAGGATTAGTAGGATGTAGGATGAATTTGTAAATTCTTATTTCAATCCAAAAGAAGAAATGAGCTTAAATATATTTCGCATTTTGGTTCTAAAACATAATATCACGCCATTTTCCCAAAGGGGTAGGTTAGGCTTAGAGTAGGTGTACCTAGAACCTAGTAGGTGTAGTCCCATAGTAGGTACATCTACACTTCGCCAGTTATAATATTTTTAGATCCCATCCATGTATTACGTGGCGAGTCTGTTGCTAGCAAATTACTGGCAAATTACTTACTTATCGAAAAACCCTACACACTCTTCGACCTGAGGATATAATTTAATAACATAATATAATTGGACAATGGGACAACTTCCACACACGGTCATCTGGTCCCAAACTAGCCCTGTACATTGAATGGTAACCAGATGACTGATAAACATACTTACCTATATACGCTTATAACACCCAGACACAGATCAAACAGACATGCTCATGCCCTCATGCGCACAAATATTTGACCTGCCTGGGGATCGAACCCGGGACCTGTGCAGTCATCGAACTCATGATCAGTAGTAGCACTCGCTACCACTACGCCACCGAGGCAGTCGTTATGTTGGTTCTAAACTGCGACACGTCAAACAATCACCTTTCTTGTACGTGATCCAAGTAACAGCTATGCAGATAAGAACAGCCGTAGTCAATGTAGAGGTTACCTACATTAATACTGGATTGTATTGTCTTAGATTTAATCTATAGCGCGTTAGGAGCTAATAAACCTATCTATTGTCGGTGTTAAGCCGCTATTCTGTGAAACGAGGGTTTGAATTGGCTTTAAATGTAGGACAGTAGGACAAAGTTGACCCGATTAAATCACTATTTTATTCACTACCTACAAACTGTTGTTTTATTATAATTGGAGCTTCGTCGATACACCTGTGGAATTATATAGGAGGGAATTCTCGATTTGTTCCAAATAACTTTCGTTTCAACAAAGGGTGTTGGGCTTGGCAAGCACGCTCGACTTTTAATAGCAAGCACTGCTTCCTTTTAAAAGTCGAGAGACGCGTGGCGAAGGTTCGAAGTAATTTCCGTTGCGTCTTCCTCAAAGGTAGACAAGTTATAAATCGATTAAATCTTGAGTAGTGGTATAATAATTTAGTCGAAATTAGACCGGTTTCCTAGAAAGTTTTCGGGGATTCATTTTTCCAAAATGGCGGCGCGAGCGGAATAAGTAGATACGAGGTGGAAAAGTAGAAATTCGGAACATCGAAATGTATAAAATCAGGATATAACTAGCAAAACTACGTTCCGGTTTAAAAGTTGTAATATTATTAATTGAAAAAGCACAGTTAAGGTTTCATGCCAAGAAACTAAGTTTTCTGTAATTAATGCTGACCTGAATTCAATAGGCCTTTAATTGAAAAGTTTTAGAATTTCTAGCAGAATACTTCTGTTGTAGCAGTTTTTATATGTCTTCGTAGGGAAAAGCTGTTTTCAAAGAAGTTTAAAGTTAAGTAACCATTACAGAAGTAGCATAAATTACTTACTTATTCAAACAATTTATAAAGTTCTATGTGCCGTTATGTTGCCGCAAACAATCCAGCTCCAGCCTTAGATATTTTACTGCAATTTCTGTGGTTATACCAAATGATGGAATTCAAGAAATAGAAAATTGCTCTTTGTGTTCGAGTACGTAGGTACCTAACTGTCATGATTTATAGTTGAATAAGGTTTGAAAATTTTCCCATAGTTCTACTTAAATGTATCATAGGCCAGCATACATAGATTTGTGCCGTTTGGTTGAACTGTTAACAATGTGGTAAAATAATTAGTCACTAGAATAATTCGGGGGTACTTTTCGCCCTAGCGCAGTCTAATAGAATAATTAACCGTTTACACGATGAGAAGAAGAAGAAGCATACATAGCGTCTGTGGTCCAGAGGGAATACGACCGGCTTTAAATCCGGAGTCCCTGGACCGTAATTCACCATGTGGACTTTTCGCCTGGGCGCTACCATGTTTCGGATGTCACGTTAAAACTGTAGGTCCCGGCTCTCTAACAATATGGGTTGTCCACATATGTAACCCATATGAATTGACTCGAGCAGTGTTATTGGGGTACTATCCCATTCTGTTGAGTTTGACAACTTTGGTCTAAAATGAAAAATGACCAAGTATAATAATGCCCACAATCACAATATAAAAATTTAGAGTATGAATTCAAATTATTATTATAACTCTAGGTATACTAAACAATAACACATCCTTGTCAACTTTTCTTTTCACCTTACCTTTAAAAATGATGTATTATAGCATTGTCATCAGAACTGAAAATTATATCAGATAAATAGAAGATTTCTTCTATGATCAGATTATTCTGCCAACAGGATAGAAGTATTCAATGACTTTTGATCAGGACAGACTAAATAAAACCGTTTATAATGAAACACATTCTATTTCTACACCTGATCATGAAATGAACCGATTACAAAATATTAAAGGAAATGGCACTGCAGATAATATGACGAAAGGCAATAATCTCGCGTAGGTAAGTCGTCAAATTCAACTGGATCACTTGGTCGGATATCTTTCCACATCTTTACTACTGATATGTGCCTATTAGATATATCTCTGTGGGTATACCTAATACATATCGTAAAAGATCGCGCAGTCTCCGTAGACTTTACCGTAGCCGGTCAGTAGCGGATTTCAGTTCAATCTGCCCTTGCTTCGGGCACTGAATAAAAAATAGGTAGGGTACCCAGGTCGTCTCTCTGAACTTTACTATCTTCTATATTAAGCTATATTTAGTTACATGATCCCTTTTTGTTTTTTTTTACCATTAAGTAGACAACAGATGAAGAGAATAAGTTCATTTTGAGGGATTAGACGAGCCATAGTACCATAGTTGCCATAGTCACAGTGTACGTGTGAAAGCGCTCTTTATACGAGTACCTACTCATACCTCTAGTTATTACATAATTCCTTACCTACAGCAAAGCAACTTCACCAACCCACATACCTACAGTCTCCCATAATGATCATCACATAACTTCGTTCATTTCACTTTCATTTCATGAACCAATCTCAACTAATTGGCACTTTTCTCCTTTCAGACATTACCTCACGAAATTACCTACACGTCGTCTTTTGTGGAGTGAAGTGAATTATATACACGTGATCCAAGATGGCGACGGCTCCAGCTGCTTCGTGCATGAGCACGGAGCACGGGTGCGTGATGTTCGACTGTCTCGTGCATCTTTGGGAGTGGTGAGTGATTTATATAATGTATATTTTTTTTATGATAGTGAGTGACAAGACGAGCAAATCAGGTGCCTGATGGTAAGCATCATGATTGCCCATATCAGACACAGTGCCATCCAGTGTTTTAAAATACAAAATTCTGCGCGGCACTGCACTGCGCCTGTCACCCTAATATATTAGTTGCTGAAACTCGTCATGCCCAGTAATTTCGCTAGTAACATTGCCCTTCCGACCGGAACACAGTAATGTTTGCACATTACTGCTTGGCGGATGAATAACTGGCTAAGGTGTGGTACTTCCCCAGGCGGGCCCCTGCAAAAGAGACCTACCACTACAAAAAAATAATTATAATACTTCTTTTGTATCTTTAAGGAAAGGTTTTATTGTCAGTTTTACCACAGTCACGGCGATGATTGATGATTAACCTATCGTGTTATAATGTGATGATTGACTGACGTCAATCATTGATTTTTTTTTATGCCATACAAAAAAATAAGGTGGCATACAAGTAGACAGTGTGCCTGCTGGTCAGCAGTTACCGCCGCCTATGAATACCTGCTACACCAGGAGTATTGCCAGTAGACTTCAAGAAGAAATAAATCGTCCATGACTGAGTAGCAATCATGAATGATAACAATTGATTAACGCCTAGTCGCCTATCTCCTTGATATTCACTACGTCATATTATAAGTCACTGATTAAAAAAGCCTAATCTGTAAAGTGAACCTTACCGACCCATAACCAAAGATCTGTTGGACTCGGTCTGGTATGCTTCTGTTTTCAACATAACGCGATCCTCGCCTCATGCTTTCCTTATCCATCTTTTTCCATAGAAAAAGTCCATCATCCTCCAAATCCTCTTATTGTGTCAATGGTACATTGACACGGTCAGGTATAAGACTGCGCTAAAGCCCAGTGGCTAACCGGACCTGTGTCAGAAAAACAAAGGTATGTACATGTATGTAGCCACGCCTATTACGTTTGTAGTGCCGTTTAAGTCCGTCCTAGTGCAGGTGCTCGGGCACTTATTGTTATCCTCAAAATAAAGATAACAAGTAATCACAGTATTACAGGCTCCAGTTATATTCAATAGATACTCGAAACCTATTCAACAAAACCCTTATCCCGTCGAATACCCTTGATCATTACCGGCGCCCGAAGTTCTCGTTAAAACACACAGATTCTGAGTATTTAATATAGATAACATAGCTTTAAAACCATCTAAGTAACTATTGAATTACGGTAAAGTCATTATGGTCGATCTTTATTCTAGTACTTTATTCAGAATTGGTGTTTCACAATAAACATTGTTGTGAATTCCTTGAATCCTGTTTAAGTTTTTGGGTTTTAAGATTATAGGTATTGTTAGTAAAATTTATTGAGTTCAATAGTTAAAAGTTAAAACAATGTTAAAACAACTTACTGGTGAAATGTGGGTGTACCTACTATTGGCCTGAATCCTGGGTACATCTGAAGGTAGGCCTCCGGTACCCCTTTGGGGTAGGTAGGAGGCCTACCCCAGGCCTACCCCTTTGGGAAAAGGGCGTGATTGTATGTTATGTTAGTAAAAAGTTAGAGGAATTTTCTCAAATATAATAGATATACCAAAGTGATATAATAAATATAAGCTAAGCACATTTTTAACTGTGAAATAGGCCTTCCACATAGATTTTCATCTAGTCCGATTCTAAGCTTGCATCCAGCAATTTATTATACTTATGAATTATATTTTTGTGCGATTTGGCTTCGCTGTAAGCATCTCGCAAGTATATAAATAAAATAAAATAAATAAAAATAGTTTGCTGAACACTAAGAATTAACAAAATTCTCATATCCGGAAAAACCCTAAGGCATCAATCAGTCACACGTAGCCATTTATAGCAGCAATTTTGCGCCAGCAAAATTTAGCTGCGTGAGAACGGAAACATGATAAAAATAGCTGGGCCAAAAATGGCTGCTATAACTTGAACATGTTCAATTCTATAATAGCCTATACCTCAGATGCTGCGGTCACCCGGTAGCGATTTCTAGTGTACGCGGGCGCTCCGACGAGATACACCACACTACCAAAAACAACGGCTTCGAAAATGCGACATCTTTTAAATTGTAGTGTGCGTAACACAATTCACAATGTTAGTCTGTGTGAAAAAACAATTTACAAGGATTGCTAGTGTGCGTGGAAAATTGTGCTCTAGGACTAATGGAAGTAGTATTAAGTTTTGCCATTTGCCAAGAACGACGGCGGTATCTAGTCGCACGGAGACCTATTAATAATTTAAGGCTGTTATTTAGCTGGCGGAAAATAGCTGCTAAAAATGGCTTCGTGTAACTCAGGCTTAATGAAAATCTATTAAAAGAAACCCGACAGACATTCATTCACGGCGATAATTGTAACTCTAATTGCCTTTTCAAAGGGACGAATAGAAACCTTTGTAGCGGCCAGTTCAACAGTAATTTACACTCTACAGATAGAAACTCTAAAATAGAAACGTTAACATACTTGGCAGCTTTTCCCTATTAAACTTGCAACATTATAGCGTTTCACTCATCATGTATTAGCGTAGATTTCCCACAGTCTATATGCGGATGTTTTAGTCGTAATTTCCTAAACAACTTATTTGGCTGCAGACAAGTGTGCTTACATAATCAAACATTATTTTATTATACCATGTTAGTATTATTATTAGTTCTGTGACCATGTCAAAACATCGACTTCCGCCAAGAATTGTGGCACTGGAAAAATGATAATACTACATAACTGCGGTTAACTTTTGCAGTTAGGCATATTAGGGCATATTTTTCGCAATTCTGTAAATAATCAAGGAAAACGAAGCGATCTTCTTCAATTTTGGAATATTAAGGTATAAGATGCAGATAATCTTTGCGGTTGTCTATATGGGACCGTGCGAGTGTGTTCGACAATTTTCTATTTCCAGTCAGTTTACCTTAGCCTTTCGTCAGACCTTACTTGGGTGACCATTCCTGTGATAATATAAGATTAGGGAGCTATTTTGCATCGGAAAGCACGTGTCGCGTAATGGTCCCTTAGGTTTATTCGTCATGGATCGTGGTTAGGTACAAAGAGTATAATTAACTCTGTACTGGTTAGGTCATTCATGTAAGATTCCTACGGGAAATCTGAAAAATCTGACACCACGGTTGGCCACTCACAGACTCGACATGAAACAGAAGGAGCGTATTTATTAAATATACTTCTTTTTTCTTAATATATTCCCAGTGTAGGACAATAATTGTGATGGTAGGTGTAAATTCGTTATTTCGTTAGTTACCTGAATAGACTCGTGTTTATTTAAGGAAAAAGTGAAATGATTCTCTCACACAATGAGAACTACCAGAATAGGAAACTAAATGATAGGCACTCTCGCTGTTCATATATGATAAGCACCTATTAGGTAAATAGTAAATATTCCCATCACAGTAGCTTCCCTTCTCTATGGCATTTTATAAAATTTAAGTAACTACACGTATAAAAACGTAGAAGGATGTAAAAGTACACTTTTGTGCTGTTATTTTGTCTTACAAAGAGCTTACGCTTCCAAGTTGTTATCAGAACGTACAGACTCACAGACATCACAGTCGGCGGTTGGCTCATGTTGACAACTCAACCACTTTGTTCCATTGTCAGGCATGTTACAACTTACACTGAAGTTGTTCTTCTGTCACACTAGACCTTTTCAGTTCCACCAATTTAGCTGTTCCGATGAGCAACTTGGAACTACGGCTTTTTAATCGTTTTTTTTTAAATTTAAATTCCTACAGGCGACGCTTTAAACTGTACAGATAAGGTGGTGGGAATAAATAAAATAAGGATAATAAATAAAAGTAATTTTAAAATAATCTCAACGATAAAGTAGAATGTTTAATAAAAGATTTTGTAGTGGTAGGCCTCTTGCAGGAGCCGCCTGGGGAAGTTGCAACCTTTACCAGTAATTCATCTGCCAATCAGTAAAAATTTTTTTACCTAAAATCAATGGCTTATCATGATGAGGTTGGGAAGAGCGCAGAGAGGTCACAGACAAAGTAAGAAAAGGCACATGACATATGAGTTGCATAGATTAAAAAGATTTTAAGGTATGCTATATACGAGGTAACTCAATAATAAGTACAACATATAAGTTGATACTATGCAGTCTGCAGAGAAGTGTAAAATATTTGTCGAGCCTGTTCTTTATGCCACGTTTGCATAGAACGTCCGTTTACAGTGAACATCTAATAGGTACATGGTGTAATGAAAAGTCTAGACGTATTGTGATATGGGGCGGTGGTTTTATGTTCCGTTTTCACTATTTCGTGTTCGTTTTTATATAAACTAGCTGTGTCCCGTGGTTTCACCCGCGTAGTCTTCGTTCTCGTGGGAATATCGGGAGAATGGGTACCCTATATGTTATTATAAGGTCTAAATTATATGCATACTGATTTATTACCCAATCGGTTCAGTAATTTTGGCGTGAAAGAGTAACAAACATTTAATGATCCATAGCTATATCTGGCTCATGAAAGTAGAAACTGAAAAAGCGCAGCAAATTTTAAAACGAACAAATTAACTTGGATTTATGATATTATTGTGAATTAATTAATCCAATCTTCCAATCCAATCTTGGTAATTGGTAATTACCAAGTATAAAATAGGTTCTTCCAATTATTATATCATAGTAATTTTGATGTTTCCATACTTACATTTTTTTAATCTGCCGCCTATAGTCTCTACTTTTAAGAGCCAGACTCTTTACATAATCATACACAAACTACCGCATTTACAAAATACAAATTCAGGTATAATATTACTGGGATTAAAAAGAACTCAGGTTAAAATTTTGGAAAGACTGATATTTTGTTCCCTCATTTCTCATTACCATAAACTACTGAACTGTTTTAGCTAAATGTTCGTAGAACCGCAGATAGCTTTAGATTCAGATATCCAACTAATGATATTAATGCGAAAGTTGCTCGGTGTTTCTGATGTGTTTGAGTATATGTTTGGTTCTTCTTCACGACTTCTTCAGCACAGAACCTATTGGAATGAAATTCGATACTGCGTAGAGTCTAAATTACCCACAAAGGGTACTTTTTATTCCGAAATTCCCACTGGAATGATAACTACGAGGGTACGACCGCTGGATACAGCTTGTAATACGATAATTTTTAGCGAATGAAACTTCGTAACGAGTAAATTATTTAGTAGGTAGTGAAATTTTATATAAAATAATTGAATTTGATAAATAAATAATTTTTACTATCGTAATCTATGATCTAATGGTGGAAATAATGTTTTTTGAATTTTGAATAATCAAATAGTTAAACAGATCCAGAGGACGCGCAGCAGCGTCTTCTGCAAAATAAACCATCAACCTGCGCTCGACAACCCGCCTGCCAAGCGTGTCGGGTATTGGCAAAACCTCCTCCTTATGGAGGAGGCCTATGTTCAGTAGTGGACTACCAACGGCTGAGATGATGATGATGATGAATAGCTAAAAATTAGAGCCTGTTTTTGAATTTTTAAAAATCTACAGCACCGTAAACTTTCGTGGAAACGTTGACGTGAGCGTCGTCTGTGATGATAAAAACGCAATGTAAAGAAGATCTTAATTAGGCAGTTAAAAACGTCACAGAATAGTCACCTTAATCAATCTAATCTCGGTTCAAATACGTGGGTTTTGGCAGGGAAAGTTGGTTTTGGTTTCGAATCAAGCCGGACGTCGCCGAGTGCGTCAGCAAATCGCTGGCGTGTCGCGACAGTTTCACTGAAATAGATATTCAGACACCGGATAATGTGTGTCTGATGTGATTTTAAATACGCACTTTATATTATTTAAGGATGGAAGTAATTGATAAGAAATTACTGTCAGGTTCAGGAGTTTAAGAAGTTTTTTTTTTATAATAGTGAGTGACAAGACGAGCAAATTAAGTGCCTGATGGTAAGCATAATGATCGCCCATAAAAGGCGCGATGATATGTAGGACTACTACTACTACTACTGCAAAGACATTACATGTCATCACGCATTTTTCCCCATAGGCACACCCCGGACACTCGATTCAAATCCATACAAAAGTCGCAATATAACTACCTATTACACAGACACTGCACACATGGAGTTTTGTACACGCGCAAGAGTGTGCGTAAGATGATTTCCCATAGAAGCGAGAGGTCAATCTCGCGCGGAGGCGAGCTTATTGCCATCTACCGGGTACAGTTCCAAACTTCAGGCTGTCATTGTGATAATTCCTAATGGAATAATCAATCCATATATCATTCCAATAATCATGCATTTGCCTGTCTTGGGGTTCGAACCCGGGACCTCATGATCGTCAATCGAGCTTGCGACCATTGCGGCACCTAGGCGTTCCATCAGTTTACAGTACATCACTAAATAATTTACCTTATTCAAAGTTCTACGGTTACAAATCACGGTGTATTATTTGGATACTCGCTGGGCTTTACTCAGCGGTAGTAAAATGATTCCGGACTCTACTAGAACCTGTGCTAGAACTAGACTCAAATATAATCATTAGAGGTCCTGCTTATATTGTCCAGTAGAAAATGCCTAACATTCGTTTGCCGGAACATAATGAAAATTTGATTAATTCATCATCATCATCTCAGCCACAGGACGTCCACTACTGAACATCATCATCAGGCCTCCTCCATAGATTTCCATCTAGTCAGGTTTATAAATGAAGCTGCCGGCTGCCGGGTATTGGTACTGGGGGTCTGGTCTGTATGGTGCATATAATTTTGGGGGGTTTCTGCCAATTGACTGCCTCGGTGGCGTAGAGGGCGCATGCTCGACTGTCAATCAAGAGGTCCCGGGTTCGATCCCCAGGTCAGGCAAAGTGTTAAATATTGGATTTTTCCATTAGGAATTATCTCAATAACTGCCTGGAGTCTGGAACTGTGCCCGGTAGATGGCAATAGGCTCGCCCCCTATTACATGGGACCAATAACATACTGGCGAAATGTGGGTGTATCTACTATGGGACTGAGTCCTGGGTACACCTCTGACTACCCCTTCGGGAAAAAGGCGTGAATGTATGTTATGTATGTTTTTATGTTTCTGCCAATACTTGCCACGCTTGGCAGGCGGGTTGGCGAGAGCAGTTTGATGGTTTTTTTGCTGCTACGCGTCATCTGGATACCTATTAGCCGGTTCTTACGGTAACCCAGGTAGAGAGGGTGAGGTTTTATTCTAATGCCGGCACCCCTCGGCAATTTGATTTATTATTTCGACATAATATGAGACATTGTGAGGCATACATTATTTAGCTTGATTTCTTATAAAAACTGGACCAGGGAACTCGAAACAGTTCCGGTAAAATCCCTCGTATGTTCTCACATATTATATTTGTGGACACAATTTTGCAGTAACTAAGGAAATAAGGCTTTAATTTTGTTATTGACTTGTACGTAATGCCGCAAGTAGTGCTTTGAACTCTACATAGCAATCATATGCACTGCATAAGCACAACACAAGTCAGGTAGGTGATTTAATATGCTAAGTGGTTAGAAGCTTTGAAGTTAGAAATAACTATGTGAGGTGCTTTTTAAGAAACTATGTCGTTTCCGTGCTCTTATATGAAAAGTCCGTCCACTCCGGAACCCTGCACTGCATAGGAGACTAGCATAGTGACCAAGGGAAACTAGTCCGAGGGGGTTAGAACAAGACAACAGATATGCATTGTTTGGGCGCGAAAGAGAAATAAAACGGGGAAATCAAGTTGTAACCGTGTCGTGCTAGACCTGCAGCAAGGCCAGACCCCCGTCACTCCATACAATCGCCCGGACGCAATAGCCTACTACTACCTAGAAAACATAACGTGTGTACACGCGTCAGATGTGTGCGGGCGTACGGGCGTTACTGCCTCGTTGTCTGCCTGGTCCGCCTGGTCGCAGGCGGGAGGCTAATGGCGGGGCGAGGTGAGTGTCACTTCTTTACGTAATAATTCGTATTAATAATTCTTTACGTGATGATCGTAAGTAAGTGATAAAAAGAGACAGCCGGCATTCCTTTTAGGGCACGAAAGAGAAGAAAACAGGGAAAGAAATGTCATAGGCATGCTGAGGGTTTGTGGATTTCTATTGTCTGTAAAAGCTTTGCCGGAACGGCGGAAGACCGCGTTGCTCGAAGGACAATACTTTTCAGAAAGTGCCAATAAATCCCAACTAAGTATAAAGTTATATTATGTTCATTATACGTAGGTTTTAATAAAATAATGACTAATTTTTGAAATCATAATTAGTAGCGTCTGATCGATTGTTTGTTTTATTTCTCTTATAGGTATTATCTAAATACATGTCTAGATTAGCTTTTATAACAGGGTAGCAATAATAGAATAATATACATTTAAGTGCCTAGAAATTGTCGATTTCATTATAGTTACATTAATTTTCAATTAGGCACGGGAATTTTCGAAGCCGCTTAATGGATTTTACAACTAATATACTGATTGCATTTTTAATTAGTCGCTGTAACGTTAAATAATTTCTTTTGTGGTTTTTGTTTTCCTGTAGCAAAGTAAAAATAAAATAATAAATTCTACCTATTTTAGATAGAATTCAGAAAAACAAATTTCTGTATTTATATAGGTATTTTTTTATTAAGTTTAGGTACATTTATAATAATGAGTGAAAATGTACCCATCTACCTCTATAAATCATATACTACTCGTATTAAGTAAACAAAACGTTAGCGTGTTCTCTAACTCGACCAGCGCCATCTAGGGCTGTTTTTTTTGTGTATATGTAGATATATGTTCCGTTTACATTTGTACTACAGCACAGACACTAATAAGTATAGCTCGACATAAAAGAGTAGAAAATAATGGGGGCGCCACTGTATTTATCAATTAGAAATACTTTCAAGTCAATACGTACACTTTAAATTAGTTCCGTTTCTACTCTTTTCTGTCGAGCTATACAGCCCGATTCAAACTTTATGGTGGCTGTGAAGTGCGCTGCAAGCGCGGTTTCGCGCAGTCGGGTTGGCAATATTTATAGTAAATTTTTACTACCTACCTACTTGTAGAACGCAAAAAGAATGTACTTAGTTGTACTTAGTTATGAAACTTACAGCTTATAGCAATAAATATTCTAACATCCATATTCAAGAATTATATTCTATGATGGCCCGAACGCATTGGCCCGGGAAATCCACTTGAAAAAATTGCCTGCCATGACGAACGTAGTACATAATTCCTTACTTAGTACAGTACCTTACTTATGTATTTTTTATGATAGTGAGTGACAAGACGAGCAAATCAGGTGCCTGATAGTAAGTATCATGATTGCCCATATCAGACACAGTGCCACCCAGTGAATTAAAAATCAAAATTCGGCGCGGCACTGCACTGCGCCTGTCACCCTGAGATATTAGTTGTTGAAACTCGTCATGCCTAATAATTTCGCTGGATTAATAACTGGTAAAGGTGTGGTACTTCCCCAGGCGGCCCCCTGCAAAAGAGGCCTACCACTACAAAAAAAATCTAAAGTATTGTTCTTGAATACGGCTGTAATTATACCTCGAACTTCTTCACGCAATATTGAAGCCATCGTCAATCGGCACGTAGCCTACAAAGGCTGATGCGCCTATAATTGGTATGTTGGATGCAATATCATCCATGTGAGGTCTTTATTATTCATGACGCAAACGGGTCACCACTGATTTCTACCAGCGTTCAGTCTGGGCACGTTATGACCAAAATTGGCACAGCATTCCTATTCTCTTTTATTCTTACCTCATGACAAAATCGAAAAGAATAGGATATGATTTTGGTTATATTCTCGATAGTAAGTTTTTCTTAAGAGGAATCCACTTATTAGGAATTTGACACTTTCTTGTGAAAATTTATCAAATCGATGTTTTGTATTCCCCTGTTTCCACCGAATATAATCAATAAATCGAATATCAAATACTCATCGATAAATTTATATTCTGAAATTCTTGAGATGAAGTAAACTATGTCTCCATCATTTTATTTTCATTTATAAAACTCTTTTTTTTCTTAGTGAACGTCTAATCCTCCCAGTTTTACTGGCGTAATAAGACGTGGAGACATATGAGGTAGAGAGTAGGAAAACAACTACAACGCGGTTAAAATGCAAGTTAAAAAGTAGTTCGTTATAAGATTAAATTAGCATTTCTAGTAAGCTTTGTATCAACAATAGAATGAAAATAAGCTTGAAACGTGCGAATGTTTATAGGAGCTGAATGCTAATTATAAAGCAGCCGGAAATACCTACTTGTGAAACAATGAAAGCTGCGAATTGAAGACATTGACCATTTGACACAGATTTTCTAGTTTAATTAAAAAACGTTAATTTTCGATTTTTTAATATTTAAGATTTCCGCAATAAAGAAATGACGTCTTAATTCAACTTTTAAAATAGAACGCTAAGTTTTTGGCATTGTCTAATTTCATAACTTGCCATTAGACTCTAGACCCTGTCCTCTTTTCTCTTATGCAGTTTTGACCTACAACTTTTATTAAATCCAGATACTTTTACTACAGACCAAATACTTATCAGTGGAAACTTGAACAGGTGCACTGAGAGACGAAAGTGTGTCGAGTCGATATCGAGTCGATTTTCATTTGTTTTGCGGAAACAAAGCCTCGGCTGTTTTGGATCCGTTCGTGCAACACCATCATCATAATTGGTAAAAGTGAAGACAGCGAACCTTTCCTTTGTCCACGACGATAGGAAAGGCAAATAGACGAGTAGCCGCGTTTTTTCTAAGTGATTCACGAGGAAATAACAGTAACGGTTTAGTAATAGGCAAGTAGCTGTAGGGCTTGCACAACTATTTTAAGATTACTCACTGAATTAACGGATCTCGCGTTTCATATTTTTTGCTTACCTATGTAATTAGCGTTGATGAAGTTATTTAAATAACTTTTTAATTAAATTGCTTAATACAATACAGAGCGGTCCAATCAAATGGTTGAAAAAACATACAATTATCCTTAAGGTAGGAATTGCGGTGTTCTTAAAGACTAACAATTGTAGTGCCTCTTTTGCTGGGGAAGTACCACACCTTTGCCAGTTATTTATCTGCCAAGCAGTAATGTGCAAACATTACTATGTTCCGGTCTGAAGGGCAATGTTACCAGCGAAATTACTGGGCTTGACGAGTTTCGACAACTAATAACTCAGGGTGACAGGCGCAGTGCAGTGCTGCGCAGAATTTTGAATTTTAAAACACTGGGTGGCACTGTGTCTGATATGGGCATTCGTGATGCTTACCATCAGGCACCTGGTTTGCTCGTCTTGTTACTCACTATTATAAAAAAAAAAATTCAAATAGTCATATAATGCTGTCAATTTCCTTTAGAACAGTAAAGAAAATGTGATCTGATGCACACAATACAGGTAAACCTACTTGAAGGTTAATCTGATACCAATCTTCCCATTTAGCAATCCAATTTACCTAGGAAGGTACCAAAACTACGAATCACTGTAATAACTCGCTCCTGAATAATTGAGTAATATTGCAAACCAGTTTTCTTACTGTTGTTGATCTCATCCAAAGCCTTACTACGACCGTTAACGAAGCCTGTATTCAAATTTAATTTATTAACATATTCTTTGAGCTGTTAAAAACATACGTATAGTATGCAGTACACATCTGAAAAGCCTCCGTCTTTTTCACTCTACAGGAATTCGAATTGCCTTATCGGCATGCAGGTAAAACCAGTATTACACAGTAAATTAAAAAATTTTTAAAATTGTATTGGTTTCAATGTGCCACAAGGCAGTTTTGTTTGGCAAGGTGTTGGATGTACTTGATAATGACTTCCGCAGCTGTTTCGCTCAGGCAAGTAGATATCAGGTATATCTCTCTCAAGTATCTACTCCCACTCCTCGCGGAATGACGCTAGTACGATACTCCTCCGACAGTGTTCGGCGGACGACCGCTTGCGTTCTAGTGCATAGCGGAATTCACATTTATCAAACGTTGAACTCAATAAAATACTAAGTGAAAAACATAAATTAAACTCATCATAAACTCCCAAATAATTCCTATAGATATTAATTAAAATGTGCCAACTATTTTAAAATCAGTTAAGTTTGAACCGTGTTTTGTGTAGTGATCCGAGTAAAGTGTTCAGTAACTTATATGTTATTTTAGTAATAATAAGTAAATGAAACGAGTGGTACTGGGAAAGTGGGAGAGGATTTGATGCCAGCGAATAAGGTACGCCAAACCGGATATTGTACTAGACTTGTTTGACTAGTTTCATAACATAGAAGTAAGCTCTAAGCGGGAATTCCAACAGAACCTTTCCGAAGACTGTTAAAACTTGCAACGAGTATAAAATTATGAGATAATTTGAATACCTGCACCTGAATATCGTCTCGCCCACTCACGAGAAATTATAAATATTTGCGTTGGAGATAAACAGTGGTTTCCATTAAGAGCACGCCACCCTAAACCCGTACGGGCCAGGTGTGGTAACAACAGGTGGACTGTACTAATATAATACGTATATATAACGTCTATTCATTTTCTTTTCCAAAGATCTATTGCTGTATAAAATTATTTGCCTAAAAGTGTTTAGCATTCAAAAGACATCAACGCGTTGGCTGATTTCTGAGATCAGATAGATGGTTTCCTGTTATTAATGTTAATTTATATCGCAGACGTGACTTCATCAGGAATAGTGGTTGCTAACACTGTAATTTAACAATATACATAATATCTAATAAAGATATCAATGTCAAAATAAACGCAGAAATAGAGCCTTTTAGTAGAAGGCATTATTACTTATTAAGTGTGATTTTAATCATAAAATTCTAAACTAATACGGGCGGGCTAAGCAAAAAAAAGGCTCACGATTCACGATTGATAATAGAACAAAAAATGCCGCGGTTTTTGCTTTTAGGTATGTATCTAAACACCTACTTATTAGGATTCCACTTGCATATTTAATAAAAACTCTAACTTATTCAATATAATAAGGTATCTTGTAAAACATCTTACCTACATCTTTTGTTTACCGACAATGAGTCAGTCAAGATCAGCTGCTAAAAATAATCAAATTAATATTATTCTCGTCTTTAATAAATAAATCGCAAAATGTTTGGGTCGTCAAATCAAATATGGCCGGACGATGTGTCATCGACATCTCCATGTCTGGGCCTCTCGGAGTCTTTGAGATGTCTCTCAAGTCAAGCAGGTAGTTGGAGATCTTTCGCAAGATTTTTTTGTCCCAAACCTTTGTGAGACATGAATTGCGTGGCTTGGAAGTTTTGTTTGCCATGCACTTGTTGCTATACCTTCGACGTTGTTATGTTCTTTTGAGGGCTTTGCGGAATTTGAATTCTTAGAATTTAAAATGATTAAAATTCTAACTCGATAGGTATATTATTGTCGATTATTTTCTATTGAACGACGTGACCAATCGTGTCCTAGATAAGTGATTTTGATAAGACTAGTAATCGACTGATGAAGCACACATTTTAGTTTTGTTTTAGTTCGTCGACATTACTTCATCATTACCATCATCACCTCAACCGTAGGTAGGTTTGCCAATCATACCTATCTAATAGCTTAATCATCATGTAGGGTAATAATGATTCCATCAGAACCTTTATGTTAGGTACATTGGCTTATCAAAGGAAGCAAGTAGGAAGCTCTGTAGAGTACTCACAGCGGTTTATTCTCCCCGCTTCCGTCGTCCACCCCGCAGGCGGCAGGCGGCAGGCTCAGGGTGACTGGCCGCAGCAATCGCCCGCACGCAGCTCCGTGATCCTATGATCGACGCTACAAAAACTCCTTCCCTTTCAACTTTTGTTGCATTTGTTATAATTCCCCATTCGATCCACTCTTGCCTCAGGGTGATATCTTTCAAAATTTAAACCCAATGGAATTTGGATAATATTATGTTTCGTGTAGCGATTAGGAACGCATAGAACTTAAATTAGTTTAAATGCGCCCGTGGCAGGTTAGGTTGGTAGGTCTTTATCACAATCTGAATTTTCAACTCGTGCTTGCCATGACAAAGAATGTGAATGCCTTTTTCAAATACCTGTTGAAGTTCGTGATCATAGTTATCTGAATCATTGATTTGAACGTTTGCAAATTCATTTGTCCCGGACATCAGTCAACGTACCTATAGTACCTACTTGTAACAGTCTGTACCCATTATGGATGGTATATAGTTATTGGAAAAACCTGCAACGTCCGTGTAGATGCATATGAACTCCATTAGTTTAAAGCTTTTCAAACCATCTCGGCATATATACCTATTTGCAGACAAGAATCTGTGTCGTTTTGTTGATCTTGAAGTCGGTAGGAGCAAACTGTTCTTCGACATTTAACCGTTGGCAATTGCGCAGAATATTGCGAAGCGTGAAAGGAACATTGGAATGCAGCGGACGTCCCTGCATTCTTATAGCCAATCCCATCTTTGAAGCGTGAGCGAACATTGCTCCGAGTAAATGGTGCCTCGAGATTTGTACTTTGAAAAGAGATAACAGATTATTCACGCCTGAAGTGTTTATCTGTCTAAGTGCAAGGCGTGTTATAAACATTCGCATTGTAGGCTAATAAAAGTAGATTTTGAAATAGAAATAATTCTGAACCGTTTGAAATAAATACTGATATGTTCAGAAAAATATATTGATCATTGGGTAAACTTTTGCTTTCCAAAAAAATTCCCCTTAACAATTGAAATTAAATAAATACAAGAAAATATTCCGATGTTACATAAACCTCACCGTTTTGATTTAACGTTGAGTTGAAAAAACATATTTGTAGACAAAAAAATTCTCTCCAACTTTCACAACGATTATTATGTGCAAATTGTTTTCGTTTCCGCATTATAAAAATCTAAAGCTAAAGAAATAATTTTAGTATTATGAAATAAACACAAGAAGGACAAGAACTACAGAATACTATAACTGAATGGAACTCTTCCACAGAACACAAAGAATGTTGCTTTATTTTTTATTCACGAAGGAAAAATATGGACCATACGTTTGTATATTTGCCAGTGTCAAGTATTTTGTATTATATAATAATAAATGTTCATAGTGAGTTTTTTGCTAATAACTTGAATAAAAATTAACTATGCAAATTAAACAGCAAATATTATTAATTATTATTGATATACCTACCATTAATATTATAAACCATATAATATAATACCATATAATCAATATTACAAACTAATCTACTCGACTTCGAAACTTGACACTGGCAGGTACTGGTAGACAATTTATTATATAAGAATAGTTACTTGGTCATAAAGACATGGTTATAAAATATTTTTTGCTTTTTTATAATAAGTTAAATAGTAGTATTAATACTATCAGTTCTACGTGCTATGTGCCCTGCCCATTGTCACTTCAACTTGCTAATCCTGTTGGCTATGTCGGTAACTTTCGTTCGTCTACGGATCTCTTCATTTCTGCTTCGATCTCGCAGAAAAATACCAAACTTAGCCCTCTACATAGCTCGTTGCGCTATTTTGAGCTTACTGATAAGGCCCGCAGTAAAAGACTACGTTTCAGAGCCGTAATTCATCACTGGTAACTCACTGGTCGAAGACCTTTGACTTGAGGCACTGAGGTATTTTGGACAAGAAGACATTGCGTAGGTTTCCGAACGCTACCCAGCCTAGTTGGATTCGACGACTGACCTCTTTCTCGAAGTTGGATCTACCGAGTTGGACTGCTTGTCCTCAGTAACCTGGATAGGAACTGATGATGTAGAACTATACAGCCCCATCGGGCTGTAAAGTTCTCGAATGTTAACCTGCAACGTAGGACGTCCACCCACAAGGTGGACAGACGATCTGATAAAGACAGCAGGACCACGCTGGATGCAGGCCGCTTACAACCGGTCTAGATGGAAATCTATGAGGGAGGCCTATGTTCAGTAGTGGACGTCCTATGGTTGAGATGATGATGATTATTAATATTATCGTCATAATTTAATCATGGAAGTTATATGTTAGCTAATAAGCATATTTCTGGGTTAAAAATTCAAAAGCGTTTTTATTGCTCAATTTCCGTCATTAGATGATCATATTGAATGTTGATTGAGGTATTCCTTAGTACTTTGACAAGCCAAAATATATAAATTAAATATTTTCTTGTTTTTAATTAATATCAATTGTTAAGGGGTCTTTTCCAGGAAAGCAATTTTACCCAATGATCAGTATATTTTTCTGAACGTATCAGTATTTATTTCAAACGGTTCAGAATTACTTCTATTTGAGACCGATTTTTCCCGCAATCTGATGCCACTATTGGCTTGTTTAGGAAGATTTATTTTGGTAGTTGAAGCAGTGGATTTTAAGTATTTTCTTTAGCAAAGGACTAGTTTTAAAGGCCGGTCAATATGTGTAGACTCCGCCGTTTGCATAACTTCTGAACTGAATCTCAGTCTCCAGGGATCTACGAACGCTTATCTCGTTAACAAAAGTTTGCCTCACACTTCACACCCACTACGAGTACAAGGCATTGTTTACGAACAAATGTTTGAAGTAAGTTGGGGTCACGAGTCACGAGTGAAGTTCCACGTGTGTACGTCAAAGAGGTTAAATTTTTGTAACCGCTATAGCATTACCCACACAACAATTGCGGTCAGTTAGTATAAGCTGCTTATAAATTCAACCATATTATATTTCGTGGAAGAGACAAAGATCGCGTTACGTAAAATAGTAATGAGCTGAGCTACCTTTATGTTGTGTGAGCTTTAGATAATTTTGCGAAGATAAGCTCCTGCAGAGCTTAAAGCTTGGTAATTATAATAATTAAGTTCTATATAGTTTATTTCAAACCTGTTGCTAAAGAAATTCCATTTATAATTTTAAGGCGCTGTCCAAACCAAATTCGCCCTCTCGCTCACACGTACTCACATTTTTGAAGATATAAAAAATACTACATGTAATTACGTAAAATAAAGACAACTAGGTTCTAGAAAATAACAATGCAAAGATTCAGTAAAAAATCTTATTTAATCCAAACGTGTATTATCATGTATAAAATAAAATCACAAAACAATGAAAAAAAATTAGAAAAATAAAAAGGCACTGAAAACTTATTTGGAGTATTTAAAATATTTTTTGTAGTGGTAGGCCTCTTTTGCAGGGGCCGCCTGGGAAAGTACCACACCTTTGTCAGTTATTCATCCGCCAAGCAGTAATGTGCAAACATTACTGTGTTCCGGTCTGAAGGGCAATGATACCAGCGAAATTACTGGGCATGACGAGATTCAACAACTAATATCGCAGGGTGACAGGCGCAGTGCAGTGCCGCGCAGAATTTATTAATTAATTTTAAAGCACTGGGTGGCACCGCAGATCAGGATGATCTCCTCTGTGGGTGGCACTGTGTCTGATATGGGCAATCATGATGCTTACCATCAGGCACCTGATTTGCTGGTCTTGTCCCTCACTATCATAAAAAAACACTATGCACCTAGTTGCCTTACGTTTAAGTTTTTATAGTTTCTCTGTTTGAATGGGCACTGTCAATGTATATTTCTTTCTGGTACAGTTTTATATAGTATAATTCCCGTCGAGTCGCACTAGTGTAATATTTATTTATTTATTTATTTAATCAAAACGGTTTAAACCTATTACATTGATTAAGAAACAATAGTATAATATAAAATATGTACACATGCAAAAAATTGAACATTATGAAATACATTAAGAATTATGACAAATACATTATGAGAGACAAAAAGAAGAAAAAAAAAAATAACAATTATACGTCACGCTCACAATACCTCAGACACTGACAATAACTTCGACCATCCATCCGCAAACAAATCAAATTCAGGGTTGTGGTCCAAGAGAGAGTTAAATGCCGAGAGAGTGCGTGGTATCGGCGAATAGGCGCGCGCTGCAGTACGACACCACGGTATGTCGAGTAACTTATGTTTCCTATTATTCCTGTGGTAGTTATTTGGGGCTGACAATCGAAACAGCTCATCGTGCAGTCCTGGGGCGTCAATCTTTCCACGAAGAATTTTGCACATAACCGTCATCTGTTGTGTGCACCTTCTAACCTCTAATGAGTTATACTGTAAGCACCCTAATAGAAATTTCGTCGGGTACATGAAGGGGTAGTATCCGTATATCCGCTTGTATAGATATCGTAGGAATGCTTTCTGGACTTTCTCAAGGAGTAGCGTATACGTGCTTTCGTGCGGGTTCCACACGCAAGCACTGCTCTCGAGTTTACACCGGACTAATGCACTGTATATTACTTTAATTACGTGTTGGTTATGTACGAGGTCTCGGGAATTCCTAAGGATAAATCCCAAGCGTCTGAACGATTCTTTAGCTAGCTCTATAATGTGATCGTGGAATGTTAACTTCCGGTCGAATGTGACACCCAAATCTTTCATAACTACTGAGCGCGAGATATTTTTGCCCTCAAGGGTGTAATTATGCAGTATGGGACGCCGCACTCGACCGAAAGTCATGGTGTGGCATTTATTGGTGTTAAATTCCATTCCGTTTAAAATACTCCACTCATGCAGCGCATCAACGTCCTTTTGTAAATTCAAACACTCTGCCTCTGATTTCACCTCAAAGTAAAGTTTCAGATCATCGGCATAAAGAAGGCATTGAGAGTGTTTGAGGACGCTGGGTATGTCGTTTACCATGATTAAAAATAGAAGAGGTCCCAATATGGAACCCTGACTTACTCCGGAACGCGTATGATAGGGTCGCGATTCATATAAACCAAGTTTAACATACTGCTGACGATCTCGAAGATCCAGAAGACCTGGAGCAAAACCCATTGAACTTAATTTTTTCTTAATTTTATTTAAGATAAAATTGCAATCGGGCGATATTCCTCAACGTTAGACTTATTAGCGCTTTTGGGTATAGGACTGACCCTAGATAGCTTCCAAAGAGAGGGATACAAACCGGTTTTCAGAGACAGGTTGAATATGTGACATAGAGGTGGGCATATGAAGTTTATAGATTGTTTAAGAATGGCAGGAGAGATACTGTCGGGTCCAATAGAACTGTTTGATTTTAACTTTTTAATACCGTTCATAACGTCATCAGGAGTAAAATGAAATATATTAACATAGTTACTATTAGGATTGCAATCTGATTGATATGCAATATCAGCGTCAAGAAGCGGTACTTCGGGTAGAAATACGCTAGAAAAGAACGAAGCGAATGCTTCGGCCGCATTTATACCAGATAACGTTTTGCCTTTGTATGTAACACTAGGTTCAAAGCCACCTTTGGATCTTAAGCTGGACAAAATTCACGTGGATTGATTCGTATGTTGTCCTCAATTCTTTTCATATATGTGTTGTAGGCATTAGTAGTGCGAAATTTGATATCTGTTCTTAGAGCAGAAAATGTGTTATAATCTACTTTTAGTTGTGATTGTTTCCATATTTTGTGGAATATGATTTTACGCTTAATATCATTAATTATATCGGAGCTAAACCAGACAGGGAAACGCCTATTTAACTTATTTGTGCGCCGTTTTTTGGGCATGCAGTTATCAAATACATCGTAAATTACTTTATAGAACTGTTCAATAGCTTTGCCCACGTCGTTAGTTTGCAAGACAACATCCCAAGAGCTATTAGACAGTAAGGAGTATAACTGGTTGTAGTCGCATTTTTTGAAGTTCCAGTCTTTGGAAGGGTCTATGTTAGTCGGTTCAAGTGGATCTAAGTGATGAGCTGTCGCGATCGCTACCTCGATATCCAACGGCGGGTGATATGCATCAGGGGGGACTATTCCATCAGTAGTTGTTACATGAATACTAGCTATAGAATCACTCTCCTGGACCAAAACGAATAATAGTGTGGGGTAAATTCCCAAATATTCACAGTGTCATAGTCACACACGAATCGAGTCACGATTGGTGTGATTGGTTCGGTACCTACAATACTTTCTAATAACTACCCGTACTTACATCAAGCCCCATAAGCAAATTGCTAGACGTAACATAACAATTATGTCTCTATCCCTTATGAGATTAATATTAAAAGTATTCAATATTCAGTGTGACAATAACTTTCTTCTCTCACGACTCACGACTCTGCCATGTTAGATGTTATCAGCTAACATTGGTGTCTGCGACTTCAGATGTCACATTTTATATTCTAATGTGTTATGATATCACACTATATACTATTATATATTATACACTACGTATCTTCCTTCAAATGTTCTCTCCATGTCATTGACTCCTACTAATTTATAGTCACAAATTAGAAAAACAAAATTTAAATGGTAAATTATGCACGAGAATTGAATGTTATTAAAAAAATTGTTAAGGCATACGAATGTATGCATAGATTAGGGTTCCATACCTAGATACCTAAACAAAACGCTTTAAAAAAAGTATGGTAAGTAATCAAAGTATGGCAAAATGCAGTAAATGGCCATAAATTTTATTGTGTTAACTTAGAAGTATGACTTCTTTTCAGGCTCAAGGGACCGCAGATCTCAGTAGTTGATATTAATTTAAACTTGATACCTCCACGCGATCCCGTTAAAAAGTTGACAACAAAGTGATCTAATAAGGGTTCCTTTTTTTCTTTTGAGGTACGGAACCCTAAAAATCAGTACGATGAGATTGAATCATCATGTTTGACTTTTACCTGGTAACAAGGATTGATAATAATTAAATAAATTACTAATATTAAATTATTTATTTATTTAAAACAAATCTTTTTACTTGAAACACGTTTTCAATAAAATATAAGCTTTCTAAAGCGTGATAAACGGTAAGTCTATTACAGTCCAATACTTATAATTTAAAATCATTTTTATGTTTAAAATGATTTATAACCTTAAGATATTATTTTTTAAATTATCGTAAAAATTTATTAAAAAATATTGATTTTGGTTGAAGAGAATCTTAAAGAGGTTGAGGAATATTTAATATTATAATAAGCAGCAATAATAATAATAATAATAGATAAGCAGTGACTCTTTTCTAGGTCTCTTAATATATTTCACGCAAACTCACGTAGCCGTTGTTCTTTCAACGAATAAATTTTAGTTAGTACAATTTTTATATGGTTACTAGGTTTTATAAGTTTAGAGTAGGTCACATTGTTTAAACACTACATTCGTTTTATGTTTATTGCATTTTCTGTTCCCAAGTTTTTTCTAATTTTCTTATATTATTATGTTTGTGTTTTCACAATTTGCTATCACTGAAACTAATAACATTTTAAAATTAAACGCTTAAATTAATCTACAGTTTATGAGTTTTGTGATAAACAATTATATTACTTACGCCTTATTAACGATAGTAAGTACAACTTTATCCTGATTGTTTTATTGTGTAATATTGTCGAATAACTTTAATTATCACTGATTACTTTTATTTTCCGATTAACGTAATAGTTTTGGACATTTACTTGTCAATAAGCTATGTTTATAAGGATTTTGGATAAGAACTACGAAATAAGACATAACATACCATCACGCTTTTTCCTGAAGGGGTAGGTAGAGGTACTCAGTTCTATAGATAGGTATATCACATTTCCTCCGTGTGTTATTGGTCTCATGTAATAGAGGGTGAGCTAATTGCCATCTACGGGCACAGTTACCGACTCCAGGCAGTTATTGTGATAATTCCTAGCGGAAAAATCCAATATTTAACACTTTTCTTGACCCGAGGATCGAACCTGGGATCTCATGATCGTCAGTCGAGCTTGCGCCCACTACGCCACAGATTAAATTATTTATTAAGACACAGATTAAAAATGACGTATTACATAGATTGTGGATTATCGACCCAGCACGTTTAGTAAATTCGATTGTTAAAGATTAGAGGCCGTAAAGGTGTTTGATGTGTTCGAAATTCCTATAGTTATTTTCCTATTGTTATGTCCGTCCGTTCAGTTAAGTCTTTAGGTAATAAAGATATTAATATTACTAGCACCTATTTAGATATCTAAAAATTCGTAAATAGCCGAACTACAAAATTCATATAACAAGCAATGGCTTCTCAGTTTCTAAGTATTATATGGTATTATTTCAATAAGACGTTACTATCCTCTTTCAATTATCAAGAGCCATAGCCAGTTAATAGTTTTATTGATATTTATAAACTACTCGTAACAAAAAATAATTAATATTAATTATGATTAATATTAATTATTAATCATTTTATTATTTTTTTAGTAACATTATACTTTAATTATACATACATACAGTCGCGGCTTGTTCCCGGTGGGGTAAGCAGAGACTATTTCCCTCCACTTGCTACGATCCTGACATACAACTCTCGCTTCGTTCACTTTTATGACATTTTTCATACATGCTCGACGGTCGTCAATTTGTTCATGAACAGTACACCTAAGTCGACCCCTACCGACTTGACCATTCACACTCGCCTTATAAATCTCTTTTGTTTATCTCCTTTCATCCATCCTCTCCACATGTCCGAACCACCTCAGCATACCCTTCTCTATCTTTGTCACTAAATCTTTTAACACGCCACAGGGTTCCCTTATCGCACTATTGCTCCTTATACATAATTTAATTATCATTTATTTATAATATTACAATTATGTAATATTATCAGCAGTGATGGCTGAAATGATGATGTGATGAACAAAAATATCATACCTAAAATAAGAGATAACAAAAATAGGAACACAATAAAATACGTATCACAAGACCCAAATTCATTCTGGTATCTCAAAAAATGCTGATAATTAGAAAGAATCATGCAAGCGGTAAGTTTTAAGTATATATCTAATAATAATTTGTCTTACGGCGACGAGCCAAGTGGGACATACAGTATTAAATCGTATTTATTGTGAAAACCTAACGAATGACCTAATTTCTTTAATACTGCGGGCTGTGTAGATCTTGAACGTCCCTTAAATAGATAGATAGATAATTTTTTTTATTATTACACCACATAATAAAAAAAACTTAAAGCTAAAATGTAACAATAGGAATATGTCTGGTGTAACAATTGGCGATCTTATCGCTAAAAGCGATCTCTTCTAGACAACCGTGCTATACGTAATAATAAAAAACATCATTATTTTTTATCTGGAATTTCTGAAAGTCGTTGAGCATAATTTGATTGGTAATTATGTACAAGCGTTTCCTAGCTACGATAAATTTGACAATCCTGTGAAAATATTACCAAATCGATGTTTTGTATTCTCCTGTTTCCTCCGGATATAATTATTGCATTCTATATATTTATATCCTGATATTTTCATAGTGTAGTCAACTATGTCCCTGTCATTTTATTTCATCTTATACACTCTCGGTGTTTTTATAGTGAACTTCTGGAAAAAAGTTAAAATGATAGGACATAGTTACTTCATCTTCGAAATATTAGGATAATATTTTGAAATATAATAATAAGTTTTCTATTACATTTTTCCATTAAGAATTATCTCAATAACTTGCCTGGAGTCTGGAACTGTACCCGGTAGATGGCAATAGGCTCGCCCCCTATTACATGGGACCAATAACATACTGGCGAAATGTGGGTGTATCTACTGTAGGACTGAGTCCTGGGTACACCTCTGTCTACCCCTTCGGGAAAAAGGCGTGAATATATGTTATGTTTTTTAAGTTTTCTGTAGTCGGAGGAAACAGGGGAATACAAAACATCGATTTGGTAAATTTTCCATAGAATTTTGTCAAACTGCTAAGAGGTCCTCTTTCCAGTTAAGAGGATGCTAACATCAGTTAGCATCTAAGTGTCCTAAGAGTATCAACCCTTAGGACACTTAGATGATTGATTATTAATGCTTACCTCATCCAAGTAGTGATTATATAATAGACCCAGCTATATTTTGTAACGACCTGATAAAATGAACAGATAACAAAGAAATTTTATTAGGTACGGGTATTGAGTATGTTTTGAAATCAAGTAAATGTACGTCTAGGCACGTGCCTAATCAATGTTCATGGGTTGAAAATTACATATACTTTACCCTATTTCCATTTTCTGTAATGATACGGCCGTTAATAAGTCTTTCTTATAACATCTATTAAAGATTCTAGATTATAGATATAGATCCTTTTAGATGATTTGCAACACAACATTCATTAATTGTAAAGCGTGCGCGCAGTGCGCTCGCGATCACATTGAAATGTGTTGGAAAATGTTGCATAGCATCTTGTGTTGTACATAAAACTGTTCACGGCTTTAGGTTTTCTCATAACAAAAACCTTTTAACGGATTTATCAAAATGTTCGTTCAATAAATTATCACTTCCTACCATCATCATCATTATCATCATCATATCAGCTATTGTTAATCCACTACTGAACATATTCAGTTCAGTTGCCAATACTCGACACGATTGGCAGGCGGGTTGTCGAGCGCAGTTCGATGGTTTTTTACAGAGAACGCTGCTGCCCATCCTTTGGATCTCTTAACCCTTAGCCGGCTCTTACGGCAACCACGGGTAAAGATGGTGGGGTACTATTCTAAAGCCGGTAAAATCACTTAAAAATTAAATTAACACCAACAGTTACAGTTCAGGCGTTCCGTCTTCTGCTGACTTCTCTAATCAGTCAACTGGCTTTATTGTCATGCAACGTATGATCCTCAACATCAGCATCTGCTTAGAGCTAGTGACGTCACGCAGGCTTGGCGAGAATGTCGTTCTATGAATACAATGGTATTTGGGTCCCACGCGACTCTATCTACGCAATCTCAACTATGATTGTCTTTTGGAGCTGTGACCGCGTTAGGAAATACTTCAAACTTATACTTTGTTGCTGTGAGCATTCAATTAATGCTTTATTCAAGAATAGATTAAGGTTAAAACAATTTTGCATAATTTTCATAACAAAAAAATAGGTATTATGTACCATATTATGTAGGTTCTGGATATTTCAATTATTCTGGGGATTCTAGACATAGGTAAAAACTTGAAGGGTAAGAAGTACTCGTATAACTATGGATAGGGCGTTCCAATGGAATTTTGAAAATTCGAATTATAATGGGTCTTAAAAGAATAGCTGAAAAATTATTGCAGTGCTTTCACGAAGTGCCTATATGAAGTCACTGGGGTTACTGTAGTAATGCATAAACAATAGCACCCAATTTGCATATTTGGGTATAGTCTACTAGATTTTCCATTCGCGTTGGCTGTTGCACTGAATCACTGCATTTCCATATTGTTCTGGATGGTTTAATTAAAGTTTGGATGGCGCCGCTTCCTGATTAACAATCAGTAATAAAAGCTGGTGCATTGTCTAGCCTACGAAGTTTTTAGCAAAGATTAAGGATTATTGATATAAAATATAGACTTAAAGGTATTGACTAAATAATTACTTCGTTATTTCTCTACTTGAACCGGTTTTGGGCATCGTGTCATTAATGATAAATAGTACAGACTTCTGGACTTCTGTCTAGCTTGGGATCTAGAAGACATTGTGTGGAAGTTGTCCCATATTTGAAGTAATTTATGAGGATATTTTTTAGCATATCTGAATCAGTCAGCTTCTAGACTCCTTATAAGTTGAGTGCATCCGATATAACTGCATTTGTAAACCAGTTTCGAGCGTAGGTACAGGTCCAGAGTCCGGTCTATTAAAGACCCGATATAAAGATCACATCTGACTTGATCTGACATGTTTAACAGAAATATTTGACTCAATTGCGTACATGTAATATTAACCGTGTCTTAAGACTTAACATAACTGAGAGTTCAGTTCAGTTTTAAATAATACTATCATATTATTTTAACCAACTTATTTGAAGCTTGAATAATTCCCTATTCTCATTTATTTTTTAACTTATTCATTTTATAAAGGGGAATTAGATTTTTGTACGGCAGAACACGCCAATAGGGTTAGACTTAAGAAGTGCCCCTGTGGAAGTCCCTCCATTGTTTTTTAACTAAAATAAAATAAGAATGTAGATACTTTTAAGTTAAATGTATAGTTAATCGACTTGAAAGGAATTTAAAATCCAAACATTAATCAGCTGTCTGTGTTAATATAAACATTTATTGTCAAAGTTTAATAATATTCACGAGGCTTAATAATATTGAGGTTTAACGAGACAGCGCTCGAAGGCTGGCTTGTTATTAATAACAATCAATTATTTTCAATGGCCTTACAATTTTCAATTAGTTACGATTTACATTTCAGTTACATATTTTAATAACTTTTGCTTGTGGTAACTATTTAATTTCGAGTACGAACTTGTACACTTTTACTTATAATTTTATTATATGTAACACTTTACAAAGTTACATAATCATGTCAGGGATCAGGGAAGAGTGTCAACCCAGAATATCATTTCTTCCAAAAAACCATTAACAGGATAGCCTCTTAGCAGTTTGACACAATCCTATGGAAAATTTACGAAATCGATGTTTTGTATTCCCGTGTTTCCTCCGAGAATAATTGATTTTATCCATAAATTTATATCTTGAAAATTAGAAGATGAATTAAGCTATTTCCCTGTTATTTTATTTTTGTTCCTTAACTCTTCATTTATTTCAAGTGAACGTCTAATTACGCGAGTAAATCTGGGACAGTTTTTCATGTTTTTAAAGGGTCATACTTCATTTAACAATGAGTTTGTAGAAAAATGAAAATGACAGGGACATGCTCACTGAAGACTTAGATTTTATAAAAAAAACCATTGCTCTGACGCAGTTATCTAGGGAGGAAACACGGCAATACGTTTGTATGGAAAAATTACCTCTCATGTTACCTCTTAAGTGACATTTTAAACCTTAAAGTAAATATAAGAAATCCAACATCAAAATTACTTTGAAAAGAGTACTTACTCTGGAAATGTCAGTAAAGTTTTTGTGGTAAACTCGTGTTTTATCGGGTCTTTGTTTAGCAATTTGCTTAACCTCATTCAGAATTAGTGTCTTTCAATGTGTATTCGAGACCTTAACATTTTGTAAGAACTCGGGATGGACAATTTGTCATACCGGCATAGCACTACGGCATAACCATTACAAGTCGACCTTGTATGCATTTTTCTCCGTTTAGATTTTGGTCAACCAGTTACTTAAATCTATGCCTGTTACCTTTTAATTTTTACATTATTAATTTTATATAATTATTTATTTTATTACTGTGATGGTTCAGGACACAGGTGAATTTTTAATAAACTATTTCGGTATAATAACAGAATCTTCTTTGTTGACCTTTCCAATATTTTTTTTACTCGTTTAATTTGTAAGATTGATGGCTTCTTCCAACAAAAAGAGTGACCGTTAACTTTTTTGTCCCATTATTTTTGGTTTACTGAACTCATGGCTGTTTTTGTTAAGGGGTCCCGGAGTGTAGCGTGTAACTTCATACAGGTAGAAGGCCAGTTTTACGAACGGTAGGTCGGTACAATACCTACTCTTTGTGGAGTGTTCATGGTCTGCCGACTGCGGCGCGCACTATGGGCCTCAGACATAACTCGTTCAACATTTATGAAATGCCAGGCCTTTGCCCGTGACTTTGTTGGTATCAGTTGCGTTGTGTTCGTCATTGTTTGCATATTTTCCTGCGTTTGACTCAAACGAGATGAGAAAGGTCGTGATGATAGTGAAAAAGAAGGTCTTCAAGTCAAGAGTGAATGGGTATCTTCTAGGCAAGCACGCACCATCGTCGACCGCGTCGTCACATACCATCAGGTGAGACTGCGGTCAACTGCTTGGATATACAGTAATAAAAAAAAAAAAAAAGGGGGATGAATTTTTAAATTGTTGGGAAAGCTTCCGAACATATATACTTAAATTCGTTTTACTTTCGTTTAGAGTTACTTCCTCATATAAATTACCTGAGTATCTGTAAACTACGTCATCTTCCCAAATGGTATCAGGCTCCCAGTTTAGATTTAATTACCACTCCGACGGAGAAACAGGTGACATCGCCAGGAGCGTGCCACCCTTCCTTCCCCTAGCCCCTAATAACAATAGCTGGGTGGTCGTGTTGCCATACACGTGCTTTTTTAACAGGATGCAAGAAATGTGTTTTTACAAGAGCATCATAATTCTTGGCAAAAATGTTCACTTTTAAGCATGCTCATTTACTCGCGTATTTATTAATTTACAATTTACCTGATGGCTGGGTAAATGGCTGTCAGTCAAGTCAGGCCTCATGATGGAAATTGATTAAGGTGTTTATATTAATTCTACGTACAATAATTAAATGAAGCAAATGCCCTAGATTTGTATAAAAAATTATGGTGACTTGAACCTGGCTAAAAGCGCTGCCGCCATAAATAGCAGCTGCACGAGACTGTTACTTTTTAAAATTTCGCCAGTTTATTGCGATATAAATAAAATTTGAGAGGAACGGTAGTTTTGCTTTAGTATTATACGAAGCGAGGACTTTAATAGGCTTCTTAAATCACTGAAAGCTGCACTATATTTATTGTCAAGGGCCAGCATGGTACAGAGATACAGTTTTTATCTTGTTAGTGTACATAAAATTAATGCATTGTCAAAAAGAGATTACGGAGACTGTTGTGACTATTGCCGTGGGGTGCCGGTAATAGAATACCCCACCGTTTCGACCCGTGGAAGCCGTAAGAACCGGCTAAGGGTTATCAGGTCCAGAGGATGGGCAGCAGCGTCCCCTGCGTAAAAATCATTAAACTGAGCTCGTCAAACCGCTTGACAAGCGTGACGAGTATTGGCAAAACACCCTCTAACGGGGGAGGCCTATGTCCAGAAGTGGACTTCCTACGGCTGAGATGATGATGATGATAATTGTGACTATTGGACTATTGTCCGTCCCTGCTCTGTTACTTATGATCGTGGTTTTATCGAGAATTTGCTGCTCTTTTAATATAATTGTCACAAATCTTTCAATGCGTCAACTGCGAGTGTTGACACGGTTCGCAGTTCTCGCGATTCACGACGCGAGCGTGGAGAAGACAATGTTTCGCGTCTTAGTTCACGCAGCGATTCACGGCGCGACGGAGCACGCGATTCGCGCGCGAGTGCGTGGAGAGTCCAAAAGAGCAAACTGTAGTCTTATTTTGGAACAATTTCCTACATTATAAAGTCAACTACAACTCACATTTCCAAAACTCACTATTATACTACATTGTGCTCTCGTACTTATTGTAGTTTACGCATTATTAAGTATAAGTACATAATATACCTATAATATATCAAATGCGATTCTCTCAACTCACGTTTGTAGTACGCACTACGTAATAATACGCATACATTTTAGCTCACGCCACACGCCATATGGCTCTCAAGTTACAGTTTACCACTGACATGTGAATTATCTCAGTACATAAACGGTGTCCAGCCTGCGGTCAGGGCTGTCCGGTTGGTTCACTTGTCAACGGCCTGCATTCCGCACAATATACCTAATGTGCTTGGTGACTTTTGAGAAAAACATAATGGTTTATTTTGAACAAGTTTTAAAGTTAAATTATTCAGCATCAACATTTAGTTACATTTTTTTACTAAAAAGTGCATACAAAAGAGAGGCACGACTTAAAATATTATGTCTGTTCACAGCAGACATGTGCCGCCGGTATGTTAATGTTTATATCCCAATCAAATGCGAGCGTAGCTTCGTAAATATATGTACAAAAAAGTCAAATAGTAAACAGTATCACACGCATCAACGCCCTAATACTAAGCTCAGAAACCGGACGCACAGTGTGTAAGTGGCGGACGTGTGACAACCCTCGATAGAGGCTGTTTTATAGAAAGGAGCACGCGGGCCCAAGGACGACGACGTGTGCGCCGGTTGTTCACCTCGACAGGAGGCGCGGGAACATGGATGAGAGCCGAGAGCTACTCTTCGACCGGGCCCTGAGGACCTACCTCGGATATTCGATGACATTTACGATCTAGACAATAATACACATTATCATAAAACTTCACTGCACTATGTTGCGGGGTGTAAAAAGTTACGTCAATGACATAGGTGAATGTGTAAATGCGCTAATGTTGAGTCAGTGGCCAGTGCCAGCCATTAGCCTACCGCTGTATACAGAACTACGACGCTACTTCTTTGACATCCGCCCAAAACCGACGGTTTTTCGATTGCCAATATATCTGTAGAATGTCCTCCCTAAAACTAGCAAGAGAAAAGGGTCTGTCGCGTGGCTATCGGCTCATAAATTATGGCCAGCCTTAATATGCCATCGACTGACGCTGACTCATAAGGTTGTGTTTGCAGAGAGAAATTGATAGCGCTAAGCAAACTAAGATTGCACAAGATACTAGTAGCATAGTAGCGTGAAATAATATCAACTCTACCGAGAGTAGTCCCCAGATCCGGTCCTAGCATCGGATCAACATTCCACGGAGGTGAATCGCTGTATAAAGCTTTATCTGCAAAGAGAGCTAATGAATTCTTAACGGTAAAGGTGGTAAAGTGGTGTCAAATAGCAATAAACTTTCAACTTTTCGAAAATATAGTAGGAGTCCATTTAAAGTTCTAGAAGCTATGAAATTGGCTCTTATAATGAATAATATTAATCTCTGAATATTGATATAGAAACAGCCTCGTGGATAATTTTTTACATATCACATATGATCAAAAATGAAAAACTGCGTTGAGAGGACAGGTTGCCAGCTGTCATCATTTAGCAATATTTTCTCAGAATATCAGTACTTGAATTGCCGTCTTGAAAACTAGTTTACCACGCGCATCTATAATTTAATATCACAGGATGTGATTATTTAAATAGTTACCAGTGTGGGCTAGGATATAATTATTTTAACTGTTGGGGTATGCGATGTTGGACATAAGATAAATTGTGTTTGAAAGAGAGCTAATCATATATTATTGTAGGGTTTGTTATTATCCTCTGAGGTGCTACAGTTCGGATTAGGCCGGGTTGGTAGGCCTAATTTACTTAGACATTTCTCCAGGCATTTAAATTCCGTGCTTGCTGCTTCCATCTTGTGATACCGATAGTCTTTGGGTACTTTTGTAGTGATATCGTCTACTTATAGATTATCTAGGTTGATTGTAGGTCTTGTTGTCACTCTTACTACTATTCAGTTGCACCAATGACAGGATGGTGGTGGATAAAGGGAACTTTTTAAAGTACCTATAAATAAGCCTTTTAGATCTTGACGATAACTGGGTAATTTTCCTTACACATTTACCTACTTTTATAGTACTGGTGTTACTTTCTTTTTATTTTATTTTAAACACTATAATATTATGTACGTATGTAATTGCCTCAAACCGTTTATGAACAGCAATTCTAAACATGTATAGAAAACAAGTAAACGAGGATTTAATTGGCTAAACGTGCTATGAATTTGGTGCCATTACGTGGCATCGTGACTTTGTATATTTATAGGGGAACCTTGTCGGATTTACTTAAACAAGTGATAAGAAATTCAAAAAACATAATATATATTAGTTTTTGTGTCAAATTTTCCTAAAAGTAAAGTGGATTCTTTAAATTCAAAAACCCGTTAGTTAATTATGTAAATAATATGTGATGCAAGTTAAGGTTTTTACGCTCATGTATCTCAAATGACTCATGATGACTAAAAGGACATTTTGAGGAGGAAATAATGACGTGATGTTACTCGTTATAGACGTGGTCTGAAAAAGTTACGCGACAAAATGGCATATTTATAGGAGGAATGAAGATCCAATGCCCTGGGTGGTTTGGCGATGGTCAGCAGAGACCTTTCACTGCAGGATCGAATCGAAAGAATAAGCAAAAAAAATATAAGCATATAATCAAAAGCATAAGAATTAAAAACAGGACAAACGGTTTGTTTCGTAAGGTTCACGACAGCTAAAAATATAACAGACTGAAAATATTATCTGAAATGTGCTATACATGAACACAGCTAATGGTATTTGAACTATATTTTTGACAAAAGGTCGTTAAAGATTAAAGTATTACAATGATAGGGGTTCGTGAGAAATTTTATCTCGTGCAGGAGTGAATTGTGGTTGAAATAAAAGTGCAAACTTCATCGTCAAATTTATTGTAAATCTATAAAATATTGTTGCATCAGGTATTTGTTATAGCTCTCATAATAAAACTTCATAGAGTTGTTCTTTATTCGGTCTGTTACGAAAGTGATTGGTAATCTGATGAAGCACCAATTGTCAGAGCAAAGATTGATGGAATCGAGTTTCGCACTCATTTTTGGGATGGCTTAATAATAATTTGGTTATGTAATTGTGCTTTAACGCTCACATTTGTGGTAACGATTTGGTTGATGCAAAGCCATTTGGTTCAATTCATGACTGTTACTAAATTGATATTTGTTATTGTTTGACCACTTTGAAATGCTAAACTCAAGTAATTATCAAGCATTATGCAAATGATGTATAACGTTGTGCCGTGGGGTTACGGGCCACGGAAATAGTACCCCACCCTTCCTACGCATGGTTGCTGTAAGAGTCAGCTAAGGGTTATTAAGATCAGATAACCCTTGCCGGCTACAGTGAAAACGGGCAGCAGCGTTTTCTGAGTAAAAACATCGAACTGCGCTCGTCAACTCGCCTGCCAAGCGTGGCGAATCTTGGCAAATCTCATGGAGGCCTGAGTCCATGATATCATGGTAGGCGGGCTAGAAGTCCAGTTACCATCGCTCATTTTGATTAGAAACCAGTGCTTCAGATCAAAGCCTATGCCAATTCAGTGGCTGATCATCTGTTAATATAGGTCGCTTGGATTGACATTGAAAGGCGAGCGACCGTCGCGTCTCCGCGTCTTAACGGGCGCACATTGTTGGCTCCAAGCCAACTAGATCACATCTCATATTATGGGTAAACAGTGTTTAATGTTTAACCTCTTCACAATGCATCGCGAAACGTTTGGATGAAAATGGCACTATCAAATTGCGAGAAAAAATTAAGGATGTCATTTACAGATAAATAAATAATTTAAATATTTTTATTCAAATAAACAGTAAATATAACCTATGCTATCTTTTACATTTCATTGCTCATAATAATTATACTTAGTCTATTATTATAAAGAGGCATATTATATTATAATGATTCTGTTAAGTAATTGAAATTGCTATGTCCGAAACTAGACGGAAGTCTGTATCTTCGAAAAGAGCAAGATTCCTCTTTTGACAAACAGGCTGTATCATAAAATCATTGGAATAATACAAAATTATTTAAATTACAAAACGATACAGACTCGCTGCATGCAGTCGGCTGCCGAATGTCACCATTTAGAGTTTTTAGAGTGAAGATTTTAAAAATATATACGCATGCTATGATTGTTTTACTTTACGTACTGTCTAGGCATCCTATACTATACAGATTTTGTGACTCCAGTGGCTTATGCATTATTAGCCACGTTATTTTTACAATGCCAGACTAAACAGTAACTGTACTACAGCGTTAATTAGGTATGAGTTTATAGATACGCAAGACAGCCTTGACGACTTGACAGTTTCTTTTTTAGCCATCTCGTGGTATGTGGGCTAGATAATTTGTGAAACATTGGAATGCGGTATGCAGTGGTCCAGTTAAGGTGTATTGCACATTGACGGACTAAATCATTTCCACCCAAATGTTTGTTTTGTTTTAATGCAAGCGACACACATTGGCCATATTAAATTATACGCATTGATGCAAATATTATGACTATTGTGTTCATTATGTGCATATTATGCCAATTAGTTGAATAAAATAACGCGCTCATATTGGTTGTTACCTCACAGCCTAATTTCTTGTCTTGATCTTTATATTATTTAGACATTCTCAAAAGAGAGCCGCAATACTAAAGTAAAGGCTTAGATTATAAATTACCCCACCCTTCTACTCGGAGTACGTAACCATTCACTTTAAAGATAGATCTTTACATCAATACCTTCAGACCAAAGTCTCCGAAGCTCGGACTAATCAGCATACTGATTGACATGATTCATTTACTACCGGGAAGCCAAGTCAGTCGGACGCATTGACAGCCGACAGTCGACTTAGCTCGTCTTCCGGTCATTAGACGAAGCTATTATTTCACTCTCACAAGCTGCCGCAGCGGAAGCTTCGTCCCTCGAACGATGATCGATGGCCAATAATTAGCTGTTTGTAAATACCTAATTGAGTGCTAATTGTTGTTCCTGTCCAGTTACTAGTTACACGCAATTTAACTCAATAATTATGGCATACGAGTCTAAGTAATTATCTATTAGCATTATATTGGCATCAAGTATTAGGTATTATTGCATAGATAAGTAGATTCAATGTGTAACAAAGTTTAAGCAGTTTAATGGTGTAGGAAAAGTTATTCCTCGGTGGCGAAGTGGGCGGAAGCTCGACTGCCGATCAGGAGATCCCGGGTTCGATCCCCAGGTAGGCAAAGTGTTAAATATTGGAATTGGATTAGAAGTTGTCACAATAACCTGAGTTCTGGAACTGTGCCCGGTAGATGGCAATAGGCTTCCTCCCTATCCTATTATATGGGACCAATAACATCCTGGCGAAATGTGGGTATATGCCTACGATGGGACTGAGTCCTAGTCTCTGCCTACCCCTTCGGGAAAAAGGCGAGATTGTTTGTTATGTTATTCCATATTATTATTAACTAGTTTAGGTTTTAATCACATCGTTCGGTAACTTAATTGGTTTTTGCTGCCATTCTTCAGCCATTTAATCTGTGTGCTGGTATATAATTTTCTATGAGTAAGGAACACGGGACTATTTTCAGGTTTAGATTTCATACCACCACTAACATTTTATTAGTCCTAGGTTGTTGTGCCAAGTGATGAAAGTGCTATTATGTGTGCGCATTGCGGATTTTCATTTTTGTAAATCTGCCAAGAAAATATAGACAAGAATACGTGGGTAAAAATAAATAAATTGAGCATGGAATGAATTTGAGCATTTCAAGCGAATAAGACCGTTAGTCTTTTAAATATAAAATATGTAGTTCTATATTATATTACATTTCTTTTATATACTCAGAATACATGATAAAAAATAATTTATCTTCAACGTCATTTTATCGATTATTAAAAGTACATTTGTACTACCTGTTTACCTAATGCCCTAATAATACAGCGCTTATCTGTATTTGAATTGTACGCATTTGCGGAAACGATGATAAGAATTAGGTCGATGACACTTCTGAACGAAGTTTATATAAATTCCTTCATCCTATTATCTCTGTAGAATTTTGTGTGTATTTTAGGTTAATCAAGCATACTTTACCCATATAATATTTTATGGATTTTCTATAGGCTGGAATGTCTCAGTATGGATTTTCGAAATGTTTTATAGCTGTACTATCGTTTAGACTTTTTTTTTTTAAAAGGCTAGTTACTACTAGCTCATTTCCACTGCAATTCAATAAAAGGATTATAGACCTATTCTTCTGACCGTAATCTCGCTTTCTTAACCTAAGTCTTCTGACTTCTGATAAATGAAATATAAAAACTATTAGATTTTACAGACGTCCAATTTCCTCTATGCAAAGTTAAAATAAAATTCCTGGAAAACAATCAGTTCCAGATCAAGTACTTTACTCAGAGAGGGTAAAAAGGCATTCAATGATGTTATACCTGTGGTTATACTATGAATTTTCACACGGACCCTTCATTTTATTCGATATGCGTGGGAACGGTCGTTTTGCGTGCCAAACTCGTATAGACATTGTCTTTATGTACCAGATACCTATTTATTTTGATTCAAATAAGGGTGGAAACGATCGCTGACGGTTCAAAACCAGTGTTTTTGCCGATACAAAATTACCTTTTATTTGAGGAAAGTGTAAATAGAAATACATTCATGTTCAGTTTGCTTAGAAATTCTGCTAGGAACCTATTATAAGCGTACGATGATACCTATGAGATCCAAAGGACGGGTAGCATCGTCCTCTGTGTAAACCATCAAACTGCGCTCGCCAACCCGCCTGCCAAGCGTGGCGAGTATTGGCAACAACCCCCCTGATGGGGGAGGCATATGTTCAGCAGTGGACTACCAACTGCTGGATGATGATGATACCTATATACCCCTGGATATCTTATAAGTAGTCAATACTTTTAACAGGTATTAATTACACCTAAGTGTGTTTAATTAACATCACTTATAACACTAAACAACTTTCAAAAGAAATATATGACAAATTAGAAAAAAAATCGACTTCCCATACAAAATACTAATTGGCTATTATGGTTATTATGGAAAGTCGATTTTTTTGCGAATTTCCCAATTATTTCTTTTGCAAATTGTTGTGTTGGAGGGGTAAATGAACCCCCTTAAGTATTACTACACATTTTTGTAACACGTTGTATAAAATGTAATGATATTTAAAAAATCTAGGAAAATATCTAAACTAGAAAATTAATATTCTTTGCAAATCAAAATCTATAAACAATAAAACACTGCCCACAATACTGATACGTTATAAGAACGTTATAGGGCCGTGGGCGGAAAACAAAGATTCTTTGTAATGTATAAGACCTTGCCCACTAGACCGTGTCGTGACCGTGCACGGCGTGTTAGCTCTCCGTCAACAATTTCTTTAAGAATTGTGTTAATGTTAATGGCGAATGCTATATATATATTGTTATATATTGTTATACATATAAGAACTAGCCTATGTATGATATAAAAATGTATATATATATAAATGTGGCAGTAGGCAACATGCTTGAAGTTACAGTGATAAGTAATAAAGTCATTTGCTAGAAGCTACAACCTATTTATAGATAGGTAAGAACATTACGTGATATACCACAATACGGCTTCTGCTACATACCCACGCACCATATTATCAAATCGACGAGTGACGACGTTAATGCGCCTTCGATTAACCGACGCAAATTGAATTGTTTCGGTCTACATACGATCACACGCAAACCCGTTTATTGCTCTGTGCTTCAAATGAGAAAATTACCTGTTATAAAGCCCTTGAATCTCAAGATGGATTTACTCCCGTAATCAAGTACACTACTATGAAGTCTCACAGTGCGCCCTAACGCATGGGGCCAATAAATTATGGGGCAAATAAAGAACACAGTGAGAAATGCCTTACTTAGCACAGTACCTTTTAGTACCTACACACACTTAGTACTTAGTACTTACAAGTATTGTTTTTGAATACGGGTGTTAGTTATTTGAATTTGTGGTCTACGAGTAGATTCGAGTCAAAAGATGACGAGCTAAACGCCCGTTCTAGTTGATCCATCCAATTTGATCCCACGGTAAATACCTTGGGATCAAGACGCAGCGCTGGCCTTTAATGCAAACTTCGGGACGCGTTGGATTTCAAGAATTTTATATTATTTAGGTTCCAACTTTTGCAAGGTTAGCAAGTTTTGCAAGTTACTCTAAACCATAAAACATAGCAATATAGCATAGCAAGGTGCTATATTGCTATGTTTTATGGTTTAGAGTCTATGAAACTAGGTTACAGAATACTAAGATTGACAGGCACCGAGTGCTGCTTATGTAAATTAAAATATGGTTCACATTTATAGGTTTTTACAAGTAACTCATCGTATTACTTGTCATTGTTTCAGGATTGACCCACCAGCGCAGTCACAATTCCAAATGGAGAACAAAAAGACAGTCCCTGCAACTCAACAACCGCTCACTCAACAACATGTGATGGCGCACCACGTCCACCCCGACCAGATATACACGCAGCATCATCCTCAGATGGCAACACATCTAACCTCGGCACAGGCTGGTCAAATACAACCTAATGGCGTGATGCATCAACTCCTCCAAAGCCAGTACCATTCAAATATGAATGCTAGGTCACCTTTACTCGAAAACAGACACGAAGTCTACGGAACAGGACACAATCACGACTATGCGAGGCATTACGGAGCTAACGACAATTACAATTACCCACAGTCACCACCGAGAGTAGAAAGAACCGAAATCCATACCGACCACAACGTCAACCACGAACTCCTTCATACAGTCCCGAAAGGATACAATGCGGAAGTCTACCAAGACTATCTTAAACGCAACCCACCGAAAGACACCAATCAAATATACCAAAACCATCAACCTACGTATAGGCCTAATGTTAATCAATACGGTTCAAAACCATATCTTCCGTACTCTAATAGGATAGGACCGCAGAGTAATACGGAATTGCTGAGAAGACAGTACACTGAAATTCAGCAAATGAAACTGCAGCAGCAAATGCATTATCAGAATCAAGCGCAGATGCATCAGCAACAGAAGTTCGCTGAGCGACAACTGTTGCTGCAACAAATACACGGCGTACAACCACCGCCTAATCTACAGAATAGCATATACTCAGACAGTTCTTACAGAGACTTAGATCAATATAGTAAAACAGATTTCAGTCCAGAAAGTCAAATAAGTCAGGGAGAAATAGACAGATACGCGAAAAATAATGAATATAGGGAAATGGAGAAGCAAAATCGCCAGTATCAAGAACAACAGTGGAAGTCTAAACAAGAAGCTGAAATGAGAGAACAGGAACAACAGTATGTTAGTAAACGTCAAGAAGGGAACCACGATAAGAGTCAATCACCACCTTCGGATTATAGTAACCAAAAAAGTAATCTAGGATTAATTTCACCTATGAAATCGAGTGAATCAAGTTCACCTAGTATCAAGTCTCCATCTTCGGAAAGCCGGAGGAGTAGCAGCGGTGCTCAGGCTCTGAGGTCACCGATAGCTCAACGCATTCCTTCTGCACCTGTGGCGATGTCTGGAATTTTATACAAGCAGGGATCAGATGGCTTGAAAGTTTGGCGAAAGAGATGGTTCGTCCTGTCGGAGTACTGTCTGTTCTATTATAAAAGTAAGTTAAATTAAGTAATGATTAAGTTGATTAACGCTAAGCATTTCTAATGGCAATTCCACGTAATATCGCTTATTTTTGGTTTTGCGTAATTTTCTGTGTTAGTTGCCTATTTAAGTTTAAAACGACTTACAGATTTGACTGAAAGTTATTATTTACTGCATCGATTCTGGAACATATATATAATAACATACACAGGGGCTTTTAAATCCCTCTTTTTTTTTTTCATCTATATCTACATCGCCGACGACGGCCATTTCACGAAAACGCTTACGGCGCCGTAGATTATTAAAAGATTGTACGGGATTGTGTTCGATTTTCGTTTGAATCGCATATACGCGCAGCAACTGCGCATCGTCTGTGATGATAAGAATCGCAATGGGCAGAGTTTCCCAGCCAATCACATTTATGGTGTAAATACTATTAAACATGTCTTTGTTCCAGGTCAAGACGAAGAAAAGCTTTTAGGATCAGTGCTTCTACCTTCATATAGAGTATCAGCGTGTACTTCAGAAGACAAAGGGTTGAGAAAATATGCATTCAAGTTAGAACACGCCAATATGAGAACATACATCCTGGCAGCCCCTGATCAAGAGGCCATGATGAAATGGGTGAAGGCGCTGACCATGGCCGCGTTAATGCAAAATATTAGGTAAGATAACAATGTTATGGTATTGATCTGATAAATTGTAATTAACAAAATAGATCGTTGATCATTCATAGTTAAATCTTTTGTTAAATTTGACACCTGTCATTGTTAAAAGCATTGTGATCTAATCTCGAATCATTCAAATGTAATAAGTTCATGTGTCTACCCCTGGTGAAGGAAGGTGGAGGTGGCGAACTAAAAGAAATTATAGTAGTTTGATAGGTTAACGGAACAAAAGCCATATTTGGCATATAACTGAAAAATACAAAATCATTAGCATATTATAACTGGCTGATTTCCCTTTCAGTTCTGTAAAGTAATAGTGATTGTGTACAAAAAGATACACATTCACGTGGTGTAAACAAAACTACTTTGGGGATTCTCAAGTCTCCTTACTACACTACCGTGAACATGTGCATGTTTTTTGTTTGCAAATCATGCGTTCGCATTCGGGTGCTAGGCGATGTGTGGGTCGCCTTTAGGTAGCTATTTACTACATAAAATTAGGATTATTTACTTTTGCCCCTCTTCAAAAAGTTCTGGGTACGCTCACATGGAGCCTGTTTTGCATCAAAGATCCAAAAATAAAGCGACGAATGCGTCACCTGAATTGAAATGTTTATTTTCAGTGATCAGCCACAAAAGCAAGGAGACCGAACAGCTGCGAAAACAGAGGTGAGTATTACAACATCCCAAGTAAAGTCTGCGCGCGAGCTATGTGACATCGACCTTGTGCTATTTAATTTTATATTGAAAAAAATGAAACGCTTTTATATTATAAATAAACAAAACCAAATTCCACAATAAATTAAACATAATTAGAAAATAATATGAAAAAAAAAATACAGTCACAGACCATATTGATAGAAATTGTTCAGTAGGTACTCGATTCTCGTTCAAAATATTATACTGTAAGCAATTTAAGGTTGTTATACTAAAATTATGGACACAGTAAGTAATCGGTGGCTCTGAAAAGATATGTAGGTGCTGTGTAGTTTTCTTTGCTTTTAAAGGCTTTTATTTTTATCCGATGGATAAATATCCTGTCTTTGAATATATGGCCGGTGGTTTACAAGTCACCGTATACTTACTGTGTGCATAGACTAGTACCAACCTGTCGCAGCAGGTGATCGACTGTTAGTCTGTCAGAGCGGAACCAAGGACAGCTATTACGAGCCATTATAACTGCGAATAATAGGACATTCAAGCTTGATTCTATCATTAACCACTTTATATGGACGCATCTACTTACCATTGACATACCAGATGTGGTAGGTCATTATTGAAATGGAAAAATTAGTTCAAATAATTATAAAACTTTTACTAGTACATGGAATTTAATTATATTCTATAGATGCAAAAGACCAGTCTGAGTGTAAATAATGATGATTATGTCTTATTCATAATAGTAATAAAAATACATGTTAAGTTCAACGTTATGATATTTTATTATATGTTGCGTCCGTGGCCCAGCGGAAAAATACGCGGCATTGAATCTGTCCCTGGGTAGAATCTCACATGTAGACTATTCACCTGGGCGCTACCGCGTTTCGGACGGAAACCGGCTGTATCCCATCAGATATGTCAGTCGTTGGTCATGTCGTACATGTCACATGGTACATGTCAGGCCTTGTATGAATCTTGGCGACCTAAAACTGACAATATGGCTTGTCCACATAACCCATATGAATTGACTCGAGCAGTGTAATTGGGGTAACCCGTTTTGTTAGAGTATAAATTCTCAGTTCTTTAATGCAGAATCTGAATTTAGTTTATTGCATAAAATGTAGAGAATTTGAGATGTTACATAATAATACTATTTCAACAGTTTCTTCCATGTAGAACATTCAATAATATTTATTGAATGTTCTATTTTTAATTATTAATATAAATTAAATTTAAATACTACTATCTACGAGTAAATAGGCAAATGTCAACTAAATTCTTCACGATCGTCATAAACAATCCATTAAGAAACATCATTTGTATAGAAATAAAAATTATAATATTATGTCAGTGACTAGATATTATCCTTTAAAAATTCGTCAATAATGTAATAAGGCTTTAGATGTCTACATCTGCAAAATTGGTTCATTCACAGGACGATGACGGAATACCAACGTACGCAAACGCACCGCCGAAACCGAGACGATCTAATGAAGGATACAATTCCCCTAGTCCTGATATTATGTAAGTAACATAGTAATTATTAATGCTTGTGTAGGAATGTTATCCCAACAAATAAATATCGATTGGCACCCAGCAGGGACTCTAGGTTCTATGCAAATTTTGTTGAGGTTCAAAGGTATCCTTAAAGATATCCTTAGTAGGTATATTTTTTTCATAATATCTTGTTTAAAATTCTGCCTATGTGTCAAGTTATTAGATATGGACATTAAGTTACGACTTATTAAATTACAGGTACGATCCAAACTATGACTTACTCAAAAAACCAGCATCACACTACAGTCAAGGCACTGGACACAACCGATACGACCACGGAAACTATTCAACAAGTCCAAACCAAGAATTCACTCGCAGCTCAAACCAAGAATTCACTCGCAGCCCAAATCAAGAATTCACTCGCAGTCCAAACCAAAATTACACTCGCAGCCCAAACCAGGATTACACTCTCAACCCACAATCTCCTCCGCCTCAAACACAATATAAACGTTACGACGCACAAAATCTCTCATTAACCTTACCCAGTTCTGACATTGACAATCCGAGCACATCTGCTAAGTACCAAAATAACTCACAATCACCTTATTTCGATAGGAATCGTCAAATGAACGATAAGCAAGATCAAATTTACGATCATCAACCTCAACGCAATCCATTCTTGCAAAACACACCTCAGATGGAAAATCCTAAAGAGAATGATGTACAGATCAGATCTCAAGGCAGATCTCAATCTGTAAATGAATATTCTGAATCAAGAATGAATGACATGACTGCGTGCAATAGAGACGTTTATGGTGAACTAAATGTTAAAACGAGTAGATCAGGCAGTGCAGTCAATGAAAGATTTTTGAATGAAAGACGTACGCCTGATGCTTACGGGAGATCAACCACAATGACTGCTTATAAGGGCAAAATGGGAGATTACGAAGATGTTTACGGAAATTACGCGGCAGATAAAGAACATGGTCAGTTGTACGGTAAATCTCCGAATGCACAAGCAAGAGATGCGGTTAGCATTTCCAGCCAACAGCTACAGTCACAAGAATCTGCTGGAAATTATGTGAGTGATCTATATTATTTTATTAACTTTTTATTCACTATAGCTGATTGTATTATATTCGTTACGATATTTTTATATAAAAAGCTTAGTTAATTTGTTAATCTAAACATAGAATTTTTTCATAGGTTCCGGAAAAAACATTCAGCGGACCTTCAGTTTTAAGAAGAAAGAAAATGCAAGCAAGTGGTATTCAACCTTCAATGCCAAGGCCTCACAGTGCAGATTTTCTTGAATATGAATCTAAGAATGAAAGTCTAAATAAAACTATGCCCGCGAGGAATGTGAGTGAGGTGCCCAGACAACCACAACGACCTAAATCTAGTCTAGACATAAATTCTTATTACGATCCCAGCTCAGACCGATACTATTCCGAAGAAAGCTACGCAGAAAAAATGCGGCAATCCGCACATTATTTGCAACAGCAAGGTAATTTGGGACCGAAAACTATGGACATTCCTCTAGCGAAGTACGCCAGTGGTTTAGCCCAAAAGCAATTAAGTTCAGCGTATTCTCAGATTACGAACAACAATTTTGAAAAGGAATTTGCTAATAAGAATACAGACAACGTAAGCTACAGTTCCAAATATGGTGATTTAGAAGGTTTAAACTCTAACTGGACCCTAAAAGAGAAAGGTAATGAAAACCAAAAGGAATACATGAACAGAAGCGGTAGTGTGATGAGTGATGGATCGGTTGTTAGTGGATATGTAAAGGATATGAGCAGATATGATCCTAACTCTGATGGGTTTATGAGGTCTGCTAGTGCTAGACTTCCATCTACTTCGAACGATAAAGAAGGAGAGAAAAAGGTTCAACAGGTATGTTTAATAATTATCATAAAGTTTAGTGCTCTATTTGCTTACATGATAATTATGTTTATAAAATATGTTTTTGCAGCGTGAAGAGTCAATGAAAAGGTTATTAGAATGGAAACAAAGGATGTTACAGTCACCTTTGACAAGAAAGAGTACACCAGCAACCATATCGTTAGCGAGATCTTTAAACCAAAGTCGACAATCACTGAGGTCGGATCAGTATAACCCAAGACAGAACAAAACATACGCAAATGCTTCATACAATAGTTATTCCTCGGATGATGAAGGTACGTCTGATCTTGTATAATTTTTGTTAGGTTTAATGTAGTTATTTATTCGTAGCATGTAAAGTTTTTATCGACATTAAAAATAGGTTAGCATGTTGAGAATTTTGCATGAATTCAATTATTTATTTACAGTAAGATCTCTTAAACTACGAAGACTGATTTTCTTGGATTTTAGTTTTCAGTAGTTACATTTTATTTTTAACTTTTCGCCAAATTTAGTACATGTAATAATATTACTTATACTGACTTATACACATTCAACATGACCGATAGTTATAGCTTTTTACATTAATTCAATAGGCCATTCAATACTTGTTTCATATTCGACTCACATCAATTAAAATGATAATAAAATGCCATTTTTATTATAATTTAATTCTATTAATTTATATCTTCTATTTATATGCAGTAGCATTATGATGACTTCGCTTTACGGATGGGAACCTTCCTGCCTGTGGGGATATTGTGCCACTAACAAGTCTTCTTTGATTCTATACGGTGGAGGGTTACAACTATACTCGTAGTTTTGCATCACTCTAACACTTGAGGTCTACTAACACATGATCGTCGTATGAATTTATGAATTGTTGACTATCCAGTTAGTTATTGTCGGTTTCACTTTTGCACCTCAGAGGAAACATCGGACATTGATCTGCAAAAACCCAGAGAAATGCAGGCAGGAAGGTCTCGTAAAGTGAACCTAATAAGTCCTACTGTAATGCGACCTAATACCCCGCTCGCGCCTTCTGTCGATCAAGTTCATGATAACAATGAGATACATAATGTCGAAACATCTAAAGAACTTAATAAAACTAAAGAAAATACATATGAAAATATACTTTGCACCATATCGATTCCTAAAGTAAATATAGACTTGGGCCAACATGATAACGAACTGTCTAGTAACTATGAAAAGACAGAAACACTTGAAAACTATAAATCAAATGACATTGAATATGGTTACGAAACTCATGAAAGTGAAGCAGAGTCTGAAACACAGGTAGAATATACAGACAATGATTTGGATGAAGTATTACTCGAATCAGACGCGGATGCTCAGCAAACTGAACTAGCAGCAAATCTTCAGGAAAATAAAATTGATGAACCAAGTACACCTACAATAATTTCTAGTCAAGCTGAAGGCCATTATTTACCTATGAGTCCCCGAAAAGTGTCTATAATAGAACAAGCTCATAAAGATATCATCAAAAATTTACACGCTTTTGATATAACCATACAGCAGACTTACGAAGATAATCCATACGTCGAAATGAACGCCTCTGCTGAAGAAGAGGATACACAGACATACGAAATTGTATGTGTTAATAACGGAAAAGTAGAACCGGTTTACATGGAACTCAATAATGTTTCCGAGAAAGAATCGTCTGCCGAAGATGTGTCAACTATAAAACCACTCAACGATACTGCTTCAAACTTTGCTGATACCAAAGATCAAACGCTAAAGAGACCATCAAAGAATGATTATATGAAGGAAAAAACGGATCTTTCTGACGCTGGTGACGATACATCCAAAGAGATTTCTTTAGATAGTCCTTTCAGTAGGTTTAGTATATCTGACACATTTAGGCCAGCATCTTATTATCTTAATGGAAGTAAGAGTACTTTAGATATGCAAGATAGCTCTGACAGTGAAATTTTACCACCTCCGCCTATACCTAGTACATCTCCACCGTGTGAAGACTTCTCATCTGATGACGCGTTGTCTAAATATATTTTGGATAAATTAGACAAATCTGATATGTCTTGTGAAAATTCAATCCTGAAAATGCTCACAACCGAAAATCAAAACATGAATACAGTAAAAAGAAAAACTACATCTCTTATGATTTATGGAAGTAGAACATCATTTCATGATACACTTTCTAGAGGAGAAAAAATTCGTCACAGTAGAGCTAGTCTAAATGAACGAAATAAAATCTTAAATACATCGCAGAACATGCTCAATAATAGTGTACTTGATCAGTATAATTCCAGTAGTATTGAAACAGATTCCTTAAGAAGTTACAATGCTGATAAAGGATCTTCGAGACTGTCGTTGGAATCGGACGTAAGCAGTAAATTCGACATGGTTCCTTCAAATATTTCATCAGAAGTAACGAGTCTGAATGATACTGACGGTACTATAGATTTTCGGAATTCTGGGAACTATAGAGATCTGGAAATGATGATGAAAAGAAGACCGTTATCTGATGATTCAATATTTGAGTTGGCGGAGTCTAATATCTTACAGCCTAATGAAACTGCAAATGTTGACTTAGATAGTTACTTAGATAATTTGCAGCCTGGTTTTAATCAAACTGACATGAATAGTCATAATAATAACAATCGATTTAATGCATCATCTGGTGATATTACAAACTACAAAGACAATTTGAATCCTGCTAACAACTCTGCAATGCATATAAGATGCTCTAGTACACCAGTAGCATGTAATAGTAGAGGTCAAAGTTATGGCAAAAGATATAGCCATGGAACTCAGTTTAAGCATATAAGTGAGCAATCTGGTTACGCAGGGTCACAAAGCTCATGCAGTTCGACCGGAATATCTAAATCACCCATTTCATATTATTGTAAAAATTATGATGAAGAGAAAACACTGCGTAAAAACTTAAATAATGACATTTTGAATGATAAGATAAAAGACTACGAGCATGAAAAGAATGTGTTGATGAAACCAGGAACAGAAACAAACGCTTCTTCTACGTCTACTGGCTTTCACAGCAGAGAAAGTTCAACAGAGCACAGTGCGCCATATTACTATTCTGATCTTTCTTCACAAGAACATATTAATGTGTTATCTTCTTCTCATTATCTAAAAAATACTAACCTTCATCGAAAACTTAACAATCAACGGCGCAGGGGGCCTTTGCATAAGAAAAATGAAATTTCACACATCCAAAATCCTATCAGAAATAACCATGTCACGGTACCGGAACAGTCTTTTGAGCTTGCCGCAGCCAGAAGTGTTTCTGTAGAATTCCTCAGTGCAACAGATAAGGATCCTGAGATTGACCTTAAAAATATTTATGAATCCACAGGTAGGAGAAATTCTAAAATACCAGAATCCATGAATTTGTCAGGTCTCGGATGCAAAAGAAATTCTTGTAATAGTAGTTACAACCCAAACGCTTCATTGGATTCTAGTGCTCTAAGTGCCGCCAGTGCGTTAAAGATGTCCTCAGCGAGCATGTCATCTCACTGCAGCGGAAACTCATCCAATACAGTATATTATGACGCAGAAGCCGAAACCAGCGCTTATGAAAATATTATGTGTCACGGTGAAAAACTTTGGGAGAACGATACTTTGTGCAGAGACAATTTTATAAAAGTTTCTCACAGGCATGCTCGGTCTATGGATGATTTGGATACTGTGCCTGCATGTACTTCAGAACCTCGGCGAGTCAGTTTTGAAACCTGTGGCATGAACAGCATCAAGAGGGTGAAAAAAGTGTCTCCAAATAAGATAAGTCGAAATGTGACTTACGTTAACTGCGACTTCCAAAACAGGGTTTTGATGCGTCGGGTTAATTCTACTTTTCAATATGATTTTGCCGAAGAGGAGCAAAAATTAGATGATAATGACGTGTACGTAAATTTGGCAGAGAGTGCGGGACAATCTCTCGAGCATTCCGATGAAGGCGTTTACGAATCTCTGGCAATAGAATCTCCTGGAGATTCATTATCAAGCTCGACGAGTAAGACTATTGGTGGAAGTGGCGGGAGAAAGTTCGAAATAGATAGGGAAAAGCTTAGGCAATGGGATTTAATGTCAACTGGATTGATGAAAGGTGGGGAGGGATGCGTGCGGGGTACGGGCGCAGGTGTAGGCACAAGAGAAACTGGTTGTGGCATCGATACTGCAACTGACAGTGCAAGCAATGAAGGTATCCACTAACATTGTATGCTCCCGTGAGGTTACACTATGTAAGTTAAAATTCTTTACACTATACTGCAAGGCAAAGTCATTATAATATTTGTTGTAACTGAAAATAAATTGGCATTTTTATGTTTATCATATTCATAGAAAGGCAAAGAAAACAAGACAAGTTGTAATATAAAATTCAAGCATGTATTGTACACGTAACATGGATTGTATTTGTACATATTAGCATTTACTAATATGTATATTCATACTCTTATCATGTTTTTAACAATTTTACGGAGACAACATTATGCAAAGTAAGCAATAGTAGGTTACGATGGTATTAATTTTTCAGCATCAATGACCATGGCAGGCAATAACACGGAATCGAATTTAAATAATACTAACTCAAATCAACAAGCTTTGTCGAAGAAAGCTTTTCTTGGAAGTAACACATCTATTGGAAGGGCGAGTAGAGAAGGCAATATACCAGTACGAGCAGTGAGTCCGAGAGTTAGATGGGTAGAGGATAAAACATCTAATGAACATTACGGCTCACAACAGTTATCTGCCTCTCAACAAAATGTAAGAACATATTTTTTATTAAAATCATTATGAAAAGAAACAAATTAAGAAGTTTTTAAGTAAATAGGTATTTAGTTTCAACTGTTCTTTCTCAAATGTTTGATTGAGATGAAGACAAACATAATGTCAATCGAATGAAAACGCAATACAAAGCTATACTAGAGGCAGAAGATAACTACATAAACTCTGTAACAAAACGATGTATTCCCCGAATTTGCACTTAGACTAGTTTTAAGAAACACCTATATTCCTAAGTTACTCTTTACTTAGTATAAACGTTATTATTTTAAAGTTGGTTAAAATTATGTTCCACAGCTAAATATGAATGCACCAGAGGATTCATGGGCTAACGTAAGGTCACCATCAAGGGCATCTCAACAACCGATACGAGCAGTCAACCCCAGGGTACGAAGGAATACTGAAAACGATGACATGGTAAATATTTCATATCTTATTTTGCAGCAATGATAACTGTAATTTGTGTTACACATTATTATTAGTATTTGTGTTAGGAACATTGCATATTAGTAGGTGTTTTATGGCTTAGATATTTTTGGAATGACAGATTGTTCATTGCATTATTACTAGCCACGGAACTAATGCATGATCAGATGTGATTTTATTATTTTTATTTATTTCACGTCATATTGCAACCTCAAATAGATTAGAGATTCTTCATTCAAAATATTATGTTTCTGCATTGTTTTATCCTTGCAGGATAACTTAAAATTTAGTTAAACAGATACATTTAGATTGAAAGATCTCTAACTAAATTATCAGCACCTATTTGTTGGACCATTGCACTATCAACAGTAGCACAGTACCACAGTAGAACAGTAGTTCATCTAAGGCCGGTCGGCGAGCCTACTCTTGCGGTGACAACTACTTTAATTTTTAATGAAATATTATTTGCGTATCATGAGTAGCACTAGGTTTGTATTTACATAATATAATGAAACGTTTACCCATTCACAAATGAGATATAAATACATTATGTAGGTCTGCTGAAGAATGATAAGTCCGGGTTTGAGGAGTCGTTATTGTGGCACCTAAAGACACAACCATATTTTTAAGCCTCTGATGGACGTCATGATAAACAATTTTTAATATAAAACTGCGCTAAATAACTAAATAAAGTGGCCAGGGAAAGCAGCCGATGCGAGCGGGCGTGCAGCGTACTTGAACGCGCGCGATCACACTCACGGGTCGGCCCACATCACAGAACATAGCCCACACTTCCGACACTTGAGAAGTCCACAGTTTAGACTAACATGTGCGTGGTAGTGCATGCGTACACGGCGCGCACATATTCAGACCGGTAGCGACCAATTTCTATGGTGACGAACTACTGTTCTTAGGGGACTGTCACAGTCAGGAACCTTCCATCTACATTTTTATTAGAGACTTAATTTTTTAGTGTGATGAACAAGACGCGTATTTCTATGTTCTTTTCACCATAGATTTAGCTTTATTTGTTATGTTGCCTGTGTTTTCATTAGCCAAGGGTACCTCCAACTCAGCCAGAGTTGTCGGACGTGCCCACTGCTGGGGAGCTTCTTGGGCACACTCATGAGGAACTAGTGTTACTTCTGATTCAACTGAGGAGGCGTCATGCAGCCACACATCGGGCTATGGAACAGTGCTGTGCCCAGATCAATAGTATAGAGGTGCTTAGTGTTTGTTTGGGATATTCGGTTGCATGTTTGGATGGCCTTGCATAAAATGAATTCATGTGTTTTTTTTCTATGCATCACTAAGTATATATGTTTTTGGAATAAATTACAATGTAACTAATTTATGTTCTAAGAATGCTAACTATTTTAAAATTCTACAATATGAACGAATAATATCGCCGATTGTGTATGTATTTAAAATTTCTTGCTACTGACATCTAACCAAAACATTTTCTTCAATCTATTTCTATGTGTCATTATAAAGTCAACCGGTTGCCGTATGCAGATTCTCACTGACTATATTTTAGAAACTAGGCGTGCCTAAGTCGCTGTGAGCAATCAACCCAAATTGCATCTTGTTACACACAAAATATTATATCAAAATACTAACAAAATAGCGTTTCGGTGATTGTAGCTTATGCTCAGAAACACTAAAAATACTGACGTCCCACATACATCCTTATTTCCAGTCCATAACAAAAACGTCCCATTCCAGGATTGTCTCGGATCTCTCAAAGCAATGGAACGCGAAGAGAACCTGCAGAGATTGGAACAGTTAAAAATTCAACTGATGGAGTTAGAACAACAGTACGAAAAGAGCAAACCACTTGTGCAGCTGGTGGATAATATGGTGAAACTGGGCTCTTTATACAATAGGCCAGGATCAACGATGGAGAGGCTTGAGAGGAATCAGAGGCTGAGGCACAAAGTTTTGGCTGAACATGCTTTGGAGCAACAGAGGTAAGTTTTGTCACTTTGTATATATGATATTACTAGATAGTAGGTCACAACAGTCACAACTATACAGTACCTTTACAACCAGGTAGTAACTTTCAACAGAGTGCACAGGTAGGTGTGCTTTTTCTGATCGCTCCAATTTGTCGTCTACTTCTTCTTATCGATACTTCGTCAGACAAAAAGCGGTATTGGATTTTTCTATTAGGAATTTTCTCAATGATAGCTTGGAGGGGCATATTATTACGAATTGTGGGTGTACCTACTATCCTAATGGCTCCTGGGTATATATACCTCTGCCTAACCCATGGGGAAAAATGTGTAATGCTATGTTAACAATGTTTAAAATATTGTAGGTGGTTAGAAAGTGTAGCAGCAGGGAAGCCTTTAGAAACGGAAGCAGCTAGAGCCAGGGTGGCGGAACTATGGGCTTTAGAACAAGAGTTAGCTGATGAAGCAGCTATACTGCAGGGGTTGAAGACTGATAAGGATACTATTGAATCTCTACTCACTGGTAAGAAGACCAAAAATAATTTTAACTACCTTCTTCAACTCGCGATTTCGTTGTTGTGGGAATTTACTGAAAATGCAGCAGCAAAATTATATTACATATTACTATTCTATTAGAAAACTATGTGATATCTTGTATTGGTTGTATGTGTATATTTACAAATTGTAGAATTGAGTACTTAGATATTTCTTATCAAAACTTTGATAGTCTATTTGACATTTTAGGATTCGAGATGGCTTTTCTATTTCTCAAAGTTTATTTAGAAGTTGGATACTCCACGAGGTGGACAGATTAGATCGTCTAATAAAATAGTAATAAAGGTAGCAGGAACACTCTGGATGCAAGCCGCTTACAACTGGACAAGATGGAAATCTATGGGGGAGGCCTATGTGCAGCAGTGTTCTAAGGCTGAGATGATGATGATTTAAAAGTTAAAGACAACCCCAACGTATGATGCAAATCTGTTGGATTAGTCACAAGTCCACTACACTCTCTCACTCTTCGCTCTAATGGACAAACTATACCTATATAGTGAATGCTTGGTAGGTCTAAAGGAGTCTACATACTGAAGCCCATCCACTGACTCAGCCCGGAGATGTAGACTTGTATTCACCGGCGCATATCACCGACTTGATTATTTGGTCCCCGACAATTTGGTCCCCGACAAACGTCTCCAATCGTTGCCGACTGTTATAGAGTCCTTTATGATATGAATGAAACGGTATGGTTTCAGGTGTTCGCGGCAAGTTGGCAACAGTCCACAAGACAGAGCTGCTTTCTCAAGAGCCGCGGCGTCAGAACTCCGCCGGTCTGGAAGCAGAGCTCGCGAGGGTTCACGCTATGTTGGCGCACAATTCTAAGGTTTATAAGGTTTTATATGCACACTGCACTTTTTTATATTATTTACTTTAGCAGTTTCGTTTTTAAGGTTTTTTTATATCACTTTATATGTATTGGTTTATGTATTATTGTAATTTTGTGTGTGAATGAAATCTACTATGTTATATAAAAACTAAAGTCCTGACCGAATGATCTGATCCTTGGACTTAGAACGCTAAATTTTTGCACGCAGTTTATATTATGTTTTGGTGCACCGAGGTGATGGTTGGTGGATTATATTAGCTTAGATAATTCTCGATAGATTGATACATAATATAATTGTCTCCCACCGGCACCGAAAAAGTTAATCACTTTTCAAAACACCTTGTGATGATAAAAAGTTAGAGAATATCTCCGTCTCTTAAATATTTATTCTAAGTTAAAGACTAAATACTTTATTTGTATATCTCTTAAGTGCAAATAAGTCTTAAGTACAAATGTCGTTAAAAGTGGCACTAAGCTTGTTATAAGAATCACTAAGAAAATTGTTGGGTACTTGCAACGACAAAAGTAATAATAATATTATTATGAATCTAAACCAAATTCCGCGAAATCGGTTCCGCTCGATGCGACGGTTTAGGATCAATCCAATCTGGACTGAGGAACCATTTTGCGAGAAGAGACGGTTAGTGTCGACGCTATTAAAAATTGTCACTGCATAGATGCTGGTGCAATGGGGTTAACGGCATTAGAATAGGATCAGAAGGACTATCAGAGAAAATCACGTCGTTAGCAGAACGTTGGCATATTAAAACGTTGATATTGTTTAAACGTCACATACAAAATAGTACCCCATCGTCTCTACCCGTGGTTGCCGTAAGAGCCGGCTAAGGGTTAACAAATACAGAGGATGGGCAGCAGCGTCCTCTACGCATCATGGAACTGGGCTCGCCAACCCTCCTACCAAGCGTAGCGAGGAGCTAGCTTCTACAAAACCCCTCCTTATGAGGGAGGCCTAAGTCCCAGCAGTAGTCTTTCAACGGCTAAGATGATGATGATGAGATGATGATGCAGAAACTGGAGCAGACGGTAGCAGATAACGCTCGGCTGGAGCGCGAACTGCAGCAGTTGAGGCGCGCGCTGCAAGCTCGCCGCGCCATAGCGCCGCAACACCCTACTGCCATGCTGGAAGATGGTAATTATACAATTTGTTAGAAAACTTAGTATATATTTATAGCTATAGTAGTGCAACTGACTGTCTAGGCGGAGCAACGATGGGGTGCAGTATGTGACAGAGAGCGAAGTGTTGTAAGAATAGAGTGGTGTGGTGAAGTAATAAAATAGAGTGCTAAGCTGGCTTATCGAGCAAACGTTCTATAGCTTCGAGGAATTTACAAATTATAAACCATAAGTTTATATAAACCTTATTTATGTGTATGTTTGTATACTTAATTATATTATTTTACTTTGTTTCAAACGTTCGACGTGTAATGCCCTTTACCAATAAATGATTTATGATTTATTTACAACATTTAAAAGAACAAATACTTGGTTTATTTGTATTACAGAAGTGTCTCGAGTCCAGCAACTAGTATCAGCGTTACAGAGACAGAGACAAGAGCTGAGCCGCGCCGTCAGACATCTCACTCAACAATCACATGCGTTGCAAACCACTCAAGGTTCCATGCCAGGTAAGCATAATTTTATTTGATAAAATCCTGTATTTTATCAAAATTTTGTTTCTTTTTTAAATGGATTTGCGACCCCTTTTAAAAAAAAATACATGGGTTGGTGGCATTCGGTCAAGGATACTAAAAATGCTGTCTTTGAGGATGAGACGAGTTGGAGTTTAGATATAATTACTCGTATTAATATTTAATATACTGAAACAGATAAATAAAAATAATTTTTGTGAAAATTAAATTATGTGACTAGGCTTATAAAATAATAATTGCAAATGGTCCATGACTAAATTATAACTACCTACGCTTTCATGCATCACTACACGTCCAGCTTTAAGTCTTTCCTTTTTGGTTATCTAGAAGAGATCGTTTAAAACGATAAGCCCGTCCAAAAATCCGTTTCAAATTATTGTTATTATAAATTATTATTGGCGACCAATGACTTTTCTTTAATATTAAGATTATCGTACAATATTTTGTAACATTGGTCTCAATAAATAGCACCTATTCTATTCTATGTTTTACAGGTAAACGCCGTCCAATCTCATCATGGCAAGAAACAAACCTAGACACGGGTCACACCATAGACCATGGTCAAAACGATTACGAATACGATCGACCGTTAGTTCCCCCTGGACATTACGATCCTAGTGTGGAAACACCCCTATATGTGGACACGAGAGGGCCTGGTGACGTCACACCGATGACTAGCGAAGATATGCAGCATGGTAACTTCGGTAAGTATTTCTATGATTAAAAGTTTTCGTGTTCTTTGTGTTTATCCCCGCTTGCGTTGACCGCAAGTCTTTCTAAACTCTTTTTCTTTCTAAACGGCCAGCCATGGTCTTTTTGTCTTCTTTAAATTATGAATGAACTCTCATAATAGAATTGCTTAAGTTGCAATGACGTTGAATTGCTGGTATCCTCACTCTCTGTTAAGATGTTAGCGTTATTTTGGCCTGCCACGTGGTCATTCACCGGTGACAATGTTTAGTGTTCCCTTCATTTGCTTTATGTTTCAAGCCTTGGCCTGCTATAATATTTTCTGTGTTTATCTGCTACGTCACCACGTACTGGAAGACTATTACTAAGAATGTTTTTGTTATGAATACAATTTCTTCTTGTAGCATTACTTATCTGCCGCAGTATTTTCACCACATCTTCAAGCCCTCAATCAAGATTATTTACATACTAGTGACTTAAAAATGTTTTTATTTTTTTGCAGCCAATCTCTCCAACGTGGAAAAACAAGAGATCAAAACAGTTCGCATAGTCAAACGCGAAAGCGAGCGTCGTCAACGTGACCGAGAGAGATCTCTTCAACCTCTATCTGATTGGTCTTCTAACAATATCACCGCAACCCTGGACCAATTCATCGAAGAAGAATTAGTCCAATCACTCAACAATACTAGAGCATCTTCTGTCCCTAGAACTGACATACAAAACTATAGAAACCCCCCTAACTATTTAAGCATAACTGACAAGAACCTCGAATTGAGCCCCAAATACGTCTCAAGCCCTTCACTTTCTAACTACGATTACACTAATTCTATGAACAGTAGTTACACTCAAAGCGTTTCAATGAATAGCAGTTACAGTAAAAGCTACGATCGTTCATACGATAGACCCATATCAGTATCCAATCAATACTTGAACAGTCCTACAGAAAGTTCTAGAACATTGACCAATGATCCTCTTTCTAAGACCAGTAGCATCGTCAGTTTGACGAGATCGGTCGAATTGTCGCCAATATTCAAGTCTGAGGCAGCGAAACAGATAATAACAGAAATGTCGGAGCCGAAGAACGGATCGTTGCATAGAAGACAGGTTCCTAAAGAGAAGAGAAGACATTACACTGCTCCTCATCATCTAAGCGCGAAGACCTTGAATGAGATGCCTAGCGATACCTATAATCAAGATGTAAGTACTAGTCACCTTTTAGTAGTTTTGGAGTGAAAAAGAAATATAGATGGTGATCTGGGCCTGATGGAGCAGGAATAAGAGGTGGAGGAGGCTTTCTGAATGTTTTAATTTAGACTAGTGTTATGTAAGTTTATTTATATGGACTCGTCCTAACAGTAAGAAGTCATCACGTTCTATTCCACGGACACTTATTCGACATCACTGTATGTTTAATAGCGGAATCGTACGACAACAATTTGCGTGTGGCGTGAACCTATTCTGAACATCATTGCGTTTATCAGAAAAATGCCTTCAGGTGTGTTTCCAGAAATTCCAGAGTTGACTCGCCCAGAATGATGAATTGTAATAATTCCTCGTTCCCCCATATAATAATATTAATAAGGGACAACTTTCACACATGGTCATCTAGTCCCAAATTAGGCTAGAAACCTGTACTATTGTACCCAGATGACTGATACATATTCTTATTCCTCGTGTCCCCATAGAAGCAGTTCCGTTCAGTAGACGACGCGGACATGGAGCGCGCGCTGCGCGGCGCGGCGCCGGACGTGGTGCGCTCGGCCGTGCCGCAGCACAAGCTCGCCGACACTACCATCGACCAGCTGCTCGCCGCGCCACAGAAGATACTCATACCTGAGCGATATATACCTGAGAAGGTCACCCGCATTTAAATACTAAAGCCACACTAAGTGGCGACGGCACACCACGACATCTTCCGCCGTTCCAGATCGTTATAGTACCGTCTTATTGGCACTGCCTTTCTTATAACGAAGTTCATTAAGGTCCACAGCTTTAGTGTCCGACCATAATTCAGAATATTCCATATTCAGTAATGACATCTTCCGGCTGATGATGATAAATGATAATGCAGCTCTCATAATATGCAATAAATACCAGATTACGTATATTTTTTATTTATGATAGTGAGTGACAAGACGAGCAAATCAGGTGCCCGATGGTAAGCATCATGATTGCCCATAATAGACACAGTGCCACCTAGTGTTTTAAAATTAAAAATTCTGTGCGGCACTGCACTCTGAGATATGAGTTGTTAAATCTCATCATGCCCAGTAATTTCGCTGGTAACATTGCTCTTCAGTCTGGAACACGGTAATGTTTGCACATTACTGCTTGGCGGATGAATAACTGGCAAAGTTGTGGTACTTCCCCAGGCGGGTCCCTGCAAAAGGGGCCTACCACTACAAAAACATGGTCATAGATTTGTGGTGGAAGATTAATTAAATATATTGTACATTCAACAGCCTCCAGAGCTCTCTCCCGAAGAACAGCAGAAGCGTCAAGAGAAAGTTGAATCCATAAAGAAAATGCTGACAAGCACCACGTCAGATCCTAACAGCAAGGTAAAAATCAATTTAATTAGCATGATGCAGTAAAATATGTGCAAGTTAAATCTTAAAGCTACCAATTTAAGTCATAAAATCAATAGAAAAATCATAATATTGAAATGTATAGTTGACATTTAATGTACTGTTGACTCAGTAAGTGCCTCTAATTTCTAAGTCGACCGTACTTCTACAGGCTGATTTACAACCAATGTTATTGGTAATAGTTACATTGGCTCATGAATCATACCGTTTCCGTTTTCAATGATTTATGACACGTATGGTATGATCGCGTGTGTTATACAATCTAAAATATCGACTGATAATTCCGACGTGTTTACTTGCATCAGTGGATTCGATACATTATCCATTAACTAGTTTAAACCTTTTGATTATTGCTTAGTATTAATATTATTATTACTTATTACATAGTCTTTTTTCAGGTACATTATGAAGTTATAACGCGCGCAAACCTTTATAAGCTCTTGAAAGTTAATTGTTTTAGCTGTTTAGTATGTTCAACACCTATATTATTCGTTTATACTGCAACCAAAAATGGGTTCAGAGAGCTTATAAAGTTTGGTGTGAGTTATACCTAATTATTAATAACAAAATGTACCTATACCGTGACGTATACGTGATATACTTAATCATTCCCACGACTCATCATCATATCGTACAACCTTTAATTTTCAGTATTACATGCAATGTTAGATTTATTGATTATACCTCTTGTCTTATATTCATCCAGCTTTCAATGTTGTATTGAATGGATTAGGCATGTCTATAGCATGATCATTTTTCATTTCCCAGAAAATGGAAATTACTTTTAAAAAGTATTTAGTGTTTGTGGATAGGTTTTTATCCATAATTAGTGTCAGTTTTTCTTAAGAGTCCCGCTCTATGTCACAGTGTAACATCGCCTACTTTTGTGTTTCTTTAATAATTCTTTTCATAAATAACTCTCTTCCGACGCGTGTATTTCGAAACCTTGGGCTTTTACTTATGTACCGACATACAATTTCTGCTACTTCAAAATTCTGTCAAAATTTTATAAAGAAGACTAGCGGGCTGTAGTGACCATTTTACGTTTTACTTAGAACATAAGATCTATCTGTCCACAAACACTAAAAGCAAAATACTTAGTATTGCTTCGAATGGCTGTACAAACAGTGTATATGCTTATTAGAGTCCAGACGCGGACGAGAAGAGGCAAAGGGAACATCTGCTGCAAATGAATCAGATATTGGCCAAGCAAGTCACGGAGATGAGCAAAATTATCGCTGGTAAGATAATTGGTGTTTTGTTTTGCTCTTTTTCACGTTATGTTTGAATTTGAATGTTGTGTTGTGAGAAACTTGATCCAAGATATTTATGTCTGCGTGGCACACATTACCCTCACCTCTATGTTTTACTCGTCTTCTCACACCGTTGGCGTCGTTCACATTAACTTTTTGTCACACATTATACATATTTCAAAAGTATGACACACATTAACTTACGCTCTAAGCTCTCTTATTATTTTACGTTCAGTGCTACACCCAAATATGATTGCAAATTATTTTAAAATCACTTTTAAACTTTATTATCTTAGTAACTGGATCAAGTTTATCAAATACAACTTTGGTTTTTGTGTTCAAATTTTTGGCATGTTCAAAGTTTTCTTAAACTATGTAATATTTCCAAACTATGTCATTATTTTTATTAATATAACGATCACTATAATTTTTGTTTTATGGCAATTCGATCTTCAAATTTTTTATTTTATATCTAACAATTCTTGTTGAATATGCCTATTTTTGCTAAGTAACTTCACGAGCAGCGTATTATTATTTTTCAGTTTTTTGTGTTGTATTTAGATAGATTTGAGTGTTGCACACTTACTTTGCAATTTAGTTTTTCGTAATTTTTATGAGACTGGTCAGGAATATTAAATTGTGATTAGACTAATTCGCTTGAACTACTTATGCGTCTAATACACGATAGGATTTTCTGTCAGTTTTGTCACTTGCAGCTATGATTGACGGTGAACTTATAATCTAATGTAATGTTGACGTCATTCAAGAAAGAAATTAGTCGTCCATCAATCAGTATCACTCATGATTGATGGAACTGATGAAATCTAACCTATTGTGTTATAGACGCCTTAGTTTTCAAGTTGATATTATTTTATTGTTTTTCAATTTATATTTCTGACTATTTTCATCAGGATCTCAATCTGAGAAACTTCATACTGTTCTCCCTTTGTGAGATTTGCTGTGATTAACCGACCACGTGTGTTCACGCATGTAACAACATATTGCTTGATGTCGTTTGTCCCGTTTTCTACAGGAACCAACACTGACCAAGGACCGTCTGCCATCAACCACTGAATTACTCTCATCTTGCCATCGCAAACATCACAATGTTCCATCACTAATTTTCACAAGACATCACAACTAATTCTTCCTAATAATTTTCCTTTGGGTATTATATGAAAATTAATTCAGTTTGTACCTAACAATTTTCAACCCTGCAAATTATGTTTATTGTAATTTTACTTGCATTGTCTGATGCATGGTATTTGAATCTATAAATATTGTTATGTTAATTTCTATCAAACGATTTGCTTAGGTAATTGTGTCAATTTAATTTTATGTTTAATCGATCAATTAGGAACATTAATTTATACCCAATTTCTTTACTACCTCTTACTCTATCTTTATTCTTCTCTCAACACTCTAATACTTCTACTTCTTTACACAATCTTCCGAAATTCTTACCAATCTATTGGCTGCAAGGACGGTCCTACGAAGATCCAGTGTCGCGGCATGGTTTCGTTTTATGCATTATGTTGTGAGTAGTCCCTTGTTTAATAACTTCCGTAGTTGCCTTGTTTCTTTGCATTACGATTTTGAAATTACTAATATTATTATAAGTTTACTTGAATTTTATTACTAAGTCTTTTGACGATGGTGTATAAGGTGTTGTTTATTTAACAGTACTATTATTATTTAGAAGTCAATTTAAATTAAGCTCATTGATTTTTTAATGTAGTCTCTCAATTCAAGTCATATTATAAAAATAATTCAACTATCTAGAATTGTTTCAATAAATAAATATGTTTTAATGTCTTAAATAGGTATATGAAATGACAATGAAAATATAATTGTATAAAAAAAGTCTCATAGATGAATAATTGATGCGTACACCATTTTCAAAGGGTTATCTATGAAAAGTAAGAAACTAAAAGATTATTTTTTTGTAACAGTAAAAGCGTTAGAAGAGCTGCCCAGAGACTTGAACAACTATGACTTGGACGATCGCTCACCGGACGTCGAACTACCCATATACCAACAAAGGGACAACTTCTTTACTTGAATAGACCATTATTTACCTATGGCTTGATAAATTATCACATAATTATTATGCACTCTTGGTTTTGTATAAGACTTTAAGGAATACATTAAAGCTGTAATAAGTTTCTTCCATGTAGACTGTTATTTTTTAATCTTATTTGCAATAACTTGAAAAAGGAAACTGCATTTTCTTTGGCAGAAGACATATCGACACCCGCATCGATGTGTGTAACATAAGTTTTGTAACTTTTCGGAATAAACAAAAATCTATCGTTTTAAGGTGTATAACGCAAAGTTACCTAACTAATGTTTTTGTATAAAGATAATCCCATCTACGATTCACGAATCACCTTTTCCACTCTTTTGCTCAGTGAATCGACTTCGTAGATGTCTGAGTATGTGATTCAAAGTGATTTGTATCTATATTATCACGATAAGAAATGATCAAAAAATTAATACAAGTATAGTTTGCTCAATTTTAACATTCCTTTGTAGCATACACTTTTCTGAATATAGAATTGTGGATATTATAATAATATAGAACTATAGAGTAAGAAAAAAATATCATATTAGTAGACACTGCACTTTCAAGTTTGTGTATTTTGCAGTTTTTGTAAATATATATATATATTATTTAAATACAAAAAGACAAATTATTATGATGCCATGTTTTAGGTATGTATAATGTTTAGTTGTAGATTGATAGTATATTAATTATTGTAGATAATTGACAGCGAGATAAATATTATACTTAGTTATAATTTTCAACTTTTTTAACAAACCTCCCAAAAAGTTTTTGGGTCATTAAAGATAAACTACTTCATGATATTGATTTTTCAAGTTGACTATTATAATATAGACGAATATTAATGCGTTTTAGTATTATTTCGTTTTAGAATTTATTTTGGGTCTGTACAGTGCTTAATTAATATTTTTTTTAAGGAATTATTTTGTGTTACATGCACGTCAGTTAGTTGACAAACAAATATAATAACAGGTAGTAATAATTAACTTATTTTGACGTTATCTTATAGCAACCATATTAGAGTTTGTGGGACTCGATTCTATAATTTCCTATAGTATCTCAATTGAGGGTCAATGTAGTTTCCGTGGAATGTCATTGCGTTTATTTACTAATTACATGACCGGAGAGTAGAGTTAGTGACTGTCACTCTCCATTTCGGCAGGTAGAAGCCATTTTTACGAGATACATCACCACTGCCCGGTAAAGTTGTAGGGGCCATTTGAGGCCAACAGCATAGGGCATAGACCATTAAAAAGCCTAATTATTGCGAAAGTAATATATATATATATATACCAAAATACCAACAGAGGTAAAGGTAGATATTATAAAACCTGTAGTTATGTATTAATTATAAAAAATTATAAGATTAATACATAAACACCATTTATTGTCGTTAAAAACATAAATGAGTAAATAAATAAAAATATACCCCAAAAATTTTAAGGAACTTTATATCGTAGGTAATAGAAAAATTATAGCTTAGCCATATTTGGTAGTACTATCACAAATTGTTAGTAGATCTATGCCTAAATAAAAAAAGCTTTAATATACACTCTGTATTCAAAATAATATATCAATTTATTTATAAGAGCTTAATATGTACCTATTATGTATAAAAGGTAACTAAATGAAAATATTTAATATTCTATTAAAAAGTATCAATTTCATGTTATAATGCAATTTCACATAAATATACATTTATTTGAATTACTTTTTTCGGGATATTTGAAATATATCGACGATTTATGAGATTCCCGATATTTCGAAGCAGTTGCATGCGCCACGATCACGGAAGAACTCATAATTTTCATTAGTTCCGTGATCATGGCGCATGCAATTGCTTCGAAATATCGGGAATCTCATAAATCGTCAAATCAGGGTAAATGTCCCGTAAAAAGTAATTCTAATGTATATACAACCACGATAGTTTCAAATCATACTTTTATTTGAATTAGATATTACGTTAATTTGACAATTTGTGCCATATTTATAATCGTAAACAAAATATAAAAAAATGTATCGCCATCCTTAATTTGTTAGTTTTTCATAGAAATTAGATATTACTATGGATGCATGCCTAAAATATGTTAGAAAATAATTATAGACTGACTTCATTTTGCCTTAGATTTCCAAATTACTTTTTATAATGTTCATTTTATTCTATAGTCAATTATATACCTTTGTATTTAAATAAAAAATATTAGATAATAAGTAAACATTCTGACTGTCCTAACACTTCCAGTTTAAATAAATAATATACATACACTTTTAAAACTGTTGTTCCCTTACAATTCTATATAACCTTTTTTTTATTTATAAAAGTAAAAATAGAAGTAGTCCTAGCAGATATGATGAGTAATGAGTACCTACTAAAAAGTCTAGCATTTCTTATCGAATTGACACATAATAAATTATACTGATCTATTTACAAAGCACAAAACATTTTTCAATAAATATTGAACATCTAAGTGTTTTAAAAGCTTCGTAAGAGCCTCTTCACATTAGATCTCAAGCAGCGCGGCAGCAACGCGGGCAGTAGCGCGACAGCAGCAGATTATATCATTATAATAATATCATTACGAAAGCAGCCTCGCGTCTTGTTTAGATTTCTAAAGTCGCGCGACTGTACACTGTAGTAACAGTTATAGTACGAAGGTCTGCTGCTGTCGCGCTGCTGCCACACTGCTTCAGAATTAATGTGAAGGGGCTTTACACTGTAAATGCAACTTTTTAAGGTGTGTGCTTTTAAATCTAAATATAATCAAAACTGTTGAATTGAAAGGTATTCATTAAATCTTAGACTGCCGCATTCTGATCTGACATCTTACACAAATACAGACATGTAATTTTTTTTATTTCTGCTAACAAAAGTTTTTCAAAATCTACCTAAACAAAATTTACTACGGCAGGACCCCGTAGACATGTCAAGCTTGCCTTAATAAGTTGTTATATGACCTACAGGGACATGTGCATATAATATTGTTTTATAATATATATTATTATATCTCCTTGTATAATTAACGAAATATCTTGTATTATGTAACTATGAACCATAAAATAGCGAGTATGTTGTTCACATTTAGAAATAAATGCTATACTACTTACTAACTTGGTTTATTTCATACAAACCTCATTTATTTTCATATAGGATCTAGAGTTCGATTTTATGAACTTTTAGTTAAAGGAAATGGATTTGGAATCCAAGGGAGCTGGTCCAGAAAAACTTACTAAGCTTATAACACTTAGACACAGATAAAACAGACATGTTCATGCATACAAATGTTTGACCTGGCCGGGGATTGAACCCGGGGCTTGCGATACAGAAAGCAGAGTCACTACCATCTAAGCCAACGAGGCTGTTCCTTATTTCATTTCATTTATTGGCGATACTAAAAATATTTTTTATTCATATTTGAAAATCGTAGGATCTGCGTGTTAGGTAATTCAGTGTCGGATTGTACAGCGGGATGTCGTTGAAGTGTCAGTTGTCAGTTGTACGTCAATGGAATGAAATACGAGTAAAATCAGGTAATGTTACAGAATCGTGCCGCAAGAAGTTTTGTAGTGGTAGGCCTCTTTTGCAGGAGGCCGCCTGGGGAAGTACCACACCTTTGCCAGTTATTCATCCGCCAAGCAGTAATGTCCAAACATTACTGTGTTCCGGTATGAAGGGCAATGTTACCAGCGAAATTACTGGGCATGATGAGATTCAACAACTCATATCTCAGGGTGATAGGCGCAGTGCAGTGCCGCGCAGAATTTTGAATTTTAAAATACTGGGTGGCACTGTGTCTGATATGGGCAATCATGATGCTTACCATCAGGCATCTGATGAGCTCGTCTTGTCAATCACTATCATAAAAAAAAAAAAAAAGAAGGAATACCATCTAACTCTCGTTAAATCGACATCTCGCTGAATTCAATGCAAATTCTTATGATTGATTACAAACAGAAAAATATGTCGTACCTAACATATTTTTTCAGAAAATTGTTAAAGTGATTGATTATTATAAATTTATGAGTGGAAATGTAGGTGGTTCGATTTCCTTTCAAAATAAGATTTCGTAATTATGGCAAAAGATAGAATTATTTTCCTTTAATTGTATTGAATCGTTTAATTTAATTGTAGGGTGACAGGCGCAGTGCAGGATTTTGAATTTTAAAAACACTGGGTGGCACTGTGTCTGATGATGTTACCATCAGGCACCTGATTTGCTCGTCTTGTCACTCACTATTATAAAAAAAACCTATATTATGTTGAAACATCATACCTAAGGGTTTTTAAAGTTTTTCATAAAGGTGAAAATACTGGACGGTTTTTTTAAGCAAATATTTTTGGCCGCTTATAAAGGCTAGTTCAAGAGTCAATCACAAACAATTTACCGTCTTTCGGTAAATAGATTCTCGCTTCTTTTTTTGTATTTTGTACCATACCTTCCTATTAAAAATTCGGTAAGTTACAGGAATACTGGTAGTTGGATTGTATCCTTTTAATTGCATAATTTGAGACAACTTTCACTAAGGAGCCGACTTTGACTTATCTTTAAAAAAAAACAGTTGTGCCATACATTTCGTTATAAGGTAAATCAGAGCACCTCTTCAATGAAACAGCATATTTTTATTTCGCACATTCCGAGTTGGCAGGGACAGTCTATCCCTGATTACTAGAAAATTTGTATTAAACTTTAGACTTAGATATTGGAGATTAGCATATAGATTTTAAAGGTATTGTATACATATATATGTTATCGTAGAAAGTGGAAAGATATAGTTTCTGCCTACCCCATCGGGAACAAGACGTGACTGTATGTATGTATGTACAATTCAGTCATATTCCCAATAGCAAATTGCCCCCTGTCAACATCAGGTCGATACTCTACAAAATAACGGAAGGAAGCGCACTCGGCATTGAACTACCTCAAGTACGTACGTCGTGGATCGCATTCCAATAGATTATCCTAGGAAACAAAGGCTTGATATGTGTTTGTTCTCTGCGGGGCTATAGGTCGACCACTTATTGTGTAAAAAAACAGGCAACGATCGGGAAATTAGTATATGTAGTTTTGATAGTTTGTTTATTATATTATGGCATAACGAAAAATTTATAAAATTATTAAATAAATATACCATATTATGTTTATTTTTTAAGTGGTTACAAGATTATTGGTATTTTATTTAATGAGTACAGCCACATTATACGTATATATTTTTACATCACTTTTTATTTTACATTTAAGCAAGTTCTTATATGTATAACAATATGTAGGCGTACATAGCATTCGCCATAGAGCTCGTTAAGTACTACTGAATACAACTATAAAAAGACAAAATTATATGAACGAATACAATGGAAGAAACTTAGAAAAAATGGACAAAAATGTTTTTTTTTTTTTATGATAGTGAGTAACAAGACGAGCAAATCAGGTGCCTGATGGTAAGCATCATGATTGCCCATATCAGACACAGTCCCACCCAGTGTTTTAAAATTCAAAATTCTGCGCGGCACTTCACTGCGCCTGTCACCCTGAGATATGAGCTGTTGAATCTCATCATGCCCAGTAATTTCGCTGGTAACATTGCCCTTCATACCGGAACACAGTAATGTTTGCACATTACTGCTTGGCGGATGAATAACTGGCAAAGGTGTGGTACTTCCCTAGGCGGCCCCCTGCTAAAGAGGCCTACCACTACAAAAATTATCATCAGGTTATCATCCATCTAGAAATCACACCTATAGCCAAATCAAGTAGTTTCCATCCATTCACAATAGTCCTTGCAATTAGCGGGGGGTGTCTTTGAACTCATCTTCTGTAAATGGTTTTAGAGATGGACCCCGATAGCTATTCATTGCTTTTATATTAAAAGCTCAAAGGTTTAATAAGCACGATGGATTTAAAAAAGAGGTCTCCGTGTACGCCTATTATAAGACTGGGGTAGCCAGTGTTTTTAAGCGATATATAAGTATACTTGGATAAGATTTATCTATGTATCTACTAGGTCAGTGTAAACTTGTTTTTGGATATTTTCACTTTAAAATCGGTTCATAGAAGATCATTGATATTATATTATTAGACTAGCGACCCGCCCCGGCTTCGCACGGGTAGCAGAAGTAGGTATAGTGGACGTTTATCAGGAGTAAATTCGTGATACATTGTATTTTAATAAATATAACCCTAATGGTTTACGCAGCGCACGCAAATTAATGACTATTTCTGTTACAATGACCAAACCTTAACACATGTTATAATTTATCGTGGGCTATTTTGAAGATATTGATGAGTACTACAAACCCCTAGTACATTACTTTATTCTACCACCAATACTTTTCACACCACATGAAAAATAATCACTGCTTCGATTATTGTGACTAAACCAGAAAAGATGGATATAATCTATGTATACTGTTTTGTAGGTATTGATGATTAATACAATCCCCTAGTACATTACTTTAATCTACCACCGATAGTTTTCACACCGCATGAAAAATAATCACTGCTTCGATTATTGTGACTAAACCAAAAAAGATGGATATAATCTATGTATATTGTTTTGTAGGTATTAATAAGTACTACAAACCCCTAGTACATTATTTTACTCTACCACCAATAGTTTTCACACCGCATGAAAAATAATCACTGCTTCAATTATTGTGACTAAACCAAAATAGATGGATATAATCTATGTATACTGTTTTGTAGGTATTGATAAGTACTACAAACCCCTAGTACATTACTTTACTCTACCACCAATAGTTTTCACACCGCATGAAAAATAATCACTTTTTCGATTATTGTGACTAAACCAAAAAAGATGGATAGAATCTATGTATACTGTTTTGTAGGTATTGATAAGTACTACAAACCCCAAGTACATTACTTTACTCTACCACCAATAGTTTTCACACCGCATGAAAAATAATCATTTTTTCGATTATTGTGACTAAACCAAAAAAGATGGATATAATCTATGTATACTGTTTTGTAGGTATTGATAAGTACTACAAACCCCTAGTATATTACTTTACTCTACCACCAATAGTTTTCACACCGCATGAAAAATAATCACTTTTTCGATTATTGTGACTAAACCAAAAAAGATGGATATAATCTATGTATACTGTTTTGTAGGTATTGATAAGTACTACAAACCCCTAGTACATTACTTTACTCTACCACCAATAGTTTTCACACCGCATGAATAATAATCATTTTTTCGATTATTGTGACTAAACCAAAAAAGATGGATATAATCTATGTATACTGTTTTGTAGGTATTGATAAGTACTACAAACCCCTAGTACATTACTTTACTCTACCACCAATAGTTTTCACACCGCATGAAAAATAATCACTTTTTCGATTATTGTGACTAAACCAAAAAAGATGGATATAATCTATGTATACTGTTTTGTAGGTATTGATAAGTACTACAAACCCCTAGTACATTACTTTACTCTACCACCAATAGTTTTCACACCGCATGAAAAATAATCACTTTTTCGATTATTGTGACTAAACCAAAAAAGATGGATATAATCTATGTATACTGTTTTGTAGGTATTGATAAGTACTACAAACCCCTAGTACATTACTTTACTCGACCTCCAATAGTTTTCACACCGCATGAAAATAATCACTTTTTCGATTATTGTGACTAAACCAAAAAAGATGGATATAATCTATGTATACTGTTTTGTAGGTATTGATAAGTACTACAAACCCCTAGTACATTATATTATTCTACCATCAATGCATTTCACAGCGCACGCAAATTTATGAATATGGTAATTATATTATGTAACACCTTGGTTCACAATATTGCAGTTTTCTTACGGATCCCCATTTTTTTTCAAAATCTCATATAGCCTATGGCACTCACACTGAATTAAGCTATCCATAAGTGAAAGAATTTTTAAAATCGGTCCAGTAGTTTCGGAGCCTATTCGTTACAAACAAAAAAAAAAAAAAACAAAAAAACAAAAAAACAAAAAAACAAAGTTTCTCTCTTTATAATATTAGTATAGATTAGAGAATATAGAATGTGTTTTCTGAGAAAGCCTCACCAACCAATTGCACCGGAAGTATAGGTATATTACCGATTGGAGGAATGAAAGGGGAATTTCGATAATTACTTTCCTTCACTGGGCACTGGCACTGGGCATGTTGTTTTTGACAATAAAAATAGGAACTAAAAACTACTTAAATATTCATGTTCCAGGAGTTTACAATGGAGTTCCGAAAAGTAACGTCAAATTCAATAAATTAAATTCTTCTTGTTTCTTGTCTACATAATAATGGAAACCGATGTGCAAAATATCAGCTCTGTAGGTCCAAGGGCTGGGGCTGGGCATTTATGAGTGAGAATGTCAGTCAGTCAGTCAGGACTTACCAGTCACCCAGTATATTCTAGATAAGAGTTGCAATCTGAAACGTTTAGAAACAACATAATATGCTTTAATTATTGTTATAACTAAGTTTATTAAAGTGAATGCCTCGGTGGCGTAGTGGGCGCATGCTCGACTGCCAATCAAGAGGTCCCGGGTTCGATCCCCAGGTCAGGCATAGTGTTAAATATTGGATTTTTCCATTAGGAATTATCTCAATAACTGCCTGGAGTCTGGAACTGTGCCCGGTAGATGGCAATAGGCTCGCCCCCTATTGCATGGGACCAATAACATGCTGGCGAAATGTGGGTGTATCTACTATGGGACTGTGTCCTGGGTACACCTCTGCCTACCCCTTCGGGAAGAAGGCGTGAATGTATGTTATGTTAAGTTTTATTAAAGTATCTACTTTTAGACATTATGTACGATTACTTATGTATTTTAAAGACATCATAATCTAACCGTTCACTGTTGGACATACGACACCCAAACAGATATCCATCCAGTCCGGTTATAAGCGACTGGCATCCAGTGCATTCGTGCTGTCTTTATTAGATCATCTGTCCATCTTGTGGATGGGTGGCGTCCTACGCTGCGCCGTGAGTCCGTGGTTTCCATTTATAAGATCCTTACAGCCCCATCGGCTATCAGTTCTACGTGCTATGTGCCTGGCCCATTGCCACATCAACTTGCAATCAATTGATAAATGAGGTATTGAAAATACTCCTTCATAGTTTGAATCGTCAAAATACAAATCTGCAATAAAAATATATAATATTATCTGTATAAAGCTTATTGAGGTAGGTAGTATAATTTAGGATATTAAATTACGGGTGAGCGCCAGATTGGACGCAACCGAAATTGAAATAACTGCACACAGGATAAGTTTAATGTTAACTCGTTAACGATGTTGTTGCAGGACCATTTTATTTTATTATCATTGGTGTACATTTTACATACAGCGAGACCAAGTTAAGCCTACCATACCAAAATACCATATCAAAATATGGTACTATAACGATATCTTGTTCATCATCATCATCATCATATCAGCCATAGGAAGTCCACTGCTGAACATAGGCCTCCCCTTAAATTTCCATCCAGTCCGGTTGTAAGCGGCCTGCATCCAGCGTGCTCCTGCCGTACTTATCAGATCGTCTGTCCACCTTGTGGGAGGACGTCCTACGCTGCGCTTACCAGTCCATGGTCTCCATTCGAGAACTTTACGGTCCCATCGGCCATCAGTTCTACGTGCTATGTGCCTTGCCTATTGCCACTTCAACTTGCTAATCCGCTATGTTGGTAACTTTCGTTCGTCTACGGATCTCATCATTTCTGACTCGATCTCGCAGAGAAATCCCGAGCATAGCCCTCTCCATAGCTCGTTGCGCTAAGATCCGCTCAGATCCGTAAGTCATCACTGGTAACACACACTGCTCGAAGATGTTCGACTTGAGGCACTGAGGTATTTTGGACGAGAAGACATTGCGTAGGTTTCCGAACGCTGCCCAGCCTAGTTGGATTTATATCTTGATATCTTGTTACGATTGATATAAAGAAAAGGGGTGATGAGGTACTGGCTTCTCGAAAATGACAAGCTCAAATTAGGTCCCATTAGGTCTACGTACGTCAGTAATAATATTGTTGTCTCGGTCGCATTTCAGTCTTAGGTACGTCTTTCTATCTTTGTTGTTCATTATATGTCACTGTGCAAACTTCAGACTGAGCAAATTTCACGTGCTATTTGTTGAATAAGCGCTGGGAAAACAAATAAAAAAAAATCAAAATCATAGGCGTAGCAATAATTTTTTTTTTAATATTGATATCTATATTTGGGGCTTTTACCCTTATGGGTATGAGACAGTCCCATCATAGCTTTATCCTAGAAAAACAAATTATAATATTTATAAAAACACATTATACATTACCGTTATCTAGCTTATAACATACATACATTCACGCCTTTTTCCCGAAGGGGTAGGCAGAGGTGTACCCAGGACTCAGTCCCATAGTAGATACACCCACATATCACCAGTATGTCCCATGTAATAGGGGGCGAGCCCATTCCCATCTACCGGACACAGTTCCAGACTCCAGGCAGTTATTGAGATAATTCCTAATGGAAAAATCCAATATTTAACACTGCCTGACCTGGGGATCGAACCCGGGACCTCTTCATTGGCAGTCGAGCATGCGCCCTCGTCTACGCCACCGAGGCAGTCGAGGTATCTAGCTTATAGCTACGAATAATACAAAAATTAGCAATTATGATACAGATAGAAATAAATTGAAAATAATACTTTGAAGACAAGCAGCGATGAACGTAATCAACCTATATTGATACTAAATAATATTATGTATAATCCTACCCTGCGTATACTGGTTGTACCGTTGGTTGGCCCGTGCACCCACCATTGATCTCATTGTTTGATACATTGCAGTTTTTGGGGATTGTTGTCCGAACATCTTTTATATACATGGTGGCTATTTTTCTCCGTTATAGTTTTAGATTATTTTACGATAATTTTAAAAGCAATGGTAATACGCTGCGGATCTCATAAACCTTAGCTGGCTCTTACCGCAACCACGGGCAGAAAGAGGTGGGGTACTATTCTATTGCCGGCACCCAAGTTTGTATGTTAGGCAAGGTCGTAGTCACGAATACATAAGTTAGGTTATCGAGCTCTACACCCGAAAAAATAGTGCTCGCAATTATGGCTTAACAAAATTTTGTCTTATATTTACAAACTCTGTAAATATAATATCCTAATCCTAATATTACTATTATAAAGGCGAAAGTTTGTAAGTATGGATGTATGTATGGATGTTTGTTACTCTTTCACGCCAAAACTACTGAACCGATTGGGCTGAAATTTGGTACGTAAGTAGCTTAGACCCTGGAATAACACATAGGGTACTTTTTATCCCGATATTCCCACGGGAACGAAGACTACGCGGGTGAAACCGCGGGTCACAGCTAGTTATCTATAATTATGATATCATTTAATATTAAATACAATTTTTTTTTAATATCTATAATAAATACGAATATCTAACTACTGTGTAAGTATAACCAAAGTTTTTTTTTTGAGAGGAATCATGATTAAGTCTTATGGTAGGTCGAATACATAAGTTAGACACCCGAAAAAATAGTGCTCGCAATTATGGCTTAACAAAATTTAGTCTTATATTTACAAACTCTGTAAATATATTATCTATAATTACGTTATCATTTAATATTAAATACAAAATGTTTTTAAATATCTATAATTAATACGAATATCTAACTACTGTGTAAGTTTATCCAAAGTTTTTTTTTTTTGAGAGGAATCATGATTAAGTCTTACGGTAGGTCCACATGAATCATTATTTACCTTATTATTTACACATTTCTGCAATTTAAGCAATATTCCCTTTGTTTAAATAATAAAAGGAGCAGGAAAAAAATTACGTATGTTAGTCACAGAGCACCCTGTGCGTGCAACATGCGCGCGCGCATATAATCTCAGTGCAGCGCCGCCGCGCCGCATTCACACGCCGCACGTCGGCCGCACTTAACCACATTTTAATACGTGAGTAATATATTTTATTTAATATTATAAACGCACTAAGTATATTATACACACGCACCACTCATTTATAAAACAAACCAGTTATATTTATTATTAGGTAGGTACACGGATTTTAATTTTACAAGACGATAGGTAATCTATTAAATATTTAATAAATCAAATCTATTTCGTAGGTCTGAATATGCTTTATTATACCTTGCCATATATTATTTGTATTTTTTTTATTATATTTATTTATTATATTTTTATTAATTTATATTTGCCTTTCGAGGAATTTAATAAGTTTATACTTATTAAATCAATTTATAATATAAATTATCATAACAAAATTGTATTTTTATCACAGTGCATTCAAATGTTAAGCATGCTGGTCTTTTTACAATTTTTACAAAAAATATCATGTCTGTTATAAAAAGAGTTTTGATTTCTGGGCCACGACGACCTTACATTATAATTTTTATTTTATTTGATACGCCTAATAGTAAGACTGTCAAATGTATAATATTTTGATGTATCGCCATTATTTATTATGAGTTAAGCAAATGTTCTTATAAAATTAGATCGTGCGTCGCCATTAAAAAAATACTTAGTAGGTACTTAACCTCACTTTATTAAAATCAAATTATAAATTAAAGGGCGGCAATAAGATGGATACTATGTTTGGCAATATTATTGCGAATAACATTCTCTTCCCGGCAATATAGGATAGACGGTGTAAGGTTTTCTGGGCGCAGTTTCCTTGGATTACGAGTCCGTTTCCTTTGATAACTAAAAGAAAATTTCTAAAAACAGAAATAAAAATAATAAAAACATAACACACAAAACTAAAACTGCGTGCAGAAAATACAACTGTAAGGTATTGAAGAAAAATTATACAACCACCTAGTTTACAAATGATATGTAATGGACCACGAACCACGCATGATGCATGTTACAAAGAATAATGTAAATAGGTAATACAACCGTAACACGTGGAAATTGTTGGTAAACAAACATGATATTAACATAACTGATTTATTATTTTATTTCCGGCGTTGCGGGAAAATAAAGGAATACTTAAAGTTATCGTAATCGTCTTCATTTGTTTACAAGCGAATCGGTTTTTTTTGTTTTAAATTTGACAATCTGTTGTGATACTCTTATTTATAAGGTCAACTGTTAATTTAACGCAATTTTGACGCGCGATTATAATCCTCTTTATGGAATTGCGAGATTATTAATACAAAATTAGTGATTTGAAAACTTTTACTTGTATGTCCGCATTAAATTAAAGGTGAACCATGTTAATTTAACGCAGTTTTACGCAGTTAGACGGGATTTGCTTAGATCCATCTTATCTGTGAAATGAATACTTACTATTTTTATATACGTGAGTGTTGAAAGTAACAAAAGACATCAATCAGCCAGACCCATTATTTTATCCTAGATAGATTAGACTACGTTCATTGAATTGTTAATAGAATTTCAAGTTCCAAAAGCTGAGTGAAAGTGTCCAATATTAACAATTTATGCTAATTTAGTATTTATCACTTTGGCTTTGTTTGGGTACCTACCTACCTATTTTATTTAGTGAGACTTATAGCAGGTGGTAATGCTAAATTTAAAAAAGTATTAATATTATTTTGCTGACTGATTTGAGCCCAATGTAAACAAAAACATTGATATTTGATTGAAATCCTGTCCAACCGCTTCACCAACAAACGACCGCGTCGAAACACGAAGGACCATGACAGACGCCTGAATCTGAAATTAAATAAAAATATAAATAGACTACATTATATTGAATAGTCTATTGAATTATCATCTATCATCCATTGAAATGAAACTTGCAATGTATTTTCAAAAAAAATCAAACTTCAATCGAATATGGACATCAGGTTTAATATAATTTTTGTTAAGTATAGCTAATGAACGATTTATACCACATTTGGAAAATTCGGCCCAAATAACTCTATTAATTTTGGTATTACTTATAAGAAGAGTCAGCCTTCGTCATCTTGCCCTTATCCCAACAGGTGGGATCGGCACACCTTGTATCACACAATCTCGCTATTCTATAGTTTATCATTCGTCATTTCTGCACTCACTCTCATTGCTGTTTGAGGCATATTCGCATACACACCGTTTATCGAGGTCTTTAAATGACGCCTAAAAAGACCTGGATAAACGGATCCCTTTGCATAAAACTCTACTTACATATTACCTATATCTTACATTTTACCACATTTTACTACATATTCTTTTTTTTTTGTTTTTAATAGGGCAGAGTGCCTTTATTGACAAATTACTAAACAATAGAGCTACCTACTTACTAAGTATATTACATTATACGTCTACATGGAATTTGAAGACCACGGGCATTTTTTATATAATTTGATGATAGAAAGTAATATGTACATTTAATTAGTACCTACCTCTAGTAAATTATTATGGGATGCTCTCCAACTAAACGTAAGAAAAATTTTCAAAATTGAATTTTCCATATATGAAGATAGAGATAATATTAATATAAATTAATTATAAATATATTAATATATTATATAATTTTGTATGGAAATTGAAGCACTTTTCAGTTAAAATCGGACAAAGGGATCACTTTTGGCCGATGACCTTAGTTCTTGGAGTTAGTGCGGTGAACTCACCAAGCAATCAGTATTCCTGTGGTGTATTGACAATAGACCGTGTGACAATACACAGGCCAGGTGGATCGTACCACGATGTATGATGGTATGCGGAATTGTGGACTTTGGCGCTATTGCGAACTGCATTTTTCCTTATGATTTCATTGCCAATTTCACAATTGAAAATGATCCCATCGTTTATACACTCATAGAGCATTTTTATACCATAATAAACCTTAAATAACACATATTTTCTAATTTTGCAACATCTTAACTGATAAAGGACATTATTGGCAATAAATAAATACAATACTTTATCATGCATAGTAAGTTAACAATTGAAATTAATTGTTATATTTGGAATTAATTTGTTATATGAACTTCTCCATTGAGGCACGACAACTTTCATTAATTGTAAAAAAAGCAAATTTTTTTGTTCAGTTTGAGTTTTATAATTTATTTTAATGTGGGTCTGCACAGTCAGTTTGAATATCTACAGTTTTATAAGCTTTGAAGTTCTCTAAACTAGACTCTGGAGCTCACGCTTTCGACTCTTAAATATATAGGAATGTAAATATATAACATATAAGTACAAACAAAAGAGAAGTCAAATTTTTGTGAATGATACGAACGAAATTCTGACTCACCTTTTTAACTGCAGGGCTATAATTTTAGGCAATAGAGTTGTTTTATAGTATCTAACGAGCTGCCGAACAGGAGGGAACCAACATTTAACTGCTCTTCAACCTCTCCCGTTTACAGCTTTGAGTGTTCCTCGCATTGGATAGAGTATAAAAAATAAAAAGGCAGGTTCCGTAAGAAAATATTTTTCACTCATCTTGTTCAAAAAGTCCATCATTGCTGCGTACCAGAGGAGAGCTTAAATGACTTTTCACCCTCTAGGGGATAATGTAATTCTTTATTTAATATAATATACTTAGGTAACCTATATATATAAAAATATATAGGAAAAATAATTATAGTAATTTCTTTTGCATTTTTGTCTGTTACCTGGAGATTATATTATTGGTGTCACACGTGTAGGAATTAGCCAGAATGTTTTGATGAAATTAGTAATTTTAATTTCTCACAATCGTAGTGAAAAGTTGAGTGTAACAGATGGCGCTAAAATCCATTATATACTCGGTTTTTATTTACTCCCTCGGTAAAGTTCGGGAGTAAAACTAGATACCTCGCAAACAATGGGTCCCTTTAGCCCCTCGTGTAACAATCTTACATCCTATAATGAGTATTTTTATTATGTGAAAAATGTAAGGTTTAATGTTGTGTCGGTACTTTTTAAAATAATGCGTTTTTTTTTATGATAGTGAGTGACAAGACGAGCTAATCAGGTGCCTGATGGTAAGCATCATGATTGCCCATATCAGACACAGTGTTATAAAATTAAATATTCTGCGTGGCACTGCACTGCGCCTTACACCCTGAGATATGAGTTGATGAATCTCATCATGCCCAGTAATTTCGCTGGTAACATTGCCCTTCATACCGGAACACAGTAATGTTTGCACATTACTGCTTGGCGGATGAATAACTGGCAAAGGTGTGTTAAACTTCCCCTGGCGGCCCCTTCCAAATGAGGCCCACCACTACAAAAACATATCCTACATTCAGTTCAAAACTTAATTCCACATACAAAAAACTCGCTTTTTGGTGAAATCTACTTTCAACATACTATATTTATAAATAAATAATCTAAGTAGGAAAATAAGACTATACGAAAATAAGACTATACGAAAATATCAGTTCTGAGGAATAGGTCCCGAGTTCGATCACCGGGCAGGTCGTACATTTGTGAGCATGAGCATGTCTGTTTGATCTGTGTCTGTGTATTATAAACGAATATAAGTATGTTTAATCAGTATTCTGGTTATCATAGTACGGGCACTGCCTAGTTTGTGACCAGATGACCGTGTGTGGAAGTTGCCCCATATTATATTTGTCTAGCTGTGCCCCGCGGTTTCACTTGCACAGATATAGTTTCCGTGGGAATATCGCGAAAAAGTACCCTATGTGTTATTCCATAACATAACATACATTCACACCTTTTTCCCGAAGGGGTAGGCAGAGGTGTACCCAGGACTCAGTCCCATAGTAGATACACCCACATTTCGCCAGTATGTTATTGGTCCCATGTAATAGGGGGCGAGCCTATTGCCATCTATCGGGCACAGTCCCAGACTCCTAGCAGTTATTGAGAAAATTCCTAATGGAAAAATCCAATATTTAACACTGCCTGACCTGGGGATCGAACCCGGGACCTCTTGATTGGCAGTCGAGCATGCCCCCTCTACTCTACGCCACCGAGGATGTTATTCCATGGTCTAAACTAACTACATACTTACCAAATCAGCCCAATCGGTTCGGCAGTTTTGGCGTGAAAATCCATCCTCTCAAACTTTCGCATTTATAATAATAAATAAATATATAAATAAATAAATAAATAATAATAAATTATTATAATTGGGAATGCGGTTTATTTCCATATTACAAAATTTTCTTATCATCACTTCTAAAGCTTTTATTAGGTACCTATGAAATAGGTAAGTATGTTCCATACACTAGATAGTTTATTTTCAGTCTTTTTGCAAAACTGATATTATTTTAATATTTTCTTCTATCGATTAACACAAGTCGGTCGCAGTTGTTTTCTTAATCCACACGCAGAATGAATCAGGGTTTACATTTGTGAATACATAATTTGCATGAAGGAAAGCGTTTTGCAGATGTCGAACCGGTTTCGCTGTATTTTCGAGAACCCGCTAACAATATTGACTGTTTCATTTGAATATGTTAATTTATAAACGGCAGTCATTTTAATAATAGAACTTTATAATGTAGGCACCTACTTATCTCAACTTTTAGTGATTTAAAAACGTTAAGAGCCTCTGCACATCTGCCTTTTCGTCATCGCCGACGACGCGCGTATCTACGCGCGCTTAATGCGCCGGAGTTTTTCAGAAAATTGTTTTTATCTGCGTTCGATTTTCGATTGAAGTTCGTATACACGCTGTACCTGCGCGTCGTCGGCGATGATAAAAAACGCCGAGTGCAGAGGCTCCTAATGTTCACTATGTCGAAAGTTACAATTGCTTAGAATAGTTTTAGATTTTGTTCATTTATTACAAGTCATATAACGATAATAAACAATAGGTACTTGTAAGTATTTTACCAATGAATAGGCTGTATTATTGTTTTGAATTTATGTTTAATTTGAAAAGGTCTTTTCTGCGTTAAATGGTGACCCTCGTTAACCCCAGATCAGTTTCAGAAACAAATTATCTAATTTCAATCCACTTAGATTAATTTAGACATTTTGCAATCGTTAGAATTAATTGAAATGAAATCCTTAGACTTAGGAGCTAAATAACATGTTCGTGCATTTAGAAGTCATTGTTGTAACTCAATGTTTAAAGTTCAAATTCTGTAGCTTCATTTCAAAGAGGGTGAAGGACTATATTATTAGGCAGTGTTTATTTCTAAGTACTTATTTTTATCACCATTTCTTACTCTACTTACTTGCTTTCATATGTATGTGCGTAGGTATCACTTGTAGATATGATATTCGATAGTTTTGAGTTTATAATGTTTACATCGTTAAAAAATCATTGGATACCTGATGAATGAGATTTTGCTTTTTAACGATGTTGACAATATATCAGTATTAAGGCAGTTTATTTTTTAAGAACCATATAACAGATGCGTTGTTTTGAAAATGGCCGATTATTATCTAGGCTACAAGTCCGACATGGACGGGAAAGCGTTTTCATGATATACCTACTTTTCAAGTAGATAATTTTCTGTCCTAATTTTTATCAGATTGGTACAGTAAGTAACCTACAGCCTCACTTATCCATCGAAACAATACTCGGTACACTGTAGGTCACAAGTGACACATCTAGAGCACCGCTCGTGCTACCGCTGTCCCGTTATTCAATGCCGTTACAAATCTCATCACAACTGGTTGCGAGTGTACTTCACATAAGTATGTGTGGCAGGATCGCTAATGTAGTAAGTTGTTCGAGATGAGAGAAAGCTATTATCTTATTTGCATACTATTTTAACAACCTTGATCTAGCGGAAGCTTTTACGACTTTAGCACTAAAATTCAATAAGGTCATTTAACTAAAATTGGAATATAAACACACTACACACTAAGATTATAAGTAAAAGTGAAAGTTTGTAGGGATGGATATATGGGGTTATTCCCATGAGGTCCACAAAACTATTGTTTTCAAAAAAGTTAAGTTCATACATTGATTACCAACGGGTCCACGACATTTAAAAATGAATAAATTTTCTTTCCCATCAGGTCCATGAAATTGTTTGGTACAGTTAGCAATAAAATCTTAAATCTTCTCGATAAAAAATATTTTTATACTTCATGTTACATTTGTTACTCTTTCACGCCAAAACTACTAAACCGATTGGGCTGTAATTCAGTATGCAAATAGTTTATATCCTGGAATAATACACTTTTTATCCCAATATTCTAACGGGAACGAAGACTACGCAGGTGAAACTGCGGGGCGCAGCTAGCTATATATTTCACTAAAAAAGTTTGAGAGCACATGAAAAAAACAGTCAACAACATCCAACACTTCTCCAACTAAGCTCAAAAGCCAGAACTGACCTTCCAATATGAATCGGTGATGTTGCAAGGCTTACAACAAAATATAATAAGTACAATTATTAACATACAATACAAACAGACCTATTTCCCAGAGGGGTAGTCAGAGGTGTTACCCAGGACTCAGTCACATAGTAGGTACCACACACATTTTGCTTGTTTGTTATTGGTCCCATGTAATAGGGGGCGAGCCTATTGCCATCTACCGGGCACAGTTCCAGACTCCAGGCAGTTATCGAGATAATTCCTAATGGAAAAATCCAACAATCACTTTGCCTGACCTGGGTTTAGATAAATTAACAACTTATTAATATAATATAATTAATCGATCTATATTTATATATTTAATCGAAATTAATTGCGTAGATATTTTTCAAATCACAGTGATTATTAAAACACGTTAAACCAGATATTTCATACGTTTAACACTTTGACATACCTTGAGTTGGACGTGCCTTATTGTATCCAGTGGCCAAATGTTTTCGCGATGAAAAATTCCCACTTTTAATTTTCCGGTGAGAATTTCCGACACGAATTTTCGGTGCGTTGTTTGGTTTCGGGTGAAAATAAAAGGCTTTCGGCGGAGTCGTTTGTCATTGACAAAGTTGAGCGGTATTACCTAATAAATTATAATGCGTAGAGGTTTACGTCTCTCTCTACAATATAGGTGCGTAATTTTGTGTTAAATTGTCATTCAGTAGCAATTCGCAAGCGCTACTGCCAATTATGAGGTCCCGGGTTCGATCCCCAGTTCAGGCAATAAGTGTTATTAAATTTTTCCATAAGGATTTTTCTCGATTACAGCATGGAACTGTGCCCGGTAGATGGTAAAATGGCAATATGCTCATACCTATTAGGTACGTTATGGGACTTTAAAATCATAACTGTGCTCCAGTCGTGGGTGTACCTTACTATGGGACTGAGTCCTCTGACTACCCCCTCCGGGAAAAAGGCGTGATGTTATCTTATGCTGTTATTCTGTATAAAATCCAAATTAAAATATACTTAGAAACTATAGCATTAAAAAAATGCTATCATAGAAAAAAATACACACAAAATATGTGCAAAACATAATTCCGCTATGAAATACAATGTTATTCGTCTATAACTCGCGAATGAGGAATGTACGCAATCGTGAATCGTTTACTTCGTTACTGGCTTTAGATTTATGTTTATTTATTTACAAAACTACGAGCCTATCTTATGTTAGGACCTATACGAATTCTTCTCAACTTCACCAATTCACCTTAGGAAAAATAAATAACCCATAGAAAAAATATGAATTAGTCTTACTATGTGTTGAGAATATGCGAGCCATCTGAATTATTGACAGCTCCCCGCGCGCACTCAAATGCTAGCTTAGCTAACATTATTTTTCACGCACACTGGCACACCTTGAAAATATTTTACGCACACTACAATTTGATAGTTGGAGGGTTATGGAGTCTTGATACTTACCTATTTTATAGAACACACTTAGGCACTTTCCCATGAATTAAATACTAGATTAAATACGATCAATGAATTACTCAGACGGGTCTGGAAGTATCATTTATATCTCAAGCATAATGAAATTTAACGTGCAATAATCACAAGAACTTATGAATCCAGAACGAAATTGTTAAGTTTATGCAAGTTAGCAATAGAATTAATAAGATCACATAAGGATTGTTCTTACCATTAGTATTCTACTCAGGAGCAGCATGCGGGCGTTACTGGCGACGTTGGCCGTCCTTGCGGTCTCCACTACCGCTATCGAATGTAAGTATATTTGATTCTTTATGACCCTTTCGTGCACAATGCTTGCTATCTGATAAATATGCATTTGAGCTCTTAAATGAATGCAGCATTACTGCAACCAAATACTGTATTTTGAGTATTATGAACGGTTACGCACTACGTCCGAAACGAATCCTATTCGAATCCGTTTTTCGAAAGACTGACCGAACTTGGATATTGCTTTTCTATCACCTATCTAATCGGATGAGTTTCGAACGTGATGCGAAACCGCTCTTAGGGATATCCTTGTTAAAATTTTCAGTAAATAATGTTTATTCAATTGAGTCATATATAGGTATGTACCTACAATGTTAGTATGTTCTTCTTCTAGAGGTATTTTCCCGAACGCATTGCAGCTTCATTACCTATTCGTTTTATTGACTTGCTAAAGCTAAAACTTCTTAGCGAGAGGGCAAAATTTGCGTAGAAGGCTGGTGCGACCAGGTGGAGTGACGACCTACGATAGACGGCTAGCAAAATCAGGACGCGTAGAGCTGAGGTCCGATCTTAGAAGTAATAAGATGAGACCTATTTTGTTCAGCAGTAGACTAGCATGGGCACGTATATTGTATATGAAATAAAAGAATAGCAGATTAATAAATGTACCCACCTAAGATGTATGTATGGATGTATGTACTAACTTATATACATACATTCACGCCTTTTTTCCCGAAGGGGTAGCAGAGGTGTACCCAGGACTCAGTCCCATAGTAGATATACCGGCATTTTGCCAGTATGTTATTGGTCCCATGTAATAGGGGGCGAGCCTATTGCCATCTACCGGGCACAGTTCCAGACTCCAGGCAGTTATTGAGATAATTCCTAATGAAAAAATCCAATATTTAACACTTTGCCTGACCTGGTGATCGAACCCGAGACCTCTTGATTGGCAGTCGAGCATGCATCCTCTACGCCACCGAGGCAGTCAACTACTAACTACTTATATATTTTAGTAGATTCATTCAATGTCTTATTTTAGTAGACTTTTCATGCTAAAACTGGCTGAAATGAAACTGTTCTTGAAGCAATATGTGTAGTTACGTATTACCTATTGCCACCTACTCAAACTCAAAACAGCTTTATTCAAATAGGTCATAATCTGACACTTTTGTACGTCAATGAAGTTATACAGTACTGAGTCTACCGTGCGTTCGGAAAGATACCTCTACAAGAAGAACGCACAAGAAACTTGTAGGGCTTAATTTTTTCAACCCTCCAATCAATTTACCCTCCGAGAGCCCAGTTATCTCTTTGGGGATTTTATTATAGAAACGTACACTATACATAATGTAACCTTAAACATAGATAATAATGATTATAATTTTAATTCTAATATTACGTAATTAATTAATGAATGAATGATTGTGCCTACTAACACATGTAACATAGTTGTCGATTTTTTATTTCATTTGATTTTAAAAAAATAAAAATGGACGAAATCAAATCTACTATGATTTGACTTTGTCGCACAACCTAACATAAATATTGTATGTGAAAGAACTTTTCAAACCAACACATTATATACAATACGTTTCCATCCAATAAAGTGACTTGTATTTATAGCCAGGTTCATAAAATCAAGATGTGCCGGACATGGTCGCAATACCACTTAGGTTTATTGAAACAAAGTAGCGGCATGCAGCGTCAATAAGATAACAGTCTAGTGTTCCAGTAAACCTAGATAACTAGGATTACCTTACGGTATTCAACTAGTATCTATGTTTTATGGATCTAAGTGATGCGTCATTAACGGTGAAACTGGTTGGTCTAATGATTATATATTTAGAAATGGAAATAGACATTCTAAATAGTGTAATCCAAATAGGTTTTCCAGTTTGAAACATGCGAGTATCTGTCTCATTTTTTTGATGAGCTGCTGCACATTGCGTTTTTTACAAGATCTTATTTAAGTTGCAATGTATGTACGAGTGGTATATATGTTATCATCGCAGACGACGCAAAGATGCTGCATATACGCAATTTAAACGCAAAATTAACAACCAACCAACCAACCAACAAACCAACACTATCCAGTACATATATTTGTACAAATTATTCTTCCTCCCCTTATCCCTCAATCGGGGTCGAATGTCTTCATTTTCTGATATGAGCTTATGAACCCTGATAATAGGTATTCTAATAATAATAATAATAATAATTAATAATAATTCATTTATTTCAGGCCATAGTACGTATAACAATAAATTATACGCACCAGAGGCCCATATTAATAAATACCTTACAGACTAACATACATAAAAACATAAACTAAAACACCTAGGTAAGGATAATTTTCTGTCTCGCCTCCCTAAAGCGCCGGAACACGATTCCTGCAGGCCAAAATTCGGGTGCCAGGAACAATGTCTACACTCACTCTTCAAACGCATTTAATTTCTTATTTACGTATTTCATCATGTTCGTATGCCCATATCTGTAAACGTGCCTTTTCCATTAAATAATACTCGAACACTTCAGCATATTTTACATGATTTATTTCAAGGCCACCATCTTCAATCTCGCTCTACAATCATCTGTCGCGCTGGCATCCACCTCCCTGTGTTGCCATCGCGCCCTCGCACATGCCATAGATCTCCGTGAAATCACACGTTGCCATTAATACTTTCCATAAAACCACCAAAACGTTCACAGAATCCGTAGCATGCGCGTCACAAAATAACATCAACCCTACACTCGGCCAACCTGACAACGTGTATGCCCCCATACACGCATTATACTCGTATAATAACCCTACAATATCATCCCACTGCTGAGCATAGGTCTCCTCTGTCTTGCGCCATTTCTCTCTGTATTGAGCGGATTGTATCCAGGTCTTTTCTGCGATTTTAATGTTGTCGTCGTCCTATCAGGCTTGTGCTGGATACGAATTCCCGAAATTCCCTAATAGGAGAATGAATAGAATAAATAAAAAACATTTATGCATCACTACAGCTCAGTATTCAAAAATAGATATAGTTATTTCTATAGTAACAATTATTATGTAGTAAATAAACCGACTATAGGATTATAATCTTAAGTTCGTTGTATTAGGTGGCAGCGAAAAAGACAGCATAATGTGTGTTCCATGCTTGCATGGGGCCCGCTGTTTTTCAGTTATACCCCTTAGCAGGTAGTTACAAGACAAGACAGAAGTGTTTAAAGTGTACAATATATTTCAGCGGACAGCAGAGCGCGCATAGTATGTTACTTCAGCAACTGGGCAGTGTACCGGCCGGGTGTGGGCCGCTACGGCATCGAGGACATCCCGGTCGACATGTGTACACACATCATCTACTCATTCATCGGAGTCACTAAGGATACCAGCGAAGTTATGATCATTGACCCTGAGGTATGTCCCTGTGCAATGAAACATTAATAATTGTAGCTTAGGTATACGAATTAACTCGGTAGAGCCATTTAACCATGGGTTGAAAGCACTGGTCTAGCAACGAAACCCAATTTCAGTGGTGAGAGATTAGTACGATCGCGTCATAACTTTTCTTTTTCCTGTCAACGCCGCTGTACTTACATCGTAGCTATCGATGAGTGTGGTGTGTAGTGCGTAACGCGCACGCTGGTTGAGTGACAAGCTGTAAGCGACTGTAAGCGACTCGGAAGACAGAATGCTATTCTGTCTTGTTGCACAGCACACCCGGCAACCGTATTACCTCGATGAAAAAAAAAAAGCGCAAACATTAAGCTGACGTACCTTCACTACTGTTGTTGCAAGATCTGTGTATAAGACCATGGTTGAAAGCCATGTTAGAGGCGGCCGCATATCTCGCACATTGAGCTAGGAATACCAATGGGATAAGTGAGAAAAAAACCGATTTGAATGAGACGTAATAGGATGAAAACGGAACATGAACATGCAAGATGATCCGTGTGTATAATAATCGAGTAGGTATGAAGTAAATCTAAGATCCAGTAGATAAATGTGGCGTTATAAACAACTAGATTATGAATTCTACTGATAACTTTGACTGATAATTAATTTGGACTATTTTCATTTCCACAACTTTTGTCAATCCTATTTCGCTCACTTTGGTTTTAGTTGAAAATGCTACAACATTGTTGGAATATTCCAATTCTTTCAAGTATTGAGATTCGCCAGCATCGGATACAGTAAAACATTTCATAACAACAGTCCAGTTAGCAGAGCGGCAGTGCAGTAGAGCAACGCTTAAAAATCTCGCATATTCCTAAAGTGTGCTCACTCTTGTGTAAGGAACAAAAAAACTGCTTCGTACTATAGACGAATATAAAACGAGAATTGCTCTACTGTGTCATATCGAGCACAGACCACTCAAACTGAAGACGGCACTTTAAGAGGGTATGCTTTCGCCAATGTTGTGTCACTACACTGCATAGCGTCTAGCCCTGGAACAGTTAGTCTAGCGGGGTCTTTTATGTTGAGTTGTCAGTTCATACAAATAAATCAGTGATACCTACAAAAACACTACTTACTACAGAACAGAAATCCCATGGTCCCGTCCCTCCCCTAGGGTTGAAGTGTCTGTAAATACATAAATAAAATAGAAATAAGAACCATAGGAATAGGTAATTAAAGTACGAAAGATGATGGATGACAGAAAGAACAAGTATGCGGTATGAAAGTACGAGAGGTAGCAAAAGCGAGAACTGGTATGAAAAGATATAGGGTAGAACAGGTCTCCGCCCACAAAATCAGAGGTAGGATTATAAAAAAAAACAACAGAACAGTTAATAATACTGCGTATAGAATAGACAGAATAAGTAAGTGTCCGGGGTGTGACACTTGGTAACTAGGTACTATCCGATGTTTTGTATTCTTATGTCTGTCGTGCTAAAAGTTACATCCTACATTTTGCATTTCAATATATACTTGCCTTACAACATGATTGTTAAACAACAAGCTAGTTTAGAATCTGGTAGTAACGCAAGTCGCAAAGTTTAAACATGTAACAATATGGTATGATTTTTCTTCTCAGCTGGACGTAGAGAAGAATGGTTTCAAGAACTTCACGGCGCTGCGCTCCACGCACCCCAATGTAAAGTTTATGGTGGCTGTGGGAGGGTGGGCCGAGGGCGGCTCCAAGTACTCGCGTATGGTCGCTCAGAAGAATACCAGGATGGCTTTTATTAGGAGCGTTGTTGGTAAGGTTAACATAAATTACACGTATTATTATTTATTAGTTATTTGAATTTGAATTTATACCTAGAGTAGGTATAAATTCAGATATACCTAAATTCAGATGTATAAAACAGAACGGGTTACCCCAATTACACTGCTCGAGTCAATTCATATGGATTATGTGGACAATCCATATTGTCAGTTTCAAGTCGCGAAGCCTACATATCTACATATCTTATACCGCCCAGGTGAAAAGTCCACATGTGAAATTTGCGTGTAGGTAAAAAAAAAGTCAATAAGATTTATTCAAATAGGTCACTTTCTGACACTTTTGTACGTCAATGAAGATAAACAGTAATGAGTCTACCGTGCGTTCGGAAAGATACCTTTACTAGAAGAACGCACTAGAAACTTGTAGGACTTTTTTAACTGATTGTTTTACAATATTTGGTTTGGTTACATTGGTTTGTTTGGATACAATAGCACTATAAATAGTAGTCTAAATATTATACTATATCTCCAAAGCTACACGTAACACGTAGTAACTAGATATTATTATCTCGTTACCTAGATAGTACATCACGTAACAGAAGTACCTTGCTCACATACAAAGGAAGATAATAATAATCTCTATTGTTTGAGATAGTTATTAAATTATAGAGTATGTTGTGAAAATAAGACAGTAAAATGGTTCCTTTGTCATGTACGAGTGTAAGGCAGAAGAGAGAGAGAGAGAGAGAGAAGAGAACCATTTAAAATAAAAACTATTGCACCTATCTAATTCACCCAGGTGAATTCCTGGGTGAACAAACGGGAAAAAACCATAGTTATTTTCTTCCGACTAGTAAGGACAAACTGAATATAGATCAATTATTTTTAGGCCTAATCACAAATGAGAGTACTTTTTAACAGTCATATTATTATGAGGCGGCTTGCCGCTACAGGAAATTTTATATCTGGTCTCAAACCCCCTTTGTTTTAAATCTGCGAATGATTGCCATATTATTTTCAAGACATAAATCACTTTAATGGGATGTGGTCCCATTTAATGTAGAACACTATTGAGACGAATATGTGGATATGGCAATATGGGGTTTTATCTCTTTTAAGGGGTGGCGAGGATTATTGATAAACTTATATACTTTCAAAAACATTTTAAAATATGGTATAACATTCCAACACGCTTTTTTCTCGAAGGGGTAGGCAGAGGTGTAAAAAATTGTGTTCAGGAAATTGCCCAAAAAAAAATGACGTAAAAGTCATAATATATGACTCAGTACTCAAGATACATATCTACCTAGTAAGTATGCTTACTTTGTGCTCACAGTATCGTTGGCTAATCATACGCCCACGTGCCACTTTACCTTTTCATGTCCTGAACAAATAAAAAAAAAGAACACGTTTCTTCCAGACTGTTATATATTGGATTTTTCCATTAGGAATAATCTCAATAACTGCCTGGAGTCTGGAACTGAGCCCAGTAGATGGCAATAGACTCGCCCCCTATTGACCAATACCATACTGGCGAAAGTGTTTGTACCTACTATGGACTGAGTCCTGGGTACACTCTGATTACCCATCGGGAAAAAAGGCATGATTGTATGTTATGTTATGTTCTTCCAGACTTCCTTCATAAATACAACTTCGATGGTTTGGATTTGGATTGGGAGTACCCCGGCGCGGCGGACCGTGGCGGTTCATTCTCCGACAAGGACAAGTTTCTCTACTTCGTTCAGGAGTTGAGGCGAGCGTTCATCCGCGCTGGCAAGGGCTGGGAGCTCACCGCCGCCGTGCCGCTCGCTAACTTCCGTCTGATGGAGGGATACCATGTACCTGAGCTGTGCCAGTGAGTTTCCTATTATTATAGAGGTAGTAAGTATATTATAAAAAGACACTAGTAAAAATAGCAGAGCTTGACGTGCCTCTCAGGCTATCCTGTACTATGAAATGCAGTAAACGGGTAGACAAAAAAGAAAACGGTAGAGGTATCGAGAGCACCTGGACATGGAGCACCTGAACTACCACTTTGAACACCTAGCAATATTTTTGGCGGTGGAATAAATATATTTTGAAATTCTATTCCATTTAGAGCAACTACGTCTCAATGTGTCCTAGTGTTGGCATATAATTTGTTTTCAGGATTTCATATGAAACGTAAGCGTATCGGCAGAGATACTATCGCTTTGGTTTTTCTTTCTGGATTTGAAACAAACTATAAAGATCGTAGTACACTCGATAATAAATATACTAAAAATAGCATTAGGCAAGTTACGCACTAGTGGATGATCACCTAGGCGGTTCATTTGAAGTAATAGTAATTTAACGAGTGCTTAATTATATTTTAGTACGCACTATTAATGCTTAATGGATGGTAATGTGAAAGAACGCTAATATTCAAACTAATAATCGATAGAATCCTATAAACTTGACCCCTTAGCCTCCAAGGCAAAAAGACAACATACTCGTACATGTCGGTACTGTCACTCGCCAAGGGGCCTTCAAAACCTAAACATGATAAAATAATTTTGGTCAAAATATGATCTCAAAATCCTCATTATGAAGGAAAAAAAAGAACTTGGGACTCGCGAAAAACCTCATTTTTCACTGCGTGTTCACAACAATGTTACAATAATGACATAAAGCTGGTTTCACATTGACACAACAAAATAATAATAGTTTAAGACAATGGATCTGGGAAAGATATTTAATATTTATATTAATATATTTATGAAATATATGTACGTTTAACTTAAATATGACCTTAAATTTTTTTCTGTCATCGGATCCCATTCTCACACTAGTCTAGAGTACTAGTCGGATACGATGACGTCATGCGGCCATCGAACGAGGAAATAGTGTTTTAATCAAATTAATTATATAAAATAACTTCGAAAATACTTATTGCATCGAAGTGAAATAAAAACTATTGGTTTTGAAATAACGGCTTCTATTTATAATAGTATAAGGTAAAACCGAACTTTATTTTCGTTTTTCCCACATCCATTTTCGTTTAGAGACGCATATTGAGGACATTATATCGAATCATGTGCTATACTCATACGCCCACAAATCAAACGGCTTCAAGTATTTTTATTATGAGCCATAAACATAAAAACACACATCGGCGCCGACTCTAAGAATGTAACTTTATTACCCGTTGTGAATTTTTATTCGCAAATAATAAATATACTCCTACCGACGCTTAGAACAAAAGAAAAGTACTTCATGTAAACTACTTAATGATTAAAGTCAATTTTCGGTCAAATAGTTGAAATTGAAAGGAAATTCTTCTTCCTTGCGAAGATAATAAGACCTGAAACAAGATTTTATTGCCACAATTCGTTTTGGATATCATGGCTCAGTAGTTAGGCCATTCACACACCCGCACTCGCAATCACATTTTGTTCTTTATTCGCAAAATCACGCGTTCGCATACGGATGCGAGGAAGCGTGAGGAACGTCTTATACCAGGCACTCGAGTTTAATATTGTATTTTTCTTAAAATGTGCTTCCAATTTCAAATTATTTCGTACCTTATATTGTAAACGTTCGGCACCTTAATAAAATGTAATAATATTTCAGGGAACTAGACGCGATTCACGTGATGTCATACGATCTCCGCGGCAACTGGGCCGGCTTCGCTGATGTGCACTCACCTTTGTACAAGCGGCCGCATGACCAGTGGGCTTATGAGAAGCTTAACGTGGTAAGTGTATCCGCTTCCTTAAATTCCTTAATCGGGCCTACCTCTATATTTGCCAGGATATGTACAATACTATCCAAAGGAAACCAAATAGGAGATAGGATCACCTACGTTGCTACTACTTCGTATACATAAATGAACTGATTTTTATGTGTTTTTTGTTATTCGGGGGTTACTTAATTTTTTTTTTATATCTTGTTCTCTTTTGAAATATTTCTGATAAAGAAAATAATTCTTGGTATTCGTGGTCTCTTTTAAATAAATTGAAACTTCTGTATTAGGTTAATTTATGAGAGTTACTAAATCTTGTTAGAAATAATGTTCATTAAGCATATCCATCACCATCATCATAATTAGTAATAATATAATTGGTTGTCTGGAAGAGATCGCTCTTAGCGATAAGACCGCCCATTGTTACAGTAATTATTATTAATTGTTATTAGTTTTAAGAAGTTCTTGTGGTGTACAAATAAAACGTTTATCTATCTATCTATAATAATAATAATATGGGACAACTTTTACACACGGCCTTCTGGTCTCAAACCAGCCAGAGCTTGTGCTATGGTGACCTGAAGACTGATATATGTACATACTTATACACGCTTCACAACAATGTTTGCCCAGGCCGGGGATCGAACCCGGGTCCTGCTGCTCAGGCAGGGTCACTACCGACTGAGCCAACCGGCCAATCGATATCATTAGTACTCAAAGATATCGAAGAATTTATCGACTTCTTGTAGAACGACGGCCTAAACCTGTGGGAAGAGAAGGGCTGCCCCACGAACAAGCTGGTGGTGGGGATACCATTCTACGGTCGCTCGTTCACTCTCTCAGCTGGGAACAACAACTATGGCCTCGGAACATACATCAACAAAGAGGCGGGAGGGGGCGACCCTGCGCCTTATACGAATGCTACCGGCTTCTGGGCATATTATGAGGTAACCCTGAAATAAAAGTAGAATAATATATATAATATTTCTGTATTGGTAGGCCTCTTTTGCAGGGGACCGCCTGGGGAAATACCAGATCTTTTCAGTTATTCATCCGCCAAGCAGTAATGTGTAAACATCACTAGGTTCCGGTCTGAAGGGCTATGTTACCAGCGAAATTACTGGGCATGACGAGTTTAATTCAATAATATTCAGCGATCAGCTTATACATATAGACGCAAATAAAAAAAGACGTAACGTGTACAGAAAAGACAGTGGAGGGACGAGCACAGGAGAGATCGCTAGTTCTCTATCTTTCTAAAGTTCTATATGACAATTTTGAGCGGTTGAAGCAAAGTATATCTATGAATTAGTACAGATTAAATATGTATCACCAATTTGCGATCACCAAGCCGCCTGCCAAGCGTGGTGACTGCGGCAAAATCCCCCAATATGCCAGTTTATGGCGATCTATGGGGAGTCCTATATTCAGCCGTGAACGTCTTCTGGCAACTGATGATGATGATGAACATGTATTCTACCACAGCACACTTCTTATCCAAAATTCACTTTCTAGATCTGCACAGAAGTAGACACAGACAACGCGGAATGGACCAAGAAATGGGACGACCATGGCAAGTGTCCCTATGCTTACAAAGGCACGCAGTGGGTCGGATACGAAGACCCTAGGAGTGTGGAGATCAAAATGAACTGGATCAAGGAGAAAGGCTACCTTGGAGCAATGACCTGGGCTATAGACATGGATGACTTTAGAGGACTTTGTGGAGAAGAGAACCCATTGATGAAGGTGCTGTATAAACACATGAGCAGTTACAGGGTGCCACCACCTCGTTCTGGAAATACTACTCCTACTGTAAGTATCGATGGGGAAATAATCCTAATTAGTTTCCTACTATAAGTATCGATGAGGCCAACATAGCTGTAGTTTTGAAAGATCTGAATGCTGTTCGAGTTGAGTGTTGGCAAGGAAGTTCAGTAGGTGTCTTCTCAGGTTGGGAATAAATCGTGAATCTTTAAATCAAGTGCGCCAATTTACCACTACATAAATTGAAAAAATGTAAATTGGCACGCAATTTTTTGGTGGGCGAATAACCACCTACGCCGTCTAAATACAGCTATGATCACTTCGCTTTTCTATTTAATTATTTAGTGTAATTTCCCCCTCAATCATGTATTCATTTTTTTGTGCGTATAGGTACATCGGTACATCAATATAAACATGACATTGTTTTTAGTAAAATAACTAAGGTGTCCATTATCGACAAATAGAACATCAAACTACCACCTATGTAAATATTTTCCACTTAGTGATGAATACACAACATAATTTCCTAAACCAATTGAATATCGATTAACAAAGTGGGTAGGTACTGGCGCTCCAAATCACTTAATCACAAAGCAATTAATCACGCGTCCCTTCGACATACAAACAAAAATTCGACACAGATATGGAAATGCTCTATAAATCGCTTGTGAACAAATGCCCCGTCCATTACTCATGGCGATGCTATCTTCAGCCGGAATGGGCGCGACCGCCGTCGACGCCTTCGGACCCCAGTGAAGGAGCTCCAATTCCGACCTCCACTACTGTAAGGGCGCCTACAGACGCTCCGACCACGCAGCGAGTCACCACAGCTGCACCTGTCGCTACTGACGACGGGAATGACATCGAAGTGAGACCCACTAAGCCTGAGAAGCCACAGAAGCCACAGAAGCCTGAAATCGAAACGCCACCAACTGTAAGTTCATAAATTTTGCGATCCTGATATATCTTCTATCTATTGTGTATTGGTTCATTCTTATTCTAATTCTCTACAGGAAAATGAAATCGTGGGTTCCGACATCTGCAGTTCGAATGAAGATTATATTCCTGACAAAAAAGACTGTGATAAGGTACAATAGTTCTTGATTTCTTAATAATATTTTATGTGGAGTTACTTAAAAAGAAAAATATCAAAGCGATATTAAAAAATAAAAGCAATAATATGATGGGCCAACTTATTGAACTCACGATATCTTGGTTCCATTGATATATTTAGGCTTAGCAAGCATAATATTATAATGCACTGTGGTAACCAGAAGACTGATATTACATACACCTATTTAAGCTGCATGAAAAGCGCAGATAGATCAAAGAGATAATATGTTCATGCGCACAAATTTGTGACCTGACTGGGACCTGCGGCTCAGAATGCACTGGCCAACCAGCCAGAGCATCAGGTTCAGGTTGGTTAGGTTTTCAATTGATTTTTCTTTATTTTTAGTACTGGCGTTGCGTCAACGGCGAGCCCATGCATTTCAAGTGCCAACCAGGAACCGTTTTCAACGTGAAGTTGAACGTGTGCGACTGGCCCGACAACGCCGACCGTCCCGAATGCAATCCGTGATTTTGTCGCCCGTCTGTAGACAGCCTTAGATTACTAGGGCTGATAACTGATATAAATCTTTGTATAACATTTGCAAAACTACTCTTTGTTTTGTGATGTGATATTAAGTAGATACTGACTTATTACAACTGCATTATATTATAAATATTTAATAAAACTAAGTACATGCTCTGAGGTAGAAAAAATAATTTAAATACTTTGAAAATAATTAAGTATAAGAAGAACAGATTAGTATAGGTACATAGATTACGGACAGATGTGTCTGATATGGGCAATCATGATGCTTACCATCAGGCACCTGATTTGCTTGTCTTGTCACTCACTAACTACATTAAAAAAAAAAAAATAGATACGATATCTAAACTCTATCAGTAGACGTCATTATAACCTACTTTCGAAATAATGTTAAGGCATGAAAATTATTAAGTTAAAAAATTATAAATATTGTCGCATTTTGTTCCAATGAAACATAATTCGACAATGTTGGAAAAATTAATACTCCATAAGAGATTATATGATATAATATTATTGTAGAATGACTGTAGTAGTTGTTAAGATACAAGACTGCATTTAACACAATTAACAGTATAATTTGTCGGTAGGATAGAATACTCTTAGATCATAATAAAAAGAATACTTAAATGCTACTTTTTAAACAATTTTCTACAAACTTTTGAATGTTGTTCATTAATTTAATTAAAGATGATAATTTAGGTAATTACATTTGCTCATTCGTAGTAATTGATACAAGTTTCCGTCAAAAGACCATCTCTGATAAACACAAAATATTTATTCCATCGGCAAATCGAGGTTGAATTCTCTTTCCAGTAGGAACATCGTAGCCAATTAGTAGGCCTCAAAAATTTATATTTCCTCTGATAGCGGTAGTGCTCCCGTTTATTTTAAGTTATTTATTTTTCATATTTTAAGTGAATAAATTGATTGAAATGAGTTTTGTTTTGTTATTTAACTACATTTTACCAAGCAATAGCGATGATTGAGGTTTGAGATTGATTGTGTGTTCTAATAGTCTAAATAGGTCCTTTGGAAAGCCTGAATCTCTACTGAATGAAAGAACAAAATTGTGTGAATTTAAAACTAGTGACTTTATTAATATAACATTGAACACCTACTCGTAGTCTCAAACAAACTTCACAGTAACTGTCACGAAGTTACTGACATACCTACTTGCTATGACATCTACAAGTTTAAACATTTGAAAGTAAACTGAATGTACTTTACCTTACCTTACTTACATTGTCATTTTAAATCCATATTCATATTAATTTATTAATAACATCATGTTGCAAGTCTCTTTGATACCATTGCATATAAATTATATCTATTAAAATATCATTATCATCTCAGCCGTTGGTAATCCACTACTGAACATAGGCCTCCCGCATAAATTGGGGGTTTGCCAATACTCCACACGCTTGGCAGGTGGGTTGTCGAGCGCAGTTCGATTTTTTTTGCAGAGGACGCTGCTGCCCGTCCTCAGGATCTGTTAACCCTTAGCCGACTCTTACGGCAACCACTGGTAGAGAGGGTAGAGGGGGAAATTTCATAATCCTGAAGTACCACAGTAAGCCAGCTCGCTAATACAAACATGACGGCACGCACACATTTACCCCCATGTACCTAGAAAAAAAGGTATGAATGTGTGCGTGCACACAAGCAGTTAGGGGCAGCTAAAGTGGTTAGTGATCGAGCTTCTAGTACAAAAATCTATTTCGTCCACTCAAGGTAGACCTCCGCAAACAAGTACGAGCTGGCTTAATATGGTGCTTCATTTTTGGTTTAGAAGACTCCGTCCGCCTTTTTAGGGTCACCTCAGAAGGAAAAAAGGAACCCATATAAGATCACTTTGTCTGTCTGTTAGTCTGTCTGTCTGTCTGTCTATCTGTACGTCTAGGTTAGGTATCTGTACGTTAGGTATCTAGGTATGGAACTCTACACTATGCATAAATACGTATGCCCTAACAATTTATTTTCTCTACGGAATCCAAAACACATCTACACGACTCTATCTACTTATCTATATCAGCTGTTATCGGTACAATCAACTTCATCCGCATTTACTAGTTCTCTAATTCAATTATTTCCTTTCTCGATATTTTATCGTGCCTCATAATATAATAACAGCAGAGAACAAAGTTTCCCGTTGTTGTTACGTCTCTTGACACTGCCTACGATAATAAGGAATGTGGTCAAAAATGGAAATAACGTACGATTGATAACGAATAGCTGTTAAAATAAGTCCTAGTGCATAAACTAGCGCCTTTGTCCGATATCGTCGGCAGACCTTAGAAGTATCGGTTGCGGTTGGTATTATTGGTGGCTTCCCAACCGATCACAACAAGTAATCGAGTCACACTGTGACGTATTAGGATTTTTTTACCCATCGTGTCACACTGTTACCCATTGCAACATTTATTTTTAAATAAAAATCCCAGCGGGTCACACTGTTACCCGTTGCAATATTTACTTATTTTGAAAAAGAATCCCAACGAGTGAGAGTCACAGTTGCGGGCAAATAGCCGCGGGTATTTGGGACGTGTGAGGAGAATGCTGTTGGTTTTTTAAAAGGCGTTTGGAGCTTGATTGTGTTTTGTGGAAAAGATTTGAAGGCTTTCAGATTTGAAAGATTAGGTAAAGAAGTAATCAAAATTCCACATTAGGTTAGATGCTGCGGATGAGTGCTTCGGCGTGCCCGCAGCTCCGACACATCGCGTCTCTCAGAATAGGATACTATAAAAAAGGTTAGCATGCTAAATGCTTGCAGAAAAACATTTATGTCACCCCCTATTACCCAAAAACATAACATAACAATAATAAATAGATCAAAATAGTTGAATTGCCGTACATACTCGCCATCGACGTCTCCGGACTCAAGCACACCAGCGACCGTGCCCCTCCCGCATGTGTGCGTGAGATTGTCGAATATCGTTTATATTTATATTTTGTAGTGGTAGGCCTCTTTTGCAGGGTGCCGCCTAGGGAAGTAACACACCTTTGCCAGTTATTCATCCGCCAAGCAGTAATGTGCAAACATTACTGTGTTCCGGTATGAAGGGCAATGTTACCAGCGAAATTACTGGGCATGATAAGATTCAACAACTCATATCTCAGGGTGACAGGCGCAGTGCAGTGCCGCGCAGAATTTGAATTTTAAAACACTGGGTGGCACTGTGTCTGATATGGGCAATCATGATGCTTACCGTCGGGCACCTGATTTGCTCGTCTTGTCACTCACTATCATAAAAAACAAAATATATCTCAACTCGCCTAGAATGGCACGGGGATAAATAGTTTTCCCCGATTTTTCTCTCTTTCGCGCCCGAACAATTCATATCTGTCTCGTTCTAACCCCATGGGACATCGTTTTCCCTGCTCACTGTGCCACCACCTCGTTTCCTCTTATTATTAAGACACTTTCCCTAATCAAATGAGGAATTTAGGAACTTCGTAACAAATTCAGCAGCTTTAATAACTGCCTGGGTTTCTTTTGTGACGACAATAATTCGACCTCTGACCTGATATCGTATTTTTATAGTAAACCATTTCAGGGGCAATTACGGTCACCGGGTATTTTTGATAAACCTCTTTTAATGACGTCAAAATGGATGCGTTTGAATGGATTATACCACTCCGCTCCACGAATTCGTGGAAAGGTCTCCACGACTTTATAATATTATTATTAACTTTAAAAATACAAGCCAGTACATTTGTTCCACTTAGCTCCACAAGGAAATTAGATCGTTAGCAAATAAAGTTAAAAAAAAATCTACACTTTTATTAAAAACTGTAAAACGGCTAGAAAATAACCGTTGGGTATGGTATACTGGGACGTAATGAAACACAAAAAAATACACTAATTAGAGTTATATCAGAATTAGTATTAATTTTTAATAGGTTTTCTTATTATATTTGTAAATTGTCTGATTATGAAATTATAAAAATTGAAATCTGTGATTTTATTTTCTACAACCTTACTTGTTATGGATTATAGATCAGTGTACGTCTATTTTACTTATTTAATAAAAACGGTTTAGTTACACCAATTACAATGATTAAAATAAAATTATGAAAGAAAAAAAAAACAAATTATAAAAGAAATTACACAGTAAATTATCATAAAAAAAATATAAGGGTAAAAAAAATAAATACAAGTCAACATCACGCTCGCAGTACCTCAGACACTCAATTAATATCTTCGACCATTCATCCGCAAACAAGTCAAAGTCGGGATTTTGGTCCAAGAGAGCGTTGAATGCTGCTAGAGTGCGTGGTATGGACGCAGTGGCACGTGCTGTAGTGCGACACCATGTAACGTCAAGCAGCTTATGCCTTCTGATCCTACTGTAGCTATTTGGGGCATACAATCGAAACAGCTCATCATGCAACTTTGGTGCGTTAATTATTATTATATTTTTCTATGTGTTGATTTGTTAGTTTTTTGCGAAATTTTTTTTTAGAGAAATACAAAATGGATCAGAGCTACTCGGTAATAAATATGGAAACGAAATTTTATTTTTTTGCGAATTTTCAGTGTCTTCTTTCGCAGGTTTTTTGAGTTTGATTGGTTGTTGCACCCCTTTTACTATTAAAACATCTTGTATACAGATACTTTAAATGAATAAATAGCATAATTATTCTTAAATTAATTAAGAATATTAACCAGTAATATCTACCTATATTTGAAGCACCAATTTAACGATGGCAGATTTATATATAGGTGCGAACGAATCAACTCTACATATAATTATTGTTATAAAGTTATACGTAGTATTAGAGCTATGACTTTTGTAACACTTTTATTGTTGGCTGTACTAATTTTCACTATCTCGAGTGCACCTATCTAATGTTAGTTATAACATAATATATTATGATATTGAATTTGGCGACTCAACCGCGTGGCAGAGCTATAAATACTAATAGATATAATAGTTTTATTATTGTAAATATGGAATTAAGCAAAGGTATTCTTAAGCTGACCTCTCGAATTTTATGGGCAGTCTTATTATTTATTTATTATGTCGCTGTGAAACGGTAAGAACCGTTAACTTATAATTAAACTAAGTATAGTGATAAATTAACGTTTAGGTAAGGTTAGATTGTTTATAATCTAAGCGAAATTATAAATTAACTAAGAGAATTATAAACTAAAGATTCGTACAATTTCACAGCGACATATTATATATTAATTACTAATGCAATGATTATGTATCACAAATAATAACAAAAAGAGACCCTTGCAAACGTAGCGTGCACAGATAATAGTCGTGGGTTTAAAATTAATCTAAAGATTGATAAAATTATTATTACAGTAGGTAGGCGATAAATTATTTGAAACAAACATTACAAGCACAGAATTTAAATTAAGAATTTGAAAAAAATATATAAAAAACAGTTTGGGCTCGTCCGGGATTTGAACCCGGGACCTCTCGCACCCTAAGCGAAAATCATACCCCTAGACCAACGAGCCGGTACAGTAAGTGTCGAAAACAGGTATCACAATCTGTCTTTTAAGATCACGTTGGAGTGTAAATTACGTCACGCATTGGAATGGAATGCGGTAGAAGTGGCCATCGAACATTGACCCCAATATGCGAAAAAGGCTGACACAAGTATCTAAATCTGATAATTATTTCTTATTAGATGCACATACCTATCACTATATTATTATTTAATCTTAGGCACAAAAAAGTACCTACATATAGTAATAAATAATATATCCTTTTTACTTTAATTTTGAATATTATTTAATTCCTATTTATATAATTTTCGTTAAATAAATATAAAAAAAATATGAATAGATATTACCTGCTCGTAGAAAAATTCAATATATTTATAGGTATAGTATAAATGAACAAAATTCGATTTACATACTTATTTATTTAGTTAGCATTTCATATCATACATATTAAAAACATACATACATTGTACCATGGTACCAGAAACATATATTGTAGATTATATTGTAGATTTTGGCTTAGTGGAATATACTTTAATTTACTTTAATTAATATATTTTTTTATATACTTTATACGATCGATTTTTTCCAATGTGTACGAGAACTTTTATCCAATTATCCAATACATCCATTAATAACTAAAAAAACTAGGAAATTTAAATTTACGATGAGCGTGTACAAACTTGAAGCACAATTTTACCAAATGAAACAATTGCTAACAAAATATAAAACAAGTTACTAACAATAGTTTGATATAAAACGTTCCTCGAAGTTCGCGCAACGCTCCGCGCATAAGCTCAGCGGGTAATTCTCCCGCTAGCACACTAGTAGGAGCAAGTGACCCGTGGCTGCCGTGTCCCTGTCGCATGAGGTTCCAATACCTCGATCACGCGGGAAACCGCGGAAAACTTCACTTAACTAAATAAGAAACTATGACCATACTTTTGCGTCAGAAAAATGTGCTGTTCTTGAGACACCAAAAACGTTAAATGATAAATGTGGTTAAAAAGATGTTGAATGTTATTATTACATTGGATTTTAAAGTGAGACAGTGTGGAAAATATTGGTCATTGAATAAATGACATTGCAAGGACGAGACAGGTGAGTGTTCATCCAGTTGAATATTATTTCACCTTGCCTCTAAATATAGTTGAGTACCTTGCGTACTTGCTCCCTTATACCTATTTAAAACATATTTATATAATACTAGCTGTGACCCGCGGTTTCACCCGCGTAGTCTTCGTTCCCGTGGGAATATCGGGATAAAAAGTGTTATTCCAGGGTCTAAGCTACTTACGTACCAAATTTCAGCCCAATCGGTTCAGTAGTTTTGGCGTGAAAGAGTAACAAACATCCATACATACATCCATACTTACAAACTTTCGCCTTTATAATAGTATAATAATAATAGTATTAGGATTTTATTAAATCTTTGTTTTAATATTTCAGATTTTTTCTATTTTTAGATTCTATTGTTTATTAACGGATTGAAAACCTATCTTATATATTTATTAACAACATATTTCAATTGTCTATGTTAATTACTTATGTACAAGTAATTATATTAATATGTTTATTGTTATTATATACAATAAATTTGTGTTGATAATGAAGATGATGATTGTAATATGATACCCTATCATATCATCACTGATGATATATTTTAAATGTCACTTTTGATAAAAATCCTTATATCTAACTCAAGTTTCTATTTTCATAACTGTCTATAAAAGATTTAACACTGTAATTAAAACGAAAAGCTTCAATGCGTAGGTACCGAAACCTTTCATTTGATTCAACCTCTGGTGCTAGAGAGAAATGTTTTAACTATCTTTGTTAGCTAAATAGCGGCGGGTTCGCAGTAGCGTACCTTTATTTCACTCGGGGCAATATTTTGATAGGCAACCTGGCTGGAAAGTTAGCGGCCACAATCCTATTTATCTTCAATTAGAGGAAAGGATTCTACTAAGAAGTGTGAGAATTACACCAGTTGCAGTCACATGAAAGGCGAGGGCATCTTTACTACTAAATGTTCAATTTCGTATTAATCAGTTCCTGCAATTTTTAAGGCAAAGGAATATCTCGACATTTTGTTATATAGTCTCACTTAATAATGCCTGCAAGATTTTATTCATAATCATCATCTCAACCGTTGGTGAATCCACTACTGAACATAAGCCTCACCCATAAAGCGGGGTTTTGCCAATACTGGACACGCTTGGCAGGCGAGTTGTCGAGCGCAGTTCGAAGGTTGTTTGCAGAGGATGCTGCTGCCCGTCCTCTGGATCTGTTAACCCTTAGCGGGCTCTTATGGCAACCACGGGTAGAGAGGGTGGGGTACTATTCTAAAGCCGGTAAACTCCACGGAAAAATCTTATTTAAATAATAGGATAAAAATGTTACAGCAGCACCAAGGATGCAGCAGCATGTTTTTTTGGAAATCGCAATAGTATCGAATTCGAGCGACATGTGCCAAATTAAGTATACGGGATTTCATATATACTCGTACCGACGATACGATTTCGATATCAACCAAAATCTTTATAGTGCCGGGCCACACAGTTAGCCTTTTTTTAGAGGCTATAATATAATTGGACAGCATAGTTCCCAACACGAAATCACTAGCGACAAATACACGGCTCAGTATCCCTTAGTTTTTGTAGAACCCTGGAAATAACTCTTTTTATAAGCTTTTCCAATATGGCCGCTCAAACGCACTGTACTATAATGACCTCAGAGACTCTTGAAGAGCTAAAAATATAATTTTAAAATATCTTACATATCTATTTATAATATACATTTAAAAATATCTAGGTATATATTATTTAAAAAATATAATAACTACTTGCATTAATTTACATAAGCAGTTGCCCCCGAGAATCAGAAATCGTATCTACATATATATCTATTCACTTTCTTGATTGAAATTGCGAGTGCGGGAATGAAGGACTTTAGGCAGTGATATTACATAAAAAAACCATACATTCACGTCTTTTTCCCGAAGGGGTAGGCAGAGTTGTACCCAGGACTCAGTACCAATGTAGATACACCCACATTTCGCCAGTATTGTTATTGGTCCCATGTAATAGGGGGCGAGCCAATTGCCATCTACCGGGCACAGATATTACTTTGTTTTAAAGGAAGAATTTGGCGACCCAAATCAAATTTGGTGATCAACATGTGAAATATTAAAAAAAAACTGTCTCGATCACCTTACTGGACCGCGACACTGAGTGCAACTTTTTATTTTTTTTGAACCTAATTTTTTTAAGAATACCGAACCCTAAAATTCAAAATTACTTGCCAGCCCTTGGTATAGGACATTTGGCCCATAATCGTTAACCCAATAATCCTACTAATAGCTGTACCCTATTGATTTTTATTGTGACAGCCAGACCAACATTAATAAGCATGAAAGTTTTCTCAAATAACTTTAGTTTCCAACGTTCTAACACCAGCAATTTCAAGAAACAGTTACCTAAATGAAGCCTGCTGAATATAACGTGTTAATTGTTGGTATTGCTTTGAACTCAGGGACTTCTCCCACCTCTGGCGATGAGACATGAGCGATCGACGACGATTTGTGGCTTAACTTAAGAAGGAATAAATTAATAATGTAATGATCATGTGTTATTAAAGGAATGAGTATTACAGATATGATTAGATGGATAACATAATATATTGTGGAATATAGTTTATTGCCAACGTGATAGTGCGGTACGAACAGTGTGTGATGAATATCTACTATGGCCTATGTAAATTGGCGCGTCTGAAGATAGGCTCTGCGAACTTTAGCTCATGAACGATGATGATGATGTAAACTCATGAACAAAACTGATATCATCAGGATTTAACTAAACTGGACATATAATTTAAAATGTAAAGTTTTGCTTTTTGTTTTTATTAATGTAGTGGTAGGCTTCTTTTGCATGGGGCCGCCTGGGGAAGTACCAAACCTTTGCCAGTCATTCATCCGCCAAGCTGTAATGTGCTAACATTACTGTGTTCCGGTCTGAAGGGCAATATGTTACCAGCGAAATTACTGGATATGACGAGTTTCAAAAACTAATATCTCAGGGTGACAGGCGCAGGGCAGTGTCGCGCAGAATTTTGAATTTTAAAGCACTGTGTCTGATATGGGCGATCATGATGCTTACCATCAGGCATCTGATTTGCTAAAAAATGGCAATATCAGTTTTATTCATGAGTATGTAAGTTCGCAGAGCCTTTGTTCAGACTCGCCAAGTTAGCCGTAGTCTTACTATACTGATATTATGTCTGTTTTCATCATTTTTCATCATCCATTCAACTGTAGGACATAGGCCGGTTCTAAGCGACTTGCATCAAGCGTTTCTGCTATCTTTATAAGGTCGTCTCAGGTCCACCATGTGGGCAGACGTTCTACGCTGCGCTTGCAGTCTTTCGTTCCGTTACCGTATGTAAATTTCTGTTTTACCACAAAATAGTAAGGTTTTACTCATATTGCATTTGCATCTTTCGGTATGTTCCTTGAGTGAAAATATCGACAATCGCTGACTCGTCGGAGATGGAACAACTGCCTTAATGGTCAGTTCACCCGAAACTAGAATACTAATGTACCTCAATAGTCTCTGTGTAATGGGCCAAGTTGTCTAGTTCAGAACAGTAGCGGAATTCCATTATATAGTAGTTAAGGAACACTATTCAAACCGAGCCGTCTGTCGGATGCTTCGAAGTAATTCATAGTAATCGTACCTATTCATATTATAGTGACTATTCAGATGTATATTGGTAGATTCCAATAAATTGTCTCTTTATATAGGTACTTTTAAATTGACTGCCTCGGTGGTTTAGTAGTCGCAAGCGCTACTGCCAATCATGAGATTCCGGGTTCAATATCTAGGTAAGCAATGTGTTATTGGATTTTTCATTAAGAATTTTCTCAATGATAGCCTGGAGTCTGCAATTGTACCCGGTAAATAGCAAAAATGATGTACCTACTATGAGTCTGGTTCCTGGGTACACCTCCGACTACCTTTTTGGAAAGTCGTGATGTTATGTCGTTATTTTATGTTAAGCACGTTATTAAATTCTATAAAAGTAGAAATCACATTATTACGAGTGTTAACAGATATTAACTACAGATATTGATGAATTAACCAAGTAACTATGAACCTATTGACCTATAGACTACCTACAGAGATTTACCAATTCTAGTCAGAAAACAATTATTTAGCCACGTCTTGGAAACTTCAGTTGTAGTTGATCAAAATTGACAGCTACAGTTAAGCCGAAATTGGACGAACAGAAAAATAATTCGTAAATTTTTGTAAATTGGTGTTAACAGTTTGTCTGAATTTTTTGCACTTAAAAAAAACATACATTCACGCCTTTTTCCCGAAGGGGTAGGCAGAGGTGTACCCAGGACTCAGTCCCATAATAGATACACCCATTTTGCACTAACCGTGCCTTAATAAAATTTCCGGAGGATGTTGAAACTAAACGTAAGGAATATTGAATTTTCTATTAAATTAGCGTTGATGAAGTTGGGAACAGAATTGATTAATTCATCTATGATATTAATTGTCTATTGTACAACAATAACCTACTGAGACTTTTATTAAAAGTGGGGGTCTTCGAGGCTGTTCGGTAGGTCACATGTCAGAGTTTCAGGTCGCCAAGATCCGACAAGGCCTCCGACATGCTTACAATTTCTTTAGCGAATGATTTACAGGCGAAATAATGAGTGAAATACCTAAAAATTCGTAAAAATTACATATAATTTTCGTAAAAAAAAAAAATCAGGGAAAGAATATTTACTATAATAGCATATTATACAACATTACACGTTTCTAATTTGAAAATCTAGACTTAGGTAAAAATATCCCACTATGATACGAGTAATAGGATTAGATTTTCTTAAACGTCTTAAGCTCGTCATAAGTATTCTTTTATATTATGTAAAGTGTTGTTTATAACTTCCTTAAGCGAGACCATTGCATTTTCACTCCATTACCTTTCTAGTTTAACTTGTTTTCAGTATTCTAGTGTGGTGGTGTAAGATATCAGAGATAATAAGAAATAAGTTTTATTATATTTTGTTCTAAATGCAGAGGGAAAATCGGCTATTGATAGATAGATAAAAAAATAATTGCTTTTTTTGGACCTTTAATAATTGTAGCACAATATTATATTATTTATATAAAAGTACAATATTCGTTTTTATCTTAATAATAATTATTTTTCTTAGGTAACTATAGTACTAGATACATAATATGTTTTGAGTTTTTGTGTTTGTGGTGTACCAATAAAGTGTTTATCTATCTATATATCCACTTTATTGGTACATCACAAACGAATAGTTAGATAGTAGAAAATAATAGTTAGATAGAATTAGTATAATAAAAATAATAATAAAAAAAAACATACACCAATAACGGTAAAAATTGGCGGTCTTATCGCTAAGAGCCATCTCTTTCAGACATTAGAATTACTTTTAACGGGATATTTATTACCATGAATGATTCGACGTTTTGTGAATTTCCCGATATTCAGACATTCTCTTCCAGACAACCGCAATTAGGGAGAGGAGAGTACAGTAAATCACATTTGGTCAGTGGCAAAAATAATAAATATGACCAAAACATAAAGAAATAATCAAAACAATTCAATTAATCTTAGGGCCTCTTTCACCATCCTCGAGTAAAGTGTTGATTAACTACCCGCCAAATAGTGCTACTCGGCAAGTAGAAATCTCAAGTAACTTTGTTGTTACGTTACTCGGACATTATGAAATTGGCACTGCGCCTTACTCGCCACTTTAATAGACGAGTAGTGTTAAGCGGGAATCCATCGATTAGGAACACTTTTTTCATTATATTACCGATGTATATCCCATCTCTATTGCGTAACATGGGCCTTTGGGCAGTATTCCTTGAACCTCTTAGGAGCATGGTATTCAGAGTATGAATAAATAATTATTAAAAACTGATATTGTGTGGTGTTTATTAGTAGCTTACTTGGAAATTTACTCGAGGATGGTGAAAGAGGCCCTTAGGCTAGTACAACTTAAGAAGAAGATAAGAAGGTTAGTAGCAAATAATGTAAAATAATATCTAAACTCTAGCTATATACGTCTATATATACGTAATAGGTAATCAAAGGTTTCTTACATAATGTTATCTTCGCTGATTCGCTTATCGTTGATGGAGGCGAAGACAGATCTTTTTACGCACCGTCATGTCACTGCAAGATTTATGTACATCGGTGTCGGCAAAATTGCGGCGTCAACATAACGTGAACTCAGTGATCAAAGTAAGTAGGCTTTTATGGTTTCAGGAGTACCGAAGGAATAAAGTTTTATCGTGCTTACAACAGTATGGATGTCTGGAAGAGATCACTCTGAGCGATAGGAGCGCCAATTGTTACACGTTTGTCTAGTTTTAATTTTGTTATTTCCTGTATCAATATTTTTTTAATTTATTTAAGAGTACAAAAAATGTACCTATATATTATGTATAAGTAATGTCACTTCGCGAGTAATATTTTAAATATTTTTCAAATCCCATGGAATAGGTGACGAGCCTATTGCTCTCAACTGGGCACAGTTCCAGATTTCAGGCTGTCACTGAGAAAGTTTCTAATGGTAAAGTCCAATTTCTCATTTTGCTTGACCTGTGGATCGAACCCGGGACCACATGATCGGGCAGGCACCGAGGCAGTCATAAGTATTTTTTTATTATTATAGTGAGTTACAAGACGAGACAATCAGGTGCCTGATGGTAAGCATCATGATTGCCCATATCAGACACAGTGCCTCCCAAAAAAAAAGCTAATAAGTAAAGTAGGTAATAAAGGTACACCATTTGATGTTCTTAAAACCTCTCATCTAATAAAGGGATATGTAAGAAAGTGTCCTTCATAGAATCTTTTACTAAAACGTCTAATTCTCTCTACGCAGCTCTACCTTCTTTTCGAGGATCTACGCAAACGGAATAATCAAACATGTAATCAATTTAAACAACCCTGAAAATAGTTTCAATTTGAGTAACTAACTTTTATTTACATGGCACGTGCGGGTGTTGGCATGATTCCAAATAATTTTTTGCCAGTTTTTGCTCGAATCGGACTTAGGAATAAATCATGTGGGAGGTCAAATATCCCGATTGCATAAAATCACAATATCGTAGTTTTAGTGTTATACAAAGCATGATTTAGGAGCAATGTGTATATGACAGATACGAGTCATTGGTTACTATTTACTCCAATAATTTATGAGATAATAGAGGTTTATTATAAGTCCAGGACATGAAAGCATATCGTTATTATACTATATAAGGTAGAATCTAGTGTCTACGGGTTCGTCTCGTCGAGGAATGCATAATCTGATTGGTTTAAAATTTTCAGAAAAAATCATCCGTCAAAATTTTGGCCTTTTCCCACATCTACTCCCCTCTTTTTGGATTTTTTTCGCAACATCTTGTGTAGAATGAAATCCTTAGTATACTTCTCAAATTCGATTGAAATCTGTCGATTAATACAGCAAATTTACAGCAAACTTCGTCCTTTTATGATTGAGAAGTTTTCTCCGAATCAAAAATAGGGATTAAAAAAATTAAAAAAAGTCAAAGAACTTGTGTGCCAATTTTCGTCAAAATTAATTTAAAGATACGACCTATAGGCGAGAACAGACAGACACAGACAGGCAGACAGACTGACGAAAAAAAGGCATTTTTGGCATATCTCGAAATTAATAAACTGAGTTCGCTCGGTCGGACAAATATTATACTTACTTTTTTTTGTATTTTGTAGAACATTTGAAAATCTATAAGTAGGGTCGACATGCCAGCCTATAAAAAATCAATGTGCTCTAATCATTGAGGGGTTAAACAGTAATATTATTAATACATAATAATTCTAAATTACATAACAAATATGTAGAGATGAGAGATTATATTTTACAAGCGACTCACCCACGCTTCGCTCCGGATACCAATAATATAAACCTTCCTTTTGAATCACTCTGTCTATTGATGAAAACCGCATTCAAATCCGTTGCGTAGTTTAAAAGATCTAACCGTTCAGAAGCCGGGGTGACTTTGTTTATAGTATGTAAGGATGGTCACAGAAAGTTTTAAGTTACGTGGGTCTGTATTGTTTCCAAAACAATGAGAGCACCTCGGTACTGAACTTTCTACTTTCTACTAAACAATTTTATGCGGAGTTTTTTGAGATGGTATTGTTTTGTGTGCAAATATAATCTCAGATAATGGTTTTGTATTAAAAAAATAATTGAAGAAAGAGTTGGCAATATCTTTAGAAAATAAGTAACTTACAGTAAACATGTTTAATTAGTTCTGAATAAGTTGACTTTTGTTTATAATAAGTAAAATGCTATGAACGTCTTAAAAAGGTTTTAAGAAGTATTTTTTTGATATAATTGTATAATATATGTTCCTATAAATACGAAACGTTCTTTTCAAAGCTGAATGAAGAGAAGTGCAGACTTAAAAAAGAAAAACCTACTTGCCTATTAGCCTCGACTCGTTTGACTGTAAGCTGCATTCATAAAGTTAAAAATGTGGTAAAAATGAAACAACTTTTAGGAAATTTCCCAAAGCTTAAACCTTTGGGTACCAAAGGTAACCTTTGGGATGTTTCTACAGACGTTTCCCATTTGCAGATTTCAGATATTAGGATCGTTCATCAGTCTCAATTTAGAGAACAATTAATTCAAATTGATTGATTGATTGATTGAAATTAAAACTCAATAAAGTTTTAAAGGATGATGTACTTGTTTTTATGTTTAGAAATGCAATAAAAACGAGATTGGTTGTCCTAAAAATTATCGCGTGATAATAAAAACAAATCAGTAATTCAGGTGGCTATAAAATGGAACTTTTCAACTTTTCAACGCAAAATGCTGAGTGGTATTAAGTAGTATGATATTACTAGCTAACCCGGTGAACTCCGTGTCGCCTACACCTATCTGGGAATATATAATGTTAATAAGAGCCTGGTACTACTATATAAAACTACTTTGTCTGTTGTCGCTGCTATAATGTTATTATATTACATCTCTGTCATCATGTGGGAATATCTCCACACGTTTATTAATGCCTGGTACTATATAAAGCTCCTTGCTCTATCAACATGTGGAAATATCTCCTCATGTTTATGTGAGCCTCGTACTAGAACGATTGTGGTTAATTCGTTCAAGGTCTCGTACTATGTGTAAATCTCCTTTGTCTGTTGCACTACGTCCAGGCCCCGCGGTGTTACCGTTAGAGTTTTAAAAGTAGTTTTAAATATACACACACCCTACAACATACACACGCTCACACACCCCCCCACGCTGTTTGGTTTTCTTAAATTTTCCAATTTCCACGTAGTATTTTTATTTTTTTTCTGTATAAGAACCTTCTGACAATAACAAACACAACAAAAAAAATTTGCGAACATTGTCCAACAGTTCACGCTTGATGCCGTGACCAAGGGAAATAGGGTTTTTTTTTTTCTATATATAGATATAGATTATTCTTGTTAAAATATCTAACTTAAGCCGCCTTAGACCGCTAACACGTAGCTGTACTACGTGTTAGCGTGTTATATAACAATATTCTGTTAAATAACACCAAAGCCACGCCCACTTTCCATGGTAAGCCGGGTCCGCAGCGGCATGTTTTTGTGTTACCTAACACAATAACATGAAAAGTGGGCGTGGCTTTGGTGTTATTTAACAGAATATTGTTATATAACACGCTAACACGTAGCTGTAGTCCCGGCTTTAGTTATATACCACTACTACCAGTGTGAAGCCAGGGCGGGTCGCTAGTAAAATTATAAAATCAATAATGTACGGCGTCTACAAGACTACAGCGATTCACAGAACTGTTATTGCGTCCTCGAAATAGACCATAATAATGATGCTTGTCGACTTTTGTATGTTAACCCAAAGGCAATTCAAACTAAAGGCCCAGCTTTCATTAATTTTAGTGTGAAAACAAAATTCCCAAAACGTGACAAAGTGCCGACACTTCGAATTTTGGGAAAAACTTAACCGATTAAGTCGGCGAGTTTTAAGACTTCAAACATGTTATACTTATTTCATGTCATGTCTGTTCTGCAGTGAATACCCTTGGTGAAGGCATATCTACCTAAAACATCGTCTCTAAGTTAAGTTGTCTGAAAGTCAAGATAATATTATTTTGACTAATTTACTAATTCGATTATGTCCCAGAGCGACCTGCCAAAAGGGGAGTAGATACTAAGACTAGTTTGGAGTATAATTAAACTGTATTCATATATAGAAGTAGTTATCTATATATTTTTATATTATACTAGCTGTGACCCGCGGTTTCACCCGCGTAGTCTTCGTTCCCGTGGGAATATCGGGATAAAAAGTACCCTATGTGTTATTCCAGGGTCTAAGCTACTTACGTACCAAATTTCAGCCCAATCGGTTCAGTAGTTTTGGCGTGAAAGAGTAACAAACATCCATACATACATCCATACTTACAAACTTTCGCCTTTATAATAGTATATATTAGGATTAGGATTGTATTTTAATTTTGTCTATGTATGTTTAAATAGTGTTATAAGGTGTTTATTTTTATGTTATATAAGTAATTTTAGGTAGTTATTGTAACATTTGATATTTGTACTCCACCCAATTTCTGTAACATTTTCTCTAGTTTTAGGATGACTGGTAGAAAATGCTACACTAGCATCAAGTTAGTCCTAGCGTTGTGCTGAATTATAAATAAATAAATAAATAACTCTAAAAAGGATTTCCCAGAGTGGACAGTGTTCGTTCCCATTTGAAAATACTAAGTAGGTACTCGTGTAATAATTATTCTTACGAACTGGGATAAAATGAAGCTAATAAAATAAGGCACAAGGCGCATAATGCCGCAGACAAAAGAAAATTGCAGCCAGGGATCAGACTGAGTGAGAATGGAAAAGATAATTGTATGTGCAAAGTTCTAAGCTTAATGAGGGTAAGAACAATTTTATCACAGCTTTATCTGCTTAAGACTAGATGGGCTTCGAGGACTAGACGGTTACGGTGCAAGTTCGTTTAATTAATCATAGTTCTGCGTTGAACTTGGTCTACTTGCAGTATATTTGCATATTCTGTTAAATCTGAAGGGACTGAATCAGATTACAGTGGATGCTAATTTGATGTAATTGTTAAATCAAACTTAGCAAACGTAGAATCTTCTTTTCTTAAGAAGATTTTATACTAAACGTTAGTTTTGTAATAACATAACATCACGCCATTTTCCCCAAAGGGGTAGGCAAAGGTGTAACTAGGACTCAATCCCATAGTACCACACTTCGCCTGTAATGTTTTAGGGCCCGTTTTATAGGGGTCGACCCGGCAAACTGCAGATTCTAGATTGTCATTGAGAGACTGGAATTCATAATGTAAAAATCTAATAAGATTGCCTGACCTGAGGATTGAACACGGGACCTCATGAGCTTGCGACCACTACGCCACCTAGATAGTGTTACAGTTTCCAGACGAGCGACGCCAACGTGTATTCTACTGTTCTTTTTCATACATATTAGCACCCGAATACAGCGCCGCGTTAGCGTCGCGTTGACGTTGACGTTACGCTGATGATCTTCTGAAAGCTCACCGACGTTCTTCTGAAAGCACGCAAAAAGTTAGTTTAATGTATAAAGAAAGCAATTCAACGTCATTGCATTTATATAAATAAACTCTGGTTCATTTTTCGAGTCAACATGAAAATACCATTGTTTTTATGTATATTATATTAATTATTTTGACTGCCTCGGTGGCGTAGTGGGCGCATGCTCGACTGCCAATCAAGAGGCCCCGGGTTCGATCCCCAGGTCAGGCATAGTGTCAAATATTGGATTTTTCCGTTAGGAATTATCTCAATAACTGCCTGGAGTCTGGAACTGTGCCCGGTAGATGGCAATAGGCTCGCCACCTATTACGTGGAACCAATAACATACTGGCGAAATGTGGGTGTATCTACTATGGGACTGAGTCCTGGGTACGCCTATCCCTTCGGGAAAAAGGCGTGAATATATGTTTTATATCATTTATGAAGAATTTATCATGTAGTTTAGATAACAGCCACACGATAATTAAAAGAATATATGGAGCAAATGCCAACTAAGCCCGTGGCCTGTGGCCCAGTGGGCACGTTATAAAATTACGGCACATTTCACCCCTATTGCACATTAGCGACATAAGGCTCTGCGCGAATTGGGATTATACTAACATGGGCATTCGTTATCGATTGGAGTTAGACTTTCGTGTTAGTAAAAATTTAAATTTTGTTTTAATCCACCTTATATTATAAATGTGAAAGTGTGTGAAATGGATGGATGGATGTTTGTTACTCTTACACGCCAAAACTACTGGATCGATTGGGTTGAAATTTTGTAGGTAGCTTAGACCCTGGAATAACACATATGCTACTTTTTTTCCTGATATTCCATATATAAATAGAAAATTAGTACAGAAAATAACAAAAATTAGAAATTAAAACTAGAAAACGTGTAACAATTGGTGGCCTTTTTATTTAATTAAAATTAAGGGTTTAAATTTCAAGGGGCGTCACAGACCTAAGGTGAAGAATAGTTTATTATGAAAAATAATGAATTTAGAGAAAAATAAATACTTATTATTATGCTCCTGTGCCTCAGTAGCGTAAACTTATAAGGGGTTCAATCCCCAGGTCAGGCAATGTCATAAGAGCCAATTATGAGGTCCCGGGTTCGATCTCCAGGGCAGGCAAAGGGTTATTAGTTTTTTCCATTAGGAATTATGACAGCCTGGAGTCTGAAACTGTGCCCGATATATGGCAATAGTATACTGGTGAAATGTTAGTGTACCTACTATGGGACTGAGTCCTGAGTACACCGTTGCATACCTTCAGGAAAAAGGCATGGTTGTGTGTTTATGTTATGTTATTATTATGATAAAGATAAAGATACGTGTTGTATTGTAGTCGTAGGCCTCTTTTACAGGGGGCCGCCTGGGGAAGTACCACACTTTTGCCAGTTATTCATCCGCCAAGCAGTAATGTGCAAACATTACTGTGTTCCGGTATGAAGGGCAATGTTACCAGCGAAATTACTGGGCATGATGAGATTCAATAACTCATATCTCAGGGTAATAGACGTAGTGCAGTGCCGCGCAGAATTTAGTATTTTAAAACACTGGGTGGCACTGTGTCTGATATGGGCAATCATGATGCTTACCATCAGGCACCAGATTTTCTCGTCTTATCACTCACTATCATAAAAAAAAACATAGATACGTCTTTCTTTTTAGGGACGGCAGAGTGCCTTCATTGAAAAAAGACTAAACAATAGAGCTACCTACTTACCATCTACCCTAACTAAATACGCTATACCATAGAACAAAGTCAAAGTCAAAAAGATTTATTCAAATAGGTCACAATCTGACACTTTTGTACGTCAATGAAAATAAACAGTAACGAGTCTACCGTGCGTTCGGAAAGATACCTTTACAAGAAGAACGCACAAGAAACTTATAGGGCTTAATTTTTTCAAGTGATTGTTTTACAATATTTGGTTTGGTTACACTCGTTTGTTTAAAAGGTGCCGCGTGGGGGCTATGCGGAAGTTCCCAGGCCTCTTTGTCCTCTATGTACTGATTTACATTATAATAAGCCTTCTTTAGTAAAGTAGATTTTATATAGGTTTTGAATTTACCCTCTGAGAGCCCCGTTATCTCTTTTGGGATTTTATTATAGAAACGTACACTATTTCCTAAGAATGATTTTTTATTTGTTTTAGATAATCTAAAGCTAGGTATAGCTATTTTGTCTTTATTCCTAGTATTAAAATTAGAACCTAGTATTAAAAGAACAAAGTCATAAAAAGTTATACATTTTCTTGGATGGTCTATACTAACGAATGCAAAAGCGATAACTAGGAAACGATGTTAAAGTTTCATCATTTTAGTCACAAGAACATGACAATCATTTTATGGAAAACCTTTCTGATTATTTTTACTCTATTTTTACTTTGTAAAAGTATCACACACCGTGGGTCCCTGAAGGTTCAAGTCTCGTGACCCATGTTTCCATAAAACGTCCCATATGCCCCAGGCTGTCGTGTTCAGATTCACGCCACATTTATTGTTGTCCCCTTGCACTCGCAATTAAATCTATCCTTTTATTCCTTTCGCGTGACACATGAAAGCCTTTTTGCACGGAAAATGAACGGAAATAATTTAATTCTCACATATCTTCACAAAAGTAGTAATGTGAAACAGGTATTATACGGAGCTGTTTTATTTTACAAGGCATGTAATAATCCGTTTCTGTTCTTTTTGTTGATTTCTAATAGCGATTTATATGTTTTATATCGTCATAAAAGATGCCTATTATTGGGTGTGCAAGTCGTATGTAATCATAAATATACAACGCCTTTTTCCCGAAGGGGTAGGCAGAGGTGTACCTAAGATTCAGTCCCATAGTAGATACACCCACATTTCGCCAGTGTAACAGGGGGCGAGCCTATTGCCATCTACCGGGTTCCAGACACCAGGCTTTTATTGAGATAATTCCTAATGGAAAAATCCAATATTTAACACTGCCTGACCTGGGGATCGAACCCGGGACCTCTTGATTGGCAGTCGAGCATGCGCCCTCTACGCCACCGAGGCAGTCAAAAATAAATATATTTCTATAAAATTATTGAAGGTATATTTTCCGTATACGAAACGTACTTTGCCAACGGAGTTCTATGAGATTTCATTTATAACTAATCTTATAAATTCGACTGCCTCGGTGGCGTAGTTGTTTTCAAGCTCTACTGCCGATCATGAAATTACGAGTTTTTTATACGTGTATACTGCAAGGTAAGATGATGAACATTTTCAGTATGGTAAATGTGATCAATCATTTTAATTGTTCAGATAATATTATAGAAATAAATTATTTAGCTATTTTACTAGCCTGAGAGACTTAACCTCGAGGTTAATTGAAACTGTACCTACCCCATTGTTTCCATTCTAAGTTATTGCATAAATCTAGACTCCGATAACTCCGAACAAAACCTTCTCTTCCTTCGTAACTGAGATATTGTTAAGGTATGCGAAGTGTCTTAGAAGGTTTACGATTTGAATAAAGCATAATAAATCTTTTATAGTAAAGTGTGGTAGGAATATTTCCAAAGGTGTAAAAATGCTATTCTAGTGAATCAACCAATAAACCGTAATATAAATGGCGCCAAAGCTTCGTATTTTTTCTATTTTATTTCTTTTCTTGCTAGTCCTATTTATGTTGTTCTGTAATTTACGTTTCGGTTAGATAAGGAGTCGAGTTTCGACGCTTTTATAAATGATTTTCTTTGTTGACTAAAAGCTTAGTAGACTAGGGACTATCTCATTGCAAATGCAATACACATTATGCGACGTCGACTAACGGGAGCAAAACAACGATAGGCGTGTGTTCCAGTAATTAAAATGTGCTCGAGTATACAAACTGGGGTATTACGACATATCGATCTACAACAGGGTGTAATGAGGCGTGAAAACATCCCCTAAGTGCGCCGATATCGGATTATTATAATTAGAACACGACTCGTCTCGAAAGGGGACCTTCAAGATATCTTAGAGGTTTATATACAAACACATTTGAGCACGTTTGTTGATGTTGTCTTGATGAAAGGAAAAAGTACCTATAACCGACGTGCATGTATTAAGAATGTCATGAAAGTGGAAAATGTAGAAGTTGTATGTGAGGATCGTAGCAAGTGGAAAGAAAATAGTCTCTGCCTACACCACTGGGAACAAGGCGTGACTTGTATGTATGTACTTTTGAGCACGAACGCGTTTATATTTTATTAGATACTTCCTAAAAAATAATAGGTATTCTATTCTATTCTATCTCCTAGAAGCGACCTGAAAAGGGAAAATCTGTATTGACCGATCATTCGGATATGAGTATATTTTTGTTTATTCGGAAAACTAATAATAAATATATGTGATATTAAGTGTAGTCTTTGTATTCTGCGATATTACTTTGGTATGTACAAGTTTCACAGCGTGTCGTTGAAGTTGTTTTTATTAGTAGATAAGTAATTACTTGCTGCATAATAGATGGTTACTTGTAACAGCTGTCAATGTAGGTACTTATTGTAATAAATTTGTAATACCTTTTTGTACAGATAGTTTAAAAATGTACTAATAGGTTTTGTTACTTACTCGTATGTCACTGTGTAGCACAGTTGGTAATAAGCGATTGTGAGTACCAACTCAAACCTACGTGGTTTAATGGTACAATATAAATGTTCTGTTTTTTATATGTATTAAATAAATAAATAAAAAAAAAAACGTCAGTAAGATAAATAATTGCTGACTCGAGCAAGTGATTTAGGTTTTACTGTAATGTACCATCAAATATTATTACAGTTTTATTCTCATCTTCGTATTATTTGTATTTTGGTATACTGTCTCTGAATTAATCATACTCTATTTTTATTGTTTTAGTATGAGTTTCCTTATAAATAAAGCTCTTTCGTTTCGCTTACAAAACTTCATCTAATGATCGTGAATTTGCCCTTAAGGTTTCGTCAAAAAGACAAAATTAGAATGGGTACGATTTAGTCTTTATTGCCTTTCTTTATGACCCACCACGAATACGGGTTTCTTGAATTTGCAGACAGCTATAAAACTGATTTGTCTTGTGCAACTCCATTAGAAAAGTTAGCGTTTTAAAAAGTTCTTTAGTGATAAAATCTTCCCAATATGTTAAATTTTCTGAAAATTATAGGATATGTAGCTTTCGCCTTTTAGGGAACGTCATTCATTCATAAGGCTCCCGTGGCTTGCCAAGTTTGCAAAAAGTTTTATATTTAGTAGTGGATGATTGCCTCCCCATTACGCCGCTTATTGTAGGTATTTTATGTTAACGAATATGCATGTTTAAGAAACATTAACTATACATATTAGCGTGTCATTTTATAGTATTTTTACGTTACACACCTCTCGTTCACACGTTGTTAAGGAATCGTAAAAACCGAGTCGCTAACGTGTTTGTAAATTTGCTTTCATATTTGTACAAATTGCCACTGTACGGCTTCAAGGTGGAAACTGTGTCAAAGCATTGGTGCTGAGGTAATTCGTAGTGAAAACTCAAACCAAATTATAGCAGTAGCGTCACCAGGGCGGGGGTGGTACGGTGAATATTTTCTCATCATATCTATCAAATTTGTATTTTTATTAAGGTACACGTTTATTCCTGGTATAGGAAAGATGGGCTATTTTTTTCGTATATTGAAACTCTAAAGGAAAAGGTGCAACGGTGGAACCGTTTGCCGTTTAAACTTTTTGTATAGCCTCAAAGCAGTGCATAATAGGTGGACTTGAAACTTAAGACTAAGATGTCTCTAGATTTTAGTAGCATTCCGTAGTGGTAGGCCTCTTTTGCAGGAGGCATTACTCGGCATGACGTTTCAACAACTAATATATCAGGGTGACAGGCGCAGTGCAGTGCCGCGCAGAATTTTGTATTTTATAACACTGGGTGGCACTGTATCTGATATAGGCAATAGGCAATCATGATGCTTACCATCAGGCACCTGATTTGCTCGTCTTGTTACTTATTATCATAAAAAAAATTACGAATATGTTCCAGAACCAATTAAGGCAAACAATGACAAATTAATATCAAAAAAATAACTACTTATAGTATGAGACCTTAAGTGGCTGTGAATGTAGGTCATGGCATACTATAAATTGAAGTCAACTGTCGTTAAAAGTACGAACAATTCAAAACTTCAAAGCCTTTAATTTCTAACTCATGATGGACTGACTACCCCCGGGTGCCGCCCTGTGTCCGCCCAGTTAAAATATTTTCAGTAGATGTTTGAAACCATTCCGTTGGCTCACAAATCAAATAACTCCACCAGCTCTGATCGCTGAGTCACAAACGATGTAGATATGCCTGTGCAAGCAAATTCTCGCGAATTACACGCATGATATGCTGCTGTGGTATGCCTTTGACCCAATCACTTTTGACTAAATAACAACTTTAAATTAGCCACCTTTGACGACTTATAATATTTTTTATGCTCATACTTGTCGAATGCAGAAGGTTGCTGGATGGTTTTTGGTAAATGTATGATTTTTGAGACAGTCAACCTAATTTGAAAATAAGGATCTCATTGGACATACTTGCCCTAGCTGGGAATCGAACCAAGGTCTCCTTGCTTCACACATTGAATGACTACCAATTCAACTACGAAGAGAATTGAATATCCTACTAAAATTATAAATGATAATATTATAGATGGATGGGTGGATGAATGAATGGATGTTTGTTACTCCTTCACGCCAAAATTACTGAACTAATTGGGCTGAAATTCAGTATGTAGATATTTTGGACTCATCCCGATATTACCACAGGAACGACGAAATCGTGGGGCATAGCTAGTTTAACATAATTATAATAATAAACTAAGTTAATTTAACATTTATTCTCGAATTTTATTATAATGAAGCAGATACACTTGCTACTTAATTTCTAATTGGACAATTTCAAAGTAACAAAAAACATTTTATTTCAAAGGTCCAATTCATTAAAACCTATCACAAAGAAGTCCGATGTCCTATAAACCAATTCCTATAATGAAAAAATAGAGCTCAAAGAGTTCCGAGAGCTTCCCCATTGAGTCATCAAAGGTAAATCGAAAGCAAAGCAGTTCTAAAAACCCTTTACAATGTTCAGAGTAGCCCGAAACAGATAACAATTTGATACTCCCTTATCCCTTTTATTGCGGCAAGTTAATGAAACACACAGAGTGAAAAGGTCACCCCAAACTCTGAACTGTACTTTATCAACCAGCCTGGAAGTGAGTAACTTCTTACTTAGCTAATAAAATATCCAAATGAACGTGAACTATCAAAACAAACTTATTACGCCGATAATAAGAATGTTTCGGAACATGATTTCTATTTTTTCGTATTTAATAAAATATATAATCCGTTTTGCCTTAACATTACATATCTACATACAATCACGCCTTTTTCTCGAAGGGAGAATTTTCGCTAGTATGTTATTGGTACCATGTAATAGGGGCCGAGCCTATTGTCGTCTACCGGACACAGTTCGAGACTCTAGGCTGTCATTAAGATAATTCCAAATGGTAATATCCATATCAATATCAATAGCAAATTACCTGACCTGGGGATCGATCCCGGGACCTCATAATCGGCGGTGTAGTGGTAGGCCTCTATTGCAGGAGACCTCCAGGGGAAGTATCACACCTTGCCAGTTATTCATCCGCCAAGCAGTAATGTGCAAACATTACTGTGTTCTGGTCTGAAGGGCAATGTTACCAGCGAAATTACTGGGCATGATGAGTTTCAACAACTAATATCTCAGGGTGACAGGCGCAGTGCAGTGCTGCGCAGAATTTTAAAAACACTGTGTGCCACTGTGTCTGCTATGGGCAATCATGATGCTTGTACCATCAGGCACCTGATTTGCTCGTCTTGTCACTCACTATCATAAAAAAAAGGTTCGTTTTAGCTTTAATTTTTGGTAATCTTGTGGCAAGTGCAGCGTAAGACGTCCACCCACATGGTGGAGAGAAAATCTTATAGACAGCAGGAACAGGCTGGATGTAAGCCACTTACAGCCGGACTAGATGAAAATCTATCGGGGAGGTCTATGTCCAGCAGTGGACACAAGAGATAATGATGATGAAGATGTGGAACTTTGTTAATTCGGTATGGGCTTTTGGATTTTGAAAACATACAAAATAGTAATCATATGCTCTGAATAATACGAACGGTAGACTCGTTACGTCAGATTGTGACCAATTTGAATAAATATTTTTGACTTTAACTTTGACTTTGAGCGATTGTTGTAGAACAAACAAAAAACTTTAATAGTAGTTACGATGTTTATTAATTTAAACAGGATACACAAAATCACAAATGTACACATCATTGACGAGGAGAGAGCGAACGAGTGTGAGCGAACGTTGAATGGGTACAGATATGAAAACTAACAGACTATAAATGCGACTAAACACAGGCAAAGTAATCTTATGTTTTTCATAAACATAAATTCCCCCGGCAGTACAACTACTTACTATACAATGGCGCTAGATTTTACAATTGCTCGGGGTCGAGACATTTGAAGCTACAAACTGATACAATACATAACATCACGCACACAATTACACACAATACTTAGTTATTCACCTTAAGAGTAATGAGTTGACCGAAACAAATTTAAACTGAAATTGCTACTCTTATATGTAAAAATTGTTTTACTGTTTCTAGTCAATATTATTTTTATTTGTATTGTGGTATCAATAAAGTGTTATCTACATTCACGCCTTTTTCCCGAAGGAGTAGGCAGAGGTGTACTCAGGACTCAGTCCCACAGTAGATACACCCACATTTCGCCAGTATGTTATTGGTCCCATGTAATAGGGGGCGAGCCTATTGCCATCTACCGGGCACAGTTCCAGACTCCAGGCAGTTATTGAGAATTGAGATAATTTCTAATGGAAAAATCCAATATTTAACACTACCTGACCTGGAGATCGAACCCGGGACCTCTTGATTGGCAGTCGAGCATCCGCCCACTACGCCACCGAGGCAGTCAAAAAGTTATCTAAAATCATAAAATAAATAGAAAAATGTTTTCTATCGGTAGTATTTCCAATACTACGAAATTTTGCCATAACATCCAGCAGGATTACGCCATGACCCGTCAAAATTACATTATTATTCCGTGATATTACGGGCAATCTTTAATATCGATATTTGGAGTGGCTCTTCACTCTACACGTTCGTCCCCATAGTTCCTGACAGGAATGCAACAAAGAAGGTATTAGTAGTAAACGACATAGTTCCATCGCCCTCCATCAAGGTTAATGGCCCTACGGAAAATAAGTTTCGTCTGTAGAACCGATAAAGTCTTGGGCCGTTTTCCCCGCTTTTGTTGATAAAAAATACGACACGGACGTTTTTGTGCGTTGTAGGTGGCGGCTGCGAGTCGTTTTGTATTTCAGAAATAGTAATATACCTTATATTACTGATTTCAGTCGATGTCTTTTTTATTTGAGACTTGACAAAACCAATGTGCTCGAGTGACCAAATCTACTTATGTAAACTATGTACAATGTACGTTACATTGTGCATAGTATATTATGAAAATATGTAAAATAAAAATATATAAAGTATACTGTTAAAAAATACTACTAGTAAAAATTAAGCCCTACAAGTTTCTTGTGCGTTCTTCTTGTAGAGGTATCTTTCCGAACGCACGGTAGACTCAGTACTGTTTATCTTCATTGACGTGCAAAAGTGTCAGATTATGACCTATTTGAATAAATCTGTTTGAGTTTGAGTTTGAGTTTGACTCAAACTCAAACTCAATAAGAGGGATCAGTTTATCTCTATAAAGGTGAAAACGCACTAGAGCGGCGCAGCGGCGGAGAGGTGCGTCGCGGCGGCGGAGCGGCGCGGCCAGAAAAATATTCTTTACACTGTTTCCTAAGAAATAAGACGCACTACAGCGCCGCGCCGCTCCGCTGCAGTGCTACTGTAGTGCGTCTTATTTCTTAGGAAAATAAAAGAATATTTTTCTGGCCGCGCCGCTACGCCGCCGCGACGCACCTCTCCGCCGCTGCGCCGCTCTAGTGCGTTTTCACCTTAAGGAGAATCTTGTGGCCATAATTAATGAGTAGGTCAGCCGATCCCGCGGGATGAGTTCGAGGCGGCCTCGGTTGATGAGCCAACATAACTTACAATTACGCCTTTTTCCCGAAGAGATGCCTCGGTGGTTCATTCATTGCAAGCGGCACTGTTGATCATGGGTTCGATCCCCAAGGTCAGACAAAAGATGTTGATTTTATCATTAGGCATTTCCTCAATGACAGCCTTTAGTTGTGCTTGGTAGATGGCAAAAGGCTCTGCTCCTTTTACATAAGACTTTAAAAACTTAACTGATGCAGAGTTGGTGTACTACTATGGGCCTGAGTCATGGGTACACCTCTGCCGACCCTTGCGGGGAAAGGCGCAAATTAATTTTATGTTGTTATGTAGTAGTTAGTATTCACCTCACATATAATTAAGGTTAAGGCGAATAAAACGTTAGTAATTAAGCGTTGCCTACAAATATCAATCAAAAAGTTAGAACGTCAAAAAATGGAAAAGTGCCGTTTTGTTCGCCTGCTCCTCAATGCTGCATATGGTAGAAATAACAATTATTAAGGTCCTGCGTGACTACAATAAAAAGCCTCTTCTGCAACGTATTAAATTTATATTTTCCAATGTCGTGCGTATTTGTCATCAAGCTTGGAAAAACTAGCACATTAATCCTTAGTTTACTATGTATTTGTGCCAAAACGGTTTCGTGGTTTTAGCCAAGTGGATTTAGCCTACTTTTACTAGTGATAGAAATACAGAATTTTATTTTTTTGACCGACTTAGAAGTCTTTTGTGAGTTCCTTGTTATATCTAGATGAAATCGCTATAATCACAATTTTGTAATGTCTATAATCCTATACTACTAATCCTACTAATATGTATCTCAAATTTCAGTACAAACAATGTAAAAGACTTACGTTTTTAACAAGTGAACAAAACGCTTGCATGTTCTAACTCACCTCCAGCGCCGGCTTTGGTTAGAAGGATGGATGGTTGTTTGTTACTCTTTCACGCTAAAACTGCTGAACGGATTCGGCTGAAATTTGGTATGCAGGTAGCTTAGACCCTGGAATAACACATAGGGTACTTTTTTTCCCGATATTCCCACGGGAACGATGTTTACGCGGGTGAAATCGCTGGGCACAGCTTGTATTATATACTTATATATATACAAAATATACATACAAATAGATATTTTATATTAACTTATATTGTTTATTCTAATGTAACTTTTAAGTTTATCATATAAACTCTATTTACCAATTTAAAAAATAGTAAATTTTTCATTTAGTTTATAATCTATTTTCGTAACTGAACTTTGGTAACCAGTTCGAACACAACATTGTTTCACAATATTTGTAATTTTTAAATTAATAATTTAAAACATAACGAAGTGTGGTGGTACGAGTACTCTCACGTGTGATGAAATGTAGACACCATGGTACAGATTTTGGAATACATTTCAACACAATGCACAGGAAAAGAAACTATACATACAACCCATGCTTCAAAATTATCTCACCATTATGATTCAGTCGAATGGTTAGATAATTTCGAAGTAAGTAATACATACATAAATAAATATAAATACTACAGAAAGTATACATTTAATCACACGTGACTGTACCTACTTGGTGGGTTCATCCCTTTTTTACCTTTCAGGGAAAAACTATGATGTTATGTATATTTTTGTTATTTATTTCTTTTGGAATTCGATATAAGAAGGTAAAGCAAATAATTACTGATGTTGTAAGCCGTAACAAGAATATTATTTAAATAAAGTCACGATAATATTTTCTTATCTCATTCTAATATTTTCTTATTCTCATCTTTGCTTCGCTGAGGATAATCTGTTGTCTCTTGAGACACGAAAATAATTTTGTGGTAACAAATGGTTCAATGAAATAATGCGACTGTAATGGAGCGATGTAAAACAGATGATTGTCTCATAAAGACTAAAAACAATGTCCCAAGCTTTCCAAAAGCAATATACCTATCTCATAATACATACGGAAAAATCTTATATTTGAACAAATAGTTCTATAAAATTATTTATTAATCGACTTCTAAAATGGAGATTCTCAGGTCCACTGTAAGTAGTTTTATTTGTGTGTTAGTTACGCGTTTATTCCGCCAATTATATATTGATAGGTCATACTTAAGAGGTGGGCATAATGGCATTTACTGAAATTGATTCAGCGTTTTTTGAAAAATCTACAATAACACATTTTTGGTTAGAAAGCTGAGGTTCATTGCTACTGAACTTCGTATAAAACGCGACCCATCTGCCAAATGCATGCACTACAGCTTGAGCCCTTTTCGGACCCATAGCACCCCTGGAAAATACCCCTGGGGGTGCAACTTGAATTCGGACCCGTGGCACTCCCAGGTACCATTCTAGTAGTACAGTGTCTTTGAAGATATTCTTGGTATTAAAACAATTTATACTTACCTATTAATATATGTGTTAATTTTTTCTCTAATATAAAGCTAATTTGACCTAAATTGTAAGTTAATGAATATAAGTTGAAAAATAATGTTCGAACAAATTATGTCTAGTTATGTCTAGTAGTCTCTTATGATACCCTGGTACCTTTTCTAGTACCTATATAATAAATACAAATTAAGATTGCATCAGAAGATACTATCCATTCCACTCAGATACACTAACACTCGAGTCGGCCTCAAGACAAAAGTAAGGAATAAACAGTACAGTGAAAGACAACCCCCTCGTAGTCCAAGCCTCTAACTACTTGATAGTTTAAGCTGGAAGTCCTCCCCTCCATAGAAGCCCTCGTAACGTCCTGGACGACCCGTACAACTCTATCACCGCCGTCCCATCGGCGGCGCTAGGCTCGCCCAATCCTACCAATATACGCAACAATCGCTCCGTTTTCGGTACTGGTGCCGGATACCAGATCCACCAACTCACACAATTACAACACTGACCTCGCCGATGAGGTCGAAGATCTCTCAGATCCTTCAGATTGGTTAGTTTCTGTTAGTAGATCAAACCATTGATAGGGCCCTAGGACACTCCCCTTCTGCGGGCCAGGGCAAGTCAGAACCCACGTATCCTGGCAACGGCCCAAACCGAGGTTCGAACCGTGTAGACGCCCTTGTGCTAGTCGCCCTTAAACTTTGGGTCGAGCGCCTTCTGCGCTCACCACTGCCCGGTAAAGCTATAGCTTTATCCATCCGAGGCCATCTGAGGCCAACAACATAGGTCATTTAATATATATATTTATAGTGATAAATCTGACAAAGTTCTTGTCCTGCCCTGCCCTATATAAGCCCTCATGCCTTCCAAACTTCCGACCCAGCCACAGTTACGCTTTTTAAGTATCTATTTTGACTTTTATTACGTGCAAATAACTTCCCTACATTTTGTTCGAGAATAAAACAATTTAAATAGCACAAAATATAAAAGAAACGCGTCTATACGTGAGATAGAAGCCCTAAGGCTGTTATTAATATACTTATTCAGAATAAGAACAGCGAAAGCAGCGTTTAGTCTTCAGAAATCTCTAGAGATTCACCACTGGCTCAGATAAATGTACGGTCGTAATAGCGTTTTACGTTGTAACAAACGTCTCTCGGATTTGAAAGGTGCTCGCGACGGCTGAAACGAAAACATTTTCTTAATCTCTAGGGCACTGTGCTCATGTTTCTGAGAATACAATTAGGAACGGATATAATTTTGGAGTGATTAAGAAGATTCCGGCGTTGTGACCTTTGAAGCGGGATGAACATTTTTAATATCGTTAATATGCAAACATCGTGATTTATATAGAAGAAGAAGATGGTGTTCAGTGTTTAAACGCAAAAAGTCTCTTTTATTTCTGTATTTTAGTTAGAGTTAATAAAGTTGAGGTCTTTTTCACAAATTATATTCTGATTTCATTAAATAAGATTATATTGATTGGCTGCCTCGGTGGCCTAGTGGGCCCAAGCTTGACTGCCGATCATGAGGTCCCGGGTTCGATCCCCAGGTCAGGCAAAGTGTTAAATATTGGATTTTTCTATTAGGAATTATCTTAATAACTGCCTCGAGTACAGAACTGTGCCCGATAGATGGCAATAGGCTCGCCTCCTATTTCATGAGACCAATAGCATACCGGCGAAATGTGGGTGAACCTACTATGGGACCGTGTCCTGGGTACACCTCTGCCTAGCCCTTCGGAAAAAAAAGGCGTGATTGTATGTTATGTTATATTCTAATTTGTTATAGTCAGTAAGCCCCTATAAACTAAATTATTATGTTCTCGCAATAAAACCTATTTACGTGCTGTTTGCACCTATAAATATAATGACACTTAGCACGTATAACTTGTTTCGTGTACATAATGTTGGCTTTCCAATAAATTAATAAATAAATGAATTAATTATATATATATGTATTATTGCCATACCTAAACTTTATTTATTATATTATATATATATATATATATATATATATATATATATATATATATATATATATATATAGATATCCCCACGGGCACTTAGTTGATCATGCGGGTCGTAGAAGTAGTTATTATTTGATCCGTTTTCATAAGTTGATCCGGGGCAGTATTACTTGATCCTTTGCCAGTTGTGTATGACTTTGTGGATCCAGCTGGAGCCACACGTGTCACACATATGGCTCCATCTGAATCTACAGAGTAATAATAATAATTACGCTGTTTTTATACGAATCCACCTTTTTGGCATTCAGACAGTTGTTGCTCCAATTCAAATGGGCCAATGGGGGCGCACCATTTTCACAAGCTTCTGTCATTGGTTGCCTTCGACAGAAACATAATAAGTACAATACTATAGCTCTTCTCATCAATGTAAAAGTTAATTTTAGGAGAATTGTGAATGTTTCACCTTGAGAGATATTTCTATTTCGCATTTTTATTTAATTTGCAATGTATGTATGTACCAATATGTATGTCCGGTACAAATCTTGCAACTGAATTTTGAAGCACTCAACCGATTTAGCTCAAATTTTGCATACTTATATAAGTCCGGTGACAATGCAATATTATGGTACTGTTGACCTGATCTGATGATGGAGCCATGATGTAGCGACTGGAACTCTGCGATGACAAATGATAAGATAGTTGATTTTGGGCTAGTATGTTAGGTTTTAATAAGTACTTTTCATTCCACATAATAACGAGGGTCTGATGATGAAGCCGAAAGATTGCCATTGGAACTGCCTTACGAAAACTGCAATGATAGTCGAATTTAGGCTCGTTTACTTTGTTGTTTTAGGGTCATTTCATTCCACATGATGACGAAGGTCTGATGATGAAGCCGAAACAGAACCATTGGAACTGCCTAACAAAATGTGCCAAAACAGTCGAGTTTGGACTCGTTTGCTTTGTTGTTATGGGGACTTCTCATTCCACTTGACGACGAGGGTCTGATGATGAAGCCGAAACATTGCCATTGGAACTGCCTTACGAAAACTGCAATAATAATCGAGTTTAGGCTCGTTTACTTGGTTGTTTTAGGGACTTTCCATTCCACATAATGACGAGGGTCTGATGATGTATCCGAAAGATAACCATTGGAACTGCCTACAAAATGTGCCAAGACAGTCGGGTTTGGACTCGTTTGCTTTATTGTTATGGGGACTTTTTATTACACATATAGACGAGGGTCTGATGAACCATTGGAACTGCCTTACTAAATGTGCCCAAGACAGTCGAGTTTGGACTCATTTGCTTTTCTGTTATGGGGACTTTTCATTCCACATGATGACAAGGGTCTGATGATGGAGCCGAAAAATAACCATTGGAACTGCCATACGAAAACTGCAATAATAGTCAAGTTTAGGCTCGTTTACTTTGATGTTTTAGGAACTTTACATTCCACATGATGACGAGGGTCTGATGATGGAGCCGAAAGATAATCATTGGAACTGCCTTAGGAAATGTGCCAAGATAGTCGAGTTTGGACTTGTTTGCTTTATTGTTATGGGGACTTTTCATTCCACATAATGACGAGGGTCTGATGATGGAGCCGAAACAGAACCATTGGAACTGCCTTACGAGATGTGCCAAAACAGTTGAGTTTGGACTCGTTTGCTTTGTTGTAATGGGGACTTATCATTCCACATGATGACGAGGGTCTGATGATGGAGCCGAAAGATAACCATTGGAACTGCCTTATTTATTTATTTATTTATTTATTTATTTATTTATTCATTAATAAGACATAGAATGCTTACAGTATACACCAAACGCAAACTATGTTAGGAACGGCTTAGAAATAACCTTAAGTTAGTTATTAGAATGCTTATACTATCGTGAAATATGTCGACATGTTGGTTCTCGCTCAGAAACGCGGTCAAGAGAGATACGGCTCGGCGTGTCGGCGTATTGCTGGCATGACGCGTCCTAGGTGGCGGTGGACCCACCAGCAACCGGTGATGCCTACGTACGGAACGTAAATAGTTATCTGGCACATACAACCCAACACTAGACAGGATATTATGCGGATTGTGCAGCTCACCGCGCATTATCTTGCAGTAATGCACAATGAGCAGCAGTTTCCGCCTCAGTTCCAGTGTGTCGAGCCCTACCATCCCGGAGACAAATAGTGATGGGTACAAGAATGGATAGTACCCATAGCTACGTTTATACGCATAGCGAGCAAATTTACGCTGGAGCCGTTCCACCATGAGAGTGTATTTGGCTTCCCGCGGGTCCCACACTGTAGCGCCAAACTCTAATTTGCTGCGAACGAAGGCGTTGTACAGCAATACCGCCACTCTGATATCCGAAAACTGGGAGGCTGTACGCATTATGAATCCCAGCGTCTTATTAGCCGCCTTGCATGTCGAGATAACGTGCTCCCGGAAGTCAAGGCGGGAGTCCAATGTTAAACCTAGGTCACGGATAGAATTTACCTTCTCCAATGCAGAACCTTCCAAAATGTACGTCAACGATAAAGGCGCTTGTAATCTTGAGAAAGTAATAGTTTTACATTTATTTACGTTAAAACAGAGCTTATTTAGACGACTCCACCTTTCCACCGACTCTACATCATTCTGCAAGGCTACGCAGTCCGATAAATTATCTATCGATAGATATATTTTCAGGTCATCGGCAAACATTAAACAATGGGCTGTTCTCAACACCTTCGGGAGATCATTTATCATGATCAAGAACAAAGTCGGCCCCAGAGTGCTCCCTTGGCTGACACCCGACCTAGTATAGAACTCTCCGGATCTGTGCGATTGCAGCTGTACATATTGACGGCGGTCTTTTAGATAGCTAGCAAAAAATCTCAGCAGCCCTGGAGACGCTCCCATTAACGACAGCTTCATCAGCAGAATATCGTTGTCTACTACATCGAATGCACGCCTGGCATCTAGGAAGACAGTGTCTACTTGCCTACCGGCATCCATATGTGTAGAGACATACTCGACAAGTACACTGTGGTTCGTGACTGTCGAACGTTTGGTCCGGAACCCATGTTGCGAATCACACAAATAAATGTCAATCTGCCGTGATAGATACCAGTTTATAACGGACTCAAATATTTTATTAAAAACACCTAATACTGCTATCGGCCTAAAAGTATTAACTTCCGTGGATGAGGTAACTTTTGGAACGGGCGTTACTTTGGAAATCTTCCACTTATGAGGATAGCGACCCGTACGAAGGGAAGTATTATAAATATGTAAAAGCGGTGTCTCCAACGCAGACTGACAATCCTTTACAAGAAATGGCGGTATAGCATCCGGGCCAGCCGCCGAAGACGGTTTCAAGCGACGAACAGCTCTACGGATATCGGCTACTGAAACGGCGTTCACACATATTAGGCGAGAGTCACTAACATCACAGCTGCTAGCTGCATTAGCATCTAAGAGCGGAACATCAGGAAGGAATACGGAACTAAAATATTCAGCGAATGCATTGGCCGCCTCCTGCCCAACCAGCGCTTTACCATCATGCGTATATTGATTTGTTTGGCCTCTCACTGTGCGCCTATCTTTAACATGCCGCCAGAATTGTTTAGGGTCGTTACAAATATTAGTCTCTATGGTTTCAATATGTTTCTTATACGATATATCAATCAACATTTTTGTGTGACATCTATAGTATTTGAAAACTTCATAATTAAATTCTAATCCAAGTTCCCTGTATTTACACAGATGAAAATGTTTAATTTTAAGTTTATATATGATTTCTGCGGTAAACCAAGGTGGGTAACAATATTGTGCCCCACTATTTTTCCTAAGCGGCACATGGTTGTTTACGGCATCATTCAACTTGTCGTAAAAAATATCTAACGCAGTATCCACATCCTCCTGTTCAAGTACTTCTTTCCAATCAAGTGCAGATACATTAGAGTATAGGGAGAGAAAATTAGCTTTCCTAAAATTCCACTCAGGAGCATACTTTATGTTTGTAGGAGTCGTTGGAGTATTATCAAGAGACATACTCGTACCAGTACTAACAACGCGATATAGGGTGAATCTTACAGCAAGCGGAGGGTGATATGCGTCCGCCGGTACCAGGGGCGCCACATCGTCAGATACATTTACATCGTTCGGTGCTAAGTTAGACAATACGAGATCCAGCATGCCGCCATAAGAATTAAGATAAACATTATGTTGACACAACTTACAAAATTCCAAAAACAATTCAAACTGGAACTTGACATTGGCACTACAAGATTTTAAGTTAAAATCTCCTAAAATAAATATGTCTAGAAGATTAGAGTACTTACACACAGCATTCTCGATACAACTAAGGACATCTAAGTATTGCTTATCATTAAAGCTTGGTGGGAGATATACTACACAAATTAGGCATTTACAGTTTTTACCTGAAAGTTTTATAAACAATATTTCCATAGAGTCTGTTAAACCATCCACATCAGTGACTAATTTCGGTGTAAAATGGTCCCGCACAGCGAGCAAGACTCCGCCCCAACCAGCCTCTCCCTCGCGATCCTTACGCAGCACCACATACCCCGGAGGAAAGAGCTCACCATCAGAAACAGAACTATTCAGAAAAACGAAAACTGCAATAATAGTCAAGTTTAGGCTCGTTTGCTTTGTTGTTTTAGGGACTTCCCATTCCACATGTTGACGAGGGTCTGATGATGGAATCGAAATATAACCATTGGGAACTGCTTTACGAAAACTGCAATAATAATCAAGTTTAGGCTCGTTTGCTTTGCTGTTTTAGGGACTTCCCATTCCACATGTTGACGAGGGTCTGATGATGGAGCCGAAAGATAACCATTGGAACTGCCTTACGAAATGTGCCAAGACAGTCGAGTTTGGACTCGTTTATTTTGTTGTAATGGGGACTTTCTATTCCACATGATGACGAGAGTTTGATGATGGAGCGGAAAGATAACCATTGAAACTGCCTTACAAAAACTGCAATAATAGTCAAGTTTAGGCTCGTTTACTTTGTTGTTTAGGTACTTTGCATGCCACATGATGACGTGGGTCTAATGATGGACCCGAAAGATAACCATTAGAACTGCCTTACGAAATGTGCCAAGACATTCGACATACATACATACATTCACGCCTTTTTTCCCGAAGGGGTAGGCAGAGGTGTACCCAGGACTCAGTCCCATAGTAGATACACCCACATTTCGCCAGTATGTTATTGGTCCCATGTAATAGGGGGCGAGCCTATTGCCATCTACCGGGCACAGTTCCAGACTCCAGGCAGTTATTGAGATATTTCCTAATGGAAAAATCCAATATTTAACACTTTGCCTGACCTAGGGATCGAACCCGGGACCTCTTGATTGGCAGTCGAGCATGCGCCCTCTACGCCACCGAGGCAGTCTGACCGAGGCACCGAGGCAAGACATTCGAGTTTGGACTAATTTGCTTCTTTGCTATGGGAAGTCCTCATAGTAAAAAAAGTTTGCTGTTTTGTTATGGGGACTTTTTATTCTACATGATGACGAGGGTCTGATGATGGATCCGAAAGATAACCATTGGAACTGCCTTACGAAATGTGCCCAGACAGTCGAGTTTGGACTCGTTTATTTTGTTGTTATGGGGACTTTCCATTCCACATGATGACGAGGGTCTGATGATGGAGCCGAAAGATTACCATTGGAACTGCTTTACGAAATGTTCCAAGACAGTCGAATTTGGACTCGTTTGCTGTGTTGTTATGAGGACTTTTCATTCCACATGATGACGAGGGTCTGATGATGGAGTCGAGTGATATCCATTGGAACTGCCTTACGAAATGTGCCAAGACAGTCGAATTTGGACTCGTTTGTTTTGTTGTTATGGGGACTTTTCATTCCACATGATGACGAGGGTCTCATGATGGAGCTGAAAGATAACTATTGGAACTGCCTTATGAAAACTGCAATAATAGTCAAGTTTAGGCTCGTTTTGTCGACATTGGAACTACCTTATGATAAGTGCTAATATAGTCGAGTATGGGCTCGTTTACTTTGCCGTCTTTTAAAACTTACTTTACAAACATAAGATAAACTTGTATGCAATATGACCAAAATCAATACCAAAGTAAAACAGTTTTTTTTTTCTATTGACATTTTACACAATTTCTCATATTTATTTAATATTGCAATAAAGTAAAATTTAATGGATAATAAATTATAATATCTAAAACTTACAATTAAATAATGATCACTGACAAATAAACAATTAAAAAAAGAACCTCGAGTGTAAGAATGAAGTATTGAGCTCAAAAATATATTTAAAAACTGTACTACATAAAAAAACTGTTTTGACCAAAATCATACAAAAATAAAGAGAAAACTGTAATTCAATATCACTAGTAATCGATGCGGAATAAATCACGAAACGAACGGCGGCGCTCGGGCAGCGATAGAGGAGAGCGCGGGATTCGGGAGGCAGTCCTCCCTTTGCGAACCATTCCTACTTCAGATTGTTGTAAGAAGTGGATCAAACAATGTTGGGAGTGTTAAGAATATAAATTAAAATGGATCAAATAAGTACGAGTTTGTCCTAAAAATTATATATAAAACGGAACCACTAAGTGCCAATTATTAGTCTAATATAATCAAACACAGACAATAGTAGGTAGTAATAAAACCAGAGCGTCGAGTCGAATAAGTTATACGTCACAAATGGTCACATTATGTTACCCACTAGTTTTTGACATTATTAGGTATGTCATTATGTGTGAAATGAAACATTGCAAAAGTAGTTCTAACCAACAAAAGAACCACAAAGGTTCTATTATTATTCACAAGTTACATTCATTATTTTGATTAAGTACCGTAATTTTACTTATAGGAACACAAAACCAGAACCAAACACAAAAACAGATCAGTGATGCAAGTGTGCATTGAAATTACTTTCCCTATATTTTAAGAAGATAATATTATCATAAAATCGACTGTCTCAATGGTGTAGTGGGCGCAAGCTTGACTGCCAATCATGAAGTCCCGGGCCCCGGGTTCGAACCACAGTCCAGGCAAAGTGTTATTTGGATTTTTCCATTAGGAATTATCTTAGTGACAGCCTGGAGTCTGGAACTGTGTCTGGTAGATAGCTCACCTCACCTGGGACCAATAACATACTGGCAAAATGTGGGTGTACTTACTATGGGACTGAGTCCTGGGTACACCTCTACCTATTCCTGGATGATTAGATTCACAATGAGAGTTTCATGAATTGCAATTATACGAATGTTGCAACACTCAATTTGGGGTCTTAGATCTGTTAAGTATGCATCTTTATAATATAAATCCATAAAATAGATTTTATAAACGTAAACATACATTCACGCCTTTTTCCCGAAGGGGTAGGCAGAGGTGTACCCAGGACTCAGTCCCATAGTAGATACACCCACATTTCGCCAGTATGTTATTGGTTCCATGTAATAGGGGGCGAGCCTATTGCCATCTACCAGGCACAGTTCCAGACTCCAGGCAGTTATTGAGATAATTCCTAATGGAAAATCCAATATTTAACACTGCCTGACCTGGGGATCGAACCCCGGGCCTCTTGATTGGCAGTCGAGCATGCGCCCTCTACGCCACCGAGGCAGTCTTACGATTTTATGGATTTTTATAATCCCATTTTATATCGATGGACCCACATAGGTGTTCTTGAAACAAATTATAATTCGGTGCCAGAACGATCTCTTGGGTATAAAAAAAGGTTGGCCGCTACGGACGCAGTTCCGTTCAAAATTCAGTCACAAAGAGGATGGAGTATATACCGTTTTTTAAATACGTAATTGGATGAAGTTATTACCCAATGCTAAGAATATAATCCCATTTTATATCGATGGAGCCAATAAGGTGTTCTAGGTATAAAGTATAATTCGGAGCCAGCAAGTTCTCTGGAGTTTAAAAAATTTGGCCGTTACGGATTCAGTTCTGTTCAAAATTCGGGCACTAAAAGGATGGAGTATATACGGTTTTATATATGTAAATGGATCAAATTATTACCCAATGCTAAGAATATAATCCCATTTTATATCGATGGAGCCAATAATGTGTTCTAAGAAGAAAGTATATTCCGGAGCCAGAAAGTTCTCTTGGGTATAAAAAATTTGGCCGTTGCGGATTCAGTTCCGTTCAAAATTCGGGCACTAAAAGGATGGAGTATATACCGTTTTCAACGAATATAAAGAGCAACATCGCGCGGCAGAGGGCGACGTTGCCACTCCGGTCGCAATAGGTACAAACGGAGTCGAGTTATTCGCGCCTAAAGGTGGAGTCTATAATGCACGGATTCGTGGCTGGATCAACTAAGTGCCCAGGGAGGTGTTTATATATATATATATATATATATATATATATATATATATATATATATATATATATATTTTTTAATATGGGACAACTTCCACACACGGTCATCTGGTCCCAAACTAGGCTAGAAGCCTGTACTATGGTAACCAGATGACTGATATACATACATATATAAGCTTATAACACCCAGACACAGATCAAACAGACATGTTCATGCACACAAATGTTTGACCTGGCCGGGGATCGAACCCGGGCCCTGCGGCACAGAAAGCAGAGTTACTACCATCTGTGCCAACGAGGCTGTCAATTTTTATTACTGTATAACATTTTATATATTATGTATATATGTGTTGTATATATGTATGTCATATTATGTTATAGATGTATTTACTCCATATTATTAATATACTTAATAATATGGAGTAAATATTATAATTCCAATTATGTATAGTGTATACAAGTTATGTGTAATAATTTTGTACCCGATCCCATCCCTACTCTTCCTATTACACCTTTCCATCCAGACTGGTTGCCTGGAAGAGATCGCTTAAAGCGATAAGGCCGCCCATTGTCGACCAATCACTTTTTAGTTATAGCTTAAATTTTAAGTTATTATGTTGTACTGTGTAATATTATGTAAAATGGTCGAAATAAAGAGTATTCTAATCTAATCTAATTGTGTGGTGTTTTGCGTCGATAAACTTTGAATTGACTTTTAAACCAGTATATCTTATAAACATCTTAATAATTACCACTGGGAAAGTACCACACTTTTGCCAGTTATTCATCCGCCAAGCAGTAATGTGCAAACATTACTGTGTTCCAGTATGAAGGGCAATGTTACCAGCGAAATTACTGGGCATGATGAGATACAACAACTCATATCTCAGGGTGACAGGCGCAGTGCAGTGCCGCGCAGAATTTTGAATTTTAAAACACTGGGTGGCACTGTGTCTGATATGGGCAATCATGATGCGTGTCTGATATGGGCAATCATGATGCTTACCATCAGGCACGTGATTAGCTCGTCTAATCACTCACTATCATAAAAAAAATATATATATTTATTGACTCCAGAAAGTGTTCGACTTTGCGAACTTTGAAATTTTTAATAACTTCAAATTAGATCTCAAACTACAATCAGTAGTGGCTTGACGTTGTTTGTCAGTCAGTTAGTCATTTATAGACAGAGAAGTAACATATTTTATACTCGTATACATAGCAACTGGTAACCACTTAGCATCCTTGAAAGGGTCGCTATACTTGGAACAACTTTCTTTTTTTTTTGTTGAAAACTTGAACTTAAACTTGTACCTTGGCGGACATTTTCTAAATAAAGAAACAAATCAAGCCTTTATTGCTGTAGTACCTACTCGTAATTAAATAACATGCATTTTACTTAAGGTTATAGTAATTTTATTAAGTTATATCTTTTTCATTTTTTTAATATCCTAAGTATGTTGTCGATCCAAAGTTTAGGTTTAAGAGCGACTAGCTCAAGAGCACTTAGACAGCAAGACCCTCAGCTTGGGCCGTCCCAGAATACGTGGGGTTAGACTTGCCCTGGCACCCCAGAAGGGGAGTGTCCTAGGGTAGGGCCCTCCTCCTCAATGGTTTAATCTATTTGATTATTTGGAGAGAAAGCGGCTTTCTTCAACAGCTTGTCCACAGACAAAGGCCTCCTCTAAGTCTCTCTATTTTGTCTTGTCCTTTGCAGTGCGTGTCCATTCTGCACCGGCTTCTTTATTCATAACGTCTTCCCAACGTTTAGTTTGTCTATCTTTTAACTTCTATTACGCTTATTTCTATTCCATTCTGGCACATTTGAATGTTTTTTTAGTTGTCGCTCAGTTAGTGCACATATTTGACATTCACACAATAAAAATGGGCACTAACTGAGACACTCTATATTTATTCAAATTCAAATACTTCAAACCAGGCAAATTAAAACTGTCAAACAAAATTTCTTAGATTTGATGAAATTTCCGAATAATTTTGGTCACGGGTATACCACAGGACATGTGACCTTGGAAATTTATCAAGGTGGGCAGGCACGGGCATGCAACATCGCCTTTTTTTTTCTTTTTTTTAATGACCTATGCTGGAAGCCTCAGATGGCCTCTACAGCTTTACTGGGCAGTGGTGAGCGCAGGAGGCGCTCGACCGAAAGGGCACCCAGACGGTACGAACCTTGGCTTGGGCCGTCGTCAGAATACGTGGGGTCAGACTTGCCCTGGCACCCCAGAAGGGGAGGCCCTATCAATGGTTTGATCTGTTTGATTATTTGGAGAGAAACTAACCGATCTCAGTCTTGTGATGGCGAGGTCAGTCTTGTGATTGAATTGGTGGATCTGGTATCCGGCACTAGTATTGAAAACGGAGCGACTGTTGCGTATATTGGTAGGATTGGGCGAGCTTAGCGCCGCCGATGTGACGGCGGCGATAGAGTCATCCGAGTCGTCCAGGACGTGGCGAGGGCGTCTACGCAACATCGCCTGACGCTACTTGTACAGTAGTATTTATTATTCTGTGGCTATTCTCGCGACCAACGATTAGTGCCTGATCATATTTGCGAACAACGAGCATACGCGGAAGAGTACTTTTAAGTAGGTGCAAATATTATTTATGTTTATAACTTTATTATTCTGCTACTGATGGAAACAAATGAAAGATCAAGAAAAAGGTGCTAGCTTTTATAACAACCAAATTTTTTAAAAAACGAACGCGACACTTGTATGAAGAACCCAAGATCACACCATGTCGTATAAAAAGGAAGAAGTACGAGTATTATTCCGCGCAGGCTCCTTGCTCGCAAATATGATCAGGAACTAATCGTCGCGAGTTATAGCCACATAATATAAAATAGTAGGTACTGATATATCGTCAGGCATTGCCGTGCCCGCCTGCCTTGATAAATTCCCAAGGTCACCTATATACCCATCATCTTAATACAATGACCTTTTAAGAAGATTTTGACTAAATACCAGTATCCCTATACCTACACACCTAGTAATATATAAATATACACTTCTAATGTAAGATCAATTACCCGCATTCACAAAGTCCCCTAATAAGTCACAGCGGATTTGTCAGTACTTGACAATTCTCAACGTTAGGAATCGTCCCTGAGGATATTTAAGAAAGCCGTATTCTAAACAATTCCGTTTCTCGACGGCAGAGAACCATCAGTCCTCCTAGGGGACCTCATTACTATGCCGAGTGCGAGGAGGTATTATCAGTTTCCCGGTCTCACGATGTGAATACGCGAATTTTATGTATGTTCAAGTAACTTTGATATACTCTTACTTTTGCCGGTTGATTTAATGGAAAAGATGTTAAAGTGTCATTGCTAAATGTTTCGTATTTAGGTGGTGATAGACTTGAGCATTTTCTCGAGCAGAAAAACTCGTCTCGAGCAGAAATGCTCTTCGACACTGAGCATTTCTTAGTAATGCATCATTCGTGCGATTGGTACAATATAGGAAAATGATCAAGTCTATCTCTACCTTCTGTGTAAAATAAAACTTACACGATAGATTTTTCTGTGAGTTTTGCTACAGTCACGGCCATGATTGGTGGTCTCGTGTAATAAGATAATTGGCGTCATTCAAGAAGAAATTAGTCATCCGTCGTCAATCATGTGTAATTGCACTAATCGTGTTGTGGATTGAAACCTGACCTTAGGTTGAATTGCAGCTAATTTTAACATTTTTAATGCTTAATCCGCATAAAATTGAAAATTACATAAAGGCCTAAAATCTTGCCCCCGCTATTACATGCGACTTAAGAATTATAACTGGCAAAATGTGGGTGTACCTAGTACCTACTATGTACACCCACAGGAGTACCCTAGTGTACCCTCTGCCTACACCGAAAAAACGTGTTATTATGTTGATATTATACGTTAAACTAGGTAAATAATTTTTAGAATGATAACATGATTTTCGAAAGTTATTGTTATTAATGGAGAAAATCTCAAAGTAAGAGACTGATAGAAATTTATTATATCTACTTTATATCTAAAATAATCGTAACTGAGTAAATAAACAAAATATTAACTACGGGTAAACAAACAAAGTACTTAATAATAAAATAAAATAAGATTACAAAATAGAGGTCAGCCAGAGCTAACAGCGGCTAACTACAAAAAGAATGCAGTTATCGTAGCTAACCGTTAGAGTTGGATTAAGGACTTTACTGAGGGGAAATGAACCTGATTTTTATCGGGGGTTTCTTGCAGCATTTCTGTTTTTTTTACAAGCTTTTAAATAACTTGCAGTGTATGTATGTATTATGTATGTTCGGTACAAATCCACTTGCAACTGAATTTAGCTTCTCCGTGAACGCACTCATTTGAATTCAGTGCGGGCCGCGCCGCTCAACGCCACGCGCGACGCGCCGCGTCTCCGTAAATAAGGCCTTAATCGCCATGCATGGATTCCTTAAATTTTATGGAAACAAAGAAATGTATTGTAAATAGTTGGAGAGCAAAATGTTTTGAAGTTTTGTAAACGAATTGTAAGAATTAATTCAATAATGGTAGGTATTTTATTATAGTGAGACGAATCCTCGACTGCATAAATGCTACGAGTGCTACGGATCGTAGCATTTGTGTAGACAGAGCTACGATTACAAGCTGAAAGCTTCATTTATAATGTGAACAAATCTTAGGTATTTAAGTTAAACATAATAATTAAATGCACCTTAATCCCGTTGCGTAAAGCAGATACTATTTCTCCTTTCTTTCGTTTCTTTCACTTTATTCACATTCTACATTCATGCTCGTCGGTTGTGAGCACTTCAGACCTTTTCATCATTAACATCATCATCATCATCTCAGTCATAGGACGTCCACTGCTGAACATAGGTCTCCCCCATATATTTACCATCCAGACCGGTTGTAAGCGGTCTGCATCCAGCGTGCTATCTTTATCAGATCGTTTGTCCATCTTGTAGGTGGACGTCCTACGCTGCAATTGTGCAGACTTGTCACTTCAGATGATCAGACCTTTTACTAAAGTATACCTATAATATAATATGATATGCATCTGCCTATGTATATAGGTGTTCGCAAATTGACGTGTAACGACGCCTCGGGCTCGACCTAGCTGCATTATAATATTGCTCGCTTATCGGTGCGCTTTCATTATTCATGTGTTAGACAGGGAGCTAATGTAACATTTTATAATACGTTAATCATAATCTTAATCACTTTATTTGCAGGAATATATGTACAAACAGGTCTTAAATTAATTTTAATTATCCCAATACATTCTACCTTCTTGAAGCGTGCAAATTACAATTAAAAATAAAATTTAACTTGATTAATTAGGTAATAATATCAGTGTCCAAAATAATAAAAATCTAAATTTCCAGGCAATTTTATGAAAAAACAAACGTTACCTTAGGTATTTAGGTTGTCTTATTTAATCATATTCGTCAGTAAGTAAATAATGTAAATGCAACTTTATATTTTACACATAAAGTTGAATCTAGATTACACACATAGAAAAACCACACTTCGCTGCGGCAGAAGGTGGTCAATTATTGGTTGTATGTGAATCATGTTGATGCTTCTGCCAGTTGCGTTATGGGTCTACAAAATGAGTATAGTTCGCGGTGCGGTTGGTATCATACACGCGGTCGATAAAAAGTAGACCGTTTGAATCCCTTTACTCATTTTCATACATTAATATGTATTAATATGTGGTCTTGTTGTGGTTATGGTCCGTGAAACACGCAGAAGATCGCACATTGAGAGAATCTATACTCTTCTAAACATTCATGGTGATTTTATATTGTATCTTATTTGTTTTTTGATGAATAATAAATAAATTTGGAGTGAGATACGAAATATTTCAATAGGGTGAGCCAGGGATGTACTGTTTGGGATGATTAAGAATAAAACTGGATCAGATCTGGTTGATCTAATTTATGAACACGGAATAATCCGAGATGTCCAGTAAAAACTATAGTTTTCACGGTTGCAGGAGTAAAAACTTAGTTTACAGGCAAAACGCGTTTAATATACATAAAAGAAAACAACGCGGAAGTTAAGAGAAAACAAAATAACAGTAATAGCGCGCGCGTATAAGCTTCGTCTGTCCGACTGACTACCCGTCCCACAGACAGCCGCGGGGCGAGGGTGCGTAGAGCGGGGAAGTAAGCGACCGCCCGATAGAGCAGGTAGTGGCGTGACCAACAATGGCGCAGATTTTGGCGCTTCAACGATCACAACGCCACATAAGATGAACAGGAATTAGAATATTATGTAAATAATATTATTATAGGTAATAGGTAACGAATTAAGAAAAAGCATTAGGGGTAAAAATGATTAGCGTTATATAGTCTCTATAAACTTTATAAAAATTACAGTGGTTGGATTTCGCAGTAGCTCCCAGCCTAAAGACCTTAACGCACAGTCATTGCGCAGCGATTAACATTTCCTTATGATATTATGGTAGATACGTGATACGGCCTATATACGTAGGTATATTTAATGATGGTGATTTGGTTAACGTGCCAACAGCTTTACTACACACAACTTTTAAGGCTGCGGCTTGCTTGAATTTAATCATGTGCATATTTATGTGCCATGAAATATTATAATGTTGTTATTTTAACAGGGTTAGGCAATGCCACACTACGGTTAACCGCGCGCGGATTTTAGCAGTGTCATTATGTGATTCAAAGATGTCAATACGCAATGGACGTACTGGCGGTTTGTTCAAAAATACGGTCATTTTACCGCACATTTCCATATTTTGCGCAATGGACTGAGAACCTCTGGGGTACTTCCCGTGGAGCTAGATCTCAAGGAATAAATCCCAATACCGTAAAATTTAACAAAAAACAATTTGTAATTTTATAAATATGTTAGCAGTAGATCAGAACTAGATGACGATGTTCTTAGAACGCGATAGCGTTTTGTTCAAGTACGTACTAATATTAAGTATTGGTTTAAGTATCTAGGTATAGAACCATACTCTAAGCTTATTTACCTATAGATATGCTTTAACAATTAATTTTATAATGCAGAACAACGCTAGGACTAACTAAGCTAAAATAGCATTTTCTACTAGTTATCCTGGAACTGGAGAGAATGCTATATCCAGCAGTGGACGTCCTACGGCTGAGATTATGATGATACTATACAGAAAACATACTTTCACTGTGAAGCCAGCTCTGAAGTCGGCATAAATGCATTTTTGTTGGGTTACATTTTTGGGGCGTGTATTTTTTTTAATATTGTTCGACTGGTTGGCTCAGTGTAGTGACTCCACCCTCTGAGCCGCAGATCCTTGGTTCGATCCCTGGTTCGTCAAACATTTGTGCACATGAGTATGTCTTGCCTTTTTGGCCTACTTTGAATTAGAAGTTATCCCATATCGTTAGGTATCTCTATAGTATATATTATATACCTAATAGTTGTTATTAATTGACAAATTTAAGTTACACGGGAACGAAGACTACGCTTACGCTAAGAACAAAACCAAAATATTTTATACCTATATAAATCTACCTACCTGTAACTGTGCCTACCTAAAATATACCTACCTATATCCATAGGCGGCGGTAACCGCTCACCATCAGGCACACCATTTGCTTGTTTGCCACCTATGGCATAAAAAAAATATATATATACTTTTTGTTGACTGAAGTCGAAAGCGGAAAGTACACATTCTGCATTTATTGGAAGGATATTTTATTGGTATTGGGGACGCGCGCGTTGCAAACATTGTTAATGTTGTTTGTCATTCGTCTGACGGAGCTTTATACTGAAATAGCATGATTAAGTATACGGGGTGACTCTTTATCAGTTAGCAGCCTCGTTATAAATGGTTATTGGATACTTCTAAAATATAGCGACGCATGGAAAAATCTAGAGGAGGCCTTTTAACCATAGGAGGGTGATGACTGGTGATGATGATGAAGGTGTGCAAAAGAAAAATTAACGTTTAGGTAGTAAGATTTTTTAATAAAATAAATTTAAATAAACTATGCTGTTGGCCTCAGATGGCCTCTACAGCTTTACCGGGCAGCGGTAAGCGCAGGAGGCGCTCGGCCCAAAGTTTTAGGGGCGACTAGCACAAGGGCACCTAGACGGCATGAACCTCGGCTTGGGCCGCCACCAGAATAAGTGGGGTCAGACTTGCCCTGGCACCCCAGAAGGGGAGTGTCCTAGGGCCCTATCAATGGTTTGATTTGTTTGATTATTTGGAAAAAAAAACTAACCGATCTTAAATATTTAAGAGATCTTTGATTATAAAGGCTTTTTATTTTTAAATATTATAGATTTCATAAATTTAGTAAAGGGTAGTCATCAAGGATGCAATATAAATCAGCTGTTCACTGCAGCTCCTTGCAATTAAATGCCAATAACTGACCAAATTCGTTAAAAATGTTGGCACTCGCAACCCTAGCTCAAAACTCTCTGCAACCTTCAATGGCAACCTTTTAATATTCGTCCGAAATAACCTCAATAATAGGGTTGTAGAATGAATAACAAAATGTGATATAAAGCGACTCCAGCTGGTGCAAATATACTCACTTTTACAATAAAGGTAGGTTGTTTATTCTTTCTATAGATAGAATTATATACCTTTTTAATAAATATACCATTTGAATAGAGATTAAATTTGTACTATAAAATAAATAAAGAATACAGAATAAATTGAAGAAGGATTTTATTTTAAGCTCAAAATATTTTCTTTCAGATTTTTTTTGATATAAAAATAAAAGTGTGTACAATTTAAGCGGACAACATTATGCAATTTCCGTGCTCGAAATTTAGTTCGGCAGTGCAAGATATAAGGAGTTAGACTGGATAAATGCTATAAAACTATGGTAAATTAGCATTTAGTATATATTCTGAAAATTGTATAATGGAATAGCTGCTTTACGAATAATTGAAAAGAAAAACTAAAAAACCTAATCAACTAGATAAGAAAAAAACGGTAATATTCACTAAGAAAAGTCACGCATACTCTGACATAGAATCGACGGAAGCTCGTCAACCAACGCTACGATTCCCCAACTACCAGTTAAGGGGTGTTAACATCCCAGTGACCATAAACTTTTCGGTTTGCGAACATTAAATCGAGGGAACGACGATGTTGCCATTTTTAAGATGGTCCCTACAAATTGGTCATAAATTTATCTAAGAGAAAGAAAAGGTTCATAGCGTACACTGTTCAAACCAGTATGGGTAGTGTGGCTAGTCCTTACCTATATCTGCGCGTGGTGAATACTTAAACAGGATTTGATGACTGCCGTGTATAAAACCATTATAATATGTTAAGGTGATAATAATTTATTAAAACTTTAATTTTGACATAAAAGATAAATAGCGTTATAGCGTTATACTATAGCGTTCTCGACTTCACAGGGAATTCCTAGAATGTTGTTTCTTTTTCTTTGTCTTTAACATAACGAAAAATGGACTATGGACTATCCATCATCCTCAAGGTCCATCTCTAGTTCCACCAAAAAGGTTTAGGGTGGGTGTTTATAAGTAAGTAAGTGTGTCAGTTAGCCTTCTAATAATATGATAATTCTCAAATCTCCGTACAATGTAAAAAAACTTACCTTTGTAACAGGTAAACAAAACGTTAGCGTGTTTCTATCTCGACTCCAGCGCCGTCTACCGCTGTTTTTTTTGTGTGTATGTTTGTTCCATTTTCACGCTAAAACTACTGAACTGATTAAACTGAAATTTGGTATGTAGCTTAGGTTGTGGAATTTTTTTTTTTTGCCAGTTATTCATCCGCCAACCAATGTTACCAGTGAAATTACTGAGCATGACGAGATTCAACAACTAATATCTCAGGGTGGCAGGCGCAGTGCAGTGCCCCACAGAATTTTTGACTTTTAAAACACTGGGTGGCACTGTGTCTGATATGGGCAATCATGATGCTTACCATCAGGCACCTGATTTGCTCGTCTAGTTACTCACTATTATTAAAAAAAAAACAACACATAGGGTAATTTTATCTCGATATTCCCACGGGAACGAAAACTACGCGCGTGAAACCGCGGGAGTATAATAATATAAATATTATAACACTCAAACAAATTCTATGTATCCATGTGTTTTGACTGCCTCAGTGGCGTATAGAGCGCATGCTCGACTGCCAATCAAGAGGTCCCGGGTTCGATCCCCAGGTCAGGCAAAGTGTTAAATATTGGATTTTTCCATTAGGAATTATCTCAATAACTGCCTGGAGTCTGGAACTGTGCCCGGTAGATGGCAATAGGCTCGCCCCCTATTACATGGGACCAATAACATACTGGCGAAATGTGGGTGTATCTACTATGGGACTGAGTCTGAGGCAGAAGTGTACTCGACACCTCTGCCTACCCCTTCGGGAAAAAGGCGTGAATGTTTATGTGTTTTTTGTACATTATCAAATAATAGTAAGTAAGTACATTTTACCCTGACATCAGGCAACATTGAAAAAAAGATAAGTACGCTCTCGAAACATGGCTATTGTGTTCGGCAGGCATTAAACAGAATTTACGAGCAGCCAATTTTAGACAAGGCTGTAAGTACTGGCCTTAACGTGCTCCTGCCTCCCTCGGCCATTCTGAAAGGTGCCACATATTTTTATTAGCCACTGATTCTAAAATAGATCTACTGTCCCTTACCTTTTCACTATTGAATTTATAAAACAAGGAGCGAAGTTAAATAGAGACAAAAATAAGCAACTTTATTTATAACATTTATTTATCAGAGGGCTTTGGAACGATGAGTTTTGACTACATTTTTTGTTAAACCAATCATTGAAGCCGTTAAGTTGTAAATACATAATATGTAATTCTTCGATATAATATTTTAATGAAACCTCTCATCCTCGAACGGAACACGTCTGAAAATTAAGAAAAATTAAATTTTCTTTACTGCGTCTCGCTTTTTGCCAAGAATCAATTGGAAGTGTATTAGCATGAGACCAACCGTCGAAAGTAATTTTGAATTGAAATTCAGTAAAGAAATAACTGAAAAAACGGGCCGTCTGTGGTTTACAATCAGACTCCTAGAAATTGAACAATGGACAACATTGAATGAGTCGAGATGGTTTACGTGGACAATGCACTTCTAAGAAATCCGACTTACCTACCTTTCATTGTAGAGTTTTTCATTACATGCGATGCTTATTGTATTTATTATTATATTTTTTAATTAAAAGTAAAAAGTATATATTCCTACTTATTAAATCTAGTTGTGCGGGAAATGTATTCAACAAACATGAAAATGTTATATAAATTAAGTACCTACTGCGAATGTAACATAATTAAAAGGATATGATATAAGATTTTTTGAATGGTAATATATTTATGCAAGTATAATATATTAATTCACTTTTGTTACCCATATATATAAGATATTTTACAGTGTTCTTCGAAATTATTGTAACTTCGGTAGTGTTATTGGGCAACCGTTCTGTCGAAGTATAAATAAATAAATAAATGCCACTTCAATGGAAATCGACACAACTCTATGAGATATTTACCAAATCGATATTTTAATATTGTATATCTATGTTTTAGATCCTGATTTAAATTATGTCCTTATCATTTTATTTTCATTCAAACTTTTCATTTTTTATTGTGAACTTGTAAATACGCAAACGAGAAAACTATTCTCAACAAAAATAAACAAGGAGTATATAAAAGAAAACAAAATCATAGGGACATCGTTTATTTCATTTTGCAAATATCAGTTTATAAAAACAGTCGAATGGAGTAATTAATATTCGGAGGAAACAAAGGCATACTGTATACGCACAATAGTGGAAGCGTGCATAAAGAAAGAAATTTAAGAAAAAAATTGAGAATTAGGTATTGGGTTGATTAGGTAGTATGGGTACAGGCTAGGTCTTACCAAGTCAAGTCAGGTCAAATCCTCGTAATTGCTTCAGCAAACACCGCGGGCACAGGTCACAATATATCACAAGGCACTTTCTTGGATGGGAAACACTTGGGTCACCGGGTTACGCGTCGTAGGTGTTCGATTAGAGGGCCGAGGGACGTGGGCTCGTTAGCGCGGTCAAATGTCGACTGTCAATGTCATGGTCAAGAACAAAACGCAGGCGCAGGAAAAGGGGAAAGAGATAGCAAAAGATCAAAGGAAGACAGGTAGCAATTATAGGCGCGAACAATTCCTCCGCCCTAAACATGATAATGTTTACGAAAATGCAAGGGGATACAAAGAAAAGGGATAAGGGGGAGGAAGGAAGACTAATCTAAAGGTAAGCGTACTAACTTGGACAGGGATCGGGTAAGGACACCGGTAGGGGTTTTCACTTCTACCACACGAATAATATTGTCATCACCGGGGAATAATTTTAGAATGCGGCCACGTCGCCAGGCTAAGGGATGGGAGTTATCATCCTTAATTAAAACAAGTTCACCTACTCCGGGAGGTTTACACGGATCAGTCCATTTCTGACGGGACTGCAAGGTTGATAAGTATTGTGTGTGCCAACTCTTCCAAAAATGCTGGGTGATCTGCTGAATAAGTTGAAACCTATTCAGTCTGTTTTTAATTTTAACGTCGGTCAAGGGGTACTCAGGCAATGCATTGAGGGGCTGGCCAATAAGGAAATGGCCAGGGGTAAGCACTTCTATATCACTGGGATCATCAAATGACATAGGGCACAGAGGTCGGGAATTTAAAACCGCTTCGATTTTAATAAACACTGTGGCAAGCTCTTCGAATGTAAGGGGGGTTTCACCGATTACTCGTTTTAAATGGGTTTTAGCAGACTTCACGGCTGCTTCAAAAATACCACCCCAGTGGGGGGTCACAGGGGGATCAAAAATCCACGTAATACCACGTTTAGATAATTCATGGCCGAGGGATATCTGATTGTCATATAGGAATTGATACACGTCACGCAAGTGATTATTCGCACCAACATAATTTCTACCGTTATCGGACCTAAGGACACTAGGAAGGCCGCGGCGGGAAACAAAACGAGACAGGGCCGCGATGAAGGCATCAGTGGTGAGGTCAGACACCACCTCAAAGTGAACTGCCTTTGTTGCTAGGCACACAAACACACACAAGTAGGATTTAACGATTTTTCGATTACGATAGGACTGTATTCGATACCAACACGCTGGAAAGGGCGAGCTTGGGTGACACGATCTCGAGGGAGATCACCCATGGGAGGATAGGAAGTTTTAGGGTTCAGACGGTAACACGGAATACATTTAAAAATTACATGTCTAATTAGACGACGGGATGATACAATCCAAAACTCACGGGATAGGATAGCTTGTAAGGCATTAGGACCGCAGTGGGAGTTTTCTACATGGAAGTAACGAACAAGGAGGCGAATAAAGGGACCATCTTTAGGAAGGAGGTAGGGATGACACGAATTGTAAGGGAGATCAGAGTGTCGTAGACGACCACCAACTCTGATTAAGCCATTTTCGTCTAGGAAAGGACTCAAGCGCCTAATCGCGCAACGAATAGGTTGCTTGGATCGCAGGGAAGTGATGATCTCAGGGAAGGCAACGGCTTGCACATTCTTAATAAGGAACAACAGGGCACCCTTGCGCTCAGTAGCAGAGAGGGAGGGGTCTGTCCTCCGGACGGTAGGATTTTTAGTGTTATGGAGGAATCTGAGGATAAAGCCGACTACACCAATCAGCTTATGGTAGGAACTAAACCGCTCGAGGAGAAATGTAGGATCAGGAATAACGGGATCAGGTACCGTTAGCAAACATTTAAATCCGGGAATATCACGACCCAAAGGTTCCGACTTAGCAGGCCAAAGATCAGGTGACTGAGAAAGCCAAGAGGGACCCCACCACAAAGGATGATCTATTAAGGAGGTGGCTGAGAGTCCTCTAGAGGCGCAGTCCGCAGGATTCAGGTCACCTGGCACATGATGCCAGACGGACTGAATTTCCGCATTCGTAATCTGGGACACTCTATTGGCTTCAAAGGTCTGAAGCGTATGAGGAGGGGAGCTAATCCAGGCTAAGGCAATTTGACTATCCGTCCAACTGTGGATAGAATCCAACTCAATAGTCTTCTGTAGACAGGGGGCAATATGCGTCATCAGTTTTGTGAGCAGTACAGCTCCCATTAGCTCCAGCTTAGGAATGGTAAGGCGAGTGCGCACAGGCGCAACTTTCGTCTTAGACATGAGGAGGTGTACGTAGGAATTGTCAGGCGAATATTCAGCACGAAGGTACACAACGGCTGCATAACCTGAGGTAGACGCATCGGAAAAGCCATGTAGGGAGTAAGAAGAGCAATTAGGCAGGAAGATATGACGAGGAAGAGACACAGAATTAATTTTAGGTAAGTCATGGACAAATGAGGTCCACTCTTTCAATAGGTCTGAGGTCAAGGGGTCATCCCAACTCAGACCGGACAACCATAATTTCTGGATGAAAACCTTGGCACGAAATACTACAGGGGAAATCCAACCGCAGGGGTCATAGGTACGGGCAATAAGGGATAGGATAGACCGCTTGGTTACCGAACTGTCAGGGGGGAGAGAAGAGTTGTAAGAAAAGGAATCAGTCACAGGATTATACTGTACGCCCAGAACAAGAACAGGTTGGGGATTTTCCGCGTCATTAAATTGGTGTGGATTCTGCAGGTGAGCAGAGGGGAGGTCACTGAGGAGTTCAGGGCAGTTAGATGTCCACTTTCGGAGTTCATAACCACCGGAGGCTAACAGAGCTTCGAGCTGGGATTTCAGCTCACGGGCTGACTGAAGGTCTGAACTTCCCGAAAGGCAATCATCCACGTACAGGTCATTCAAAATGACCTCAGCCGCAAGCGGGTACCTATGTCGTTCTTGCTCGGCAAGTTCATGTAAGACTCGAATGGCAATGTAGGGACTCGATCTAAGGCCGTAGGTATTGGTATTGAGCTCATATGTGAGGAGGGGGTCAGAGGGTGACTCGCGCCAAAGGATAAGTTGGAAACGACGGTCATCGGGGTGGATCCACGACATCCTAAACATCATCCGGATATCCGACACGAACACCACCGAATGGCGCCGGAAGTTCAAAAGGATAAGGGTAATGTCACGCTGCAACTTAGGACCGGTATGAAGGCACTCGTTGAGAGTCACTCGATTGGAGGTGGGAGCGCTACCGTTAAAAACGACCCGAATTTTAGAAGTGTCACCTGAGGTCTTAAAGACCCCATGGTGTGGGATATAATAATGTTCTCGTGAGAGAGTGTCTAAGTCATGTGATACGGGAGACATATGCTTTAGATCAATATACTCGCGCATAAAGGCTGTATATTTTTCACCAAACTCAGGATTACGGGCCATCCGTTTCTCAAGGCTAAGGAAGGTCCGCTCAGCGGTGGCACGAGAATCACCGAGGGTAGGTCGATCTGACAAAAGGGGGAGACGGGTAGTGAATCGGCCTGATTCATCACGAGTAGTCGTAGATTTAAAAATGTCCTCACACTCGACATTCAGGGGATCACGTCTAAGAGCCTCAGGGGGTTCTTCTACCCTCCAAAACTTCTCCACGGCTTGGGCTAAAGAAACAGTTGCGAGGGGACCAGGCTCAACCGCAGAAATACCGAGTACGGGACCGAGGACTAGATACCCGAATAGAGAGGAGATCGCTGTAAGACCTAAGGAATTTAATTTAATTTTATCGGTACCGAATATAAGACCGCAAACATCAGCACCTAATAAAACATCGATGGGTCCCGGTTTATAAAAGGTAGGATCCGCTAGGGGCAGGGAGGGAGAAACCGCATTTCGAGGTAATTCAACTTCGGGGTGAATACCTGCTATTACACTAAGGATCAGGGCTTCAGTAGACAAGGGGGATTCATGAGGAGTGAGGGAGGACCTATATTTAAGGGAGGCAGTACCGCAAGCTCGGGCAGTTTCAACATTGCCTATACCGCGTACGGGGGCAAGGCAGGGGGACACGGGTAAATTCAGTCGCGAGACCAGGTCTGAGGTAATAAGGCAGCCCTGGGCTCCGGTATCGCATAGGGCGCGAGCTTCAATAAAGTACCCGACTGAATTTTGTATTTGAATAACCGCGGTGGGCAGGAGTACAAGGGAGGGGGTAGTATTAGTAAAAAAGTAAGGGAAAGTTAAGCTATCATCTAGTTATGCGGTACGTTGCCGCGGACCGGCATTATTACGGTGAGGGGAAGAGGGCCGGGCGCGTACCGTATCGCTGTACGAACGAAGTGGAGACCTAGGGGAATCTCCATAACCAGGGCTCTCTCGAGGTGGGGAGCGGTCAGTGACACGTGGGGAAGTTGTTTGAGGGGGTACACGATCATTCGTATTTCGGGAGGTATGTCTAGGGGGTGATCGTGCATTCAGCCGGGGGGAGTTTCGACTGTAACTACTTTCGTGGAGGTCCGAGCGATAACGATCGACACCTCCGCCCATACGAGGAGACGGAGAACGGCGAGAATAATAACCGTTATTCTCATTCACAGATGGATACTGAGGATTACGCGCGTTATTAAAACACAATAAGGTATGATGCGACGAGCGAGCGCAGGAAGAACACTTGTAGGTACGCGGGCAGTTGATAATATTATGTTTATCGAGGCAACGATAACACAAGTAACGGGATTTTACAAACTGAGCGCGCTCACGAGGAGATTTATTTATAAATTGTTTACATTCGCGTAGGTAATGGGTGTCACTGGAACAATAAAAACATTTACGATCAGACGCGACGGGGGAAGAACTTTCTAGCACATAAGCTCGGCGGGGCAAGGAGGGACGGGTGTGCGGGGCAGCTTTACTGGGGACAAGATCTACTACATTACTACCCACGTTCTCATGGTGCCTACACTCTTCCTCGAGGAAGGCAATCAGCTGATCAAATGTAGGTAATTGTGTGACGTCACCACCGTGACGCCTTTCAAAGCGAGCCTTAAGATCTGCGGGTAACTTAGTAAAACAAATATGCACTAATAAATATGACCATTGTTCTACGGGGAGGCCAGCTCTTTGTAACGCGCGATAAGAAGACAGGAGTGGATTAAGGAACGAGGTACGTAGACCGGTAAGACGAGGGGAAATATCGGGCAAGTTCAGTAACTGCGAAAGGAGCGTATCTGTTTGGATACGAATATTATGAAATCTATTTTTTAGGAGGTCCCGCGCAATTTCATAATTACGATCCGCAATAGGTAGGTGCTGAATAAGACGTTTAGGTTCATCTGATAAGGAGGTAATTAAATATTGCATCTTCTGCGTAGGAGTAAGTTCGGCCCTGTTATGTACGACACTATCAAATTGATCTAGGTAACTAACCCATGACTCGGCGCGGCCATCAAATCTAGGTATAGGTAGTTCAGGCAAAGTCTGTTTCGGGAGGCTAGCAGCGACGCCGGAGGAGGGGTGGGTCGTCACACGGTCGAGGGTGCCACTAGTGGTAACAGCGGGGGATAGTTCCGATCGACGCAGACGTAACTCGTCTATTTGGTTTCTAACAATCTTTATCTTGGAGGTTAGGACTGTTAACTCTGCTGCGTCTATCGTTGTATCTAAGGAGCCGAGGAGCCTACCACAAGCATCATTAAATTTAAGGTAGTTGGGTTCTAGATCAGTTAGACGGATAAGGAATAAAGCATCACGAGTGGTATCTTTCATTTCGTACGTGTCTTGTACCCAGTCACACATCAAAGCAATCACGCCATGATGTTGTTTGTAATCTTCCGACTCGACATAAAACGAGGCATTCGACGCATTTGCCATTTCAAATTATTATATAAAACAACAAAAAAAATGTGGGTAGGTAGGTAATAACTCGACCGAAATTAATTAAACCGCAACACGTTAAATAGCAGCAGTATATAGGGAGTAGGCACACACAATCAATAGACACAATAACATAAGACAAAAATGGTTAAATAGTTTACCAAGTACCGACGTATGATGACAATATTATATAGTAGATATTAATTAAGAAGGAAGAAAACAGGTCTGGCAAATTTGCACTTTAATGCACTAAGAATAAGGTAAAACTAATTATACTAATCGAAATAGGCGAAGGAACGTTCAAGAAGGTTTTATGTATAGTTTATTTTTAAGAAAAGGGATATAATTGGGCCAGAATGGCCGTATTGAACCACGCTCTGCTACCAAAAATGTATACGCACAATAGTGGAAGCGTGCATAAAGAAAGAAATTTAAGAAAAAAATTGAGAATTAGGTATTGGGTTGATTAGGTAGTATGGGTACAGGCTAGGTCTTACCAAGTCAAGTCAGGTCAAATCCTCGTAATTGCTTCAGCAAACACCGCGGGCACAGGTCACAATATATCACAAGGCACTTTCTTGGATGGGAAACACTTGGGTCACCGGGTTACGCGTCGTAGGTGTTCGATTAGAGGGCCGAGGGACGTGGGCTCGTTAGCGCGGTCAAATGTCGACTGTCAATGTCATGGTCAAGAACAAAACGCAGGCGCAGGAAAAGGGGAAAGAGATAGCAAAAGATCAAAGGAAGACAGGTAGCAATTATAGGCGCGAACACATACGATACATCGATTTGATAATTTTAGCTCTTTAGTGTGTATACCACGGGGCGTAGGTAGTGATTAAATAACTGTTTTCTAATCTATTTGTAACATTAATTTTAATAGACGTGCCTTAAAAACTTTCGCCGTAGAATACTTTATTAATGACAGAGATCACAAACAATTTAGTCAGTAATTGACTTTCGTAATCAATAAGTTGAAAACCGCAAAGTTATCGATTCTCGCAATCCTATCAAATTATTCAATATAGACAAATTTGGTTAACTATTTAACAGTCCAACGTTGGCTGTATAAAGAATTATCATCATCATCATCATCTCAGCCACAAAAAGTGCACTGCTGGATAGAGACCTCCCCCATTTGGAGGGTTACCAATACTCGCCTCGTTTGGAAGGCAGCTTAGCGAGCGCAGTTCGCTGTTTTCACGAAGAAGACGCTGCTGTCCGTCCTCTGTACCTGTTTACCATTAGCCGGTTCTTAGGGCAACTGCGGGTAGAGAAGCTGGTACTATTTTGTAGCCGGTACAACCAAGGCTGAAATAATAAAATTTAAAAACTCACAAATTCTATAAAACAAATATACAATATAATATAATTAAATTATATTATATTATATTATATTTATTTATATTATATAATTATCAAGACTATTTTAATGAAACTGTTGTTTGAAATTGAAACAAATTCACGCGGAAACATTACCGTTTCTATAAAAAAAAACATTTTCCGAGATATCGTGGGCGGCGATCCAGAAACTTGAATTTCCAGCCACTTCGTCACATTTTGTTCAAATATAATTTTAACAAAACGCCAGCATTATCATTTTTCTTTTCTATCGAAGCGTAATGCTAAATTTGTTCTTAATTTTCGTATTGTCATAACTTAATGTGCCTATACCTTATTTAAGTAACCTCCCACTCAAGTGAGAATAAAGGATATTAGAGTCAACAACAATAAACCTACTTATGTGAACTTATGTGAATGTTAAGGTCGATTGAGTTCCATACAAAATGAAAATACACAAATAAAGGTTGAAATAGGGAATAATATTTCCTTTATTATTCCCTATTACTTCATATTTGTGTGTTTTCATGCCTTTCATGTCCTACTCGTGGGTGCGACAGAGGGCCTCCCGGGCTTTATTGTTTTTTGCATAATATTTTTGATATTATTTTAGATTCAGGATAGCAATAGGTTTTTCTTAGTTAAGAAAATCAAAGGGTGTGTGTATACACAAAACCTGCTGCTTATAATGCAAGGCTACTATCAGATAAACTAACGGACTAGTTACACAACAAGACAAGTAAGTATGATAGGTCTTCCTACAAGTGGACTAAACTTGATAGACTGTAGAGATTCCAGGGTCTAATCTAAATACCGATACATACCGAATTTCAGCCCAATCGGTTAACTAGTTTTGGCGTGAAAGAGCAACAAACTTTCATACATCCATCCATCCTCACAAAATTTCGCATATTTGTAATATTACTAGCTGTGCCCCGCGGTTTCACCCGCATTCGTTCCCATGAAAATATCTGGGAAAAAAGTACCCCCTATGTGTTAATTCCAGGGTCTAAGTATACCTGCATACCAGATTTCAGCACGATGTGTTTAGAAGTTTTGGTGTGAAAGAGTAACAAACATCCATCCATCCATACATCCTCACAAACTTTCGTATTTATAATATTAGTAGAAAGAATAGTGGGAAGTAGGATAAAATATAGGTTTTGCTTATGATAGTGATACCTTTTTGGCTCCTGTTACCGAATCCAGTTCACAATACCTCATATATTTATATTAGCAGCAAGGGGCAATTATTAGTATCTAAAGATATAAATCCTCTTCACTAAACACCGAAATAGTTCACGAAATATCACTCACGTTCGATAGCTCGTGATTGGATTTAACGTAAACTAATTTTCTAAGTTAATGTACCGTGAAAATAAATCTGACATTCCTTCTACAACAGCACCGAGTGATTTACGATCCTATGCCAAGCGCATAGTGAGACACACAAGCTTTTTTAACTTGACTATATATATATATATATATATTTATTTGGTCCACTAAACTGGGCGTTACACAAATTTTACATTAATAAATAGATTTACAAGCATTGCGTAGGTGTACGTCCTTCTCGAAGTGGACACAACCTGTTGTAGTGTACACAAATTTTTGAAAACAGATAATTAATTAATATATTATAATTAATGAATTGAATCTCAGCGTTGCGTTGATTGAGTTTTTAGGAAATGGTATATATTATGTGGACTCGAGCACTCAAATTCAAACTCAAAACTCAAAACAGCTTTATTCAAATAGTTCATAATCTGACACTTTTGTACGTCAATGAAGATAAACAGTACTGAGTCTACCGTGCGTTCGGAAAGATACCTCTACAAGAAGAACGCACAAGAAACTTGTAGGGCTTAATTTTTTCAACAGATAGTTTCACAATATTTGGTTTGCTTACATTCGTTTTCTTTGAAGGTGCCGCGAGGCGGCTATGCGGAAGTTTGCAAGCATCTTTGTCCTCTATGTACTGGTTGACTTTATAATAAGCCTTCTTTAGTAAAGTAGATTTTATATAGGTTTTGAATTTACCCTCTGAGAGCCCAGTTATCTCTTTGGGGATTTTATTATAGAACCGTACACTATTTCCTAAGAATGTCTTTTTATTTGTTTTAGATAATCTAAAGCTAGGTACAGCTATTTTGTCTTTATTCCTAGTATTAAAATTATGAAGGTCACTTTTTAATTTGAATTTATGTAAATTTTTACGCACATACATGATGTTCTCATAAATATATAGGGATAGTAGGGTCAGTATGTTTATTTCTTTAAATAATTCCCTCAGGGATTCGCGTGGACGAATCTCATAGATGGCACGAATCGCACGTTTTTGTAGTATAAAGATAGTTTCTATATCTGCGGCTGACCCCCACAACATAATCCCATAAGACATCAAGCTATGGAAATATGCAAAGTACACTAATCTCGCCGTGGCTACATCTGTTAGTTGCCTAATTTTATAAACCGCGTAAGCTGCAGAGCTTAGTTTCACTGAGAGCTCGGTGATATGAGTGCTCCATTGCAGTTTAGAGTCTATATTTATGCCAAGGAACAAAGTTGCATTGTCAAAATTGAGTCTTTCCCGTCAAGAACTATGATTTGTTCTATACTTCTGACATTAGGCAACGAAAATTTCAAACATTTAGTCTTTTTTGCATTCAATATCAGATTGTTTGCTGTGAACCATCTGGATATACTTGCTAAAGTATTATTAACATGTACTAGTGAAGTATCCTTCCTATCAACTTTAAAAATCAATGACGTATCATCTGCAAATAGAACGATATCTGCTAGACCGTGGACCATGTAAGGCAAATCGTTAATATAAGCCAAAAACAGGATAGGACCCAAAATTGATCCCTGTGGGACTCCCATCTTGACAGGAGAACTAGCAGATGTGATACCATTGACGCTAACCTTCTGCTGCCTACTAGACAAGTATGATGAATATGTAGTCTTGGATTCCACCAGGTTTAGGGCATTCCCATGAATTACATAATATATAGATTCTTAGTTCTTAGTTGTTGGGATTTCTCTTGTTTACCTACTAATATAATAATAATAAATATGGGACAACTTCCACACACGGTCACCTGGTCCCAAACTAGGCTAGAAGCCTGTACTATGGTAACCAGATAACTGATATACATACTTAAATACGCTTATAACACCCAGACACAGATCAAACAGACATGTTCATGCACACAAATGTTTGACCTGGCCGGGGATCGAACCCGGGGCCTGCGGCACAGAAAGCAGAGTTACTACCGTCTGCGCCAACGAGGCTGTCATAAAGTCAATAAATCTGGCGTCATTATAAGTAATAAGCAGAAATGTATTTGACAAAAACTCTACGCGCAGTGCTAAATCTTACTTATATTATAAATTAATGTGAAAGTTTGTGAGGATGGATGGATGGATGAATGTTTGTTCCTCTTTCACGCCAAAACTATCGAACCGATTGGGCTGAAATTTGAAATGTAGGTAGCTTAGACCCTGTAACAACACATGGGGTAGTTTTTTTCCCAATATTCCTACGGGAACGATGTCTACGTGAGTGGAACCGCGGGGCACAGCTAGTTCATAATAAAATAAAATATTACGCGTCCCAGACCTCTATTCACAAGATGAAAATCCTGAGTCAGATATCATCTCCACGGGTTTATTTGTGAGTATGCAGATAAAAAGATTTATTGTCCACACCCGTAAAAAGCGTAGGAAGACAATACTGAAAATGTCATTTGAATCTTTGTGGTCTACATGAGGACGCAACTAGTTCCGATCGATTTTTTTAGGGATCCGTACCTCAAAAGGAAAATCAGGAACCCTTATAGGATCATTTTGTTGTCCGTCTATCTGTCCCTTTGTCATGACACTTATTAACGGGAACGCGTGGATACCTCCGCGCGTTCCTGTTGAAATTGATATCAACTACTCAGATCTGCAGTCCCTGGTGGCTGTTAAAATAACATACTTCTAAAATAAAGCAATCCAAAGTTATGGTCATTTTACTGCACATTTATATACTTTGCGCATGGAACTAATAGATGGTGCTGTGTGTTCTTGGTTTCTAGGTGTGGAACCCTACACTACGCATATATACGTATGCCTTAACAATTTAAAAAATTGACTAAGTTTTGTTAAGGAATCAGCAGAGTTTTTAATTGAAAGTAAAGCTTAAAATGCTTTATCGTACCTTTTATTTTGGGGTAATATGTATATTATTATGTTATGCCTCTACATATAAATATTATATTATGTGTATGTAGAGGCTCAGCGCTACAACATGCTCTTTGGAATTCGACACTCACTATGCAAGCGATATTTTACGCAAACTTTGCCTCCAATCTCAACTAGTTCACTTTCTTTTTGAAAAAAGACATGAAAGGTGTAGTTTGCTTATTGACTGACTTATCCAGTTACTCGAACATTTTTACTTCGTTAATCGGGTATTTACTCTAAAATAAAAGCCTTAAGTAGAAATGCAGTAAAAGTCAATATAAAGTAGTAGGTTATAGTGTTAATAAATGGAGTATAGTAGCCAGTATAATAAAGTATTGACCTAGTTAGGAAACGGCGACAATATATCACATTAGGTGCATTAGTAAAACGGAGGCAGCATTTGCATTCAGTTCGTTGAAATGGAGTTAATCAAAGTAAATGCAAAATGTCTACAACAAACATAAACGGTTTTTGGTAAAACTGTCGGCAGATTTGTATTGCTTTAATTTTATCTAGGCTAGATATTATTGGATCATTTAATAGTTCAAGTCATATTGAGTGATACCCACTCAATATCCGGGGTATGATTTTCCAATCCCGCCCCTTTTCTTTTCTCATTCGACAATGTTTGAGCCGTTTGAGCATTTTTAAAATGACGTGAACTTTAAGTATGTACTCATTTTTTTTAAGTTTAAATACTTGTTGGCTAAATAAACAAAGATTCGGATTTCTATCTAGCAAAGGAAATGGACTCGGAATCCAAGGGATCTGGGCCCCGAAAACCATACACTGTATATCCTATATTGTCGGGTCTCTGACCGTCAATAATAAGACCTACGATGTTTGGGAATATTATTGCAAATATCATTATCTAATTTTAATCCCTAATAATAGTAGCCTTCTTATTATTGCCCATTAATTTATAATTTGATTGCAATAAAGTGAAGTTAAGTAATAAGTATTTTTAATAGCGATGAGTGTTCGAATTTAGTAGAATATTTGCTTAATTTATTATAATTTAAGGCGATGTTAAAAATATGATTATTGCAAATTTGAAAATCTTATTATTAGGGCAAACAAATAAAACCGAAATTATTATGTAAGGTCGACGTGGCCCCTTAAACCAACGACTCTTTTATTCATGAATCAAAAGTTATTAATCGTACACTATATCTGCTATTTACAAAAAAGGAAAGACTTTATATCTTCATTTACTATGAAAATTTAAATATGAATTAGCTTTAAACATGCGATGCGTGATAAGTACAACCCCGAGTATTACGTGCTAACTCGAAAAATTACTTAGGAAGATTAATATTCGAGAAATCTCATGACAATTAGATATCAGAACAGACAATGTTCATGATCAAACGTTAATTAATTTGATATCATTTTATGTTCAACATAATTCAAACTTGAATGTAGAACAAAGCAATTTAAGGGCATTCATGCAGATGGAATGGATATAAAACTGACAAGGTTTTTTTTAAGGCAGTCCAATTTTGACCCCTACATATCACACACATACCTTACATATTATTCCAACCACTCAAACTGATCTTTTTAGTTTTAAGGTGAACGCACATCTATCCGAGCCGAATGCGCCGAACGATTAGAATTTTAGAATCCTTTATATAAAATCCTTTGAAACTTCGCACACCGGTCAGCGTCGAATCGTTCGTATAAAACAAATTTTAGAATATATAATTCTAAAAGAGTAATTCTGAAATCCCTTAAATCATGCAGTGGATATCCTTTTTAATATATTAGATACACCCTCGTATATCTAAGCTTCATTAAAAATAAAATGCAAATAAATATGATCCTTCGTTAAAATATTGCAATATCAAATGGCTGATATCAGTTTAAAAGCTCTAAGGAAAAAAAACACTTTAGCTATTGAGAGCAGTCAAAGTCGCTTATCAAAGAGCGAGCAGGTTGGCAGGAAACGAGTGTCGTTCCCACAGCGATATCGGAGGCCGCTTACACCAATATTGGTATTGGTGTAAGCTGTAAATCATCGATGTTTGTAAAGTAGGCTGTACATGGAATGTGATGATGTGTGAATGATTTTTAATGAAAGAGCGGTTTTTTAATAGTAACAACACATTGTTTTGCGAACCGTCTATTGCTCTAAGTAATAAGACCGCCACATGTACTCGCCAAAGATGCATTGTATTACTTTTCTGTATCTATATATCAGTTTTCAGGTTAAGTACATACTTAATACTCAGAGGAAGACTTTATAATATAAAGTCAATCAATAGGTACAAAGATGCCTAGAAACTTCTCCATAGCCATCGCACGCGGCACCTTCCAAACAACGAATGCAACCAAACCAAATATTGAAAAAACTATCCGTTCAAATAATTAAGCCCTCCAAGTTTATTGTGCGTTATCCTTGTTTATCTTCATTGACATGCAAGAGTGTGTAATTGTGACCAAATTGAATAAAGTATTCTGACTTTGACTTTGAATTTAATATGAACAGGATTCCTCTGAATCATCAAAATGTTTGTCTTATCTTAAAGTTGAGTAGATTCGATAACCCCCAGCACATAAAAGGCAGATGCTACTACTTTAGTTTATAGGTACTTGTAAACTTGTGCGCATTACAGTTTGTACCCACTTGTAAACTTGAAGCCGTTATAGTTTTGCAAACGGGCCTCCATAAGCTTAGTTCAATAGATCGCTAAAAATCGCTTACACTGACGCGAAAGGTCAAAAAGAATCTTGCAAAGGTTAGAAAAATGTTACACTGCACTGAACCGTTCCGTTTTTGGATGATATTAAGTAAAAGATATAAAAATTTTAACCTTACTTGGATTTATTTATACGGCGCGATGAAAGGAAGGCCTTCCCCAGCGGTGGGAAAATAATGGCTCATAATACCAATATATGACTAGCCGGTTGGCTCAGGCGGTAGCAACCCTGCTTTCTGTGCCGCAGCTCCCAGGTTCGATCCCCGGCCAGGTCAAACATTTGTGTGAATAAACATATATTATGTCTATTTGATCTGTGCCTGGGTGTTATAAGCGCATATAAGTATGCGCTTATAATATTATTTGTATTATTTTATATTTGTATCAGTCTTCTGGTTACCATAGTACAGGCTTCTTGCCCAGTTTGGGACCAGATGACCGTTCGTGGAAGTTTAAAGAAAACCCACTAACATCTTTATATAATTACAATTAATTATATTATAATTATAGAGAAAGCTCTAATTCTTATCTAAAATAAGCAAAACTTTCATTCTGATATAGAGCATGACACTGGTGTATGTTTTACGAACGTAGATTGTTAACATAACATACTATCACGGCTTTTTCTCGAAGGAGTAGGCAGAGGTGTACCCAAGACTCAGTCCCATAGTAGGTACAGCTAATTTCGCCAGTATGTTATTGTGGACGAACCTATTTTTTTTTATGGTAGTGAGTAACAAGACGAGCAAATCATGTGCCTGATGGTAAGGATCATGATTGCCCATATCAGACACAGTGCCCCCCAGTGTTTTAAAATTCAAAATTATGCGCGGCACAGCACTGCGCCTGTCACTCTGAGATATAAGTTGTTGAAACTCGTCATTCCCAGTAATTTCGCTGGTAAACATTGCCCTTCATACCGGAACACATAATGTTTGCACATTACTGCTTGGCGGATGAATAACTGGCAAAGGTGTGGTACTTCCCCAGGCGGCCTCCTGCAAAAGAGGCCTTTCACTACAACTAAGTATTGTCATCCTACCCGGCACAGTTCCAGACTCCATGCTGTAATAATAATAAAATAATGTAATATTAATAAATAATAATAATAGCTGTAATTCCTAATGGAAACATCCAAATCACTTTGTCTGAGCTGGGGATCGAACCCGGGACCTCATGATCAGCAGTTGAGCTTGCGCCCACTTCGCTACCAAAGCACGTAAATTGATTACATTCCAGTATTTATTCGTGTTTCAATATAACGCTGAATTTGTGAGCCCATTAAGTAGAACCGCTAACGAAGCCTCCGTAACGATGATAAGAAATGAACATTTCAACTCAATTCTCTTGGGAAAACTGAGACGTGCCCCAGAAAAATTCGGTAACGAAGTATGAAAACCGGTTATGACATGATCGCTTTCGTCATTAAAGAAAATTAAATTTTAAATTGCTGAGACGGTTATCTAAAATTAATGATAATCGATATTGGCACTGCGAGATCATCTCTGGCAGTATTTATGTCGCAGGGTTCTGTTTCACAGTCCCTTAGATAAATCACGTCGTAATCTGCCCGATTTCAATTCAGCAGATCATTGTTCTTGAGAACTTAGTTATTAGTTATGTTTTAAGAAGTACAGTTGATAAATGTAAGTGTTATTATATAAAAATAGGAGAACAATTTATTGTAAACAGCAATGATAGCAATGATACAAAATTGACAAATACATAGCAACAATTACTCAATCTATAATGAACCTCACCAAACAAAAAAAAACTCGCATATTTGACCAGTACGTTCCACCAGTTCTCACATACGGACCAGAAACTTGGGTAAACATAACCACTAACGCTGTTGAATACAAATTATAGGTTCCTCAAAAGGGCAATGGAAAGAAAGATAGTAGGTATAGACTGAGGGACAGAAAAACAAATTAATGATTGAGACAAAAAAACCAAGTGTATGACATCAGTCGAAGAGTTGGAAGACTAAAGTGGGCAGGTCATATAGCATGGAAACAAACTTCATGGTGCAAAAGACTCTTGGTATGGATACCATGGGAGAAACAAAGACCAGTGGGACGAAGAAAAAGAAGACTCAATCTATTAATAAAAAATGATTTAAATAACATACACACAATCACGCCTTTTTTCCGAAGGGTTTGGCAGAGATGTACCTATAGGGCTCAGTCCCATACTAGAAAGACCCAAATTTCGCCAGTATGTTATTGGTCCCAAGTAATAGGGGGCGAGCCTATTGCCATCTACCTGGCAGGGTTTTCTAATGGAAAATCCAACAACATTTTGACTGACCTGGGGATCGAACCCAGGATATCATGATCGGCAGTCGAGTTTACGCTCACTACGCCACCGAGGCAGTCCATAGAATATTAATAATATGATATTAATATGGGACAACTTCCACACACGCTCATTTGGTCCCAAATTAGCCGAGAAGCCTGTACTATGGTAACCAGATGACTGATATACATACTTATATAAGCTTATAACACCCATACACAGATCAAACAGACATGTTCATGCACACAAATGTTTGACCTGGCCGGGAATGGAACCTGGGGCCTGCGGCACAGAAAGCAGGGTTGCTACCAACCCAACTCTGAGCCCATATCTGAGCCAATGAGGCTGTCATAGAATAATAATAAGTAGTAATTGTCAAAAGATTAAATACCATTTCACCAATCTCCCGCTCATCTTGTTAAACAAGGCCTTAACGGGGCGGCGAGCGGAGAATTCCCCATACAAACGTAATAGTTAAATCATTTAAAATCACAGCATATTTCCAACATTTAATGACGTTATTCGGAATGGGACACTAGTTATCTAGGTTCCTAATTATATTTTAGTTTAAAATACTTATAATTTGGAGTTGTCTTTGAAAAAATACCTATATAGTGTCAAAATATCTTTTGTTGCGGACAACGAAGACTACCTGAGTTGTGCCTTCTCATTGTTTGAAGCAAGGAATTTTGTACAGTTAGGTTAGTTTAGCCTCCCCTTTTGTTTTATATAACTTTGAATTTTTTTTTTATTTGTACATCAAAACATCTCCAAACAAGAGCGTTTGGACCTTTTTTTACATAATTAATTGCATTATTAGGCGTTTTCATTGGACTAACTTAAGACTATCTTGAGGGAGTCCATAGCGTAATATTTTTATTTTATTTACCTATTATTATACATACATATATACATAAATATATAAATACATTATTTAACATAAATATAATGGAATGGAATGGTGGAATTCCGGGATTCCGTGGGGGCTGGGTTTATGTTCTCCTCGAATCCTTTTCGGTGATGAACTCGAGGGGTCCAAGTCTTCTGGTTCCGGAATCCCGTCCGTGGGGGTGAGGGGGCGGTGAGGTGGGGTGCAAAACTTTGTTACTGACTCAGATTGAGATTCAACACGTCGCGACAAGTTATTTGGACCGGAAAAGATATCTTCCGCGTCTTAGTCCAACGTCACGTTCATGTACGTGCTTGTATGTAGGTTTCGTGTGGAGCCTTGTTGTTAGATGTTACACTTATATTTCTTGCAATGATTCCAGCCAAGGGTTTAAGGGTGTCAAAGTGTACCTTCCGCTAGTCTGATGTGCATGCGGTGTCCACCATAAGATAGCTTTATGTGGTAGCTATCTTGGCACACTTTTCACGTGCTCCTAGCTGTTATCCTCTTGATGTTGTAAGGCTTCAAAGATTTTCTCCCGTTTCTCCCGATTCGTAGGTCCTGGACACTTGCCCACTCGTTTCCGGATGCCTGAGAACACTCCCTCTCACACTGTGTCACTCGCGTGCGCGTAACAAATGTTTTACTGATTTTTGGAATTTTTAAGGCTGAGCGTGATGTTGGTGTGACCGAAGTCAGGCTTGTACTACCTTCTTTGAATTTAGAACCAAGCGCTGCTTTCCAGGAAACCTTTCCGAGCGATGTTGCGAGAAAGCGCAGGTCTAATAAAAATATTTCTAGTGTGCGAGCGAGACGCCGATATTGCCCTCTCGCTCTAGATACATTGTACACCGTGTTTTTGCCTTTTGTGCCCGTTATGTATAGAAATAATGCAGAGATAGAAGATGCTCGTATCGGGACTCACTTGTGCGCCAACACTCAATACGAGCACTACCTAGTTAAGAAGAAATTGTAATTACGGAAGAATATTATATTGAATATTATGTTGAATAAAGGAATTCATTAATTTGCCATCCCCAAAAATTAGTCCTTCGAAAACCAAATTCAACTGCGAGTTGCATCACAACGAGTATCATCGAGTTTGGCGTACCTCAAGCTAGCGCCCACTGAGCACGATCTTGACTCGTGGGACGAAAACTGCGGCCACATGCTCTGAACGCGCGCGTGTGGTATGACCAGTGTCAGCTTTGGAAGCATGTCAACGCGCGCCCACTGAGCACGACCATTGCTCGTGGGATGGAGATCGACGCAAATACAACGCCTGCACTCCTGAACGTGTGTGTGCCGCGCGAGCGGTAAATATACCACACCCGCACTCCTGAACGTGTGTGCGGCGCGAGCGGTGAATGTACCACGCCCGCACTCCTGAACGTGTGTGCGGCGCGAGCGGTGAATATACCACGACCGCACTCCTGAATATGTGTGTGCGGTACGATCGGCCGAAAACACGCACTTCCAAACATGTGCGTGCTGTGCAACTGCTCCGTGTCGTCGCGTGAAAAAAGAAAATCACCCAATGGTGCGACCACTCCGTGTCGACGAGTACGTGATCATCGGGCAACCGTACAGCGAAGAACGCCGAAGTATTTAAGGTCAGACTAAGGAGGTAGGATTAGGGACCGCTAGAGAGGTAGGGAACGTCCAACAACCCGCCGCCCGCGGACGCACCCCGCGCCCCGCCGAAGACTAGCTCTGCGATACCTGTCTATAATTGTCGAGCGCCGTCCGTTCGCCCGCAGCGCTCCTCCACCAGTGTCGTGGCGAGGATCCGCAGAGCCGAAATAGAAGCCAAAGAACGTTTGGCTGAATTACAGCGAAAGGAACTGCAGATTTTAATTAAAAATAAATTAGCCAATATTGACATGATTCGAGAGGAATCAGAACGGGGGAGTCTATAAAAAGATCTCGCCAAGATCATCATGCGTGTCACTAAGTAGGTCGATAAAGCGCACACGACGGACACACATCGAAGCGCCGATACAGTCGCGCGCTAGCAACGAACGTGCGAGAGAGACGGAACGATGCGCTGCGATTTCTAATCAAGTTAAGTTTATAGAGACGCTGACACAACTGTCACCTTATCGAGAAGAGTCGGGAGAACGGGGTAACGAGCGACTGGCCGAAATATTAGAAAAGATATCCCGAGCCAACCGGTATAGGAAGCCGCCAGAGCTACAATAGTTCAGCGGAGCACCGGGGGAGTGGCTCCCTTTTAAAGCCTCCATCGGAGAGGCTACTACAGTTTACGGTATCCCTCCAATTAAGACTCTTGCTCGGCTACGCGCATGCCTGAAAGGCGAAGCCCGTCAGTGTGTCGTTGCGTTATTACTCCGACCGAGGAGCCTCAAGAGACGAAAATTGTTTGTTATTGTTGCAGGGAAGATCATGCTACAACACAGTGTAAAAAGCTTAAAGATATGTCTGTAGAAGAGAGATGGTGTTGAGCAAAAGAGACGAAGATATGCTTCCTATGCATAACTAATGAACATCGGCGCGGCTCCTGTAAAGCAAAGAAATGTGGAATAGAAGAGTGTAGAATGCCCCATCATGCGCAACTACTCGCAACCCGGGAACAAAGAGATAAGACATCACTGCCTGGAAACTCTGCGATCATCGCTTCAGCGCAAGTACGAACAAATCGAAGCGTTTTACTGAAAGTGTGCCCAATCACAGTTAAAGGACCTGCGGGAGAGATAGAGACAGGGAGAGATAGTCTACAAGTCGCATACTCTCTGTTGTTCTGATGGCGAGTACTTCAACGTCTTCAATTGTATCGGCTTTTTCTCTAGGCCAGCATTCTTTCCACTCTCGTAAGAACGATGGACCAACAAAACAGCGGTCTGTGTTCTTCAGCGTGCGGCTGAATCAAATACCAAGCAGACTATTCCGGGTTTGTTTTGGTTTGTGACTGCAAAGTGTGGGAGAAACCACATTTTGGGGTTGTCACTGTGGTCAATCCCGGATTTGGTCGCATATCCTTTTTGAAATAATTTTTCATATTCTTTGTGGATACCTTAAACTTGAACGACTTGTCCATTTTACGTTCGATTCCTTTTAACCGATGTAGAGCCATGTTGTAACTCGGCGGTAGGTCTACGTCGTCCGTTCTCCACGGTAAACCTATTTTGAACTGATTCTCAATTCTCCTCGCCGTGCGGTAGAAAATCTCTACCGCTCGTTCATTAACGGCGACCGGCTTTATATTTTGGATTTTTATCATATTTTAGTCCAAAGTACTTCTATTTTCAATTGAAATATAATTAGCAACCTAGATAACTCCAATATTATGCTCTGATTTCAAATGATTAAATTATTGGGTTTGTATGGAGAATTCTCCGGTCGCCGCCTCCTTAAATTTTTGTCCGGCCCCAACCCCGTCACTTATAGGTAAAGTGGATTTTACCAGTCGATATTTATTTGATTGCCAATCCCGATTGAACTCTACTTTGAAAATATCGCTTATACTTCGATTCAGAATATTCTAGTACAGCTAGATTTAAATAAGGTAATGACACATAATGTTTTTTTTTTCTTTCTGTTTTTAGACGATATTCTTGTATGTAATTTTCACAATTAAGTCGTGTGTTTCAAAGACATATTATTATAGTGAGTCTGGTAAAGTTTTTTTTTAGGTTTCATTTTGTTAATTTTCTGTATTGTGGTATCAATAAAAGTGTTATCTAATCTAAAGTTTTCTTTGTAAGATACCTACTCAGAAATGTACCAATTTAATTTTCACATGTGGAAACCGGACTAGATGGAAATCTATGGGGAGGCCTATATTCAGCCATGAACGTCCTATGGCTGAGATGATGATGATGATGATGATGATGGTGAATGTGGAACCACATAGGTACTAATCCTACTTCATACTTTAATATTGTAAATGCGAAAGTTCGTTTGGATGGATCGATGGAGGTAAGTTTGTTACTCTTTCACTGAAACGATTGAGCTAAAATTCGGTATGTATAATGTATATTCCCAATATTCCCACAGGACCAAGTCTACGCGCGTGACGCCGCGGGTCACAGCTAGTATAGTATAATGTAGTATACGCAAAACACTGGTCTGTATGGAGGTATTAATATGCATTAGAATTATTAATAAAATTATTTCGTTCTAATTTCATTACCATCATCGTGATCGTAAGCCCGTATTGTCATCCCACTGCTGGGCATAGGCCTTCTCCCTCTTGTGCCATTTCTCTCAGTGCTGAGTGAAGCATATTCAGGTTTTTCCTGCGAACTTAACAGGAAAGGGGACCTCTCAATAGGACCGGTCAAACTGCTTTACCAAATCGATGTTTTGTATTTCTCTATTTCCTCCAAATATAGTAAACCTATTTAATATATTTATCTTGCGATATTTTGAAGATGAAATAAACTATGTTTCTATTATTTTATTTTTGTTCATAAAATCTTTTAATATATTTTTTTTGTGGTAGACGTCTAATCACGCGAGTAAAACTGAGAGAAACTAAAATGACAGGGACATAGTTTACTTCACTATAAAATTATCAGGATATAAATTTATAGAATTTTGTTAATATAATTATTCTTGGAGGGAACAGGGGAATCAAAACATCGATATAGGTCTGTGTCAAATTTCTCGAAGCTAGGATACGCTCCCCATCGGGCTGGTGATCTGCCGACGCCAAACTTTTATAACATTATGCAAAAACATATTTACGTCGATAGCTATACCATCTGGACACACATCAAAATCTTAGCGTGGCCAGGTGACGAAACGAGTGACACTATTTCAAGTTTAACCAACTCGACTCGACTCACGCGTGGTCGGTCCTTCGTGTCGAATTGGAGACATTCCCCAAGGAGAATTAATCGGCAATGAAATTGATTATTTAGCCTTTTATTGAGTAATTTAGGATAAAATAAGGGCCGGCTAAGATCCTGTGAATGGGCAGCAGCGTCCTTCGCGTAAAACCACCGAACTGCGCTCGCCAACCTGTCTACAAAGCCTGACGAGTATTGGCCTTAGGGAGGGAGTGTTTGTTCAGCAGTGGAATTCCAACGGCTGAGACGATGGTGACATTAGACTTACTACCTTCTCATCTCATATTGTATTAAAATGTAATTTTACACATAAAATAACATATCACGCCCTTTTCCCCAGAGGGTTAGATACCCAGGACCCAGTCTCATAGTACACCTACATACTTTGCTTACATACTATTGCCATCGCCGGGGCTCAGTAGATTCATTTCACTCCCGACTGTCATTGAGAAAATTCTCAATAGAAAAATCAAATCACAAATCTTGCATAGATTTTTAATATAATTCAACCCAGATACAATTATTCTAATGGAATCCTATGTGACTCTTCGATAAGGATCTCTGAAAAACTTTTACGAGTTCAAAGTCCCCTACATTTGATTACATTTCGATGTACAATTCTAAATATGCAGCCATAAAGCTTGCAAACGTGGCTTTATTTGGCTTCGTATTGTGTTACTTATAAAATCTAGTTACTGTGAACAAAAAGCATGCAAATACAAATAATACAAGAGAAAATATAATACCTATTCTATGTTGCCAGTATTCAGGCTAGAATGGACAAAAAATATTTAAGCAATTTCTATTTTTAATTATAGTGAAGTCAATCGATACATTTAGAACGGTTTCGCATTACGTCCGAAACGAATCCGACCCGAATCTATTATTTGGAAGACTGTCGGATCGGAATCACGGATTTAGAATGGACTCAGTCGGGACTCGGGACGCAGTGCATGAGTGCTCATGTTCGTACAAATGAAACTATGGCTACTTCGGTCCGATATCGACTCCAATATCGACTCCGAAATGGAGATTCACGGATGACGGAGAGAAATCGGATGACGGAAACCGTATCTAGTGCGTTCACTACCACACAAATAGGTCTACGACTACTTAGGACTGTATTTCATAGGATTCATTTCGGACGTAGTGCGAAACCGCTCTTAGAGGACAAATATGCCTGGAAACTTCTGTATAAGCCACCAGCATCCAAATAAGTTATTGTTACCAAACCAAATATTGCAAAACTATCAGTCAATAAAATTAAGCCCTACAAGTCTTGTGCGTTCTTCATGTAATCTTTCCGAACTCTGAACGCACGGTAGATTCAGCTTGATTGAATTGCAGAAATGCCATCTTGTGACCAATTTAAATAAAAGCTTTGAACTCTTAAATAATAGGGTAGTTAAATAAAGCTTCAAAATAGAAACATTTATCTGGTAAATAAACGGATAAACCAAACCCTAAAATTACCATTTAGGGACCTTTTAACAACCAAATACATCTATAAATAGTCAGTCAGTACAGTAATAAACCATCGTATTATTATCAGACCTATCATGCTTTTAAAATAATTGGTTCTTCGTAAATCTATAAAACTAAGTCGTAAAAACAGTGTCAGCGTTCGTTTTACTGTAACAGTAAAATATAATTAGGAGCTCGAAGTAAAGTTGAAAACTTGGTCGGGGAAGCCATCATGGGAATTAATAAGGGAGGTCGAATGGTGAACTCATTTAAATAAATCATATTGCATTGGTAGCTGACGTCAGAGCAGCGAATAAAACTCAAATTACATGCAAAAATATTTCATGGAATTTTTAGCTAAGTAGTCATAAGAGTGGCTAGACTCTAGACTGCCATAATAAAATACTTGATGCCGTGCAAAAAATACTTTTCTTACGAATTTTATATAATATGATCTTTCTATTTATGCAAAAAAAAACCTATTCATCATCATCATCATCTCAGCCACAGGACGTCCACTGCTGAACATAGGCCATAGATTTCCATTGAGACCGGTAGTAAGCGGCCCGCCTCCATCGTGTTCCTGTGGTCTTTATCAGATCGTCTGTCCACCTCATGGGTGGACGTCCTACGCTGTGCTTGCCGGTCCATGGTCTCCATTCGAGAACTTTGCGGCCCCATCGGCCATCAGTTCTACGTGCTATGTGCCCTGCCCATTGCCACTTCAACTTACTAATCCGCTGGGCTATGTCGATTACTTTCGTTCGTCTACGGATCTCCTCATTTCTGATTCGATTTCGTAGAGAAATTCCGAGCATAGCCCTCTCCATAGCTCGATGCGCTATTTTGAGCCTGCTGATAAGGCCCACAGTAAAACCTCTTGATATAAGCTATCTATAAATTTATTGTAGAAAAAGTAATTTAAAGCATCTGTCTGTATTAGTAAATGTATTAACCTCGCTTTTTTGTGGACCACAGCTGTAGCGCTCAAGACGGTAATTTGAAAGCGCGAAAAATCCTTGTCTTGAAATGAAACACTGGAGCCCGCAGTTGAATACAATTTTATTTTTACAGTCTATCTGCTCTCCCATATAGATATTGACAGTGAATTGAACAGAAACCACATACGAGGGTCACACTGAAAATTTTTAGAATAGCCAGTAACATAACATCACGCCTTTTTTCAAAGGGGTAGCCAGATGTGTACCCAGTATCCAGTACCATATTACGTACACCCACACTTCGCCGGTTATCGTCTCGTGTAATAGGGGGCGAACCTATTGCCATCTACCGGTCACAGATCCAGACTCCAGACTGTTATTGAGATAATTCGTAATGGAAAAATCCAATAGCACTTTGCCTGACCTGGGGATCGAACCCAGGACCTCATGATCGGTAGAAAAGCTTGCGACTACAACGCCACCGACACCGGCAGTCACCAGAATGAGTAGGCCAGTAAAAAAAGCATAATATTGTAAATCCGATTCCCAAAGAGTTCATAGCTCAAAATTAAAATATATTTAATATATTATGACATAAAAAAAATTATTTTATTAGTAAGTATCAACTTACTAATAAAATTATATATATGTATTCCGTGTACCTTGGTCATAATACAGATTATTCTATTTTATTCAATTCTATATTTTTCATCAGCTGCTTATCTTTCTGGCCTATTCTAAAAAGTTCCAGTGTGATCCGTCTTGTTCTTTTAAGAACTATGTCACAGCTTTTATAGAAACTCGAGTCGTTAGTCTAAATTGGATGAGCTTTAAAAATACCACATAAACCATTCCTAATCGTAGACAGAGCTTGATACCCGTATTTTTTCACCTGGAAGCAAATTGTACACGGAGTTACACGTGCAAACCTGAGTTGCAAGCTCTAGTGTCACTATTTCACCACCCCTAGCGTTTAGGTCAGCGCGCCGCACCGTGACTTCACTTATTCCTAAACAAACATGTGAACTACCGAGAGACCTGGAAACTTTAATGACTGGGGACACAGCTGTGCGCTGGCTTAAAATTAAGACTATCTAGTCTAATTAAATGTCTCTGGAACCTAGTTGTGAAAACTAAAATGCTTTGTGTGCTAAAGGGTACATTTTAGCACATTATTATACTTTATGAGAACGCCTTATAAAATAAAAATTAATTACCATATTTTTAAAGTATGTTTCTTCTTTTTTAAAGTACCGAATACTAAGTGATATATGTCATAGAGTGGTAGTCGTTATTGTTAAACATTTGTTATTATAAAAACCAGAAACGTATACAATTGTGCAATTTGTAGTGTTAGGCCTCTTTTACAGGGCCTGGGGAAGTACCATATCTTTGCCAGTTATTCATCCGCCAAGCAGTAATGTGCAAACATTACTGTGTTCCGGTATGAGGGGAAATGCTACCAGCAAAATTACTGGCAGTGCAGTGCTGCGCAGAATTTTGAATGTTAAAACACTGGATGGCACTGTGTCTGATATGGGCAATCATGATGCTTACCATCAGGCACCTGAATTGCTCGTCTTGTTACTCACTATCATAAAAAAAGGCTTCCCCCATAGAACGCCACATATTATGTGGACATTTTGCCGTTAACACCAAGCTTGGCAAGCATCTTAGGGATCGCAGTAGTTGGAATACTTAGAAACGGAGAGCACTGCTGCCCACACTCCTCTGCCAGGTCTCACGGCTTCCACGGGATAAGAAAAGGGTGGCCCTATTATATGAATAAATTTATTTATTATTATTATGTTTACAAACATAAATACATATTGCCGGGGACCACACGGCATAAACATTTAAAATATACTTTACCTAAGGTAAAGTAAATGCATATTCATTGATTGTAAAAATTGACGTCCCTTGAGTCTGTTCGTTATTGAACTTCGCCTCGATCTGTTAAACACAGTTAACAAACTCGTACATAAACCATTTCTCAGTATGTATATAGCGAAAGCCGGTGCAAAAGGAAATAGGAAAATGCATAACATTGAAACTAACGACTTTCATTCGGAATTGGATACAGATATACGAGTATACACATTTCTTTAAACATATCATAGAGGTAACATGGCCACATCACGGCCAAAAGCACTATGAAGATGAATGTCAGTGGTTATTTGGGGAGGGGACGTCCTAAAAAGACCTGGATGTATGAATGAGGATATGCGGGAAAAAGGAGTGCGGAGATGACGGATGATAGACTGGAATGACGAAATGTGCTGTTCTGACCCTACCTAATGTGGGATAAGGACAGGATGATGATGATAGAGGTAACATAACGCCTATTTCCCCGAAGGTTAGGCAGGTTACCCACCAATGTAGAGACCTCCCACACTTCGCCAACAATATGTCTTTTAAGTCAAATATAATTAGAGGCGAGATACCAGGCACAAATCCAGACGCCAGTCTGTTACTGAGAAAATTCATAATGGATAAATGCCTTATCTCTTTTAGCCATGCCTGTGAATCGAACCCAGCAGTAGGCAGTAGCTGTAGGGCTTGCGACCACTACACTACACCAAAGAGGCAGTTATTTTATAAATTACTTACTGTTGCCCGCGATTTCACCCGCGTGGATTCAAATATGCAACATTGTGGATTTTCCCATGTGAATGAGATGTTTCCATGCAAAGTATGCTCCAGCCTATGTCACTCTCCAGCCTCGCAAATAAAATCTTCAAACAAAAAATCATGTCATGTCGATGTTCTGTTGTGATACTAAAGAAGGACAAACAAATAAACACAATTTCGTATTTAAATTATTAGTATGGTTTAAAAAAGAGAAACTTTTGAGCATTTATATATTTACAGTTGAAATACATTTCACATTGAAAGGGGGATATATTTTGAAAAGCCGGAATAACAGCTTAGTTACCTACTGTGATATTATTTCATATTATTAAAATTAATATCGCTGCCACATGATTCTGAACTGAAGTTCAGATGGTTAGAGTTTATGAGTCGATTTTATTACTTTATGGCTTCCAACACCTGTACATTCATGCTACTTATGAATATTATTATAATCATATCTACTATATTTCATATATTGATTAAGTTTCTCGAAATCCAAGGAGGCTGGGCCCAGAAAACCTTAAACTGTTTATCCTGTATTGTCGGATAGGGAATGTTATTCGCAATAATATTCCTAAACATAGTATTATCTCCCCCTTATTATCGGCTATTAATTTATAATTTGATCTAAATGAAGTGAGGTTATGTACTAAGTATTTTTAATGGCGCCGCGCGATCCAATTTTAGTAGAACATTTGCTTAATTTGTTAGCTAAAAAATATTATTTATCCCTATCAAATAAAACCAAAATTATAATATAAGTTCGATGTGGCCCTGAAACCAACTGCTCCTTTAGGTAGATTTGAAAAGAATTTTAAAGCTAGGTACATACGTCGTGTGGAGAGGATGAATGAATAAAGAATAACAAAAGATTTTATTTATAAGGCGAGTGTGAATGGGGAAGTTTGTAGAGGTAGACCTAGGCGTTCCTACTTTCCGATATCAAATTGATGTTGTCCAGGAAAAACCAGGTCAAAAGTTCCTACAATCGACGAACATGTATGAAGAATTTCATGAAAGTGGAGAAGCGAAAGTCGTATGTCAGGATTGTAGCAAGTGAAGAGCAATAGAATCCATTGGGAACAAGTCGTGACTGTTTGCATGTGTATGTACATGCGTATGTATGTATGTATATTCATGCATTTCTTAAGAGATCTGAAGACTAAAAATTTTAATGTGATAGGAAGAGTTTTGTGTAGGTTTATAAACATAACATAACATACATTCACGCCTTTTTCCCGAAGGGATAGGCAGAGGTGTACCCAGGACTCAGTCCCATAGTAGATACACCCACATTTCGCCAGTATATTATTGGTCCCATGTAATAGGGGGCGAGCCTATTGCCCTCTACCGGGCACAGTTCCAGACTCCAGGCAGTTATTGAGATAATTCCTAATGGAAAAATCCAATATTTAACACTGCCTGACCTGGGGATCGAACCCGGGATCTCTTGATTGGCAGTCGAACATGCGCCTCGTGTAGGTTTATTCTCACTTTAAATATTTTAATGTAACGAAACAATTCCAAAGGACCTTATGAATATTTATTAAACAACTAATTTCCGGAAAAAACAACACTTCATCAATTAAGCATTTTCGTTTCACGCTGAAGAGTGGGCGGTGCTTAGCGAGTATCCTTGCTAAATTGAAAATTTATTTATTCAAACTGACTAATTATATTTTCATTAATTAATTAAGGGAGGTTAGTCGTGACCTTGCTTACATTCTCACTTTAAAACTTGCCCTGGTTAAGCAACCTGTAGGTATATAAAACAAAAAATGCTTTCCTTAAAAATGAATACTTAACAGGAGACAGGACCTCTTAGCAGTTTGATGTCCTAAGGAAAATTGACTTAATCGATGTTTTGTATTCCCCTGTAAAACCTTTTTAATACCTATATTTACATCCTTAAATCATTTTCATTTTATTTTTGTTTATAAACTTTAATTTTTTTTTGTTGTGAACGTCCAATCACGCGAGTAAAATTGAGATTTTTAGAAGTTCACTATGAAAAAACCATGGGTTTATAAAAAAAATCAAAATGACAAGGACATAGGTTAGTTCACTATAAAAATATCAGGATATCAATTTATAGAAATGGGTTTATTATATTCGGAGGAGGCAGGGACAAAACATCGATTTTGTAAAATTTTCATAGGATTTTGTCAAATTCCTAGAAGGTCGCGTGCGCTCTTAAGCAATATATCTGTCTACCTACATTTTCAATCTTATTTATTACAATAAAGATTTTTTTATATACTATAACTAGCTGTGCCCCGCGGTTTCACGTTGTCATCGTTCCCGTGGGAATATCGGGAAAAAAAATTCCCCATGTGCTATTCCAGGGTCTAACTTACCTACATACCAAATTTCAGCCCAATCGGTTTAGTAGTTTTGGCAGGAAAGAGTAACAAACATTCATCCATCCCCTTTCGATCCCCAGGTCAGAAAAATGTTATTGGATTTTTCCATTAGGATTTATCTCAATGACTGCCTGGAGTCTGGAACTGTGCCCGGTAGATGATAATGGGCTCGCCCCCTATTACATGGGACCCGTTGGTCCCATGCATACTGGCGAAATGTGGGAGTATCTACTATGGGACTGAGTCCTGAGTACACCTCTGCCTAACCCTTCGGGAAAAGGCGTGATAGTATGTTATGTTATAAAGAAAAATTCGTGACAGTCAAAAATACTTGACACAATTGAATTGGATTGCCGTCATATTCTACTAAACACAGTTTTACACTAAACCAATAAAACAATATTCGTGCTCGGAAAAGGACGGGATGAAAATGGCCTTTTGCTCGAAAGCGACAGGGGACGAAGGGGCAAAAACAGACAGCCAGACACGCAATATGGGGAATTTATGTAGATGCCACAAAAAGATATGAGGCCAGTCGAGGAAGAAATGCCTGATACAGAGAATATGTAACCGATATTTATTTAACTGGACTAGTTACTTGTAGTTATATGTAATATACTTATGGCTCGCCCCGGCTTCGCACGGGTATAGCAGAAAGAGATATAGTGAATAAACAAACATATAAAACATATAATTTATCGCTCGCTGTGCCCCACGGTTTTACCCGCATAGTTACCGTTCCTGTAGGAATATCGGTAATTCCTTTCTTATTCCTCGCCTACATCATAATGGTAACATATATGCAAAATTTCAGATCTCTAGTTCAAAGGCTGGGCGTTTATGAGTAAGTGTCAGTTAGTCAGGACTCTTACATTTTTATAAATTGAAGAAGATAATAAATAACATGTTAATTTATTAATTATTAATATAGACGTATAATCTTACGAAAGCGACAACGACTACGAGGGAAAACGTTTGAAGTTATAAAGATCATAAAGAGGAGGAAGTTGGAATATCCTGGTCAAACCTTTGCCAGTTATTCATCCGCCAAGCTGTAATGTGCAAACATTATTGTGTTCCGGTCTGAAGGGCAATGTTACCAACGAAATTACTGGGCACGACGAGTTTTAACAACTAATATCTCAGGGTAACAGGTGCAGTGCAGTGCCACGCAAAATTTTGAATTTAAAAACACTGGGTGGCACTGTGTTTTAAATAGGTAATCAAGATGCTTACCATCGGGCACCTGATTTGCTATTCATGTCACTCACTATCATAAAAAAAACATAATGCGTAGCTCCAAATATGACCTGTTGCAGCTTTAATACATGGAAAGAGGAGTTCAGGAAGAAGATGAACATCTTGGCTTAAAAATCAGGGGTATAATAGGGGGCCAGGGGTATCGAAAGAGCACGAGTTCCATATTTAGAGTTGGTGTGTCGAGGGTCCAAGCCGCCATGATGGTCACCATCCTTCGTTAGAAGATGGCACCCAAAGAAAAAGATAATCTCAAAGTAATGGCGTGTAATAAGCTAATAAGACAAAGTTAAATAACACAAAAAGATGAGAAGGGTATAATATGAGTAGGTTATAATATTTAGTACAGTCTGACAGTCAGTAAGTTTCATTTCTTAACTTTAAGCAGTTATATTCAACTTTTTAGTCAAAGTTTTCGGGTCAAATTTATTCGGTATTTCAAGTTATGAGTCTGGGGACGACATCTTCAGAAAAAATCTTTTCATTTTCCTGTGTTTAATTTGCCGTTGAAGATCAAATGAGAAATATCTGCTATTAATTAATGTTTGAGTTCATTCTCTCCTTATTTGAGTTTTTTGATGAAGTCACATAATAAGTATAATATTATGTAAGGAGAGTTAGGTACACTCGTACCTACGCTGTTTAAATAATGCCTACTCAACGTATTGAATAGTTTCGTAAAAATATTTATAAAATACAAAAGTAATTTGCATGTTATTCCATGGTCTAAACTATCTATATACCGAATTTCAGCCCAATCGATTCAGTAGTTTTGGCGTGAAATAGTTACAAACATCCATTCAACCATCAATCTAACCAAAACCGCGCTAAATGGCGCTGGAGGAGAGTTAGAACTCGCAAGCATTTTGTTCACCTGTTAAAAACGTAAGTTTTCTACATTGTATTGAAATTTATTATTTATAATATTATTAGGATACATTGATACGTGATAACTCAACAAAAAACAATTTTTGGTTATATTTTGTTAAATTAAATTAGGAACATGAATGGTATCAAGTCGTCAGGTAATTTTATTTTCAAATTATAAATCAAATATCTTCTTAGAATTTAATTTACAGATACGAGTATATGGCCAAAAAATTATTTTTCTTCAGCTGTCATGTCTCAAGCTATATAAATTTACAAAGTATAGCAATTTTGTGATCAAACGCTTATAATATGTTCTTGAATCAATTAAAATATACTCGTATACTGCTCCATGCTCCATATAATCATAAAACCCAAAATCGCAATAAAACCGTAGTACTTTATTACTAGTTTAAGCTTTTATTATCAAATTTTAATTATTTTTTTATTTTTAAAAGTTTCTTTACGTCCAGCTTGTGGACCAACTGCACCAAGGCAGCGCTCGATATAATTAGAGTGCAGTATAAAGGCATTTCCGATATAGTCCATTGGCAAGTAGAACTGATAGCCGATGTGGGTATAAAGTTCTCGAATGGAGATCACGGACCGGCAAGCGCAGCATAGGACGTCCACCCACAAGGTGGACAGACGATCTGATAAGGCAGGAGCACGATGGATCCAGGCCACTTAGAACCGTACTGGATGGAAATCTAAGTGGAGGCCTATATTAAGCAGTGGACGTCCTATGGCTGAGATGATGATGATGATGATTATGATGATGATAATACATTTAGGGAGCTGGTCGGGCTACCGCGTAGATGTAGTGCTTCGGGTATGCTAGCAGAGGCCTAGGTGAATGGTTTTCATGCCATTCTGCGCTCCTGCCTCGCTGCGGCGACTGCGCGGGAGCCTTAATGGCATCCTGAATGTATTAGCTGACAGACCTGACTGTCCCATATGGAAATATTGGGTTGGTGTTCATATGGAACAGGCGGGTAATGCATAGGCCTGTAATATATATGTATCATAATATTGTATAATTTAAGCAAAATTTCCTCAGAGCAGTGTGGCATTCCTGTCACACTCGCTGTATCATATATCGTATAAGTTATAATCAATATAAAATTAAAACGAATGGCATGGAGCAGTGTCCATGGTGTAAAAAAAAAAAAAATAAAAAAAAAATGCATAGGCCTGCTGGTGGCCCATTCATAATTTTGTGTTTTTGTGATCTGCCTTGTTTAATAATTTTACTAACATAAGTTGTTTTTAGATTACATATATACCAACAATTAATGGATCATTTCAGTCTGAATAACTTTTTTATTTTGATTTATTACTTCGTTCAAACTTAAAACAAAAACCACATTTAGGTATGATATTTTGAAAATCGTATATGTTGATCAATATCTCAATATTTGTGTAACACTATACACAAAAAATTTAGATATTGAGATGTGATAGATATATTTTAATATAATAATATATGTATGTACAATATGGAACTCTTATTAGATTAATAATCTATTGACAGCTGTCACGAGCCTGTTCCCGTAACAAATTGTCCAATAAATAAAAGACGCTGATATTGGAGTTTGATAGTCGACACGTTGACGTGATAGTACGAGTATCTCTACAATATTATCTAAGACACAAATTATAAGCGAATAGCGAATTGAAAATTACAATGCCTCCAATGTTGTATACTATAAAACAAGACGTGTAATTATTTTTCATGAATGAAATGAGTTTGAGTTATTTTCATTGTTAATTATATGTTACCCTTCGTTCCACATAGGTCGGGTCTCGCGGATTCGACCAAATATTGGATGATTTCTTTCTTTGGACTTTTTCGGTCAACGAACATAAAAACAGATTCATAAAAATGTTCATGGAAACGGGATTTCATTTGTTTTAACCACATTAAGAGCGTACGCAGCCTTCTAGGAATTTGACACAATCCTATGAAAATTTTACCAAATCGATGTTTTATATTCCTCTGTTTCCTCCGAATATTATAAACCGAATCTATAAATTTATATCCTGATATTTTTATAGTGAAGTAACCTTTGTCCCTGTTATTTTAATTATTGTATAAACATTAACTTGGTTCTTTCATAGCGAACTTCTAAAAATCACAGTTTTATTCGCTTGATTGGACGTTCACTACAAAAGAATGTAGAGTTTTGAAGATAAATAACGTGATAAGAACAAACTTTATTTCATCTTTAAAATATCGGGATAAAAAATATATCAAAAAGGTTTTCTGTATTCGGAGGATACAAAACATCGATTTAGTAAATTTTCCATAGGATTGTGTCATACTGCTGGAGGTCCTCCTTCCTGTTAAGGGGTAGAAACCGCAAACCCTTTCATTTTTTGAAAACCAAGGGTGTCCCTTGTTTGTCTTAACTTCGACAATTAGGTAACGGTGTATCGGTAGGTATTTAACACAAGACAAAATAAGTAAATACCAAAGATATTTTATTCTAAAACGACGCGCGATTAGACTTGCCAAATAAGTACATAGTCTTTTCCTAGCTAGTAATACTTATAGCTAATACTTACTAAGTTTTGACACCCATATGTTTGTGATTCTTCGAGTTTTTTAATGGTAATAATATGGCTGAATATAAACCATTAAAATATGAAGTCCATTCTAAAAAGTGGTTAGTTTATCAACGTCATATACTCCCGAATACATAAATTTCAAGCATATGTTACATAATTACCGCAACAACCCATTAAACGCGTTACAAATGGAAACAATAAACATTGCAGTTGACATAAATATAGGGAAATAATTACCAAATAAATGGTAAGCAATGCCCCAATTAAGAGTGAGGGTATGATTCTCGCGCGTTCATTTTATCGCCCATCGTGACTGCTCGTAATAATGGAAATGATACTCAAAATTTATATCATAAGCCCTTGAGAATGATTGAAATGGGGATTTGTTTGGTAATGGCCTGTTTTCTTGCTTGGTGAACAATTGTAGAATATAAAACATACCATACATTCACGCCTTTTTCCCGAAGGGGTAGGCAGAGGTGTACACCCAGGACTCAGTCCCATAGTAGATACACCCACATTTCGCCAGTATGTTATTGGTCCCATGTAATAGGGGGCGAGCCTATTGTCATCTACCGGGCACAGTTCCAGACTCCAGGCAGTTATTGAGATAATCATAGAATGCTATTCGAAGTGTAGAATATAATAGAATGCTATTCGAATATAAACTCATTATTTCGACAATTATGGGCCACCTTATTGCTTTACGCGATCTCTTCCAGGCAACCAGTCTTTAGACGATGTAGATAAATAAATAAATTTATTTATTCCAGATTTCAAACATCCATACACATAAAAAATATAACTTATTGTGATAAAAATTACTTAAATAATTTCCACTAAATAATAATGTAATTTTTTTAAGTGATATTTTAATTTTCAAGTCATTATTTGTAGTCTTTTTAATCAATAAAAGAGCTTTACCCCATATCACCCTGGGATAAAAGGCTGATGTGTAATTACACATCAGCCTTTTAACACTGATACAAGCAATTGCTTGTATCACTAACATAACGGTGTTCTTAACAAGAATCTATGTAAGTAGATACGTAGTGAAACTCACGTGTTTTTCAAGTCTCTCTAACTTCAAAATAAAATACTTATAACCAGTTGTTAATATTTACGCTATGGACTACTTGCCGCGCGCGAGCTCCGTGACATCGGCCTTATGCTATTTTATTTTATAAATTCTTTAATACTATTTATTTATAAAAATATTATCAATTTAAATTTTACTGAAATTCAACGTTTCTAAGTAATTATTTAAAACCAAATTGAACCAAAAACATTATATTTAGAAGATATGAAATAAAAAAACACAAGGCCGATGTCACGGAGCTCAGGCGCGGACTATAGGTAGTATAATTATCTGTTCTGTGCTATAAGGTTAGAGAGTGTCATATAACAAACTTTTTAAAACCTAAATCGAAAACGCCAAGTCAAAATTGTATCTCTCTCTGACCTGATGGTCGTACTTGACTCGGAACCCATAAAAAACATATTTACTTTTCCTCAAAGTGCTCTAAGTTAAACCTTATTGAAGACTCTTCAGAGAAGCTCTTATTTCATATGAGTGTGTGTGTGTGATGGGGGTAAAGGTCTTTAAAAGACCCATCGTCTTTGACATCGCCGAAACATCGTCAAATTTCGAAAAATTTTCGGCAGTAGTGCATTACGCTATCCACCGAGGCATTCTAATATTGTATAGGTAATCTAATTTTACTTTCATAATAGATACTTACTTTCTTGTAGAAATCATGCTATAAGAAGTCTTGTCTATTGCGACTTAGAAAGAAAACTACCTAAGTAATTCTTAATTATTATATCATCTAATCTAAGAGAAATCTAGCCCTGATTATGTGAACACACTAATAACCAGCCAACACAATTAGTATCGATATTTGCATTGCAATCGTCTATATTCATGACATCGTCCATGATTAAAGCGATCGAACAATTTGTTGACAAATCCTACTGTAGATCGAATAATAGTGATAAGTGATTTCTGCATCTGTGTATTTTGCGTTCTATTTTAGGGGTTGCATTTCAATCAGAGCAATTGACAAAATGATCTGCATAATCTACTTAAATTTTGGTGCTATGGAATATGATTACTTGTTCGAATTGATATCACATCTAAACCTCCAAACGTAAATTTCGATAATTTTATAATCTAACTTCGCAAAGATATGAGTTTTTGTCAATAATATTATCTCTTATTCCTACATACATCCATCACAAGGCAAGCAAAACAAGGCTTTCTACCATCTGCCTTAAGCGAATCCTTGAATATTTCGGTCACACTGCCAGGAAGGACGGAGATCGGAACGAGACGGAGATCTCGAAAAGCTTGTGGTCACTGGCAAAGTGGAAAGAAAAAGGCTCCGAGGACGCAGCCCGATGCGTTGGTCCGATCAGATTCGTACCACACTGGACTCTACCGTCTACGATGCTCTCCGAGTGGCCGGAGATAGGACGAGATGGCGTACCATCGTGAGGACGAGACTATTGCATGGAGGTGGTCACGACCCTCAGACAGACTCAAGGAGGAGGACATACATCCATACAGTCACGCCTTGTTTCCGTTGGGATAGGCAGATACTATTTTTTTCCACTTTTATATACCATTATTGAAATTCTGACTGACTGACTCTCACACAAATTCATCATCGTTTAGCCCTTACTCTTCAGACTGAGAAACATAAATTTTTCATCTGTATTCTGTTCACTGTAAGACATAACATATAACATACATACATTCACGCCTTTTTCCCGAAGGGGTAGGCAGAGGTGTACCCAGAGACTCAGTCCCATAGTAGATACACCCACATTTCGCCAGTATGTTATTGGTCCCATGTAATAGGGGACGAGCCTATTGCCATATACCGGGCACAGTTCCAGACTCCAGGCAGCTATTGAGATAATTCCTAATGGAAAAATCCAATATTTAACACTATGCCTGATCTGGGGATCGAACCCGGGACCTCTTGATTGGCAGTCGAGCATGCGCCCACTACGCCACCGAGGCAGTCTGTACTGTAAGACGGAGATGATGTTTTTAGGGTTCCATACCCAAAGGGTGCTAAAGGAACCCTATTACTAACCCTTCGCTGTCGGTCCATCTGTCTGTCACAGGGCTCTCACTCATAAACTGTTATAGCCAAACACTTGTAATGTTTCACAATATATGTATTATCTATATATATAATGCCGCTATATCAACAAATATTAAAAATAAAATATATTTCATAATTAAAGGTGCTCTCTATACAACCAATGTCTTTAATATCATAACATACATTCACACCTTTTTTCCCGAATAGGCCGCCCGGTAGGCAGAGGTGTACCCAGGACTCAGTCCCATAGTAGATACACCCACATTTCGCCAGTATGTTATAGGTCCCATGTAATAGGGGGCGAGCCTATTGCCGTCTACCGGGCACAGTTCCAGACTCCAGGCAGTTATTGAGATAATTCCTAATGGAAACATCCAACATTTAACACTTTGCCTGACCTGGGAATCGAACCCGGGACCTCTTGATTGGCAGTCGATCATGCGCCCTCTACGCCACCGAGGCAGTCTTAAAACAGGCAGGCAGGCGGGTTATTTAATGAATTGTCATAAAAACTTTTTACTGCAACAAGATTTTGATTATTTTGATAGGAACATCAATTTATTGTAAAATAAACAATTTGTCTTCATTAATTATGATGCAGAGGAATAAGAAAGGAACTCTGAAAATTTCTACGGAAATTAAGTCGTGGCTGTTTACCTATGTATAATATTTCTATGATTATGAAAAAACAAACACCATTTTCACCAAAATATACCTACACAAAACACCAACGCACCTTTACATATTAAAAAGAAATATCAACAATCAACAGGATTCGCAAACGGAAATTAAACGCGCCCATATGGTTGGGTTTCAAAAGATAATTTCTCGAAATGTTTTATCAGCAAACATCTTTAGGGTCGATCGTTGGCCGGAACTAGAAGCACTTGTGGAAGTAAATGGAACCCCGAGTGGCCATTACACTCCGCACACACTTGGCGTGGCGTTTAGGAAACAGATTAGACAAATAGTGGACTTGCCTTTATCGATATTTTTTAGGAATATTGGACGGCGATTTATCCTTTATTGAAATAACTTATCAAATATTTTCCCTGGTCGCCGATTCCTCGAACAACGAGTCTCTTGTTAGTGAGCACATCATGCTTTTTTCCCAAAGGAGTAGACAGAGGTTTCAATTCAATTTACCCAGGACCCAGTCACACAAAAGGTACACCCTCACTTCACCAAATGTTTTAGGTCCCACATGTAATAGGGGGCGAGCCTATTGACATCTACAGGGCACAGTTCCAGACTCCAGGCTGTCATTTTCATGGCGCTAATGCTGACAGAAGCGCCTGCGCGGCACTGCACTGCGCCTGTCACCCTGAGATATGAGTTGTTGAATCTCATCATGTCCAGTAATTTCGCTGGTTTTTTATGCACATTGCCCTTCATACCGGAACACAGTAATGTTTGCACATTACTGCTTGGCGGATGAATAACTGGCAAAGGTGTGGTACTTCCCCAGGCGGCCCCTGCAAAAGAGGCCTACCACTACAAAAAATCGCAGTAGTGGGAATATTTTGAAAACGGACAGCGCTACTGCCCACTCTCCGAATATGTCCCTCTGCCGAGTCTCACGGCTCCCACGGAATGAGAAAGGGGAGGCCCTATTGTATAACCGGGAACCACACTGCCACGGTTGAACATTATTTATTTTTAAAAAATCAATCACATTCTAAAGAGAAAGTCCAATCAGCTTAGAGTTCTCATTTCGCTGTATGTTTGTATTGTGATCGACATCCATCAATATCTTTTGTAATGCAAATGCGAGTATATTCCAATAAAATGCAAATGTTTTCTGTGTCCTCACAGATTCACGAGCGCCCTACATTATTACATCAAAAGTTTTAATACCGGCACAACGAGATTATAATATTCAAAATTATTATTTTAAGGGATTTATTCCGCTGGATTTTCGAAATGTTCTATTATATGGCATATTATAGTGTAGACAGTAGATAGTAAGTAGGTTGGTGAGTAGGTAGCTATAGGTGTATTTTTAATAAAGGCACTTTGCCATTTATATTAATTAGATATAAGATATTTTGATTTCTACTTTAAATGAATGATAAAAGAAAAAGTTAATTAATGATAAAAGAAAAAGTTGGGAGTTTTAGCTGATGAAGAAAAATGGTAGGATGAGCGTGTAGCTTTTTTAAATCCCGATCTAGTCGGTAATTTTTTTTTAAATGCAGAGAGAAAAACGGTTATTGACCTTAGATATTATAGTACCAGGGGTTCTTAAGGCGTGTCAAGCTCTCTCGCTCTACCTGTACGAAATGTCTTTCTCTCTGAATTTGAATCAGTCTGCGCTATACGATGTAATTAAAACACTGTTTTGAAAAAGAAACAACAAAAAGGCAACAAAAAAATTGGTGTATTTATCTATATCTTGTGTATCTACCTACATAGGCAGTAACCAGGACACTGAGTGTGAAGAAAAGGTGGCCCTTCCAACAGAACACCAATAAAATTGTTTATTGGAAGGGACTACAGCGGCGAGTGAAAAAAAAAGGAAAATTCCCGTGACATGACTGAGGTTCCACCTTTCTTGTGAAAATAAGACAGTCATAAAAGTAAATTTATTGCGAGCAGTAAATAAAGCGTAACATATTGCGCTTTCGAGTTGTAAAAAGATATCAGAGCTCACAAACGGGCTGTCGTTAAACTTTATCAATGATGTTTTGTTTGAGGTTGCATTATGCCTTAGAATATCTAAATAACAAGACACATGCACGCGTGACCTTTTCGCGGCAAGAGGTGACTCAGACACCTATGTGAATGTATAAGAACTACCTATATACCTATATAATAAGTACGATGCAGGATTATTTATGTGGCGATGTTTGGTTTTGCGTTTAAATAATATAAGATTATGATTTATCATCATCATCATCATTGACTGCCGTGGTGGCGTAGAAGGCGCAAGCTCAACTGCTGATCATGAGGTCCCGGGTTCGATCCTCAGGACAGACAAAGTGTCAATAATATTGGATTTTTCAATTAGGAATTATCTCAATAACTACCTGAAGTTAGGAACTGTGCCCGGTAGATGGCAATAGGCTCGTCCCCTATTATATGCGACCAATAACATACTGAGAAAAATGTGCGGGTGTTCCTACTATGGGATTGAGTCCTGGGTACACATCTGTTTACCTTTTCTGCAAAAAGACGTGATTGTATGTATGTATGTATGTATCATCATTATCTCAGCCGTAGGACGTCCACTGCTGAAAATAGGCCTGCTCCATAGGTTTATGCCATAGATGTTATGCCTACGGTAGCATTTACTAGAATGGTGGCGACAAGCGTTTTGTATTTACCTAATTAGTGACATATAACATTTCTTTTTCTATTGTTATTTAGATATTTATGTCCGTGGCTTTTCCAAATCTTGATTGTGAAAGTTTATTGTCATCTGTGGATTATGGCAGTGGTCTGTGTAATGCTACTACACACTACACTGCTAAAACCAGCTCCAGATAAGCGACTATGACCCCTAAACCTCTATTAAAAAGACTCTAATTACGTTGGGGATTCTCTTTTCCCAGATTCACATCAGAAATTAACTTGAATCCTCACAATATGCGCCTATGTATAAAGTTGTACGTCACATAAAATTACTCGGTTTATGTTTTTGTGAGGCCCTGAATATACCAAGGGCATATCGCCAACAAAGGATCATTTGTCTGACAAAGTTATGAAAGCCTTACGTAGTTTTACATTTTGACACAATATTGCGGATACGAAATTGTATACTGGGTTTAATAGATATTCATTGTTAAAGCAAATATGCAAAAAAGCAGTGCGATTACAGTCTGCTGATTTAAATCATCGTTGTGGCAATCATAGATTTTAAATCGAAATAACATCAACCGAAAACCGACGTGTGGTCGCCGTTCCCGCATCAACAAACAGATATATCGCTTCGAGTCCTCAATTGGAAACGGATAGGAGCGCTGGATAGAGCGTGTCAAATTGTCATATTGCTCGACGCGACGTCCAACGCCGCTATTGTCGTTTAACTTCTATTGTTGTCCACTATCTTATTGGACAAGTTTGGATCATAGAATTTTTAGTAAACGTAAAAATTTTATCGTTCTCTGAATTTTACCTATTGCACAAACAATACCTTACAGAACGTTTTTTTTTCTTTTGTTACACACACACACATTAAAATTAAAGGAGACCTTTTAGGAATTCGATACAATCATATCATATCAATTTACCAAATCGGTACCTATTGGTAAATTTTTGATAGTATAGTGTCAAACTCCTAAAATTATACTAAAGATATCAAGATATTAGGAAAAAGTTTCCTAATGTCTTGTCGAGGCAATAGACTCGCCTCTATACGGAACTATAAAACATAACTAGCGAAATGTGGGTGTAGTACTATTTTTTTCTTTTTTACTTGCAGTCGTGTATTATGAACAGCAGTAAAATTTGCGTAATGATTGCTGTAAAACGTATTTTTTTACGAAAAAAATTGATATCACAGCAATTGTTATGCGTAGCTTAACATTCAGCATACACAACCTAATATAGGTAATTAGGATCTGCCTACTTAGCATGCTAGGATTATTTTGAGTAATGGTAAATTATACAAAATACTCTGCTTTATCTTTATATTTGTGTTATAAATTCTACTAAGATCTGTTGACTCTAACGCCCCTTCTAAACTAAAGCACTTAGGAGTAGAATGGGCAAGAAACTCGTAGCGTTTAAATAATATTATAGCGTTTAAGTATCTTTTAAACAAATATTAACATCAACAGCTACATAATAATAATCTAATTAAATCTAGGGTACTTATCTTATAACAGTATGGAGTTGAACGCCCCTGCGTCCGACTCTGTCAGTTGTCTTGGCACACTTCATTAAATAACACTTCTTACAGCAAGAACAGTGTTCTCGCAAAATAAAGAAACAAGTTTGTAATTCCAGCACCGGCTTGGGTACACTACCTCTGCCTACCCCTTTGGGAAAAAAGCGTGATCTTATGTTATGAATTTTATCTCGTTGAGAAAGAAATCATTTTAATCTTTGAATGAATTCTAGAGAGATGAAAATTGATTAAATTTTTCAGGATATATCTCTGTCTTGATGTTCATGTTATGTAGACAAGTAAGTATTTACAATAATAAGAGGAGATACGATGGAAATACCAGTAAACAATGAGACGACACTTCATAACCAATTTGTCAACGTCTCCCGCGATTCCTGTAATTACAACACGACTCTGCAACCGCTGAATATGGTATGAGTATGTCATTTCGCTTCTGTAATAGAAATCGTGTAACATTCTTAACAATATTAAGGGATTTGTGCGTCAAGTTTCACAAAAGCATTTTTTCATAGTGGCGAATTTTTACAGTTTTCGCGTTCTTTCATGATCGCAAATTTAATTATTCGTCTTTTTTCATGTAGAGATTTATTATTAAGCGTCTTTAATGTTCGCGATTTTTTTTTTCGCTTATTGCACCAGTGGATTATTTTATTAGTCGCATAAATTTTTAGTTTTTTCCAAATCTAGATTTTTTACACGTCGATATTTTAATATTAGCGTATAATATCTATATAAAACAACGATTAAAATAAGAATATTGCGGCCGTGGTAATTCACTGTTGGGTAACAGTTTATTAAATAACTAAGCCTACATTGTCCGTACATCCGTCTGTCACAGAGCTCTATCTCATAAAACGTAATAGAAATACACTTGTAATTTCCACAATATAATAACAAGTTCATAATAAAACATGCTCTTCATATTATAACTAATGTGTTTAATAAATTGTCATAAAAGACTTTAACTGCATTATTAATACATTCTTATATTTATTAGAATACAAAATAATAATAAGAATTTTAATAAGAATAGATACGTAATAGGTACACATGATGGGTAGGAACCCTTCATATGCAATTTTCATTCCCATTTGACCAGTTTATTTATAAATTATGTACAAAATATGTAATGTATTCTGCAGGTTCGGGCGTACCGCTCGTTTTAATGGAAACATTAAGTCTGGATAATCTAAAATCTGAATAAATACCTATACAAAGCCTATTTGCATAACTGGTATTTGGGTAGCGATGGCCCCAGCGCTAAGCTGATTACTAATTTCAATTTATTATGAACTGTTGGGATTGTTTCATGTAAAAGTTATTGGAATATTTAACAAAATGAAAAATTTTAAATATAAATACACTGTGCTATATCTGCTTTCTGTGCTGCAGGCCCCGGGTTTGATCCCCGGCCAGCACAAACATTTGTGTGCATGAACGTGACTGTTTGCTGTGTCTGGGTGTTATAAGCTTATATAAGTATGTATATCAGTCATCTGGTTACCATAGTACATGCTTCTAGCCTAGTTTGGGACCAGATGACCGTGTGTATAACATAACATAACATACGTTCACGCCTTTTTCCCGAAGGGGTAGGCAGAGATGTACCCAGGACTCAGTCCCATGTAGATACACCCACATTTCGCCAATTTAATTATAAGCCGTGTGTATAAGCTGTCCCATATTATTATTTTATAGCTATAGCTGTGCCGCGCGGTTTTGCCCCGATAGGCGTCGTTCCGCTATAAAGAAATATCAGGATAAGAGTATACTATATCCTTTTCCAAGGTTCTGTATATGTTTATATTCTAGAACTAGTGTAAGCACAACGGCTTTGCCCGCTCGCAATTCTGAAATATGAAAGTTTTATACCAAAACTTTGACACGCTTTTTGGACCCCTTAGAATGTGAATTTTCAATAATAATAATAATAGTAATAATATGAGACAACTTCCACACACGGTCATCTAGATACAGACCAAACAGACATGTTCATGCACACAAATGTTTGACCTAGCCAGGGATCGAAACCGGAGCCTGCGCCACAGAAAGCAGAGTGACTACCATCTGAGCCAATGATGCTGTCAAATCCTTTATAAACACACCTCCAGACAACAAAAAGGACCTACATTCCAAGTTTCAAGTCTAGGATCAGTTGTGTGGGCTCTACGTTGCATGTCAGTCAGTGAGTCATTTAGAAGCTTAAAATATATTATAGTAATAACGTTAGTACTATTATTTATTCTGTGCTAGAGTTCATCAAAATCGGTTTCACCCGAGTTTTTGTTCGGGAATGAGGGATAAAAAGTTAAATATCAATACGGATTTTTTATGACAAAATCAGGGTTAACTAGTTACAAGAATAATTTACCAAATACCGTAATACAATTTTTTATTAAATACCGACCATTCCAGACGCTATTTATTTAGAGCTGAATGAAAAAAGAAACATTTCTGATACTCATTTGCAACCTTCAGATTATACTTTTAATAGAAAGTTGTAATAAAGTCACCAAAAAAGTCCTTTAAAAAGTCCTTTTCATTACAATTTAACCAACAAATTGGTTTCTATTTTGTGAACTGAAGACATTGAGAGAGAAAATTCTTTTTTACAAACTAGAATATAAACATTAAACTTTTATACATTATAGTGACAAAGTTTAATTAAAAACCTATATTTATCTGGTACTTTGAATACATACGTTACTTATATTTTTGGACATTATTTCTGATATTTTCACGCCAATTGCCTCGGTGGCGTAGTGAGCGCAAGCTCGACTGCCGATTAGGAGGGCCCAGGTTCGATCCCAATGTCAGGCAAATCGTTAAATATTGGATTTTTCCATTAGGAATTATTCTCAGATAAAGTGCCTATTTATTCCCTTATATTTATTTATTTCATTATTATAAGTGCCCGGTAGATGGCAATAGGCTCGCCCCCTATTACGTGTGACCAATAATATACTGGCGAAATGTGGGTGTGCACAATGGAACTGAGTCCTGGGTACACATCTGCCTACCCCTTCGGGAAAAAGGCGTGATTGTAGCTATGTATGTTATGTTTTCACGACAAAAATACATACGGAACCACGTATGTATTTTTGTCGTCGAATTAAAGAATTACATGGTGTTATTAAAACCGTGGGGTTACCGCACCCTCTCTACCCGTGGTTGCCGTAAGAGCCGGCTAAGGGTTATCCAGATCCAGAGGACGGGCAGCAGCGTCCTCTGCGTAAGACCATTGAACTGCGCTCGCCAACCCGCCTGCCAAGCGTGGCGAGTATTGGCAACAACCCCCCTTATGGGGAGGCCTATGTTCAGCAGTGGACTTTAAACGGCTGAATGATGGTGAGGATTGTATTATTATAAACTTTTTTCATTTTTTAATGTGTTTATACGACAAAGGCTTTGCAAAATGTTAGGTAGGTAAATCTTTTTCGCAAACAGCAAAGCACAATTACTCCCACTTATCCTACTTTCCTACTAATATTAATATTATAAATGCGAAAGTTTGTGAGGACGGATGGATAGATGGATAGATGGAGGTGTTGGTTACTCTTTCACGCCAAAACAACTGAACCAATTGCGCTGAAATTCAGTATGTAGATAGGTGAGACCCTGGTATAACATAAAAAGTACTTTTTATCCCTATATTCCCACGGGAACGAAGACTACGCGGGTGAAACCGCGGGGCACAGCTAGTATTTTAATAAGTGCGGGAGTTTGTGTGCGTACTAGTACGTTTGTTACCTCTTCTCTCCAAAACCCCAAAATTCGGTACATTTGTTGATGTAAAGCAAATAACTTTTTAATTATTCTTCCATATAAGTTTTTAAGAACAAAATATCGAGACAAATTGTATTTTCAGCAAGAGAAACTGAGGGGGGGTTTTAGGTATCCATACCTCCAAAGAAAAAAAGGAACCTTTGTAGCTTCTTCTTTAAAACGTAGGTATTTAGGCAGCAGAGTGGTAATCCTTGCGATGACATTTCCATAACATAACATAACATACGATCACGCCTTTTTCGCAAAGGGGTGGGCAGAGATGGGACTGAGCCCTGGGCACCAGTAAGTTATTGGTACACATTTTCATCGTGCTATTATATATTCATAGCATCAGTCCTATGGATTTTCAAAGTAATCATAGTATAGGAGAGTATTTAAGGTGAACGCACATCTATACGCGCCGAACGATACGAACTTTAGAATTCTTTAAATGAAATCCTATGGAACTGACACGCCTGTCCGCGTCAAATCATCCCAATCGAAAAGGTGTGCGAGATTTCATAAATAAGCCTAACCTTAGCGAAAGCATACCTCAAATAACGCGTCGTCTTTTTAGCGGGTTGCAGACCAAGAGCTAAACTAACGTAGCTTGGCTCTTGGTCTGCAACTTTAATATTAAGGTTGTGTTGTCTGTGATGATGACTAATCCCCCTCTCTCTCTCTTCTAAGTCAAGCACTTTTGTCAGAGTGGTCGTGGTTGTTAAGATACGTGATCTTCACTTTGGATCCCTCTGATGGCTTAAGCGATACGTATTACGCCGTTTCTGCCAATTTATAGCGCTGTCGGTGAGTAATAGTGAAAGTTTTAGGTAATATGTCAAGTCAGGGTTGAGGTCAGACCGATTCGCAGGAAACGATCTATCAAACACGTGTGAGTTCGCGTTACAGGTGTTTCGTTTCGAAGGAATCGGACGTCGTACTTACATACATCGATCAAAGTCGACTCGTTCATCAGTTGAACCGTCGGGGAGATATCACGAGGGTGATACTTCGAAACATCGATAAATATGTATGAAACATGGACCGCATTAAGCGATCTGCCCACTGGAGGCGTTTCGTAAATATCACATATTACGAGTATGATGCAAATTAATAATTCATAAAATCATATCGTTTATCGCGGATAAGGGTAACATGATAAAGATGTTATGTGTACATAGTATCGCCTTATTCTACCATACGGCATGCAAACATAGGTATTCTTATTATTACAATTATATATATTAATGTTAATTTTATAGTCATAAGTAGGTCCAGAATTTAATGAGATTTTTGTATTTTTATTTATGCGATTCTTTTATTAATTAACGTGGAAACTATAACGTGGGTATGTTCAAATCAAAAGTGAGTTTAGTAACATATTAAAAAAAAAAATATATATATATGTGAATATTTGTACACCGGTATTTCATACATACTTTAATTGACCGAGCGAGCGAAGCGTCTCAGTTTCGTGATTGGCCAAAAATGCTTTTTACCGGATGTCCTTTTGTCAGTTCCCGCCTACAGGTAGGGTTGCCAACTTTTTTTGCAAGAAATACAATATATTAATGTCGGAGAAGGAAAATTAACAGTATTTTAGAAAAATTTACAGTATCATTTATATATTATATATTATATATAATATTATGTTTTTAATGTAATAACATTTTTAAATACATATTTCTTGCTGCTTGGTGCTGTAACTCGTCATGCCCAGTAATTTCGCTGGTAACGTTGCCCTTCAGACCGGAACACAGTAATTTTTGCACATTACTGCTCGGCGGAAGAATAACTGGCAAAGGTGTGGTACTTCCCCAGGCGGCCCCCTGCCTAAAGAGGCCTACCACTACAATTTGTAGCTTTGTACGAATAACCCACTTCAATTTTGCACATCCTTCTTCATTGAAATTTAGATACCGCCATATGAACTAGCCTAAGATTAATTATATAGTACTCACATTCTTTCACTTCTTTATAGTATTCTCTTTAATCCATCTACGCCTCTCTATCTCAGAGAACGTTATGAATTCGTCTTTCAGTCTCATTCTCATTCTTTACGTTCTTCCAATAACGTTCTTCTCAAATCTACGACCCCGACCGTATCTTCTCAATGTACTCACAAATCCTTCACAAATTATGCAGTCCATCTTTGGAATGCTCTTCCTGTTGCCATAAGATGTGCTAAAACTCTTGAAGGTTTTAAATGTATGCTAAAAGACCACTATTTGTCGCAAACTTAGTGTTCTGATATCGTTAAACATTATAGCTTATATTTATTTATTATAGCATAGATAAATTATGTATGTATCAATATATGTTATATTTCTATATGTTTTATTATCTGTATATTATATTATTATGTAAGTAATGTTTGTTATGGTATTTATATTTTTGGTATACGTATATTATTTATGAGTATATATAAATATGTATATTATAGTATAATAAGATCTTGTTTTAAGAGAAAAATGTGTACCCTTTCCCATCCCCTACTCATCCTATCTTCCCCCTATCCGTCCAGACTGGTTGCCTGGAAGAGATCGCTTAAAGCGGTAAGGCCGCCGATTGTCAACCAAAAATTAGTTTTATATAACTTTAGTTTGATATGTATTATGTTATTTTGCTGACAATAAAGAGTATTCTATTCTATTCTATTCTACAATCAAGTATTTATCTACCTATCCAGACAAGGAATAACAAGGTTTTCCCGATATTGCCACGAAATTGAGGTACCTAGCAGGAATTACGCTAGAAGATAATAACTATAGCAATATGTTCACATAGCTGATTTTTTTTGCGTCTTCAGTGTTTCCACAGTTTTTGAAAAAAAATCAAAGCTTTTCCAAAGGATGAGCACAATGACCATTTAAAAAGATGCTAACAGATAACGCAGTCACCCTGTATATTTCAGAACATAAATTAAGCATTAACAGGCCCCAATAGCTATTCCAAGGTTGCAAATTATGTTAATCCATGTATTAGCAGCCAAATGCCGTGTGAGCTAATGCAGATTCAATGTCCACTTAAAGCCACACAATATTCGATCTTACATCTATACAAATATGTTCGATAATGAATAACAAAGCGGTTAAGCACTTAAGTACCAATAAAAAGCTGGCTATGGACGGATTATGCACTTGAAAATAATTTCGTTGGTTCTTTTTTGTGACACGGTTTTATACCCCATTCCTAAACTCCGGGTAATTTCCTGAGGGAATGCTCAATGTTACAGGTATTGTTGTTCTGGTACTATAGAAAAATAAAATAGCCGTTTATTTTTTCTAGTATTTTGAGCTTTAACATGCGGCAAATAAGGGCGACCGGTCGATTTGTGAAATAGTCTAAACAGACCATGGAGCTGAAATGAAATGGTTCGAATGAAATTCTATTGATACAAAAAAACATAAATGCGCAATTCTCTAGAATTTTTATGGAAACGCATTCCTATTATGAAAAAATATATCACGATGACAGGAACTTTATCTATGAAGTATATATATTGAAGTAACAATACGTTTTTTTTTGTTTTTTTTTAATCTACGTAAAACGAGTAAAATAAAGACGAAGATTTATGGAGGGGATGCTTTCGCCACGGTTATGCATTGAAACTCATAAAGATTCATTGGTACAGAGCTACGATAACACTAAACAAAAAAAAACACAAAAACCACTAAACATAATATATAGGCAGTCACGTAACATACAATCACGCCATTTCCCGAAGTCAAGTTCGACTCAGTCCCATAGTAGGTACACCCACATTTTGCCAGTATGTTATTGGTCCCATATGATAGGTGGCGAGCCTATTGCACTCTACTGGGCACAGTTCCAGATTCCAGGCAGTTATTGAGATATTGACAGACGGACAGACAGACAGACAGACGGACAACAAAGTGATCCTATGAGGGTTCCTTTTTTCCTTTTGAGGTACGGAACCCTCAAAATATAAAATATTAGGTGAGTACATTTTACCGCTTATGCAATATTTTACGAAAAGGTTTAATACCTGTAGTAGTAATACTCAGTCAGCCAAAACATCTTGTTAAAGAAAATGGCAAATTCTCAAAAAAAAATATGGAAACTATTTTTTTTATAAATTTCAGCCCAGTACCAGGCGTCATATTAAACAGCAGCAGCTAGATATGCTCTTTGGCCTAGTTTTGGAGAGTGGCTTTCGATAGTACATGGTGATCAGATTTCTCGCTAATCCTGCAGATATGCGATTACATGCGTTCGCACTTTGCACGGTGATGCAATATTGACGGGATTTCCTTTACAAGCTAACATACAGTGATACTGAAGTGCCGACTGATGAATATTAGTTTACAGAAATAATCATATCAAAAAATCATTTAGTCTATGTCGCAAATATAATTAAATGAGTTTCTATGTGGTACATAATATTATAACATACAGTCACGCTTTTTTCGCGATGGGATAGGCAGAGGTGTCCCAGGACTCAGTCCCACAGAAGGTACACAACATTTCGCCAGTATGTTATTGGTCCCATGTGATAGGGGGCGAGTCTATTGCCATCTACCGGGCACGGTTCCAGACTCCAGGCAGTTATTGAGATAATTCCTAATAGAAAAATCCAATATTAAGCACTTTGCCTGACCCGGGGTTCGAACCCGGGTTGCGCCTACTACGCCACCGAAGCAATAAGGAAATACAGCCGATCAGTTAGTCCATTTTGTAAGGTCGAAATTTTTTTTCGCAAATTTCACTATTCTTTCTTTTGCTAGTTTACAAATTTGCACCTTTTATGATAGTGAGTGAAAAGACGAACAAATCAGGTGCTTGGTAAGCATCATGATTGCCCATATCAGACACAGCGCCACCCAGTGCTTTCACAAATATAAAAAAAAATAAAAAATTCTAAATTCTGCGCGGCACTGCACAACGCCTGTCACCCTGAGATATTAGATGTTGGAACTGGTCATGCCCCGTAATTTACCTATAGTCGAAAAACCAACGTCTTGCAGTTCGTTCTGTCTCTTGTTTACGTCTCTATCGAATTCCCACCCGTTTTGTATTTTGAGAACATCCAGAAACATTGGTATCTCAGAGTGCCATACTTGGCAAAGTGGGTATATTGTTACACTATATCTTTCAGTACTCCTATACCTCTATATGTAACATCCTGTATACATATAACAGCCCTGCACACGTGCTGACGGTACACGAGGGTAATGCGATTACGCTGCGATCATAATAACTGCATTGGCAGCTATAAAAGCAACATTCTCCGTGTTTCGGCGCAAAGTCAATTGTTGAGCGCTTAACCTGGCTCCGATATAACATGTTTTGACTTTTAGCTCGCTTTTATAGTGGGTGTATAATATGAAAACATTAGCCCTTGATTAGGTATACAGATTGCAAATTGCAGTTGCAAAAGTATTGTTTTCTATTTTATTATTTTTATGCAAGTTATACTAATAATTAAAACCGTATCAAAAACAATGGATAAATAATAAAATGCCACGAAGTCCACTTTAAAAATTAAAATAATAATCATCCATATGTTATTAATGTTTTTTTATAATAATTTGATATAATAATTTTATAAAAACATCCTTCTTGGTTTGCCATGGCAGTGTTAAATAAAAATGTATCAAAACCACGTATACTACTTATACGAATGCTAAAAATAATGAGTTACAAAACTCATTTTTTTACACAATTAGTGGTCCAACCCGCCTACCATGGCACGGGGATAACTCATTTTCCTTGTTTTTTGTCTCTTTCGCGCCCGAACATTGCATATCTGCTGTCACGTTCTAACCCCGGGGACTTCGTTTTCCCTGGTCGCTGTGCTACCGGGGCAGCTATACTTGCACTTATTAGGAGTTGGGCATCTGTAACTTTTTATTACAATACAATATAATAATTATTTGCCTCATAACCTATGTAGGTGAAAAACAACAAAGTATAGCCGTAGCACATAGTCGTAGACCGTAGAATTAATCTACGATACAAAAAGACTAACAGAGTTCTAACAGAAATGAAAAGAGTACGACATACCTATGTACTTATTAAACATCACGAGCTATTCTACTACTACAAAGTCCTTAATATAACTCAAAGCTCTACTGAAAGGACTTGTCAGCAGAACCTGCAAGCTACAAGTAAAAACATTAGTCTCTGTCGTGTCTTGTCCGAACTTAGTCCGGTGTCCTCAATATTCGGGGACATCAAAAAACCCTGCTCAAAGGAGCTATCTGAATCGAATTACTAGGCTTTATTGTGTACAACTTTCATATAGTGCGTAATATTTGTTCGTACCAATGTAGCAGAAGTTGTTTCGAGCGTTATCTGTCAATGTATGGGATTTGAGATAACGATAATACAAGTTTGACACGGTTACGATTTTCAAAAATTTTGTGACGCACAAGAAACTTGTAGACCCTACAAGATTCTTGTGCTTCTTGTTGTTCTTCTTGTAGAGGTATCTTTCCGAACGCACGATAGATGCATTACTGTTTATCTTCATTGACGTGCAAAAGCGTCAGATTGTGACTTGATTATTTAATAAATATCTTTGACTTTGACTTTGAGGTAGTCCACTGTTGGAAATAAGCGAAAATGGCAAATTTACCATAAGCAAACGCCACCGTCGCTAGTGGCATCTCGTCAACAAATAAATCAATAAGTTAGAGAAGTTGATCGAAGTTCCCACAAGTAATCCTCCACTCCGGTGTCTGGTCTAAGTGAGCTGTCACTGGCACTGCACACGAATCAATTACTACTTTAATTGGAATTCATCTGATTGACACCGATCTTATTTGAATTAAGTTCAGTATGCTGCGATATATCTGGACAAGTCTCAATCTTTCAAATGCTGCTAACTGCAATAATATTATAAAACTGTAGGAACTTGTGAACAATTTTCAAACGAGTTGTTTCGATAAGAAGCTATTATTTAAGAATTGGCTAAAATTACAAAAATATTTATTACTTATCACGATGATCCTATTCGGTCATTTTATCTATTTTTGTAGTTATAACAAAGTATTATAATGTCAATAATACCTCAGTTCTGAAATTATTAGTTTTTTATTAGTTTCGCCAACCTTGTTCTTTGCCCATGGGCCCAGAGAGCTCGTCTATTTATAATCCTGTCATGTAGCTTTATTTGTTAGTTTACTAATATTAATTGAAGCTTAAGCAAAGCTTTCCATATTACTAAACTGACAACAAAAAGAAGACGACAGGGTTAATAATTTCAAATATAGTAATAACATTTTAATTAAAATCAGTCGTGGAGTTACCGGCTTTAGAATGCTCCACCTTCTCTACCCATGGTTGCCGTAAGAGCCGGCTAAGGGTTAACAGATCCTGATCCAAAGGACGGGCAGTAGCGTCATCTGTAAAAACCATCGAACTGCGCTCGACAACCCGCCTGCAAAGCGTGTCGAATATTAGCAAAACCCCCTTTTATGGAAGAGGCCTATGTTCAGTAGTGGATTACAAACGCATGAGATGATGATGATGATGAACTAAAATCAAGCTAAATAATATAAATAGTTGTATAGAAACAATTTGAATATCAACTGCAGCTCTGAAAAACACTATTGTGCGAGCGCTAACTCGTTTCTTTTGGATAAAAAGCTCTTCGTGAATGAGAATAATTAAGATGCAAATTTTTGCGGAGTTATACTATGCGGTACGAATTTGGACGGCTCGCGATTAAATAAAGGCTTCATGGAAAAAACAACTATGAATAATTCAATTACGCTCTCATTCCAGTTATGAACTTGTTTGAAAATTAATGAAAATTAATCTTTTTCTTACATAAACAACTTTCGGGCGTTGGAGTTGATAAAATCAAATATAAATATGACGGGTCTTAATTTCTTAAGATTTTTGGGCAGTTTTATCGTCATCTCTCGAGTGTCTCGAATTTAATTTCAACTTTACCCTCAGTACGCCGACAAAGGACCAACCTCTATATATCATCCAACAATGGAGGTGGAATAAAATAATCAGACATTCTACTATTTTTCCGCAAGTGAAGAATAAATCACAGATTACAAACTTTTGATTCGAATGCGATTGTCCGCGTGATTTACGATGCGATTGCGATGTTTAATACAGGATGGAATATCTGTACAGGGGCTCTCTGAAAAGCAATGTTACTAGTTCCTTAATCCAACTCTGAGTCGGTGACCAGCCTACAGTCAGCATTATCAATTAGTTTAATTGTAATAGCATTCCTTCAGCCCAAATTAAGTTCGCGCTATTTGGCAATCTCTAGTCATATAGATATTTACTTAGTAGTGTGCCTAGTGCCTATCAAAATTTTCTACAAATATTTTCACTCAGCGAGCCCGAGTTTTACAACGGAGTTGAAAAGAAAAGTAATAAACTTGCAGGCGGCGTGTATTACGCGAAACAAAGGCTGGGATTTTTCGCGAAATATTTTGGAGAGAAGAAAAATCATCGTATCTAAGGGGAGAGAATTGTCTTCCCTTTCTATAAACAAGTCTATTAGGTTGTTTGAAGCGTTAGGCGAGAGGCGACATGGTGGTACATGTAGTAAATGGGATTTTCTACTTTGCATAATGTTTGCCTTGCGACAAGTGACGGCGGCGTGTGGCAAAGCTCGTACTAGTAAATGGCGAGCGCACAGTAAGGATGCATAGTTGATGCAGAAATATTTCTACATAAATTAACGTCACATTTTGCACATCAAAAGCTAGTAACTTTATCGATATACAATCGAGTATAAACGTCATAATAAACCTTCAATACTATTATACCTAAATTATCAATGTGAAATTTCCTATGTAAGAGTGGATGTTGATTAGAATGAATGTATTTAGCTCAGTCACTGAAATAACACAAAGGATCCTTTTCATCGAATAAAACCACATAATGCGTACGTAACCAATAAAGAAACATTATTTACGGTTTCAAAGGTCTATTTATCAATAAGAAAGGATTACACAGTTTAAACCGTGAAGTTACGGGCTTAAGAATACTGCTCCACCCTCTCTCCATGTGGTTGCCGTAAGAGCCGGCTAAGGGTTAACAGATCCAGAGGACGTGCAGCAGCGTCCTCTACAAATAACATCGAACTGCGCTCGACATCACGCCAGCCAAGCGTGTCGAGTATTTGTAAAACCCCCAAAATTTCCCTTTATGGGGGAGGTCTATGTTCAGTAATGGATTATCAGCGGTTGAGATGATGATGAGTTTACTTCATTAGTGTAAATGATGATGACTCATACTGTATAATATTATATTGTAGAAGTTTCTGAGCGTTTGAGACAGTCTCGTTGCGTTTATTGCGGCTTTATCTCATTCACGGGGAAACCGCCGTTACGCTTACATACAGTTTTATAGCGATTTGTTAATAAAATTGTGTGGAACGCAAGCGGTTTACTGCTGTTATTTTTAAGTGGTTTGTAGTTTGAAATATTTTTATATTATTATCTCAATAAATGTTTCTACCACTTACCTTATCCTAATCCTTCATTTCCTAACCCTAATCCTTAATTTGATTGTTTATATGATTGCGATTTAATGACCAATGAGCAGCGTTAGACTACGACAAATAATTTTAAATGAACACAATTTACAGTGAACCTTACAAAAGTGAGCATTGAAATTAAATTACTTAACAAACATACAATCACGCCTTGTTTCCGAAAGGGTAGGTAGAGGACCCAGAAATCAGTCCCATAGTAGGTACACCCACATTTTGCTATTATGTTATTTATTGGTTCCATGTAAAAGGGGGTGAGCCTATTGTCCTCCTATTATATAATATTGTTATAACATCCTTTTATATTGTGAGCACAGTTCCAGACTCCAGGCTGTCATAGAGATCATTGCTAATGGAAAAATCCCATATCTAGCCTGAACTGGGGATCGAACCCGGGACCTCATGATAAATTACTTAATTATTATCTAAACCCAATATACCTATAGTATATGAAGAATGGATTTGGTTAAATTAATTCGTACGACCGATCCTACCGACTGCGCTAAACAAAATGCCACATTTCAGTCATTTTGGAAGTTTGATACAAATACAATTTGCTGGATAGAAAACAAGATAAAAAATATGTTCATGACATCATATGTTCATGACTGCCTCGGTGGCGTAGAGGGCGCATGCTCGACTGCCAATCAAGAGGTCCCGGGTTCGATCCCCAGGTCAGGCAAGTGTTAAATATTGGATTTTTCCATTAGGAATTATCTCAATAACTGCCTGGAGTCTGGAACTGTGCCCGGTAGATGGCAATAGGCTCGCCCCCTATTACATGGGACCAATAACATACTGGCGAAATGTGGGTGTATCTACTAATAAATAGGACTGAGTCCTGGGTACACCTCTGCCTACCCCTTCGGGAAAAAGGCGTGAATGTATGTTTGTCATGACATTATTACTCAACATCTCTCGCAATTACTCTCAGGATGCAAAACCCTCTTAGAAATAATTTAGTGCGTCTAGTCAGCATATTACTTTTAGTCTCTTTAGTCAAACCACTGTCGCTCGCATCCTAACACTAATTTTATAAATGCGAAAGTGACTCTGCCTCTCTGTTAGTTTGTGTATATAAGTAGTGATATATGGGTCCTTGGAAAAGCACATGCCACTCGCTATCCTACGCTATCCTAAATAAAACATGGGGGGCACATTTCATCCCTGATATGCCAACGGGAACGATGCTTCCCGACCGCAGAGTATCAGGTTATATAAGAAAAATGTCGAGAGAATAAAATAAAAAAATACAAATTTGTGCAAAGTGTGATTTGAATTTCCCAGGATTATCTCAGTGATAGCCTGGAGTCTGGATATGTGCCCGGTAGATGGTAATCGCTTCCTATTACACGGGACCAATAATATACTGGCGAAATTTGGGTGTACTATGGGACATAGTGCTGGGTACACCTCTGCCTACACCTTCGGGAAAAAGGCGTGAGTGTGTGCTATAAAACTCTATACTCTGTTTCAATACCAAAAAAAACCGCCATTATACTTCGTATAAAGTAGAACGAAAAAGCGCCTCTCGCTCTACACTTTGCCATAATTATCTAGGGTCAATGACCGTTTTTCTCCCTGCATTTGACAGATTTAAACTATAATTTATACCTATTATGTAACGTTCTTGGTTTTGATATTACATTAAATAAATAGTTAGGTAAAAATAAACAGGTAGTTTCCTACCAAGCTTCCTTCGTAGAAAAACAAGCAACGCAATCGTGTTGTTTGTATATTTCTAGATGACGTATTAATTGCTTCATTTACATTGAAAGAAATACCAGGAAACCCCTTTCACCGCTAAGTAACCGTTTGAGTAATTAGGTCGCTTAGTTCTAAGAAACAGATGTATTTATATTAGTAAAGAAGGTCAGAGGAAAGGTCGGAACAGCCGCATCGTTTATCATTATTGACTGCTTCCAAGTAGGAACACTTCATAAACAAATATTCATGTATTTAAAAATGTTTGGTGCGATCTAGTATTATTAAAAAATCTTTGAAGTATTTAATTATATTATATACTTTCTTACATGAGAAAAATGAGATCACCAGACGAATACAGCAGGGTGGGTGGCGTTAATCAAGTTGGACGATATACTAAAATCAGGTTGGATATCACAGTGTCTGAAAACCAGGCTTTTTTTTACAAATTTGTCCACTACCAAGACATGAACTCTAATACATGAGGCTGTTCATAGAATCGATGTTGTGCAGAGAGCCTTAGAGCATGCCAGGCTCGGCATTAAACTTCAAGATCGAGTCCCAAATATTTGTTCAGGATCATCATCAGTTCAAGATGCCGAGACGAGAGTCATAATAATAATGTTATTACTTATTAATGTTTTTCTATATTATGACGAATCGCTTATGGTACTGTGTTAGTATAAAAGGTGTCTATTATGATGTCGACGAAGACGTGAGACTGTGAGACGAAGAATTTTAGAAGATTACAATTTTATAATAATAATAATAATTAATTAATATCAGACAACATTACAGTAAACTTAAATCTAAAGTATCAGAGGCCGATATAAACATACATAATATAATAATAATTACACAATAATTTTCGGTATCGCTCCCCGACAGCGCCGGAAAACGATACCTTCGGGCCAAAATGAAGGAGCCGGAAGAGAGGAAAACTCACAACACATAACAGTGAAAATCACGATTATTACCATCTGGGTTCTCCGAGTAGTTTCATTATGTTTGTAAAGACCAAAAAAGTAAAAACCAAATTGATTCCAAACACATAATCGACATTCTTACGTTAGTTTTTCAAATCGATTAAGCCAGATTTGGATCTGTCGAGAAAGTAAAAAGGGAACAGCGTTATAAAATAAGTCATGATAACACAGTTCTAATATTGTTTGTCGAGGGTTGGGAAGTTTAATTGGGATGACTCGACTTTTCTCCAAGTTTCTCTGTTTTTGCTACCGAAGTTCTTACAGAAGTTCGGTTTATTTGGCCATCTACGCATAAGCGATTGCGACAATCGGATTTAACACACGGTTTTTAGAAAATTAATAAATTTAATATAATTAAGATAAAAAAATCGACTTTAACTAGGTCACTTGCATAACGACTCTCTGTAGCTTGAGACTTAATTTACTAATGCGCACATGTTAAGAAATTTAAAAAAGCTCCATTATCAGACCCTCATTTTTTTTTTTATGATAGTGAGTGACAAGACGAGCATATCAGACACAGTGCCACCCAATGTTTAAAAATCCAAAATTCTGCGCGGCACTGCACTGCGCATGTCACCCTAAGATATGAATTGTTGTATCTCGTCATGCCCAGTAATTTCGCTGGTAACATTGCCCTTTAGACCGGAACACAGTAATGTTTGCACATTACTGCTTGGCGGATGAATAACTGGCAAAGATGTGGTACTTCCCCAGACGGCCCCCTGCAAAAGAGGCCTACCACTACAAGATCAATCTGTTACTCATTGCGACGATTCCAATGAACCGAAACACAATATATTAGACTACTGACCCATCTGAAGCTGCAGCATCCGGTCAAGGTTACCAAATCGTTGCAAAATTGATCAAGTAACAGGATACCAAATTTCAAATCGATCGGACCATTGGAAGTTACTCTTATAACTTCTGCCACTTGAAAAGAGCTGACTTAATTAACGTAAGCGTAATTTAAGTCATTAAAACGACTTAAAACGCTGTCCAAAGCAAATTCGCCCTCTCGCTCACACGTACCCATATTCAAATTCAAATTATCTTTATTGGAAGTTAAACAAAATTGGTTAATAAACAGTGTGAACGATGATGTCTGCGAGAGTTTGGAAAACTGTGTTGCAGACACCAACGCCCTTCTCCATAAAGCTATACAAATTGTTCCAGTTAAGTTTGAAGAACTATATCTAAAGATACAATTTTTGAAGATATAAAAAATACTACATGTAATTACGTAAAATAAAGTCAACTAGGTTTTAGAAAATAACAGCTTAAAGATTCCGTAAAAAATATAATATAATCCATACGATTTGATTGATTTTTTCGTTGTGCCGGTTTTTATACTTGATAATATAATCAATTATAAAAACCGGCATAAAGGAAAAAAATCTTAGAAAAGGCACTGAAAACTTATTTAGATTAAATTTGATTTCTTACTGAATCTTTGTATAGTTATTTTTTAGAACCTAGTTGTCTTTATTTTACGTAATTACATGTAGTATTTTGTAGATCTTCTAAAATGTGGGTACGTGTAAGCGAGAGGGAGAATTTGCTTTGGACAGCGCCTTAACTGATTTTAACAAACCTCTCGATCAGGTCAGCTTTTAAACAAAAAAACCGCATCCTCTCGATATAAAAAGACGCATAGATATACAGACAAATAGATACACAGACACATAAATAGCAGCAGTTCATGTTAGCAAATAAGAATAAAACAAACATAGATACACAGAAAAGTCAAACTTATAACACCCTTCCTTTTCTGCCGCAGGTTAACAAAACATAGGGCGCATTAATTTATGATGTCATTTGTTTCATGACAGTTAATTATCTTCAGCAACAGCCGTCTCTTGTTTGCTAATAGTTAAGTTTGCGGTGATCTGTATAATAACCAGTAGGATAAAGGTAAAAGGAGATTAGGAGTTGTGATTAGAAGGTTAGGAGTTGTGAAGTTCTATTGGATTTCATACGAATGAATCTAATATGTGATGTTTAGGTACGGCGAATGCGCTAAAGGTTACCACCAGCCTGAGATCAAGACAGCTGCTCGAGCCGAGGCTGCCTCAAATGAATACTCAGCTGACAGTACCTAAAATTTGTTTAGTTTTAAGTTTTCTAAACAAAAAAAGAATTACCAGAGGTAATTCTGAATGACGGTACTGGATAGGTACAAATCCGTTTTATGGCGCAGCGCTGACAAGAAATATTGTTAAAAGCATACAAAAGGACTTAAAATGTAATAATGTAATGTGTTAAAATGTATACATTAAAATTTATCTGTAGATTTATCTGGAACGAATTGTATAGCTGTTAATTAAGGAGGAGGTTTTTAACAGGTGAACAAAATGCTAGCGAGTTCTAACTCACTTCCAGCGCCATCTAGTGCGGTTTTGATTAGATTGATGGATGGATGATGATGACTCTTTTACGCGAAAACTACTAAACCGCGTTGGGCTGAAATTTGGTATGTAGGTAGCTTAGACCCTGGAATAACACGTAGGGTACTTTTCCCGATATTCCCTCAGGAACGATGTCTACGCGGGTGAAACCGCGGGGCACAACTAGTATTTGGATATAATAAATTACCATAGAAATGTCATCGGTAGGATTTCCTCTCTGCTTCCCATATGGTACAGTAGCGTAACGTTATCAAAAACGCACTTCTTCACACGCAACCGCTGACATTACTACTGCATCTGTCTGCGTGATTTTTTTAAATGCGTGCTATACCTATACAAAATATACAAAAAATTACAAAAAAGTTTACTAGAAATAGTGTAGGGCCATTCCTTAGTGTTATATATTCAAGGCGTTACATAATAAAGGTAGAAATTGTGAAGTTTGTTGAAAAGCGCTGGATAAGATAGGTATTCAGTATTCAGCAATGGGTGCATAATATTATGAGTTAAAAATAAAATAGGTCGAAGAAATATTAGGAGCATGCCTTTTCAAATGCATTGCCATGAAACCTGAACACGAAAATAATAAATGACTGTATTACGATACTTAATTAGAATTTCCGCAATGTGGCCATCTTCGTCCTAAGCCGCTGTACCGAGAAATGTAAACGATTAATCATCGAGGAGGGTACCGTGAAATAACAACTTAGAATCGTCTTTTTGCTGAAAACACTTCACGGAACCGAAACACACTCGTATTATTTCGATGTTAATTGCTTTCGGATTCCGATAATTCAAATGCTCGCTCTCAAACGACCTATTTTGCTTTTCCTTTTTGGAAACAGACGTTAAAACCTTTTTTAGTTTGCGTGCTTCCTAATACGTTTGTTTTATCTTGGCGAGTCTAAACGTAGGCTCTGCGCGAACTTTAGCGCATGTGAACTCGTGAACAAAAAACATACATACATACATACATTCACGCCTTTTTTCCCGAAGGGGTAGGCAGAGGTGTACCCAGGACTCAGTCCCATAGTAGATACACCCACATTTCACCAGTACGTTATTGGTCCCATGTAATAGGTGAACAAAAAACATTTATTATTATGATTAAACTAACCTACATATACATTTGTTCGCATGTTTGTTAATCTGGAAGTAACAATTTTTTTCACGAGTTTACATGCAATGACAGACTCGCCAAGATAAAACGACCGTACTGTACGTATAGAAGTTAATCGTTTTAGTGAATAAAGAAAAAGTCCTAGAGCTTAATATTTCGAAGTTCTCGCAGAGAGTGGTAAGTTTTGGCATAGTCTGACAAGCTTCATAATATTTAGTGAGGCTGTGTTCTTTTATCGTACTTGGGTAAGAGGTTGTAGCTATAAACCAATTTTGTAATTTTTAATAAGTTTCCAAAAAATTCCTTAAAATTCCGCAAAAAAAAAAACTGAAATCGTTGTAGATCGGCAAAGCCTCCTAAAAATTGTTTAGAAGTTTGTCCGACGATAACTTAATAAATTGTTAAGGCATACCTTTGTAAGTATGCTAAGTGTAGGGTTCCATACCTAGATACCGCAAACATATTAGTTTTTTTTTTCTTTTTTTTTACCGGTTTTGTGTTTTTATCCTTTACTTGTGATATAAAATCTGGCTTATTGCCAAATCGCGTGATGAACAGAATACCCTAAAGGTTTTCACTCCGTTGCGCAAAATATGAATGTGTGGTAAAGTGGCCGGATCTCTTAATTGCGTTGACTTAGAAGCAAGGGCGTCGCCAGCCGATGATCAAGGGGGGGGGCTAGTGAAGGAATTTCTACACGAATTCCCCATTTGGGTAGACGGTATATATATACAACAGGTCTTTGCCTGTATACAATTTACAATTTCAAATTTCTATAAAACAGAAAAGCCCTACAATCATACAATTTGTAGATTATTTTTTTATGAAATAGGGCCCAGATGGTTCTGTATTTAAAAATACGTGCCTATCGTATGGCAGCACTTGTATGTAAACACTGACAATAAAGCCTAAACTTTTTCGATTTTCTAGGGAGGGGGGCAGCAGCCCCCCCCCTGCCCCCCCTTGGCGACGCCTTTGGATAGAAGTTTGATTAGGTTCCTTTTTCCTTCTGAGGTACGGGACCCTAAAAAACTTTAATCAGATGGATTTTAATGAATTATTGCAAGCAAAAGCGTTTAGGTCCGTAACATATTTTCCCCTTGAATCATTTAGTAGTGCTTGGAATTGATGGTCTTGTTATTGAGATAATATTATATTTCCTTTTGATATATTGGATTATTCCATTAGGCCTGGCCTCTCAATGGCCTGGAGCCTGGAGTCTGGAATTGTGCCCGAGAAAAGGAAATATGCTCGCTCCTTATTACATTGGACCTATAAAACAGATATATAAATAAGTAATAAAGTGTTTATCTATCTATCATAACTAGCGAAGTTTGGATGTACCTACTACTCCTGGGTACACTGCCTACCCTGTTATGTTATGTTATGCAGGCCTAGCATGACACGGGAATAAATAAATAGTTTTCTCTATTATTTTTCTTTATAGCGTCCAAAAAGAATGCATCTGCTGAAAGAGACTTTCATCTGCTGAAAAATCTCACTCTTCTCTCCTGGGAAGTGCCCCTATGCTACGCTGTTTCAGATACCGGATAGGACAAACTGAATTAATAAACAACATTAGGTATATTGATATCATTTAAATCAAGCTATCAATCTGTGTATCTCATGTTTCCTTTCCTTACTCGCTTTTCCTATAAACAGTGACCTGCAATAAAAAAGTTGTAATACTCTGAGGAATGCCCCGCTCAAGTGGCACGTCGTGTCCTAGTGATTGATAGCAAACGAGCGTGACGCTACAGATTGCGACAAGGTTGTATCTGACTACGAGGGCGCTTACGTAAGGTGCTTTGTTATAACACACTTACTACTGTTTGGATAACTTTGCAAATAATAGTAGACAGTCCGGTAATTGAGCGAATAAACAAGGTGGATTGTTATTATAACTCATGGTGAACTTTTTGCATCAATCCGAAATATGAGAAAGTTGTAAGTGTGTCGACGATTTGTTGTAGCGTCCGTGGTCCAGCGGGAACATGCCCGGCTTTAAATCTGGAGGCCTTGGTTCGCATCTCAGCATGTGGACTTTTCGCCTGGGCTCTACAGTCGTTCGGTTGGCACATTAAGCTGTAGGTCCCGGCTGTTTCCTATTAGATATGTAGGATGCAGTCTTGATGACCTGAAACTCTGACAATATATACATAACCCATATATGAATTGACTAGAGCAGTATAATTGGGGTAACTCGTTCTGTTAGAGTATAAATTCAAATAATTTTTTATTATAAGAACACGCTATCACATTTTGGTGCTACCAATAAGCGGCGAAGGCAAAACTAATATCTGGTCGGTCGGTGCTACAGAATTTCGTAGAGATAAGCTACGCAGTCGTAGCAAGACTTAGCTCTCGTAGAGGTTGAACAAAACAATTTTCAACTACAGTATGAAGTATTGTTATTAAAGATACTTCGTCAAAGAGGAAATGACAGCGCGGACGTTCACAAAGGAACTAATCATGTTTGAAAAACTGCTTGTACGAATAAATCATGATAATATAACAAATGCACTTCCACGTTCAATGAAGCAAGCGTGAACCATCTGTTACAGTTCTGTGCATGGAATGATTAATGTTACCACTGGAACTTGGGCATGCCATTCTGGTAAAAGTGATTTTTATCTTATTCTTATTTGAGTGAAGTTCTTTTGCAACACTGAATGTACCTACTCGTAGGACTTGACTGAATTTAATTTTCTTTAAGAAGAAACCAGAAGGTTTTTCCTTAAAAGGCAGACGTCAAAAAGCAGACATGGGAGCAGTAATGGGAGTGGGAAGACATCATGAAAAGTAGAGTAGTTAAAGGACTGAGATGTAATTGTCAGTAGGTGTGATTGGTTCGATGTGAGCGGTCGTCATCAGGCGGCCTTCGATATAAATAGCGGTGAACATCCGAGATCAAACGAATTGTGTGCCGCGAGCCGTGATCGGTCCATCCACATGACAGCGCAGGGGCTCCCCTCGACTCCTCCCTCACCTCTCCGCACCCCTCGCGCATCTACTTTGCATCAACACTTTAAAATGATAGCATGTAATTAAAGTCTTAGGCTGGGTTTTTTGATCACTGGTTAAGTCAAACAATAGTAATTTTTTTACAAATAGTTAAAATTCGACAAAATTCGTTTTTTCATCCCTGGTAAACTATTAATTTCCACACGATTTTAACCATTGGTTAGAAATTTAAGTTAGTTGTTAGTATTAGTTTGACAAATGGTTAACTTAACCGTAGCTAACGATCAAAAAACCGGCCCTTAGAGAGAGTTCACACTAACATCTACAACAGCGTAAATGCAGCGTTAAAATGCGGTAGCTGCATATTCAACTGTTCATTTTCATTGACATTAGCGCCCGACCAAATCGTCGCGTAGAAGTTACGCAGCAAGTCACGTTGTGGTTGTCGCTAGTGTGAATGTGCGCATAATAAATAACTTTGTAATATTCATTGTTATATATAAATATAAATATTTACAGCGTTTTTTTATGTTATATGCAGTATTAAAATGTAATTACACATTTAAATTTTAGAGAAAATGAGAAAACGTACCCTTAGACATGCTTTCATTTGTTCCAGATCGGTATTAAATACCCAGCGGCGGCGAAAAAGTATGCCAAGGCAACATGTGCCAGCAATCAGAGTACTGGAATACAATGCCAGCCAAGAACGTTATTTCGAAATGGCTGCGGGCGAAGCAAGGGAAGCATAAACACTCACCATGGCGCTAGAGAGCGAGTAACCCTTGGAAAAATATGAACGCTTCCGAACCGGACCCATTGGTGGCAAAGAGCCAAGACATCGCATTCTCGGGCCCGGAGTACTCGCTGGAACCCTTCAACACGTACAACTCCTCCGTAGAGTTCAATCTCACCTTCGATAACACCTCGTTCTATAATTTTACCGACAACGTGGATCTCTGGAACGAATATATCAAACTCCTCCAAGATCGAGCGTTACTCGTCTTCTTTCTCCTTCTCTTCTCACTGACGACCGTGTTTGGCAACATGCTGGTGATACTGGCTGTAGTGCGAGAGCGCTACCTTCACACCTCGACGAACTACTTCGTGACTTCACTGGCAGTGGCCGACTGTCTCGTCGGACTCGTGGTGATGCCCTTTTCGGCGCTCTACGAAGTTCTTGAGCACACATGGTTCTTCGGCGTGGACTGGTGTGATGTGTGGCGATCCCTAGACGTTCTTTTTAGTACCGCGTCTATATTAAATCTGTGCGTAATATCGTTAGACCGCTACTGGGCCATTACGGACCCCATTACGTATCCGATGCGAATGAGCGGTCGTAAAGCCGCGTTTCTCATAGCGGCGGTGTGGGTTTGCTCCGGTGCAATATCTTTCCCCGCGATCGCGTGGTGGCGAGCCGTTCGCATCGAAGAAGTGCCAGATTACAAGTGTCCGTTCACGGAAAACTTAGAGTATATCATATTTTCATCGATGATATCTTTTTATTTGCCTCTTTTTGTGATGGTGTTTACGTATTATCGCATATACCGCGCGGCGACCATACAGACGCGCTCGTTGAAGATAGGGACGAAGCAAGTGATGAGGCCGAGTGGGGAGTTAGAGTTGACACTGAGGATACACAGAGGGGGGACGATGCGGCAGCGTAGTGACGTGTGTCAGGGAGTGTGCACGCCGGAGGAAGCCGACCAGGAGCCGCTCACGGCACTGCAGAACAATGGGCTATCGCGGTCCTCGACGCGGCTCACTAATGTGGCTAACGCTAAAAATCTTCCAAAGAACTTTTCTCTGTCCAGAAAATTGGCGAAGTTCGCGAAAGAGAAGAAGGCGGCCAAGACTCTGGGGATAGTGATGGGAGTGTTTATAGTGTGCTGGCTGCCGTTCTTTGTGGTGAATCTTCTGTCAGGGATCTGCTCGGCGTGCATAGCGCATGAGGAGATCGTCAACGTGGTAGTCACGTGGCTCGGATGGGTCAACTCCTCCATGAACCCTGTCATCTACGCCTGCTGGAGCAGAGACTTTAGAAGGTAATATATTCAGCTCTTTTATTACCTTTTATCAAGATTTACAAGTCGTTTTTCTCTAAGAGAGACATAGTAATCTCTGAACCATACAATTCATAGACCGTATCCGTATTTGTTACGATTTATATACCAAGTAACTGCCAGAGTTTCCCTGTTTTCAACAATGAGTTTCCCCGCGTGGGATAATTTCTAGGAAAATCATATTACACTCATAATTTGAACCGCATTTTGTTTAATGTTATTACTGTTATAAATCATTTATTTAAAATAAAGTCATTTTGAAAATCGCATGTAAATTTTTATGGCGTAGAATTATAAATGAAATTCTGTTTCTTAGGTTCAAATAATGCAATAAATGGTGGTCTTTATCTTAATAAATAGCTATGAAAAATATTCGCATCTAAGTATAGGTTGCTACGAACAATATGTACTTAACTATATATGTATAAATTAAATGTAAAATTGTAATGTAAAATTAACCAAATACGACGAAAATGTTGATAGAGGTTTGTATGGTAGAATTTACGTTTTTAATATTAAGGTACCACAGTTATAACATAATTGAAGTCGTTAAAGTAGCCAGTTCAGTCAACGTTATCAAGGTTGTGTAAACAATCACGTAGGCCTTAAACTAGGAAGGCTATACAAACACGTTGTTTGCCACATAAAGGCTTCAAAATCGGACATTTTGAACGACGCATGAACGTTGTTACAGGTTTACTGTTAACGAAGGGTTTGTTCCATTCAGGACATAGAATATTATATGGCAGTGGGAAAATCAGAACGTTACAGTATTTTGATGCACTTGACACTAATAAAACAATCGAATATTTAAATCTAAACTCAGCGAATATCACAGTAATACTAAGTCTGTTGCTAGTAATACTTAAGACCTTAATATTTTAACTACCTTCAAGTAAAACTGATATATAAAATTACTAAATTAGATGAGGTCGTGTTTAATATTATTATTGTTACAGAACGATTATGTAAAAATTAACATAAGCCAATATTGTTCTCATGTAAGTGATGTTAAGTCTTTTTTGAGAATAAATTTCTTTAAACCGATATCTCTCCCACATTAAAAATGCGTAAGTTTGGACGTATGTGTTTGTTACCGTGTGTTGTTTGGTATTAAAACAATAGAGCATAATTTGGTAAGTACATACGACATAATATTCATCATCTTCTCAGCCGTTGGTAATCCACTACTGAACATAGTCCTCCCCCATAAAGGGGGGAGCTTTGCATATACTTGACACGCTTGGTAGGCGGGTTGTCGAGCGCAGTTCGATAGTTTTTTGCAGAGGACGCTGCTGCCCGTCCTCTGGATCTGTTAACTCTTAGCCGGCTCTTACGGCAACCACGGGTAGAGAGGGTGGAGCACTATTCTAAAGCCGGTAACTCCACGGTGGACATAATATTATTAAATAATTATACAACATAATACATGAAGATTCAGTGTAACCGACGCAGTCCCATAATAGGTACACCCAAACAAAATGTTTTTGGTCTGGACAGCCTGGATCTCAGGCTGTCATTGAGAAAATTTCTATATTGGAAAAATCTACTAACGCTATTTGCTTAAAATAAAACCAAACTGCAAACCATAGACCTCGCATGATCTTCAGTAGTGCTTGCGACCACAATGCCACCGATGCAGTGGACTTGGAATATAAATCATTATCGTCGTCATCTCAGCCACAGAAAGTGACTGGACATGGACTGGACATGGGTAAAATATCACTTGAAACTATCGAACTGCGCTCGCCAACCCACCTGCCAAGCTTGCCGAATATTGGCAAACACCCCTTGTGGGAGAGGAATAATAATAATACATATTATTATAGATAAAAGGTTTTATAATACCTTGTTATTACTTTGAAACAGTCAGTGATGTCAACAGTTAAACTCAAAAATTACACTGAAGGAATCAAAATTCGTAGTTGTACACCGTACTGTGACCAAGACTCACTTGATTAAGCCTTTTCTGATCCGGGCCAACGTGCAATGTTAAATTGTTGGTCGCAGGCTGTCAATTAAGGGGCTCCTGGCGGACTGGACCACGTCCCACCGTGTGTTGGATCGTGACCGGAATGAAGACGTCACCATAAATCAGATAAAAAAGATTTCGCCGATGGTAATAAAGCTGTATATAAATCATTTTCGGTTTACGCATCGGACGATTGATTGTTATACTCGTACATTGAAGTTAAGCTATGCGCCGCTTTATCTTGTAATGTATTAAATAATTTATTTTGGACAGCACAATTAATAAGTGTTCGAGGGTGAATATTTTCTTTTGTATGTATGGTAATCAATTTATTCATTAATTCTACTACTTACTGATATTATTCATATTATTTTACAATCTGTATACGGAATAGTGACATGCCTATCTAGTCCAGTGGCTGAAAAAGATGTCGGTAGACCATTGATTTAAAAGAAGGGGAGATATGGTAGGTTCTCCCAGAGCCTACTCAACAACTGACACGTGCGATTTGTAACAACATACATAGAAAGACGTACGTAAGACCGATATGCGACCGAGACAACAATTTACTTTACTGACGTACGTGGACGTAATGGGACCTAATTTGAGCTGTACATTATCGAGAAGCCAGTACCTCACCTGCTCCCCTTTTCATTAAATCAATGCGGTAGACTGAAGGAACAACCATTATCTATTGAAGTATCCCATCAACGTCATGTAACTAATAAACAATTTTACGTCTCTATTAACCCTTTATTGGCTACTAAAGCTTATTACATTTGCGAAATTATAATAATAATGAATAATTTACAGTAGGATTACACGGCCACGATGATGGTAGCATTTACTTGTATTAGCTGACCTACTTTAATTCACGCTACTAGGAAACACAAATTAGCTACCATGAAACAGAAATAGTCACTTTAATTCTTGGAAAAATACACCGTATACTTTACAATCGATAAGTGATAGGTAGTATGAAGTGTTATGTAGATATGTGCCTTTAAGTGCATCATTCACAGAATTGTTTCTTTTAGTTTTTCCGTAGCTAAACCAGGTGTTGTAATATTTAGATCAGGAAAGAGGACCTCTGAGCAGTTTGACACAACTACATGGAATATTTACCAAATGGACGTATTTGTATTCAATGACGTTGAATTGCTTCACGTATCCTAATCTACGAATGTATTCCCCTTTTTCCGTCGAATAAAGTAAATCTATTTGATATATTTGTATCCTGATATTTTGATGATATAGTAATCTATGACCCTATTATTATATTTTTGTTCATAAACTTTAATAATTTTTTATGTGAACATGTAAACACGCATATAAACTGGTATTTTGTGAAGTTCACTTTGAAAAAAATCGAGAGTTTATAAGATAAAATTAAATGACTGGGACATACAGGGACAGGGATAGTTTACTTCACTATAAAAATATCCGGATATAAATTTATAGAATGGGTGAAATATATTCGGGGGAAACATGGGAATACAAAACATCGATTTGGTAAAATTTTCATAGTATTATATCAAACTTCTCGTAGCTAGCATACGTACATAATCTTGCAATAGAATCAGCTGAGAAAAGGACTCTACACACCTAAGCTACCGGCCGACACAACCTGTCAGCTTTTTATCTGCGACATGAATTTGTATGCACGGGCGCAGGTCTCCGACATGATTCTTGTGTAATTTTGTCGCTGTAAAAAGCCACCGACGTTAGTTAGCGGCTTAGGTGTGTATAAGAGTTCTTTCATCATCATCATCCAACCGCTAGAAGTCCAATGCTGAACATAAGCCTCCCCGATAATATCACACAGCCGTGTCGTTCACAGCTATATAATAGCCACCCATTTCTCATCCCGCGGGTGCCTTGAGACACGGCAGAAGGATATATTCGGAGAGTGGGCAGCAGCGCTCTCCGGCACAAATCGTATTTCAACTACTGCGATCATCAAGCCGCCTGTCAAGCGTGGTGACTACGGCAAAATCCCCCCCATATTAATAGCTTATGACGTTCTGTGGAGGAGGCTTATGTTCAGCAGTGGACGTCTTCCGGCTGATAATAATGATGATGATGATGATGATGATCATACTTAATTCATCGCAAAGCTCTTAATATTTACATACATTATAGTTTCGAGTACTTTTCTGAATGTAAAATTATGTTTAGTGTTTATAAAAAATCCTTAACGAAATTTAATAACCATTTTGTAGGTTTTTAAACGAAATTTCAACAAAAACTTGTCCTAAATAAAAAATGTTCTAACTGAAAGTAGACAATTTAAATCGGACCGCCCTGGGCGCGAAAAATCTACTTTATCCTAACAACATTACATGAAAGTGACAAGAAAAACCTTCAAACAGGATAATAAAATTGTTTTGATTACGAGACCCGACTGTAGACTGACGACACAGTATCTGTAACGACATCATAGAAGGTAATTTCAACAAGCTGTGGCCATTCATAAATCAAAAAGTGTTTTATTTTTAACTGAGGACTACCTCGGCGGGCTCGCAAACTCGACTGCCGGTCATGAGGTCCTGAGTTAGATCCCCAGGTCAGACAAAGTGTTATTGGATTTTGCCATTAGGAATTATCTCAATGGCAGCCTGAAGTCTGGAACGGAACCGTCTGGGACCGTAGATGGTAATATGCTCGCCCCCTATTACATGGGACCAATACTGATATAGTAGAACATACTGGTGAAGTATGGGTGTACCTTCTTTGGGACTGGGTCCTGGGTACACCTCTGCGTTTGGGAAAAAGGCGTGAAGTTATGTTATGTTTATAACTGTCTGTAAATCGAGCTTTCAAATTAAGTATTAATAAGTCAAAAGTGTTATTTTCACTTCACAAAACTTCATGAAAACATTTATTCTTGTCATTTTCTATTAATATTGTGCCGTGGCGTTACCGGCTTTAGAATTGTGGTAGATGCCGTAAGAGCTGGCTAAGGATTAACAGATCCAGAGGAGGGGCAGCAGCGTCCTCTGCAAAAAACCATCGAACTGCGCTCGACAACCCGCCTGCCAAGCGTGTCGAGTATTGGCAAACCCCCCTTTATGGGGGAGGTCATGTTCAGTAGTGGATCACCAACGGTGATGATGATGATGATTGTGTTTAGAATCTTATATTACTTACCTACTTTAAGAGAAAGTTTTCTATAAGTTTTAAAATTTTAATGTTAGATACGTTACGAAAATTCGCATTAGATTTATAATATAATATAATAAATATAATATGGGACAACTTCCACACACGGTCATCTGGTCCCAAACTAGGCTAGAAGCCTGTACTATGGTAACCAGATGACTGATATACATACTTATATAAGCTTATAACACCCAGACACAGATCAAACAGATATGTTCATGCACACAAATGTTTGACCTGGCCGGGGAACGAACCCGGGCCCTGCGGTACAGAAAGCAGAGTTACCACCAACTGAGCCAACGAGGCTACCACCAACTGAGCCAACGAGGCTAATTTTATTTATAGGTATGTCCACACCCTAAAACATGATCACATTACCGAACGTAACAAAATTAGACGAATTTCGTAACTAAACTCGGGGCTTAAGCGTTGCTTATTCCAAAATTAATTTACACGACACGTTAACCCTAATTTGGAGGCTCGTAAAATATATGCGATATATTCTAGTGTGCTCAATTAGCCTACGAGGGTTTATTACTTCAGTAAAGATCAGTTTGTTTGATAAACGAGAAATTCTCAGAATAATTGTTGTGTAATACATGATTCAATTCAAACTCGTTTGGATAATAGAGAAACGTTTATTAAAATAAAATAAAATATAAATAGTCCTGACTTGGGCCTTCCTTCTTCCCTAATTTACGCCTAGTTCTAAATCTTGGACTTAAAAAGCTAAATAATTTTATTTTTTTTTCTCCACGGATATGAGTTTTTAATTCCCACGGGAACCAACTCACAGAATTATTCTAGTTTTTTTATGACATTTAAAAACATATAAAGGTAAAAATAAAAATTAGTCGTCCTTTTTCCCCGCTAGCATGATACGTTTTTTTTAGACGATATTCGGTACCAAATGATCAAAGCCTCCCTATTTCTAAATTGAAAGGTTTAATTTAGTTTACTTGGACGTAACGTCATTGCTCTTAAAACGGTTTGAAACCTCGATATCTACTTTACGTCCCCCAGCGACTGAGGCACGGCGTGAAAATCAGTTTAATGGAATTTAAGTCCCATTATCTTAACGATAATGACTTTTAAGTGGAAAATTATGTTTTAAAAACAATAAGCCTCGATAAGGTTTGTTCAGTTTACGCACGCACGACTTAATTTCAATAATAATCGTTAAAATTATTATTTTCGACTTCACCTTATATAGTAATATGGTAAAAGGCACTTACTTTAACCCTATTACTCCAAAGCAGAAAACGAGACAAGTCGTTTTAAAAGTCTACGAAGTATAAACATATTATAACGTACATGCACGAGAGGTATTATACATTACCTATGCATTAGGTACATTAGGTACCTCATATTTTATGCTGCTGCACCGCCTTAGAACAATACTACAAATAGAATGGAAAAAGGACACTGTCATCCGCCCACCAATCGGGCCTTCCTCACCCTGCGAGTGAGATTGAGCTATATATGGGCTCGTGGTGATCCACGAGCCCCGCTTCGCTGGGAAATAACCTCACGCACACCCTTGCGCGAGTACAAAACTCCAGGTGTGCAGTGTCTAAAACACACAACAAATTCATGATTTAACTACCTATAGTTATATCGTGATTTTTGTATCGAATTGAGTCGAGTGTCCGGGGTGTGGCACCGCTTTAGCGCCTAAACTACTGGTCCAAGTTACATTGTCTGTAGTGGGTGCAAAAGAATATAAATTATTTATTCATCACCACAGCTTAGTACAAAAATATAATTTTTCATAGTCACCGGTTTCGAATTGTTCACTGTTTTGCTATACCTAGTTTTAGCTTGATCACTAATTGTGGAAAAAAATGCCAGTTAGGGTGCCTGCAACACTAGGGAAGGTAATAACGTGGATACGTACTTTGTTCACCTTACCCTTAAAAAACTGCAACTGCAAACCATAAAGAATTGTTTTTATAAAATTAATACCATAATATAAGAATTATCTTATTTCTTTTAGTGGTTCCAATCATTGGTATATCTTACAGCATTTTTTGTTTGCTTAGGTAAATATTACATTTTCTTTTTTTTTGGCGGTAGGCGTAGAAGAATAAAGTGTTATTAAAACGTAAAATTATTTTTTTTATATTTTATGGTATTTTAAAGTTTTTTCACAAATATTTTGATGTACAATTAAAGTAATAGTTTAAATACCTGCCGGGAAGTGTTTTCCTTTCAAGCACATACACCAGTGTCCAGATAAAACACAACACATAATTTGCAAGTCACTGTCACTGCTTACTATGGATGCCATCAAGGACTCAGTGGCTCAAATGAGCCTCATGTTCCATCGCAAGCTGGCTGAGTTTGAAGATAGGCAGAAGAAATTACTTTCCCCAACATCTTCTGCTGCATCTTGTCTGGAAGAAGATTTTTCATCCTTTAAGACATTCACTATGAATGCTCTTCGGGCTATTCAAAGTCAAGTGGAGCTGATTGCAAGAGAAGTTGACAGTCTGCAGATGCACAGTCGGCGTAAAATACTCCTGCTGCATGGCGTCCCCGACAGTAAGGGCGAAAATACCACCTCAGTTATAGTAAGGGTTGTGATTGAGAAGCTGAAGCTTTCTAACTTCCAGTCTACTGACATCAGCCGCTGCCATAGAATGGGCAATCTCTCTACCTCAGACCGATCAAGGCCCATTCTGTTTAAATTACATGATAACACTCTCCGGACCAAAATTTGGGCTGCTAAGACTGCTCTGAAGGGTTCTGGCATCACTATGTCTGAATTTTTGACGAAAACAAGGCACGATGCATTCATGGCGGCGCGTCAACGTTTTGGTGTCACCAAATGCTGGACAAGGGATGGTTTTGTCTTTGTTCTGGATGCGAGTGGCGAGCGACACCGGGTGAGCACTATAGTGGAACTGGACAGACTCTCGTCGAAGGCTGCGCCTGCTGCGGTGGCTTCCAAGACTACGACTGTGGCCCTCAAGGAGCCTGCTGCAGCTAGGTCCAAGCGTACAGGGGCCACAAGCAAAAAATAGTTCCAGATTTGGAATTTGCTAGTGAGAATAATCGTATTGTTTCATCTCAATATATTGTAGGTACTGGCCACTGGCCACGCTAGATAATAATATAATCGTTTTGTTCTCCACCAAGTGGAACCTCTCTTTCTCATCCAAATTACATATTGTTAACACTTAGTTATTTGCTTGCACTACCCTTTTATTCAATATTAGTACTTTTTAATTTTACTATAAACTAACCCCGGTCACTCACATGCGTAAAAATATTCGTACATTGTACGAATGTTTGCACGCATGTGAGGGCCGTCAGATATACTATTCGCAAACTCAGCGGATATGCGAATGGGTTCGCAAACTTTTATGGAAACCCGTTTGCATTTCATAGATAGATAAACACTTTATTGGTACACCACAAACAAGAAGATCTATAAACTAATAACTAGTGTAACAATGGGCGGTCTTATCGCTAAGATATATAAAGTACTCTGTGAGCACAACTGGTTGCACGAATGTGTAGGAGACTACGCGAAGGTTCGAGGTTCGCGCCCTTTGATGTGCGTCAAAAAACCGACACAACTTGGAAAACCACGAATGCAGCGAAAACTTTGCATAGTTATTTGCGAATGTCGTCCCACACTTGTGGGTTCGCGTATTCGTACGCATGTGAGTGCCCGGCATAACAAATGTTACTTCGTGTAGGTACTTATTTTGTCTGTTGACAGCTGACAGAATGTTATCTTGTCAAACTGTCAGCTGTCATTTATGTTATAATGTCATACAATATAAACTTTTTTTTTTTTTTTTTTTTTTTTTTTTTTTTCGTTCCGATCGTTATTCTGGTAGCTACTTATTATACATTCCTATATTTAATATTAGTATTTAATTTTTTAGTTTTGTATTTTACTAAATATTTCATTTAAATTTTTTTGTAAAGGGTAGTTAATTTGTTATTAAGTTAGGATTTTATAATGGTGTTACATTAAGGTTCATTAATTTGTTCATGTTATTCGCGTTAAGGTGTTAAATTATGTTAAATTTATGTATTATCTCTACAGAATCCGGCGGGTTGAAGAGTAAACTCACTTAATTAACTGTATTTAAGGTAATATACATATATTTATTAATTTATATTTTTTATATATAGATATATTTTTTGTTATTTAATATTATATTATATTTATTCTAAGTATGTTAACTAATATTTTCAATGACAGTTGCGACAGTTATATATCCGCTATTAGTTCCACTTCAGAAAGTAGTGATGACAGCTTTGTGAGTGTTTCGACACTCTCTGAAACCCTGGACAGCCACTTTTCTGACGTACCTAAAAACTTGAATGTTGTTCATATTAATGCCCAAAGTATCCCGGCTCATTTTTCTGATATGCTGGCGTCTTTTTACAATAAGAATATTCATGCTATATTAGTCTCCGAATCTTGGCTTAAACCATCTCTTCCCTCAATCTCCTATACACTGCCCGGCTTCAAACTCATTCGTAATGATAGAGCAAAGGGGGGCGGTGGTGGGGTAGCTATCTACCTCCGCTCTCATTTTCCCTATACAGTGATTAGCACTTCCGCCCAACCACCTCCTTCGAATGCCGGTGAACATCTTTTTATTGAAGTTCTTCTTTCTCACACTAAAATTCTTCTCGGAGTCTATTATAGTAATTCTTCTAATAATAACTTCTTCTCTTCTTTCGAAAAGATCCTAGAAGATCTTACTCCGTCTTATAGTCACACTATTATCATCGTTGAAGTCACCCACTTCAACACCTGCCTCCTAAAGCAGGATCGTCGTGCAGTTCTTCTGGATGACACGGTTAAGTCTAGCAACTTGTTCATTCTCCCTCTTGGTGCTACTCATCACTTCCCCAATGCAACGCCTTCTCTTCTCGACCTACTGATGGTGTCATCCTTAGATCATGTTACCAAACACGGCCAATGTTCGGCTGATAATTTCTCGTATCATGACCTAATCTTCTTATCATATAAAATTCGTCCTCCTAAACCTAAACCAACAGTCATTCTTCAGCGTAATTTTAGTGGCATGGATAAAGGAGCGTTTGTTGAGGACGCCAAAAACATAGATTGGTCACCGGTTTTAGATGCTGGTACAATTGATGACCAAGTAGCGCTTTTCAACACAATAGTTACCCAGCTTTACGACAGACATGCTCCGTTTAGGTCGATAAAAATTAAGCACGTACCTGCCCCCTGGCTGACTGACGATCTGAAGTCCCTCAAGCATAAAAAAGCTGCTGCAAAAACCAAATATAAGATGCGGCCAACCGAAACCAACAAGGCTCTTTATATTAAGCTGCGAAACCGATGCAATGTAGCGTGCAGAGATGCGCAGAGGCGGCATATCTATGACTCTGTAGCGGAAGGTGATCCAGCAAAAGTCTGGAGATTTTTAAAGACGTTAGGGATCGGCAAGACTCGTCAAGAGACGATCCCTCATAACCTTGACATCAATTCTCTCAATAAGCACTTTTCTTTATCTTCGCCTATTGATCACTCACATAAATCTCGTACTTTATCTCTCCTATCCAACTCCATTCTTCCTGACTATCCACCTTTTGTTTTCCGTCAATTTACCTGTGATGAAGTAAAAAAGAGTGTTCTTTCTATTACCTCTAATGCCGTTGGTGTCGATAGTATTAGTCGTAATATGCTGCTTCCAATTTTAGACTACATTCTTCCCATTCTTTGTGACTTACTTAATTTCTCTATCTCTAACTCAGTGTTTCCTTCCCTTTGGAAGGAGGCACAAATCCTTCCTTTACCCAAGAAGTCCAATCCCAAGCTTTTCTCTGAATATCGTCCTATTTCTATTCTTCCTTTCTTATCTAAAGTCCTTGAGCGTCTGGTACATAACCAGATTAACGCTTTCCTTATCAATAACCACCTCCTTAACCCCTACCAGTCTGGTTTTCGTCCCGGACATAGCACGGTTACTGCACTTATCAAAGTCACTGATGATATCCGGCTGGGAATGGAAAATGGTCAGTTAACTGTGATGACACTTTTAGACTTCAGCAATGCATTTAACACTGTTGATTTCGATATTCTCCTTGCCACTCTTCACTCCCTTAATATTTCTCCATCAGTAATTGACTGGTTCCACAGCTACCTCTATGGACGCCGACAACGTGTCCGCCTCGAAGAAGCCTCTTCTTCATGGTGTGTCACAACTGCTGGCGTACCTCAAGGTGGTGTTCTTTCTCCTCTCCTTTTCGCTATATTTATAAACTCTATTTCTCTTAACCTTTCCTGTTCCTATCATCTTTATGCTGATGATCTTCAGCTATATATCCAATCTCCTTTTGATCAATTGTCAAGTGCTGTTGGCGTTTTAAACGGTGACTTGCAACACATATCTGAATGGAGTAAAGCTCACGGTCTCAAGCTGAACCCACTCAAAACACAAGCCATTGTTGTTGGTAGTTCTCGTATGCTGTGCAAAATTGACTGGGATCTATTACCACCTATCACGCTGGATGGAGTAAAAATTCCCTTTAGTGACAGTGTCAAAAACTTAGGTGTCACCATGGATGGAACCTTATCATGGGGCCCACAGTTAGTGATGACGAGTCGTAAAATGTTTGCTACTGCAGGCTCTTTACGTAGGTTACGGAACTTCTTGCCGACTGCTACTAAAGTTGCGCTCGCTCAGTCTCTCATGCTCCCGATTCTCGATTATGCAGACGCCAGCTACCCTGATATTACCGAGGACCAGCTTAATAAACTTGAGAGACTTCAAAATTTATGCATAAGATTTATATTTGGTTTGCGCAAATATGATCATGTTTCAGAATTTCGCTCAAAACTCAAGTGGCTTCCTATTCGCCGTCGCCGGGATGCCCATATTCTATCTCTTCTTTACAATATCTTGTTTAACTCATCCTCCCCGCTCTATCTTCAGGAACGTTTCCAATTTCTCCATGATTCCCATTCTCGTACTTTGAGGTCGTCGGAAAGTTTACTGTTAAGGTTTCCCGAACATAGAAGTGCGTTCTACGACAAATCTTTCACGGTTAAGGCCATTCGTCTTTGGAATGCCTTGCCTGTCGAAATTAAGCACGCTCCCACACTGGATATTTTTAAGTCCCGTGTATTTACTCACTACCTGTCGATTTAGCTGTCTTTTTTTTTCCTTTTAGACTTATATTAATAATAATTAATATTATTTTATTTTATTATTTATTTATTTTATTTTTTTTTTTTTTTTTACCTATAGTATTATCAATATTAAGTATTTTATTACTGTAAGTACATAAAATATATACTTTATTTATATATTTACAAGATATTTGTGTATGTATATATTTGAATGATTATATGTAGTAGTTTATTTATTATATTAAAGTGTTGTGTATATGTATAGTAAAATGTATTTTATGTATGTATGTTTGTATGTATGTAGTTATTTCGAAATTATTTCAGTCACACCACCGACCAAATGTGAACTACTTTACTCTCCTCTCCTTGCTCGGTTGTCTGGAAGAGATCGCTTTTAGCGATAAGACCGCCAATTGTTACACTAGACATATTCCTATGTTCCATTTTAGTTTTAAGTTTTTAAGATGTGGTGTAATAATAAAGAATTTATCTATCTATCTATCTATTATAATATCTTGCAAAAATAAATATATTAGTTCAAGATTAAGGACAAATTATTATTATTATTATTAATTATTAATTCATTTATTTCAGATAATAAAATCCATAAGTAACATTAATCATCATAAGAACATTAAAAACATGTCATATTCCAAAATTAAGGCCAAAAAAAAAAAAAATAGAATAAAATTAATTTAAATTGTATAACTAGATAAATGTCAATTTTAAAATATGAATAGAATAGTAATAATTAATAAACCGAAAGCAGCAAAATTTTATTACAGAATAATATAATTAATAAAAATATGACCTATTAAATATAAGAGGGACCGCTGGCATGAAGCTTCATCCATCTTCTCAACATCGGCGAGTCCCACCGTTCGGACAACACGCTCAGAATACTGTACAGGCTGCCACGCACACGCCTCAACAACGAAGCGCATCTCTTTCTCATGATAGCATGGAAATCATCTATTTGCGCCTCTGCAAACATGGCGGAAGCGCTGCAGAAACGTGGCAGCCCCAACAATATTCTAAACGCATTGTTGTACTGTATGTTCAGTACCTTATACGCCCGCTTTGTAAAGCTGGCCCACAGGCTGCACGTGTAGAAGCTCTGGCAGTATGCCCTGAACAATGTTACTTTCACTTGTCTAGTACAACGTGCGAACCTGCGCGCCAGCATATTACAACGGACGGATAACGCCCTACGCTCCCTCTCGATGTCTTCATTGTCACACAGGTCATCGGTCACCCAGTGACCCAGATACTTAAATGAACACACTTTGTTCAGGTGTGTGCCGCACAGAGTTACATAACGCCCTACGCTCCCTCTCGATGTCTTCATTGTCACACAGGTCATCGGTCACCCAGTGACCCAGATACTTAAATGAACACACTTTGTTCAGGTGTGTGCCGCACAGAGTTACATAATGTGGAACATGAGAGTAGACTTTGTTACCTGCCTTGAACATCATGAACTCACTTTTCTTCACGTTGTATCTGAGCCCATGAGCTTCCGCATACGACTGACAGATGCACAGAAGCTTCCGAAGCGCCCCAATCGATGGGCTCAGCAGCACCATATCGTCAGCGTAGCTAATGTTGTTAATGCTCACGCCATCAATGGAACAGCCAACACCAGTACCACTGAGCTCACCGATGAGCCGATTCATGTACAAGTTGAAGAGGCGGGGCGAGCTCAAGCCCCCCTGCCGCACCCCGCACTCGAACCCGTACACGTCTGAATGTGCACCTGCCCATCGTACCCTGTTACGTTGGTTACCGTACCAATACCCAAACACAGATATGACTTCATGTGGTACCTCCGTCCAGGGGGTGTCAGCTTAGTTCCCGGCCAATGCCAACACGGCGAAGGAAATGTTAAAAAGGAACGGAGATCTACAAACGACAGAGAAAGCACTATTTACTGACCCTACTAAGGAAAATATAACATTTTAGTAGAATTCAAAGTTATGGGAATTATTTAATTAATTCGAAAAATAGAAATAAACACTACAATAAATTTCATTACTTATTTAAAAAAATAAGTAATGAAATTTATTAATAATTTTATCACATATATTGTTCAAATTAGTTAAATCTAGACCTCAGATTCTTATGATTACTTGAATCAGCGTTAGAAGAATTTCTTTTTAGCCATCTGGCAACCGGATAATAGAAATGGCTGTTTTTTGTTTACGATTTTCACTTTTTCATTGATTTGCACTTTGCACATCTTTAGTGGAAATAAGTTTTGTAAAGTTTCTCGTATTCGTTAAATTGTGCTATAGAAAGTTTTGTTTTTGTGCTAACGAGATCATAGACTCTATTATTGCGATTGTGCGAAAAAGACGCCTAGGTTAGGCAAAGTGTTAAACTGTGGTGTTAAATATCGGATTTTTCCGTGAGGGATTATCTCAATAACAACCTGGAGTCTAGAACTGTGCCCGGTAAATGGCAATAGTCTCGCCTTCTATTACATAGGACCAATAACATACTGGCGAAATGTGGGAGTATACTTAGTATGAGACTGAGTTCTGGGTACACCTCGACAACCCCTTCTAGAAAGATGTGTAATATAAGATTTACCTTATTTTCATCTGAATAAAGACTACTTCTAATACCTGCCCTTATTTTTTTTACCCTTTGCGTATGGCATATAGAATAGGCATATATAGAAGTAAATATAGAAATATAATATTGGTAGGTACCTATAGCTAATGTTAGAAATATTAAATCTCCCGCGCTACTGAATAGTTCCAGTGTGAAGCGTTGGTAACGCTAGCGTCGCTTCGTGTACGCAAATCTGAAGTACGTAGTGGGACTTCTTCTTGTATATGTGTTCTGTGCCTCCGTCTCACATTGTAGTTTCTGCCACAACTTGTCATAGCATACCAAGTCGAAAGCCTTTGACAGATCAAGGTAACAAGCGTAAACCGGCGTATCTCAACTGGTATAGTACTGGACAGTCTGCTTGAGACAGAGGATAGCAGTCTCAGTCGACAGACCTGGTCTAAAGCCAAACTGAGCGTCGTGGAGATGGAGATGCTTTTCCAACTGTTGATCAAGCAAACCATCCAGCACCTTTGCTATGACAGTAGCAAGTGATATCTGTCTGTAATTAGATAGGTCCGATAAGTCACCCGCTTTATCCTTAACGATAGGTACAACTACAGTATACATTAGTCTCTCGGGCAGGTAACTATGACTTATGCAAAGATTAAAGAGCATCGAGAGTACTCTGGGTAAGTGAACTCCCGCGTACTTCAGGTGCTCGATGCTGAGATCATCATGGCCGGGTGACTTGCCTCTCACCATCTTCTTTACTACTCCCGCTACCTCTTTAGCAGAAAACCTGACGCTAAGTGTGGTGGGATGATTATCAGCATGGGGCACACAAGACGCGGGTCCGAGCGGGGACTCGACCCTGAAATGTCGCTGAAAAGCACAGGCTATGTCACGGGGGTCATGTTCACCACAAACGCAGGCAGGAAAGCTTGACCTTGGGCTGAATTTCCTTGTATTTTTCCAAAAACTGCTGAAATCTTTATTCATATGATTATTTACTAATATATTCATTTTTATTTGTGATTCTTTTTTTTTTTGCAAAACAAAGCTGCATGAAAGCTTATATTGAACGGCTACAAAATTTGTGAAGTAGTTATTTTAATAATTATAGTGTAACGGAACGTTACACTTGGACTTGGGTCGCAGAGTAAACAAGGTAATGTCCCCGTCCCAGGCAAGTTTGGACAGCTGCTCCGAGTAGTTGTAAAACATATGACATTAGCTTACTTTTAGAACTTTTGTACTTTGTGCTTGCTCTATGTCCAGATAGAAATGTAATGATAATAACGCCAATGTCAAATCATAAATATACAATCACGCCTTTTCCACGAAGGGGTTGGCAGAGGTGTACCCAGGAATCAGTCCCATGGTAAGTACACCCTGCACATTTCATTAGTATGTTATTGGTCCCTTGTAATAAGGGGCGAGCCTATTGCCATCTACCGGGCACCGCTTCAGACTTCAGGTAGTTATGGAGATCATTTCTAATGGAAAAATCCGGACCTCGTGATCGGCAGTCGAATTTTTTTCGGCTTAAAATAATTAAGTATAAAATTCTGTATCCAACTTAACACAGAATTTTATACCAAGAGTTTCTTAATATTTTTACAACAAAAGGGTCAGCAGATAGGTATTATTTGCTTATTAATTTTTACACATAAACCACAGAATACTAAAGGAACAGAAGGTATCTCTTCATAATCATTTAAATAAAATATCGGCTCTAGATCCGACGTAATAAAGTGCAACTCAGGTCACACAGCGCCTAACTACTTATCGTCATATTAATCTACAAGCTGCGTCTCTTTCTATCACGTGTCTCTATCTGTTTCTCTCTGTCTAGCCCATAAATTTTTCCCCTTTAACTTAAACCGTAAAAGTTTAAAAAGATACTTCACCAGTTATTAATAAGAATCTAATACGTAACAGATTCTTAGTAATGAACTAGTCACCGCCATTCGAGTAAAACTAAACAAAAGTTAATTACATTCTACTGAAAGGTAGAACCATGCCTCGAGCGATCTTTACAGAGCAGAGTCTTTACCAGGATTCATCTTTCAAGTTTAGGCAGTTTCGTAAACTTGGCTGTCTGTAACTAAATGTAGATCTGAGGATAAAGTTCTTACAGAAGTTTGAGTCGTAGTACTCATTAAAATTTATAAAAATCCTATAAGGAAATTATTCCACCTATAAAACATTACTTAAATTTACCATTTTCTTTTTTAAAGGTCTCGATTTAATAAAATTGTATATTTAAACCTGTTTTATCTGAAAGGAGTTGTGTCTTTATACCTATTTAATTAACTCAATTATATTTATACAAGGTTTTTTATGAAAAAGCTTTCATCTCAAAATCAAGACGAATTAAATACCTATAAGGCTAATCATCATCTCAGCCGTTGGAAATCCACTATTGAACATAGGCCTCCCCCATAAACGAGAGGTTTTGACAATACTCGACACGCTTGGCAGGCGGGTTCTCGAGCGCAGTTCGATGGTTTCTTCTTCTCTTACGGCAACCACGGGTAGAGAGGATGGAGCACTATTCTAAAGCCGGTTACTCCACGGCGAGTAACGTAGTGGCACCCACTCATTATGTAAGTTAATTCCAACTTTACCAAATATACGTAGTGATTCGCTACTGGTGATCATGAGGTCCTGGGTTCGATCTCCAGATCAGGCAAAGAGTGTTATTGGAATTTTCCATTAGAATTTTTCACAATGACAGCCTGAAGTCTAACTGTGCTGGTAGATGGCAATAGTCTCGCCCCCTATTAGGTACAAAGAACTTAAAAAGGCGAAGTATCGGAGTTCCTACTATTAGACTGATTACCTCTGGCTACCCCTTCGGGAAAAAGTCGTGATGTTATGTTATGTTATAAGGGCATAACAGACACTTTGTTCATGTGGTCTTGTAGTGATGCAATAAACGGTGTAAATGTCTTAAAATTTCGTCCAGATACGATATATTATTATTATTATGTACTTCCAGATAAACATAATTATATAGAGGTAATCTATCTATCTAGTAACTCGAGTTTCACGAACCAACAATGCAATTTGGTAAATGAAATCTGATCATTGCAAATCGCAAACGCCGGTGTTTGTGTGGTGCACACCTACTACTGCTTTGTCAGCTATAAATAATTTTCATAACTTCCTAGAGAGCTGGGATTATTACATCGCTGGACAAGTTGAAAATAAATCGTAATTTTATGTCGATTTGGTGATTAAAATCCAGTTCAGCGATCAACTGCCTACATGTCATGTCAAGTTACAAACAATCGACTTTAATAATAATAATAATAATAAAAATAAATACGCAGGGCGGCTTATGGCGAGCCGTTGGGGAGTAGCGACCCCACGTACCTGAGTGCTCCCGGGGGAGGGTTATGTTCTTCATTTCCGGCTTGCCTTCACCGGCCGGCCGGAGTGAACGCTGACGAGGAACAGTCCCCCACCTCTGTCTTGCCTTCATTGGCCGGCCAGAGTGGAGTCGCGAGAGCCTCGTGCTCGAGGGAGGATGTGAAGCATAAGTGGCGAGTGGGCGAGCGTGATGCGACCTTAGGGTAACGCAAGTGATCGCCGTTTAAAGTCCAAGGACACCTCTCCTACCCTTAGCCGCTCACACCAACGTTGCCCCTCTCGTCGCCCTTATTCCCATGTGGTGGGCGGCCTTTATGGGGGGTCCGTTTAGTGAGCGGCGAGTCATCGCCTGCCGTCATATTTCACCATGAGACGGAAGTGGCAGGTGCCGGAGTCTCTAGCAATAGCCCGGTTACCATCCATCTAGAAATCACACCTATAGACAAATCAAGTAGTTTCGTTCCATTCACAATAGATCTTGTACCTAGCGGAGGCTGTCTTTGAGGTCATCTTAAAAAAAAACTGTAGATGGTTTCAGAGATGGACTCCGATAGGTGCTATACATTACCTTTAGATTAAAAGCTCAAAGGGGCCTCTGCACGTTGGACTTTAAAAAAAAATGGTCTCCGTGCACGCCTATCAAAAGACCGGGTATATCCCGTGTTTTCGAACGACATAATAATAATATAGGACAAACTCCACACACGGTCATCTGGTCCCAAACTAGCCTAGAAGCCTGTACTATGGTAACCAGAACACTGATATACATACTTATATAAGCTTATAACACCCAGACACAGATCCAACAGACATGTTCATGCACACAAATGTTGGACCTGGCCGGGAATCGAACCAGGAGCCTGCGGCACAGAAAGCAGAGTTACTACCATCTGAGCCAACGAGGCTGTAGGTGGCGTAGTGGACGCAAGCTCGACTGCCGATCATGAGGTCCTGAGTTTGATCCCCAGGTCAGGCAAAGCGAATATAAAGAATTTTTCCATTAGGAATTATCTCTATAACTGGACCTCTGTCCGGTACATAGCAATAGGCTCGCCCCCTTTTACATGGAACCAATAACATACTGGTGAAATGTGGGTGTACCTACTATGGGACTGAGTCCTGTGTACACCTCTGCCTACCCCTTCGGGAAAAAGGCGTGATTGTATGGTATGTTAATTTAAAATAGGTTTTAAAAAGTAGTGGTGTCACACAACCAAAATCTATTTCAAATGCATCTTTAAGTACAATACTTAAGCGTGAGAGCTCACGCTCAGATGTTCCTAACTGCTTTCGGATCTCTGAATACAAAACAAAAGGCAAGCTGTTCGTCTTTTGTACTACAAGTGTCAGGTGAAGATTTAAAAGACACTGACACCATTGTTTGTCAAAAGTGCACCTACTCGGTTGAGGCTAGCCTACTTTCTTTGAAACGAAGCCAAGCTGCGGCTGCCGACCTCAATACCAGATAAAACATAATATGAAAACATCATAAAAAGCATTATTTAGGGCTAAAATAATATGTATATCTTAGTGAAAAATTATAATTTGTATTCTGATGTTATTAAAGTTTATACATATACGAAACTTTCAACCAAAGTCACAATTTCACTTTTACGCAATGAAGTAAAAAGATTTTAATACGAGCATGTAGGACCAACGTAACACTCCCACTTGAAAATAGATACACCAATGTTAAAAAGTTTACGCATTTTAATAGTGCAAAGATAAGGTACCTAAAGGGCATAAAAATCTTATTTTCATAAACAGAGCTATAAAATAAAAACATTTACTTAACAAAGTTTTTCTCCAAACAAAATTGTACAAAACATGAGGGCGCAGGTGGCGCGAACAGCGTTATTAAATTATCCTATGCATAAATCTTGTAAAACATTTTAGGCCTCGTGGGTTGCGTACTCAAGGGCAAAAAAGAAGTCACTTTACATTTTACTGGGGATGTAAGACTCAGAAAAAGTAAATAGTGGTATTATCAGACTCAGTAACTCGAGTCATAATAAATGCGCGTGAACAACGCAGTATCTACAAATTCAAGTAAATTTAAAAACCCCTTATAAAATCACTGTTATATTTTACCTAGTATACCGTAACATTGAAATTAAGATGCATGTAAAAACTAAAATACTGTTTTATTTTGTACAAAAATATGACGGACCCTCAACGGCGCCGGAAAACGAAGGCGTCCCAGAAGCAAACGACGGCATTTTGTCATCCCGCAAACCCACAAATTGTCGCGTGTTCCGGAGAACCTTTTTCCAGCTCTCACTATATTATTTTCTCTTTGTTGTACCTACTTTATTGAAACAATTTCGAATGAGTTACTCGGTTAGTGGATGTTTATGCTTACGTTTTAGGTTTACAGTGGTGTTTACTCTCAAATTATCTTGATATTGAAAATTTTAAATTAATAGTAGATTGTTACAAAAGGGGCCATTGGTATACGAGGTAGTTTTACTCCCAAGCTTTAGCGAGGCAGTATATAAGTAGAATAGTTATAATATATAGTTACATATTACATATAACATTACATATAATACATATAATTATACATATACATAGTTATAATGGGTTTTAGCGCCGGCACTTTTCTTTTTAATTTTTTAATTTTTCTTTTGTAAGAAAAAAATAATAATTTCCTCAAAGATTTTGGATACGTTTGATACCAAAAAAATATAATAAAAATATAACAAAATTGAAAAAATATTTTATTTTGCACAAGGAGCACAAAGACTTAAATCTTAGATTATAATAATGTTAACTTAAACTAATATACAGAGTTTGAGTTCCTAATAGCGAGTTACAATAAGTAAGATTTACTGATAACCCCCATACTAAGCGCGGCCTATATTTTGGGAGTCTGGAAAATGTTTATCTAAGAATTTGAAACTCATCTGACTACAATGATTTCCAATAAATGTTAAAAGTACATATTTTAAGAGTAAACATATTATTATCAATTGCTCAGTAAATACCTGTGGGTTTCATTACACAGTGCACAAAGTATACCGGGATATTTATAAAAGTTGACTCCATTTCTGTAGAGCGCACAGTGCATGGACATTGTACCTCCACATTAACATTTCCGTGTCAAGTGAACAAATTGAAAATACCAAGTGGAAGGACAATACCACCTATTGAAAATACCGACGACAAAGTTCCTTTAATAAAATAAGCTGGAAAACATTGTTCGAAATTGTGTTTGTTTCATTTTTGTTTGTGATGTGGTCGCTACTGCGTGGTGATTAATCCCTTGGGCATTTTGGCTTTTCGAATTACCTGAAAGAGAATTAATTGTTTTATCTTAGTGTAAAATGTAGGATTGGTGTCATTTTGTGACGATTTAGTGAACATTTTGGTGATTTTATGGAAAGTATATATGGCAACGATTGGTTTAAGCAGAATCTGTGGTATGTGCGAGGGCGCGATGGAAACACCGAGAGAGATCCGTTGCTCTGGCAGCAACGGATCAAGATGGTGGACTTGGAATAAATTATGGTATATATACTGAAGTGTTCGAGTATTATTTGATGGAAAAGAAAGGGCTACAATAGGTACCTCCATTCTATTAATATTTAAACAGCAAGTACTTATGAAAGTCAGCTGGTTGTTTTTCAAAGTTTATTATAATTTTTGAAAACTACTTTGTTGCTCACTAACTGTTACTCATATTTATAGTCTAATACCCGTGCCTTTGTATTCAATGTTTTAACAGATAACACTTTCACACATCGTGAACAATAAAGTATTAATCCATCTCTTACAATACTAGAAACCCCACAGTATCAGACATCAAGCTATTTGTGGGCACAAATCTGAACGGACTGTAACAAAGCATGTAGACAAGATAGATCTGTGATGGTTTCAGAGACAATGCCATAGTTGCGGCTGACACGATATCTTGCTATTGTGGAGCCATTGTGAACCGGTGCCTCTTGTTGCATCATTGAATAGACAAATCGCTGCTGAAATACTGGATATTACATAACTATTTTATTATTATCGCCTCGGTGGCGTAGAGGGCGCAAGCTCGATCCCCAGGTCAGGCAAGTGTTAAATATTGGATTTTTCCATTAGGAATTATCTCAATAACTGTCTGGAGTCTGGAACTGTGCCCGGTAGATGGCAATAGGCTCGCACCCTATTACAAGGGACCAATAACATACTGGCGAAATGTGGGTGTTATCTACTATGGGACTGAGTCCTGGGTACGCCTCTGCCTACCCCTTCGGGAAAAAGGCGTGAATGTATGTTTTATGTTATGTTTTATTTTATTATTACTATTATTATTTTATTGTTATATTTATGGCGGTTGGCCCGGTCAGCCGTTAGTGCTCTGGCCTTCTGAACCACAGGTTCCGGGTTCAATTTTGCAAGGTCAAACATTTGTGCGCATGAACATAAGCGTATAATAAGTTTTTAGTTCTGATTTTTAGTGCCAAAAACAACATAAACTGCACCGCCCTCCCATATTCTTGTTCCCTAGAACACCCTGAACCCTGAAGAAGTACCCTGTACTACTCCTAAGAAGTACCCTGTACTACTCCTAAGTAGTACAGGGTACTTTTATCTCGATATTCCCACGGTAACAAAGACTGCGCGAGTGAAACCGCGTGACACAGCTATCACACAGCTATGATGTTACTACATCATTATAATTAATGTTAGACAAAATGCTGCAGATGTCTTCTGAAGACAATAGGCTGAACGAGACAGTATCGTAGGTACACTATTGTTGCCACCGACAATAAATGTAAACGGAAATGGCCTGGACCTGATCACAATCGTGGTTTCAGTTTTCCTTTAAACTGGACTATTGATACCTAACAATATTGCAATTGAATACAAGTATTACATAAATTACGAACATTAAGTTGGGCCGACATCATTTCCCATACAAACTTTGAAGAACCAATGACGATGATACAAGAGATATAATTCCTTCATTAGTGTTTTATTTTATGAAACAACTAATTATAAGTCGCCTTATATCTAGTTATACTACAAACTGCGAATAGGTGTTTAAAGTCTTTTCTTAACAATTGCATAGTTTAACTGGATAAATGCCACTTTATAGTTAATTGGTTGTTCCTTAAAATAAAACACAAATGAAGATATTACATCTCTTCTTGAGAATGAAATGAGGTTGGCCCAACCATTTTAATAATGTAGACAAATTGCATTCCCAACCAGTTGCAGTGTGATTTTTTGGGATTCCTTTTCAAAGCAAATGTTACAACGGATAACAGTGTGACACGGTTAAATTTTATTTTCAAATAAATGTTGCAACGGGTAACAGTGTGACTCGATGGGATTTTATTTCAAAATGTCACAACTGGTAACAGTCAAGTGTAACTCGATGGGAATAATTAAAACAAATGTTGCAACGAGTAACAATGTGACATGATGGGAAAAAATTCCAACGTGTCCCAGTGTAACTTGTTTACTAAAACCCGTTGTGAACTTATTAATATTATAACATGTATTACTGTGAAGAAAAATAAATGTTGCCACGGATAATAGTGTGACTCGATGGGATTTTATTTCAAAATGTCACAACTGGTAACAGTGTAACTCGATGGGAATGTTTCTTTTTTTTTAATAATTCTACAATGGGGGAAAAAACCGTGTCACAGTGTACTAACTCATTTACTATAATAACCCGTTGGGAACTTATATAAAAGGCGTTCTTGTGAAGAAACCGTCAGTTTCAAAACTAGGTAACTCTAGTTTTACAAACATAATAAATCTCTAGCATAAAACCACTTAGCAAATAGGTTAATTGTGTTTCCTTTAACATTTTCTTCTCCTTCTCTTTTAAAATTAGGTTACATGTTAGATGTCTAAACTTAATATTATATTGCCTGTGTCAAATCGTCCTAATGGGTCAGGTGTGCGAGGTTTCATAGGAGTTTTTTTATATAAAAAATTCTAAAATTCGTTCGGCGCGTTCGACTCGGTTAGATGTGCGTCCACCTTAAGACAGAATAGATTTTTATTTTGGTTTCAAATGGATAAATTCTAAGAAACTAATTTTACTGGTTAACGTTAATCTATGTTAAACCGTTTGTTAAAAGTTATGCAAAGCATAGGTACTTATAACATGCATAAATGTAGTCAAATCAACGACTGAACAGCAAACTCCCTCTCGACTTAACGTCGTATTAATTTCAAACCAATTTCCAACTCCAAATAACTTTCTCTAAGCGGCAATAAAGCATCCTGGGTGGAAACGTGACATGTTGTACCTACATAATATTATACCTACTCAAGTACCTCCACACGTCATTTCCGTTGCTGGCAAGTGAGCGGGTGCCGGAACATGCAAGTTTGTACTGGCAACATTGGGTGCATTGTCGCCAAAGTTTCTGCTGGCATTTTGTTTGTATTGTTCTAGTTGAATTCATCGGTATTGTTATTGCGGGAATAATAGTTGTCCACTTTGATACTTCATTTGTAAACTGTGTGTTCTCTAAAGTTAACCTCGTATCAAAACATCACCACCAATTACCGGCCATATAAGACTCAATAACTTTTACATGTGTGAGGGTGCCAAGCTCAGTGCAAAGCTACCGACTTAATAGATCGATTGTCCACTTTATTGTACACTTTACAGAAAAACAGATGAAGAAAATACAGTTAATCTTAGAGCAGTGAATGAAAGAAATATCTTTCATTCACTGCTTATGCCCGCTGAATCTAGAAATTTCGAGATGTGATAAAATAATCGATTCGAAGTGTCAAATATCTGGGAAGAAACGAAGAAATCAAAGGGAAAGTTTTATAGCTGTATTCAACCTGATATTCCGTGTAAGCCATGGTTCTTCCGTTTTAAGCTCAATAAGATATCCACATCAGTTCTTATCAGAATGCGGCTTGGCCATACGTGTACTCCTGCTCATCTCGCCAGATTACGCATTGTAGACAGTGCATATTGTCAATGTGGCTTGGACGTCGGGGATTTGAATCACATTTTCTTTTCCTGCCCCAATCACGACCATTCCTGGCTATATACTCAATTGATATCCATGGACATACCACTTCCGACTAACATAAATATTTTGTTATCATCTCTAAATCCTTCAATATATAAATTATTAGCTAATTTTATTATAATGAATGATATTAAAATTTAAATATTATGTATGTATATTTATATAATTATATTTAATGACTATAATATGCTTATTCTCCTGATCCTTAATCCTTTCCAAATTTATTCGAACTTAGATTTATTTATTTTTTCGCGATAAATGTTTCCTCCTTTTTACTACATACTAGTGGCAAAATACACAAGCCGTGTGTTGCTAACATATAAAGAAAAAAAAAAGTGTCAAATTTCGAGAAGATCATGTCGTGCATGCTAGCGTATGTAGACTGTAGATAAAACGCACCACAGATGAAAAAATCATGTAACGTCGTTATTTGGTTATATAAAGTGGTTATGTTTGAAGTTAATAACGTTACATATCGTATACGGACTGAGGTCAACAAAATTTGTCAACTCATGCGAGAGAAATGTCTTGACAAATAATACGCATCAACCCCGCTGGGACTCAAGTGGATCTTTTGAGCCTAAGGTCATACTCATCTAGATCAACTGTTTGCATATCATCATATTCTCTGCTTGGAAGTCCATTCCTAGACATAGGCCTCCCCAGAAGGGGGAGTTGTTGCCAATACTTGTCACGCTTTGCAGACGGGTAGTTGAACACATTTCGATGATTTTACGCAAAAGACGCTGCTGCCTGTCCTCTGGTTCTGACAACCCTTAGCCGGCTCTTACGGCAACCACGGATAGAGAGCATGTGGGGTGGTGCTATATTTTAATGCCATAAATGGCATTAGCTAACAGACAACAACTAGCAACAGTCAGCAACTAGCAGACGGGCCGCCTGATAATGAGCGGTTACCGCCGAGTATGGGTAACTGCAACACCACATACTCGTATATTGCCAGTTTGACCCTTCAAGACTCACCCTCCTTTTCAAGACTATAATTCTATAAAGCGCAAGAATAAAAATTAAAAAGCCTTATCTATCTATAATAAATAACTGTAGCAACGGGCCATACAAGTATTTGAAAAATAAGTTTTTTGGCTACGAGTTAGAAAACGTTATTAATCACTAGAAACACTTTACTCGCTCGAATGCTTTATTGATGGATTGAATTAATGACTATACTAAATTGAAAGACCACATGTGTTGGAAGATCGGTTTGTAATAAAAAAAATTTAACGAAATAAATCATCGCTCGTATTCATTACAATACGAATTAGAATATAGATATAGTTAGAATATAGTTATTAGAATTTAATATATTTGAATCATTTCAATAAATTATTGAATATAATAAAATAATTCAAATATCCAGACTAATAATGCGTAAATGTTCGTTACCTCTTCACGTCAAAACTAATGAATAGATTGGGTTAAAATGGTGGCATTTACCAATTCATAGACATCAGAGTCATTCTAACCTGTACGTGGTTGCATACACCCTGCTGAAATACAAATGTGAGTCTTGCAAACTCCAGCTGTAATATCCTTCTGGGAAATGGTCTTTACCTTGTAGACTTGCAGCCGGCCCGGTTATGGACCAGTAATTGCTGTGGGTCATGCCGGTTAGGTGGAGAGAGTAGTGTAGGCTATAGGCATGCATGCATTTACTAAATTACGCCCAGGCGGTGCAGCATACGTCTAGAGACTTAACTTTTCGCCACGAGCGCAAATGCCGTGGTCTTCCGCCCCTGTTGTCGGCACGACGGCACTGTAATTCGATTTTTACCGTGACGGCGGAGGCGAAACACCGCGTTGCTCGAAGGCCCTATGCTACTTCCAGTATAAATATTTTCTTTCAATTTTTGCGGGGTGAGGTACATCACATATTTCAGGATAATAATAAATGCAGTAAATGATATGTGCATGAAATAGTTTTTTCACTCCTCTGGCTCAAAAAGTCCGTCATTGTTGCGTATATTGGACTCAACTAACTTTTAAGCCCGCTAAACGTTAACATCCTCTAGGGAATAAAGTAAATTTCTTTTGAATTTTGTCTGTTACAAACGAGATTATATTTATTGTCGTATAGGATATTAGTCAAAATGTTTTGATGAAAATAATCTTCTTACAATCATAACGAAATGCTCTACTTTTACGCACGGCGCTATCCCATTATAACTCGGTTTCTATTTACTAAAACTACCTCGCATACAATGGGGCTCTTTATTCCTTGTGTAACAATCTTCTTTTGAATGATCTATTTAGAAAGCAAATCCTTGCGATGATATTTTCAGTGCTATAATCTTATATTCAAATAGTGGGCATCTCATACATTTCGATACAGAAAATATTTCTTTGCTCATATGGTTCGTTTTATAACGTCCCTATTCCGTTCCTACCGTTCCGTTAATAAATTATGTAAACAAACAAACAATAAATTAACCAATCGCAACATTTTAACTGTAAGGATATTAGGATGTTAAATTTTGAGAAAATATTGCTAAATGCACGCTGCATCGTAACTGTAAAATATGCACTTGGAAGTGCAATAATTTATCTATTAACTCTGTTTATTTCGTAGCGTACAATTTTCTCTCGGAGCGGTTCGTAAAAATATCACCCCTGGCCTCTTATTTCCTTGGCTAAAGCACTCTTGTTGCAAGTTGAATGGGAAATTATTGTATCAACTTCTGTAACGCTTTATTGCCTTATTTAAAATGTAATTGTGTAATGTCGGGATTGAAATTGGTATCAATGTTGGAAAAAAATGCTTGCGTTGGAAAAGATCCAGTCGGATTCCATGATAGTATATGTTGATAACGAACATTAAAAGCCAAGTGCAACAAAATGTAGGCTCCAAACACGTCTCAGTTAAATATTTAAGCGCGGCTGAGTGCATGTTTACTTATGTACAACTTTAAACATGACCCATCGAAGAACATAAAGGTGCCCCTTCATTAGCGTGAATAAAGATACGTTTTGTGAAGACTGTTCTAAGCTTAAAAGCCTCTACACACGACATAATATTTTATCAGCGCTAAAGACGCGCGTTGCATTAACGAAAAATAGAAGACTGGGCCAAGCACTGGACTAGTAATCTTATCTATAGGCATTTTATCTCCGGTACATATGGCAAATCTTATACTTTTTTTATAGATATCTCTCAAATTCGATAAGATCGCATAACATCGTGCGTTTTACCCGAAGGTGTAGGCAGAGGCACAAAATAACAAGTGTTATTTTGTGGCAGAGCTACTTACACCTTGAAAAAAAGCAACCTGAATTTTTTGAGATTGAAACTCAAAAAGGTGCGTTTATTAGCTTAGTTTGACTTAAGTTTGCGTTAATTTTTAAACACAGACTGTTGAACTCCATTTAATTGTTTCGTTTGGTTTATTAATATCAGTTTTGATTACGAGTAACAACCTAATGATCTACACATATAAAGATTTTTTTTTATGATAGTGAGTACAAGACGAGCAAATCAAGTGCCTGATGGTAAGCATCATGATTGCCCATATGAGACACAGTGCCACCCAGTGTTTTAAAATTCAAAATCCTGCGCGGCACTGCACTGCGCCTGTCACCCTGAGATATAAGTTGTTGAACATATTCATGCCCAGTACTTTCGCTGGTAACATTGCTCTTCAGACCGGAACACAGTAATGTTTGCATATTACTGCTTGGCGGATGAATAACTGGCAAAGGTGTGGTACTTCCCCAGGCGGCCCCCTGCTAAAGAGGCCTACCACTACTAAAGATACAAATAAACCTTTTTTGTGTTCGATGACTTTTTGTTCAGTAGGTCACATACTTCAGAAGTGTTCCCATAAAGATTTTATCGAAACAGATTCAGTATTTTTTGAAAAAATTAAAAGAAGCATTTTTTAGTATAAGTTTGTACTGTACATAATATTATTTTACCTAATATGTATGATGTATGACTACAGCTGTTACCCGCGACTTCGTCTGCGTAACATTTAAGGGTTTTAATTTTTTTAACGAAACTTTAATCATTTTTCTTTAAAACAATAACTTTAGTAACTCTTATGACAGCAACTATCTACCAGTCTTTTCAGATATTTGTAGCAAAAAATACGGACAGACAAAAAAATATTAAATTGTATTTTTGTTATAAGTACCTATCGTATTTGGTTTCATATGTACGATTATTTAGTAAAAACCTGTATTTTAATATTACAAACAGGCACTTTTGTATTTTGTATATTATATTTGTATAGATAGGTTAGTGTAGAAGTCGGTTATAGTTTTTATAAAAAAATAATACAATTATTAAAGATCAAGAGTTGAAACTTGAAAAGGTGGAAAATTAAGTATGCCCCACCAGTGGGGCGGCTTGGTGGGGCAGGGTGGAAAAATCCAATAATATCTATCTAATAATGAAAACAGCCGCTGTAAAGCTTTAATATTGTATCGCGTTTTACAAAGAGGGAAACCTCAACAATTGAAATTTCATTACTGGTGCCACGGCTTCCCTTTGTATATCGAAATTAGTCTCTAAGGGTTTGCCTATAGACCCGTCGAAAAATAAGTAACTTTAAACAAAATCTACTCGTAATAGGTAGACAACTCCTTAGTTATATTTTTGTACTAGATAATTCATTTGTTAATGTCCGCTGTCAATTTGCATAAAAATATCTTTTTAAAGTTTAAGACCAAATGTGCTTAATTTTCTTGACATTGTGTCAGATCGCCAATTATTTTTCACGTATCGTTATTTCACTCGTAGTTTTGTTATAATTTGTATTTAGGGTTCCGTAACTCAAAAGGAAATAAAGGAACCCTTATTGGATCACTTTGTTATCCGTCTGTCAAGACTATTTCACGGTATTATAAAATTAGGCAACTAACAGATATAGCCACGGCGAGATTAGTGTACCTACTTTGCATATTTCCATAGCTTGATGTCTTATGGGATTCTGTTGTGGGGGTCAGCTGCAGATATAGAAACTATCTTTATACTACAAAAACGTGCGATTCGTGCCATCGATGAGATGCGTCCACGCGAATCCTTGAGGGAATTATTTAAAGAAATAAACATACTGACCCTACCATCCTTATACATTTATGAGAACATCGTGTATGTGCGTAAAAATTTACATAAATTCAAATTAAATAGTGACCTTCATAATTTTAATACTAGGAATAAAGACAAAATAGCTGTACCTAGCTTTAGATTATCTAAAACAAATAAAAAGACATTCTTAGGAAATTGTGTACGTTTCTATAATAAAATCCCAAAAGAGATAACTGGGCTCTCAGAGGGTAAATTCAAAACATAAATAAAATCTACTTTACTAAAGAAGGCTTATTATTAAGTCAACCAGTACACAGAGGACAAAGATGCCCGGAAACTTCTGCATAGCCGCCTCGCGGCACCTTCAAAGAAAACGAATGTAACCAAACCAAATATTGTAAAACTATCTGTTGAAAAAATTAAGTCCTACAAGTTTCTTGTGCGTTCTTCTTGTAGAGGTATCTTTCCGAACGCACAGTAGACTCAGTACTGTTTATCTTCATTGACGTGCAAAAGTGTCAGATTATGACCTATTTGAATAAATCTGTTTGAATTTGAGTTTAGAACGTCTACGTTTGTGGCTGTAAAAAAATCATACTTCTTAGTTAACGCAATCAAAAGTTATGGCCATTTTACTGCATATTTCCATACTTTGCGCAAAGGACAAACAGATGGCGCTGTATATTCTTGGTATCTTTTTTTATGATAGTGAGTAACAAGACGAGCAAATCAGGTGCCTGATGGTAAGCATCATGATTGCCCATATCAGACACAGTGCCACCCAGTGTTTTAAAAATTCAAAATTCTGCGCGGCACTTCACCTGTCACCCTGAGATATTAGTTGTTGAATCTCGTCATGCCCAGTAATTTCGTTGGTAACATTGTCCTTATTTCATTGGATTAGCTATATTTAAATCTATAGTATCTGGACAATTCCCATTTGTCAATTTAGTGGAAACTTTATCCGTAAAGCACTGCGTCTGTAGAAGCAACATTCGTCTCTTGTGATTGTAGAGCTAAAGTTTACACAGCGCCAGAGTTTCAGTATATTTGCCTAAAGACGGCTTGATTAAAGACCGCTTCGACACGGCAACTATTCGAAACGACCCCGCTTCGTGTCAGCTCGCAGATAAATGCACTAGTAGGAAGGCGCCGATTGCGCATGGTGAGACTGGGACAAATGTTCTAAAATAATTTATATTCTACAACGAGGTGCAAAAAGGTGAAGTAATACTTAAGGGGTTGCATCTACCTATCAATATGAATAACTTTCAATAGAAAGAATTGTGTAATTCGCAATTAAAATGAAACCATTTTGTATGTGAAGTCGATACGTTTTTACGTAAATTTTACAATTTTTGTATACCTATTATATATACCTATTAGATAGATAGATAGATTAACTTTTTATTATTACACTACAAACATGAAACTTTAAATTTAAAATACAATTATAACAAATAATGTAACAATTGGCGGTCTTATCGCTAAGAGCGATCTCTTTCAGACAACCGTGCTGAGAGAGGAGAGTACACTAATCACATTTGACCTATTATATTATATTTTTATTATACATTTTGCAAGTGGTTTATTGTGATGGGTACTTTCTTAAGTATTATAACATTATTTTGTAACTCGTTGCTTGTAAAGGTAAATAAAAGACAGTTTTCAAATTGCTTTCTGATTCATGCCCTTTATTAATGTTAATGATTGTTGCTATCTAGGAGCTATCTAGATGTGTATTAGCCAAGTCTAAGCTATCTACGAACAAAATCCATATTCTGCATTAAAGAGGTAATTCGTTATTCCCCGATTTTCATTGAAATCAAAGAAGTTGAAATGCCCTCAAATTACAAAGTTGACAAAGTTCGTTCCTTCCAAGTTGATTATTCGAATAATTTCGTCCACCAACTCAATTCCACGGCCAATCACAACAAAAACAATTTTCAAATCTAAAACAAGTTTAAATCTGTATCTTTCGCTCATTAAAGAAACCCACCGCCGCTCTAATCGAGTTACCCGAGGGCTGGTGAAGCGAGAAACTGAATTATAATACTAATGAACCCTTTGCGACGTTAACACATCGATTTTCATCGCGATGATAATTTCTATTGAATTGGATACTTATATCATACTTCTTTGTACTATTTAATTATCTATTACGACTGCCTCGGTGATGTACTGGTTCGCAGACGCTACTGCCGAACATGAGGACCCAGGTTCGATCCTCAGGTCAGACAAAAATGTTTTTAAATTTTCCGATTAGGAATTTTCCCAATAACAGCCTGGAGTCTTGAACTGTGCCTGTTAGGCGATAAGCTCGCCCCCCATTATATGGGACTAAAAACATAATTGGCGAAGTATGGGTATACCTAATACGGGTCCTGGGTACACCTATAAATGAAAAAAGGCGCGATGTTATGTTATATTAAACCTACAAACACCATAATCATTATTTTCACGGTCACGTTCACCTGGTTAAAGTCGAATCTCTGAAGCCACAAGAACAATATGCCCGTATCGCCAGTTTTTGAGGAGCTAAATCAAAAGGCGCTATTTCAAAGGATTAAAAAGATAGGCATGCTTAATTCGTGACAAAACTTTTGTGAATTTACTCATTCGTCTCGCACGTATGAGAATATCTTTGCAAGTCTATTCAGAAAATATGAATTTTCCTTTCATAGTAGTCTATTTATGGTAACGATCAAATAAAATGTGAGAGATATTTGAGAAATATTCCCGCACCTTCCTAAAGATATTAAAGGAATACCTCTAAATAGGGTTAGTATATTCTTTTTGCACTTCAGTAAGTAAAAATGAATGGAGATAGAAAATCTTAAGACGGCGAGCTCTAAGGAGATCGTTTCGTTACAAAGTACCGTCATTTAATATCTATAGCTTGATATAAGACAGGGTTTTCAGTGAGTATATTATAAAATCTTAAATGACTCACTGACTGACATGTAACGCAGAGCCCTAACCACTGATCCTAGAGACTTGAAACTTGGAATGTAGGTTTTTTTCGTTGTCTGTACGTGTGCAAAGAAAGGATTTTAAAATTTCACATTCTAAGGGATCTAAAAAGCCTTCAAAGTTTTGCTATAAAACACCCATAATTCATTATTACAAGTGGGCAAAGCCGCTGTTCTTATACTAGGTTTTTTTATATTTCTTGTCAGAACCATTACGATTGTGTATACCTCTACATACGTACTTTGACTTCCTCTGTGGCGTAGAGGGCGTATGCTCGACTGCCAATCAAGAGGTCCCGGGTCCCCCTATTACATGGGACCAATAACATACTGGCGAAATGTGGGTGTATCTACTATGGGACTGAGTCCTGGGTACACCTCTGAATACCCCTTCGCGAAAAAAGGCGTGAATGTATGTTATACGTACTTTGAATATATAACACTAAAGGATGGCTCTACGCTACTTTCAGTACTTATTTTTATCTGTAAATTTTCGCGGGGGGTGAAGTAAACAGGTACAGCACACATTTTTTTTATGATAGTAATTAGGTAACGAAAGGAGCAAATCAGGTGCCTGATGGTAAGTATCATCATTGCCCATATCAGACGCAGTGTTTTAAAATTCAAAATTCTGCGAGGCACTGCACTGCGCCTGTCACCCTGAGATATTAGTAAGTAGTGAAACTCGCCATGCCCAGTTGTCCTTCAGACCGGAGTAATGTGCAAACATTACTGCTTGGCGGATGCATAACTGGCAAAGGTATGGTACTTCCCCAGCCGGCCCCCTGCAAAAGGCCTACCACTACTAAATTAAACTAACTTTACTTTAATTAGTTTAATAAACTTTAATATATGTAACTGGCATGAATAACTGGCAAAGGTGTGCTTACATAATCTGCGTGATTATACAAATTAAGTAAACCTATTATAGATATTCTTTGATAAAGTCGTTATATGGTCTACTGCGCACCATATATGGCCAGCAGAAGATACCTTACGATGACCTTTCCATATAGTGCTATTTGATGTATTATTCCATATTCAAAGCATACGCAAATTGATGTAGGTACAAGGGCGTCGCCAAGGGGGGGCAGAATAGAGAATCGAAAAAAATTAGCCTTTATGGTCAATGATGACATTCAAGTGCCGCCATACGATAGGCACGTATTTTTAAAATATAGAACCATCTGGGCAATATTTCATAAAAAAAAATAATCTCCAAATTGAAAAAATCTACAAAATTGTAGGATTGTAAGGCTTTTCTGTTTCATAGAAAGTTGTAATTGTAAATTGTATACAGGCAAATACCTGTTGTATACCTACCGTCTACCCAAATGGGGAATTTGGGTAGAAATTCCTTGACTAGCCCCCCCCTTGATCATCGGCTGGCGAAGCACTTGTATAGGTAGATACGCAATAAAAAGAGATAATCTCTATTTATAAATATCGAAGTCATAATGGCCAGCACACTCGCTCATTAACGTCCAGCCAGCTTGGACCTGGAGAGCTCAGAATTTACACAAAAGGTTCCATTATTATGTAAACATTAAAATTGTAAATAATTCACGATATTCCTACTGGGAACGGTAACCGCAGAGCACGACATGTAGTATTCATTCATTTATATGAATATTATTATTTAACTGTGATCTTATAACGTACGTACGAGTATTATTATTATCCAGGAAATTATCAAGTATCTACGGATATTCGCAATATCTCAGTTTATCGTGTTCGTGAAGGAAACCAATAACTTTAAATAATAGTATTATTTATTGACTAATCAAACCAGTGAATCATGAAGAGAAGACCGGTCCTTGTATCTGTCAAAACTTACGTATCTCAATGTAAATGAAGTTATCGCTAAATTGATAAATCACTGTCGGACTTGGTCGAAATTATTATACAAATATTTCTCGAAATAGATTGAATTTACCTTTCACTTGTATGTTATTGTTAAGTTTTATCTAAGGGCGAATTTCACAGAGTTTAAACTATTTAACGGACGTTTATGTATCTGTTTGATTTGATTAAGATAATAAGCACCTTTAAAACGGACGTTTAAGAGCGTACACCGCCAAATATCGTTTTATTTTGTATGTATGTCCCACTTTACTGGAGTGATTAAACTGGAGTAAATTAAGAGTTAACTGGAAAGACGACACCTTAGCAGTTTGTACACAATATTATGGACAATTAACTTAATCGATGTTTTGTATTTATATCCTGATATTTTGAAGATGAAGTAAACTGTGCGCCAATTATTTAATTTTTGATCATTAACCCTTCATTTTTATATAGAGAACGTCTAGTCAAGCGAGAAAAACTGGTTTTTTTTATTTCGCTATGAAAATAACTGAGAGTTTGAAAGATAAACAAAAATAACAGGGACATATTTTCACTTCACTATAAAAATATCAGGGTATAAATTTATAGAATGGATTAATTTTATTCGGAGGACACAGAGGAATACAAAACATCGATTTGGAATTTGTTTGATAAGATTGTATAAAACTTTTCGTAGCTAGGATTGTGGCACATTCGTAATAGCTGGCGTATTCTCTTAAACGGACCTTTATCTATTTGCTAGGATTATCCCGTTTAAACAGGACGTTTAAACATGGTGAACACCAGCCTAAGTTAACTAATATTGTTTCAGGGCGTTCCTGAGGATCATATGCGTGTGTTGCCCGAGAAAGTTGCGACGCAAGTATCAACCGCAACTGAGATTCAATAAACAGTCTCAGGTAAATTATACTGTTCCACAATACGCCTGTGTTTACATCTTCAGGGCCTCGTTTAATCTTGCGGTTGGTTTACGCTGAATCGCTACCACTGCTATTTGTTTTGCGCTGTTGACGTTATTGTTTTTGAGATTGGTCCTATATTATATATTAGATGTTATTGTATATTATATGTTTATAGATAGTATTTTTTTTATTTTAAAGCGTTATGAACTCAGATTAATATAAAGGCACCGAGCTCACTCCGCGACCTGGTACCGCACTACCTAAAAACAAAAGCTTTGAATTTTGCAGTAACTTTCTAAATATAGTGTGCGTAACACAATGCTAGTGTGCGTAGAAAAACAATTTGCAAGGAGTGCCAGTGTGCGTGAAAACTTGTGTTGGACAAGTTCTGGTTGATTTGGGTGTAGTTTAAATTGCCGCATGGAGTATGACAGCGGGATCTAGTCGCGAGCGACGGATTCCTATATCAATCATCTAAGGGTTAGAAGTTTGGAACAGTTTTTTTAGTTACAGTAGAAACCACACTAATGTAATATCTTCAACGTTTTTCCTTTGTTATATTTAGTATAATAATTTATTACGATTAGTTTTAACAGCTTTTTAAATATATTTTGTATATTTCCTTTACTTTCAGTTGCGTACAACACGGCGTTATTATTCTGCGAGCGAACTGCAACTGCAGGGCATACAGCAAATCAGACATAATTCCTGCGAACAGACATACATATAGCGAATTTGCAACACTTTTATAAAATTGCCCCCGATTTCTTATCCAAGTGCCTTTTCTAAATTGTGGGTACAATCTCCTAATTCTTTGCAAATGAAAATCCTGCAAAATGAAGTATTAAATACATACATAATATGAAGCTCGATGCATAGTTAAATATTAGTCACCGTTGTGTCTTCATCCAGATCGTAATTATAGATAGAGAGGTACGTGTGATTATGTACCTATATAAAGCACGTATTGCACTGTCATTTGTGTGCGCTCTTGGCGTGAAAACTCCCGCAATTCTTGTCTGCATCTGAAGCAATATCTATTAATGTTAAGCTTTCCCGCTCCTCCTCACTTCAATCAGTATATTTGCATGAGTTGTCCAATATATAACATTAAAAAGCTCAAAACATCTCTTGCCCCACACACTTAAGATGTAAAATCATTCACCATCAAAAATGTATCACAATGTGGCGTAATATACGTTTTGCATGACTCGATTACTGAATCGGTTGTTTCAATTCATTTACGTCTAAATTTTGATCTGTCCCCTGTTATTGATGTTGTTTGACGTTTTACCACTCTGCCACGCAAGCCAAATGCACGCTACCTTTGCTTAACCTCAAATTCCGATTTAATGGAAGGATAGGTAAAATAAAAACCCATCTATATTCTCGATAAAAGCTTACCGTTTTCATTTTTCATGATGAACGCGAATTTCTATTTCATTTGAAATAATTTCCATTTTCCAATAGGTTTGACAGTCTACCTACCCACACTCCCGAAAGCAATCGAGATTGGGGCAGTCTGTCTCTTGAATTAATTCTCGCTGTATTGATTCAGGTTGCCGTTTTTGTCGCTCTTATTATAAATCTGTGATTACTCTTGCAGATTTAGATTCAATTTCTATTGTTTTCGGAAGACTAACACCGGATTAGGTTACATTAGCAGCTGTAAAATATAAACTCCAACCCAATTGTAATGAGTTGTTTTTATTCGATTCGCAGTATCCAGTGTCGACGATGATGTACTCGTCGGTGTCACAGCACGAGATGTGTCGATTGTGACATCAGGCCCGCGCGGGCACGTTCCGAGGCCCGCGCGGTCGTTGTTCTTGATGCAAAGAGCGCCGCTCGCTCCGCTCCAGACGAGCCGGGGCAAGTGGCGAGCGAGGCTGCGACACCTTCCGAATGCGCAACATAGAGCTCGCATCCTTCGACGAGCTGCCCCCCTGCGTCGAGCGACACCTCTGCTGTCAAGACTCCGAGTCCGTCAGTGAAGTGAGCCTGGACAGTGAGAGCAGAAACCCTTCCATTAAACGTAACGGCAAAAAACGTGTAACATACCAAACCAAAGCCGAAGTGATCTCAAGTTAGGCATAGATTTCTAGTCATGTTCATGATTAAAATTCGATCAGGAGCTGTGATTTATTAACGTGTATAGTGTAGTATTTATATAATACATGTGTACATAAATTAATTGTATTAAAAGACATGAGAGATGCGTACTCTTAGCTCAGTACGTCATTATCATATTGTCAACTAGCTACACTGTTAACTCGACAGATTGTACTATACTTTTGTATATATAACACTAGGGAAATGTCATCGCAAGGCCCATACACGATATCAAAAACTATTTCACTCTTAACCAGTGAACGGAAAATACTTGGAAGTATTCCTAGCGCTTGAAAATGACCCAATACTGATTATGCTGCGCATGCCGATTATGCTGTGTACAGTGAACGGAAAAAATATGTATTTGTTACAAGATTTCATTGTTACCATGTTTACTATGCTTTGTTTAGCAACACAGCAACAATGAGATCTTAGTCAATTAGCGCCGAGCGATGACTAAAGCAGCCAATAATTACTTCGTAATGGATAAAGAGGACAAGCTAAGCTGTTCAAAGAAAATAAACGTCGTAGGCCCGTATAATCCATGACATTTGTTCGAAGGAATCTTTTTATGTTTTTTTCCATTTACTGCTCTCAACGGCTGACATAAGGTTTACAGCATTTGTTTGCATGATTATATTAATGTGTCTGTTTACCCCACCCCCCCCGCAAAAGTTCCAAAAATATACGTCGTTTAGCATGTTAAAAATCCCTTTTTTTGGGATTTTTTCCTTTACTTGTGATATAAAATTTTGCTTCTTGTCAAATTTCTAGATGCTAAGCCAACGGGAAGTACCCCGTTGGCTTAGTAGTAATGAGAATGCATATAGACCTAAATTTAGGTTGGGCCTTACGAGGCTAGAGGTTTAAAGCCCGTTGCACAAAATATGGAAATGTGCGGTAAATTTTCCGTAGACTGAAAAAACTCTTTTGTAATAATATGTAACTCAAAATTTGGTTACTAGTCATCTAAAAAAAAATGGCAACGTAACTGCTGTTCTTAGTAGACAAACAGCTAAAAAAAGCATAAACTGGTTTACATGTAATCATTCTTTTTTTAAGAGTTGTCATAATCTTCATTCATAACTCAACTACTTTTGTTAATTAATAGGTTGTTGGGAAAGTAATTTCTTTTTTTTTGTGGAAATGAAAGACAGTTTTCGTATAATAAACAAATACTTTATTAAATTATATATTGGCCGTTCTGCTCCATTCTGGTCCATCTTTCTGGTAGTAGCATAATTCCACGCTCATAAAACTTTTGGTCTTTGCTGGCAAAAAACTGTCGGGAAAAAACGAAATTACTTTCCGAACAACCCAATAGGTTTTTTGAGTGTATCTTTTGATTGCGTTGATTTAGTAGTTTGATTTATTTACAGCTGCAAGCTACCGTAGATTCGAGTTGTTAATATGAGACAGACACTCAAACGGACAGATAGACGGACAACAAAGAGATCCTATAAGGGTTCCTCTTTCCTTTTGAGGTACGGAACTTAACGGAGAATATGTACTAGAAGTAGCGTTGGGTCATACCTTAGTAGCTTCCATAGGTATATAATCAAAGGATACAGACGATAAACCACTGAGTTAACCAATGCTAGCATTCGTTGTTCTCAATATGTACACATAAATGATGTCTAGAAGCGCTCAAAACGACCCTTTGAGCACCGACAAGGCTCGCAGCTCACGGTTGAGCGACTCGAACCGGGTGGATAAACAAGTTCATAAGCTCACATTTCGAGTGCCTGTGGTTTGAGATTTTAGCATCTATCTCTGTCTAGCATATGTACATAATAAGGGAAGACAAACGCTTCTATATTGTAAAATACTCACTGGTACAGAAATTATAACGTTATTACATATTTAAAAATGTGTTGCGATTTATATTATGAATACTCTAGTTTTCGTTTATATATTATGTAATACTGTTATTTTGTAATAAAATAGATTATTTATTATTCAAACATTGTTAAATATATTGCGATAATTTTAAAGGTCTAAGTATTCCTTCCATCTGTAATTCATCTGTATTCATATTGCTAATGTACAGTCGAGTTCTTAATTGGAGGTGTAGTTTAAAACGAAATTAATTGCAATTCTAGTCACTGAATACACTCGTGACACATAAACTAACAAGTCCGTTTTTTGTATAATTAATAATCCAAAGAGTTCCAGAACAGAGAATGTCATCCCAGTACGTTACGGAAGAAATAGCTCCGATTAGCCTTCAGTATGTGTGTGACGACTACACAGATTTGCAATTAAACCATATAATAACATGAAATGCAATATAGCCGATTTCATTTTCATGAAATTTTATTTGTCTATTGTGGCGGAAATAATATGAAATGTGAAATAATAGGTATGTTGTTCTCTGCTGATATAAGACCAGTTTTAGTTGTTATTATAATCCTCGTTCAGTGATGTTTGAATACTTTGATTGTGTTACACGGAAATCTTAGCTTATCTGTTTCCAGTGGCGGCCTAAGTCAGACTGAGAGAGTGTTTGCTCATAACTTCCGTTTACATCTATGACATCAAAATAAAACTCTAACTGTATGGCTTAGTGCTGACACCATAAACCTTAAAATATGGCTGACTCGCGTTCGTAAGAGATATTTTACCTCTAAATTATCTGTCTCCAATTTCAAATTCGATTGTACCTAGATGCCTGTAAAATACAATTGTATATTATATCGTAGTAGAATTATTACAATTTACCTGCTATGTTACATATTAAAACAGATACCTCCCTGTCTAGTCTGGTCATGGTCATCATCATAATCATCATCATCATCATCATCATCATCATATCAGCCCTAGGACGTCCACTGCTATACTAAGGCTTCCCGCATAGATTTCCATCTAGTCCGTTTGTAAGCAGCTTGCATTCAGTGTGTTCCTGCTGTCTTTAATAGATCGTCTTATCCATCTTGTGGGTGGACGTCCTACGCTGCGATTATCGGTTCGCTGATGAAGCTGGTGATGATTAACAAACCAATTTAATTTATTGTTAGGGGATTATGGCTAAAACTATATAATAAATCCAAAAATACTAGATATTGAATCTTTGGAAAATTAAAATAAACTTTATAAATTTAATAAATATTAGTTGTAAATAGTAATTAATTGTTAAAATATTCCAATTAACTTACCTCGACTGATACTGTATCTATTTGTAAATATTATTTAAAATATATTCTTTAGTTTAAAATCAATATTGGATTGTAATCATTTGTCCTCCTAACATAATTCAAATTATATATAAGGTATATTCTTAAGGAAAGACCAGGTAAAAAGTCCCAACAATCGACGAACACGTATGAAGAGTGTAATGATAGTGGAAGAAGCGAAAGTTGTATGTCAGGATCGTAGCAAGTGGAAGGAAATAGTCTGCCTACCTCACCGGCAACAAGGCGTGACTGTATGTATGTGTGTTTCGTACCTCATTTTAAAATAATGTAAACTTAGATTATTGGTAAATCTCTGCGAGCTCCAAAGAGCAGCTTCAAAAATGCGGTAACTTTTATATTGTAGTCATGAACCTAGGAAAAAAGGCGGACGGAATCTTCTAAAACAATAAGGTGAAGTACCATTGTAAGCCAGCTAGCTAATATATGGGTATGCCATGAATATCACACCTAGAAAAAGAGGTGTAAATATGTGCATGCACACAAGCACTAGGGGTCAGCTTAAGTGGAAACTGATCATGCTTTTAGTACAAAATTTCTTTCCGTTCACTTAAAGAAGACCTTCCCAAACAAGTATGCGAGCTGGCTTTCTATGATGCTCTCTTTTTGATTTAGAAGATTCCATCTGACTTTTTTCTATGTTCATGATTGTAGTGTGCGTAACAAAATGCTAATGTGCGTAAAAATTTATTGCACAGGCTCAGATACTTTGGCATAGTATTTGCATTTGACAAGTAATCCAGTGGTATAGTCAGAAACCTATCAATACTAATCTAAGAATGTATAAATAATAATATCAAAGTCAAGTGGGGTAATACTAAGACCGAGGTTATCGTAACCACAAATAATGTGTTCGATATATCCCACCTGACCTAACATTATAATGTTATATGTAAATATAAAATAGTGTCAATGTCTACAATACCATTTTTCAACTAAATCACATCTGCCAGTGTGCCTGTCTAATACTTATGTGTATATCTAACTTATAGATCATAGAAGATAGTGCGATTGTCAAATCAAATTTCTCCTGTGATTTCATATAATATTATAGTGTCACCAAGTTAGCTGACCAGGGTGGGTAAAATTGGAACTACTGTTTGTCAGCCGCTATTTAAAGTATTCTGCTGTCTAGCGACGCTGTTAACTAAACAGATAAGGTAGTGCGACTGTATATTTATTAACACATTATGTCGATATGATATTGGTTATTAAATATGCTCCTAAGTGTGTAAGTGATAGATTGTTTTACTCATACAATGTTGTTTTACGGAAAATTATATAAAAAGTATGACTTGGATTGGTAACAAAATTTTGGATACAATAGCAAATTAATATTGTGAAATAAATAAGTATGATATTATATAAAATATCCACGTATCTATAAAAATATTGGCATTGTTTACCTGAGTGCAGAACATTTTACATACTATCTAAATATTGATGTCGTATTAAATAATAATTAATTAAACCTTAAATAATCCTGAAAATTCTCTGCTCTCAGTGAAATGGGCGCTTACCCCTACGTACTACGTACATACTCGTATATTTTGTATATTATAAGAATAATCCTATTCCATTTTGCTATTAGCTAGAAGTATATTTCCAAACTGTGAATAAATAATAATTTAATGTAAAAATAACTTTAAAATGGGTTGTCGTATCAATTTATATTAAAAACAATATTTTTCTTAAAATGTTTTATTTTTATGTCACCTCTGCCGCAACGTCACAAAATCAAACACTGTTAGGAAGAGCTGGTATAATCGAATCTGAATATGGGAAGAAAATTTTTATTCACGAGCGGGATTTAACAGGATACAGGACCTCTTAGAAGTTTGACACAATCGTATGGAAAATGTACTAAATCGATGTTTTGTATTCCCCTGTTTCCTTCGAATACAGTAAACCTATTTGATATATTTATATCCAGATATTTCAAAGTTGAAGTAAAGTATGTTCCTATCATTTAATTTTTGTTTATAAACGCTACATTTTTTGTAGTGAACGTCCAATCACGCGAGTAAAACTGGGATTTTTGGAAGTTCACTATGAAAAACCAAGGGTATATATAATAAGAAAAATTAAAAGGACAGGGACATAGTTTACTTCACTATAAAAATATCAGGATATAAATTTATAGAATGCGTTTATTATATTCGGAGTGAACAGGGGAATACAAAACATCGATTTGGTACATTTTTCATGGGATTGTGTCAAATTCCTAGAAGGCCATGAACGCTCTTGCAGCCGCGTGGTGTGTCACTTGACTAATTGAGCTACCATGGAGGTACAATCGGCGAATTCTTTCTATCCCACCTACCTAACGCCTATACCTATATCCCGCGACTGCGGGTTCAAATCTCGTGAGTGTACTGTTCTTTTCATATGCATATTGTATTTCAAGCGAATAGACTACTTAGTCTTTAAATATATAAAATGTAATGGTATAATCGAGTTTGTAATTGGAGGAAAAGCTGAAAATGCAAGATTGATCGCACATAACGAAGTGCATCTACCCATTAAACTAAATCACTTGTAAAAGAAAGAATGGCAACGTGAAAAAAATATTTTTTTTATTATATTATTATTGGATTATTTTTTCAGTATTTTATTCAGTTTGACGTGAGATGTATCTCCTTAAGTATTAAAACATATCGTAGCGCCTTGTATTATACATTAATTTAAAAAAAAACAAACCCTGATTGTAGTACAATTCTTAACTGACATCGTGCTTCAATTCCGACATGCACTTTGTAATTTGACCAACTCAAGTTCATAGCAAACGATAATTTATTTTTAAATTTGTCTCTCATAGAAAATATTACCTCCAATTACAAACTCAACTGTACCTCCTATGGCTGAAGTGCAAATTACTATCGAGTAGGTGGACCTCGTTCACTCCGCTACTATATAGCTATTATTATGTCAATATAACAATAGCATGTAATTATGCCTGTTTCATTCTTGTACAATGCATCCACTATGTTCTGACATGGAACTACGACCACTATGAGCGCTACGAGAGCGTAGGCAGTGCTACGAAAGCGTAGAAAGTGCTACGGGCTCCGATGCAAATAATTATTATAATTTATTTAGTGCAAGATTTTTGAAAACATAATCAGGGATAGAGCGAAGTGGACACGTAAGATTAGTAAGGGCGTGTCCAGATCTAGTGAATGCGCCGCTCGCGCGCTTTAGCTGACCCACTATGTGGGACGTATAAGAAAGACTTGAAGAGATTATCACTTTAATTTATCGGTATATTCTATTAAAACGTTAAACGAAATCCTAAATTTTACGAAATTTGATTTTCCCTGCGGTTTCATTCGCTATATTTCTTCAGGATCTGGTTAGATCGTGAACTATCAGCTTTAGAAAAAAAATTAGCTCATTCTGTTTAGTTGCTCTAGCGTGAAGTGATAACAAATGAATGTATTTTTGCATCTAGAACATTGGTAAAATGAGGGTTATATGATTAAATGATAATTTCTATCTATCTATCTAATATAAAAATACTGATATTCAAAAACAGTGTCGTAACAGCTATTTTAACAGAAAGGGGGACCGCTTAGCAGTTTGAGTCAATCCTATGGAAAATTTTCCAAATTGATGTATTGTATTACCTGTTTCCTCCGAATATGGTAAACCAATAGGGTTACTATATTCAAAGTTATAGCAAATATGCTATATTTATATCTTAATATTTTGAAGACGAAATAAACTGTGTCTCTATCATTTTATTTTTGTTTTTAAACTCTTCATTTTTTTGTAGTGAATGTCTCGTAAAAATGGGATTTTTAAAAGTTCACTATGAAAAAACCGAGAGTGTATAAGATAAACTAAATTAATAAGAACATTGTTTATTTCGCTATATACATATCAAGATATACATTTATAGAATGGGTTAATTATCTTCGGTGGAAACAGGGGATAAAAACATCGATTTAATATTTTTTTCATAGCATTGCGTCAAATTTCTCGTACCAAGGATATGCCCCGCGGACAAGTACTCTATGTGTTGTTTTAAGGCTCTAAGCTCTAAGCTGTAGGCCAGAGGTCGGCAAGTAATTTCGAATCTATCTACATACCAAATTTAAGCCCAAACGGTTAAGTAGTTTTGGCGTGAAGGCGTAACAAACATACGGACGTACCAACAAACTTTCACATTGATAATATTGATAGGATAGCAGGATTATTACTAAGCTAAATATAATTTCAAGAAGTACTTTCGTCCCTTTATCAAAGACTCAGCTTAAAAAAGGGCTCGCTACAATCAGATGAACGGATATATCGTACATCACGATTCCTTTGGCCGTGATTTGAGGTCTTGATAAACGTACACCTACGTGCACAAAATGTTGATAACCACTGCCTTTGTAGGTGGGATTGGGAAGATTTTTTAATAGATGAGAGTGAGATAAGTAGAACATATAAGTAGGAGACGGTAGTATCTCTTCTCGACATGAAATGAAACAAAGTCACTTTCCGCATCTGTGTGCCTGAATATCTGCTAACTCCACCTAAACAAAGATATGTATTTTGATGTTTTTGGTCCCTGGTCGATGATTCCGCTAGTAGCGAGTCTTTTGTTAGTGTTTATTAATGATAGAAAAAGTAAATAAAAAAAAAAAGTAGAATTAAGGAAAACACATAATATATTTTAATATATATTATATGTGTCCATAAATGTAAAATAGATCTAAATTAGAAACTCAATAGATTAAGATAGATATAAATTCAATGTGTTAGTAGTTAGTAAAAATGTACAAATAAAAAATTATTATCCCATGTTCCTTTCCCTCCCCTAGTGTTGTAGTGTTTTTAAATATAGAAATAAGTAGAAGCATTTACTTTTATAAGTGACGTCCATGGGTCCTGCAGCTGGTTGGATCACTGTATTGCTACTCACTCGGCTAAGCAGACGGTCATTCGGATTGATGTTTGTTATGACACGCATTGGTCTGATCATTTCCCCCTGATTATTACATGCGACATAGGATTGGTAGCTCCTAAAGTCTCTAATAGGTTGCTCAATCAAAATAAACACATAGTTTGGGGTACGAGAAATGAGGAACAAATTTCTACGTATACCAAGGAGTGTCATGACAGACTAAGACTGATTGACTTTCCTTTCGAGTGTGCTGACTGTGCCGATTTCTATTGTGGGGACCCTGACCACATGCGTGTCCTTGACAAGCTTTACTTCGACATTGTGTCCGCCCTACGTGACGCTGCAGTGGCAAGTCGAGGAGTTGCAGGTGGGGGTAGGAGGGGCTCGCGTATAACAGGATGGAACAAACATGTCAGCGAGGCTCACAAGATGGCTAGGTCTAAGTTCGGTGATTGGATATTATACGGTAAGCCAAAGTCCGGACATATATATCAGGAAATGTGTGATAGCCGAAGAGTGTTCAAATCTAGACTGAGGTGGTGTCAAAATCATCAAGACCAGATTAGAATGGACGCGCTGGTTGTCGCACATTCTAAAGGTGATTTTCGGGGCTTTTGGAAAAAAACAAACAAATTAAATGTGCGGCCTGGCCTTCCTGTGAGCGTCGATGGCGTGAACGACCCAAAAAAGATAGCAAATCTTTTTAAAAATCATTTTGCTGTGAAATCACCTCTAGGGCCGGCGATGGGGGTGCTCAGAGCTGACTTGAACAGTAATGAGGTGGGAACAACCTTTTTAGCAAAAGATGTTCGAAAAGCTATAAGGTCTATATCGAGAGGTAAGTCCCCAGGACACGATGGACTCAGCATTGAGCACCTGCAGCACGCCGGGCCACACATCGCTAGAGTATTAGCTATGTTTTATTCGTTGTGTGTGAGTCACTCCTACTTACCAGTGGACTTTATGAAAACGGTGGTAGTGCCTGTAGTAAAGAATAAAACTGGTGACCTTACAGATAAAAATAATTACAGGCCTATTTCTCTTGCCACAGTTACCGCTAAGGTCTTTGATGGTTTGCTTGACGTACAGTTAAATAAACACGTAAAACTGCACGACAATCAGTTCGGGTTTCGTCCACGGCTGTCCACTGAAAGTGCTATACTGTGTCTCAAGCACACCATCAAATACTACACGAAACGCAAAACTCCTGTATATGCATGTTTCCTCGATTTGTCTAAGGCATTCGATCTTGTTAGCTATACATTGCTGTGGGACAAGTTGCGGAGTGTGGGCTTACCGCAGGAGCTTGTCATCATTTTCCAGTATTGGTACATGAACCAGTCTAACAGTGTCAAGTGGGCGGGGACAATGTCGGATCCATATCGTTTGGAATGCGGGGTTAGGCAGGGGGGCTTAACATCCCCTACCCTGTTTAATTTGTATATTAACGGGCTGCTTGTAGCTCTCAGCAGTCAGCATGTCGGCTGCCATATTGACGGAGTTTGTGTTAATAATTTGAGCTATGCAGACGACATGGTGTTGCTGAGTGCGTCGGTATGTGGTTTGAGAAAACTAATGCAGGTTTGCGAGGACTATGCATGTGGCCACGGACTAGTATATAATATAAAGATGAGTCAATGTATGGTCTTTGAGGGTGACGGCGCGAAATGTCCGGAAAATATACCACCTGTCCGGCTTTATGGCGTTGCAATTGAGAGAGTTAAGGAGTTTAAATATTTAGGACATATTCTGACTGTCGACCTCAAGGACCATGCTGATATGGAACGGGAGCGGAGGGCGCTGTCGGTCAGAGCGAATATGATCGCTCGCAGGTTTGCTCGTTGCTCAATAGAGGTTAAAACTACGCTCTTCAGAGCGTATTGTACATCGCTCTACACGTGCAGCCTGTGGGCGCATTATACCAAACGGAACTACAGCGCCATCCGCATTCAATATAATAATGCGTTCAGGGCTGTGATGGGGCTGTCCCGTTTTTGCAGCGCCTCGGGAATGTTTGCTGAGGCGCGCACGGATTGCTTTCACGCGTGCATGCGCAAGCGAGCCGCTTCTCTTGTGCGGAGAGTTCGGGCCAGCTCCAACACAGTCCTAGGAATGATTGCGGGAAGGATGGACTGCCCATTTATGCAGCATTGCTGCGATAGGCACATATCTGTGCCCGTGCCAGTGAGACGCTATTAATTGTAATTGTTATTATTGTATTGACCTATGACATTTGACCTATGACATTTTATTTAATTAAATTTTTGTGTAATATAATGGTGATGTATTTTTGTGTATTAATTGTAATAATTTGATGTAATAATTTGATAAAAACTATATTTTATTGACATTTTATTGAGGACTTATTATGATTTATTTGATGTATGGGTGAAATGGCCTGAAATAAATGAATTTTAATTTTAATTTAATTTTTTTAATAAACTAGGTAATTAAAGTACGTAAGATGATGGATGACAGAAAGAACAGGTATGCGGTATGAAAGTACGAGAGGTAGCAAAAGCGAGAACTGGTATAAAAGGATATAACGTAGATCAGGCCTCCGTCCACAAAAACGAAGGCAGGACGACAAAAAAAATAAAAAAAAGTCTTTTGTTAGTGAGCGGCAAAGCGTCGATTCCGGTACCGGTAGCGTAGTACCGGGCACAGTTCCAGACTCCAGGCAGTTATTGAGATAATTCCTAATGGAAAAATCCAATATTAACACTATGCCTGACCTGGGGATCGAACCCGGGACCTCTTGATTGGCAGTCGAGCATGCGCCCACTATGCCACCGAGGCAGTAAATATAAATTATAATACAAAAAATATACGTAAAGTATACAATCTATTATACAATCTTGTCTAATTGATTCCATCAATTGACAAAACATTACGGAATTTCCATCAAAGAGCGTATTTCGTTCGTAAGTAAATCAGACCCTTGAATAATTCACGAAACTGTTTCAAACAACGCACTCTACTCGGGAGACATCGACGGTCGAAACCTTTATTCTTTCGTTGATTTGCTGGTCTGTGCTATACAGGATTACTGGTAATCAGTAAACATCTTGTTACTCTGACTACTACTACTAAACTGATTATAAGTAACCTTAGTTTTTATTTTTTATGATAGTGTGTGACAAGACGAGCAAAGCAGGTGCCTGATGGTATGATTGCCCATATTATCAGACACAGTACCACCCAGTGTTTTAAAATTAAAAATTCTGCGCGGCACTGCAGTGCGCCTGTCACCCCGAGATATTAGTTGTTGAATCTCGTCATACTCAGTAATTTTGCTGGTAACATTGCCCTTCATACCGGAACACAGTAATGTTTTTGCACATTACCGCTTGGTGAATGAATAACTGGCAAAGGTGTGGTACTTCCCCAGGCGGCCCCCTGCAAAAGAGGCCTATCACTACACATTATCATCGTAATCATTATAATATCCACCTCACTACTCCAGAAACGTTAACTAATTTTATTTTCACACATCCATGTTATAATAAACGAGAAGGTTTAATGGGTTAATTATTTACTGGGTTAACAATGTCGTGGTGTAATATTAAGTGGACGCAGTCTACATCACAATAGCCTGGAATGACGCAACTGCGTGTTTACTATTACCATAGTAATTGCTAACTATCATCGGATCCTAATGTGTTGTTCAATACAGATAAATCAATATGTACTTCGCTGCACATTCAATTTACGCACAAGCACTTATTAGTATCTAGTTTGTGGTTGATTTCAGAACGAACTAGAAAAATATTATTTTTTCTGGGGTGAGTCTGGGGAAGGAATAAATGTCTTTATTTTTTTTTTTCAAATTTAGCAAAATATCATAATTATAGATAGGTTATTAATAAATCGTAGGTACTCAAAACTTAAAATTATGAAGAGTGTTACCCTCCAAAAATAACATTCATATAGGGACTGGTACTATTTTTCTGTGTTTCTTAAATGAGGTTTTCGGGGCAATTATTTTCGCCATTTGGAGATACTTAATTATGTAGATCTACATAAGTAGATACAAATCCATAACACAAAAAATAATTTAGTGTCTCCTGGAACTAAGTCCATTTAATACGAGTATAACACTGTCGCTTAGACCCCACGTCTCAAACCTACCATTGAGTTGCTGTGATTTCATAAAACTGCGCACGAAACGGTGTATTTATAGTTCTTATAAACTTTGAAATAGGAAACAAGCTCTCAATAAACATTGGAGAAGAAGTGGAAATAGTATTGCAACATCGCGCAGTACTGTAGGATGATAAGTTTTAATTGGCACTGTTTGAGCAACCGCTATGAATAACTGAGCATATACCTTTGCTGATATTATGACTTTCTCGTCTTGATCAAGGTAAGATTCAAAGAAGGAAAAATAACTTTTTTTAAAGACAAGTTGCAAGGATACACAAAAATGCCCTGAGCTACCATGGCAGCGGGATAGGTATAATACATATATCTTTCCTTGTTTAATGGCAAATTAGACTCTATAATAGACGAAAGAAAGGTCTTCCCTGCAAATGCAGTGATTGCTAACTTTTATATAATATTATGGTCTGTGTTTTTACTTGTGTTTGTATAGCCATTTGAAATTTTGTCATTCTCAATAAGAATATAACAGGAACAACAGATAATAAGCGTAATAAAAATATTGGCCAATTATATCATCGTCATTATCTCAGCTGTAGAGAGTCCACTACTGGACATAGGCCTGCCCTATAAGGGGGGTTATGCCAACACTCACCACGTCTGGCATGTGGATTGGCGAGCGCAGTTTGATGGTTTTTCGCAGAGGACGCTGCTACCAGTACTCTGAATCTCACACTATAATATACAATAAATACACAGTTATATATTTGCATGAAACTACGTAGAGGTACATGAAACTAACCAAATCAAACCAAAACTACCCAACGAAATTGTGTTACAAATATTTGTGTTCGCGGACTATAATAATTTAATTTGTGTACTGTTTTGCATGACGCCATCCATTGCAGTCGTCACTCGGCATTTAAATTGCCACAAATTGCCTTGAGTGCTTTCACCGCAGCTAAAATGCACAAAAATAACTCAATAGTGAAGTGTTTAGTGTAATTTCTGTTGCAGTTAAGACCGTTTTCCTGGAAATTAGACTTGATTTTAACGAATCCAGTCAATAAAATCTCTTTTGTTTAAAAGTCATAAATAAGACAGGGACGTATATATAATATAGGTTTCTTTATTTACAGTAACAAAATAAACTTACACCATTAAGGCAAGTCTGCAATAAGGAATGCGTAAAAGTAAAAAGTACTTCAGACTTCGGTAATAAACCAAACAATTTGAAGGCCAAAACTAGATTTCAGAGAAACTGAAAACTTTTTACGATCTCCAAAAGGGCTTATCTTCAAGCTCTATTAGTTCAGGAGGCCTGAGTACGTTTATTTGAGAAGCCGCCTTTTGGGAAATGTAATCCGTTTACGTTTGTTGCGAGAGAACTGAATTTCACAAGAAATATTCCATTGGAGGCTTACGTTCTCTGATTTGTTGCATACTAGATGACCCGGTGAACCTAGTCTCCCCATATAAACGTTCCCATGGTGTTCCACAAATATTTTATACAAAACCAAAATTAGCCAAATTCCAGCCAGCCGTTCTCGATCTTGAGCGAATCTAATGAACAGCAATTTATTTTTCGACGTAAGATTTTTTTATATTTTTGCAAATATCTAATCATAATAAATAGAGTCATTTGTTTGTTTAATAGAATATTACCTCTGTTCATTTTTAAATGGAATTGAGAAATTACTATGATTATTCATTACAAGCTGCGCTGTGATTAGTAGTAGTAAGTCTCCTTTATAGATAAAATTAGTTACCATGAATCGTAGTTATGACCAATATATCAAAGTCAAAACTCAAACTCAAAAAGATTTTTCAAATAGATCACAATCAGACGCTTTTGCACCTCAATGAAGATAAACAGTACTGAGTCTACCGTGCGTTCGAATAGATACCTCTACGAGAAGAACGCACAGGAAACTTGCAAGGATTAAGTTTATCAACTGTTAGTTTCACAATATTTGGTTTGGTTATATTCGTTTGCTTTGAAGGTGCCACGAGGTGGCTATGCAGAAGTTTCCAGGCATCTTTGTCTTATGTACTGATTGACTTTATAATAAGCCTTCTTTAGTAAAGTAGATTTTATATAGGTTTTGAATTTACCCTCTGTGAGCCCCGATATCTGTTCATAATGCACTTTATTATTAAAAAAAAAACCTGTTTTTATACCTGTGTTAACTCACTGTTTATCCACTAGGTGAGGTCAGCAAGGCACGTCTTCTTCCGCCCTTTCAGTATCTCATCCGTCAATTCAGCATAAAACACTCCATTTTTGCGCATAACCTCATTCCCACAGTTCATGCAGGTTTGTATAAAAACGAATCAGATGTTTTTAGGGTTCCATACCTCAAAAGGAAAAAAGGAACCCTTATTGGATCACTTTGCCTATCTGTATGTATGTCTGTCTGTCTGTCCCTGTCCGCCTGTGAAGACACTTTTTTACGGGAACGCATAGAGGTAAGTTGAAATTGATACCAACTACTCATATCTGCGGTCCTTTGTGCCTGTAAAAAAAATCGTACATCCATATTAACGCAATCAAAAGTTAAGGCCATTTTACGCTGTATATTCTAGGTATGGAACCCCACACTATGCATACATACGTAGGCCTTAACAATTTCTTTTAAATATCAGAAAAAGTTAATTTGTCCATTATTCCAACAAAACAAAAATAAAAAGCCGATGGAATTCATTCTCTAAGTTGACTTTAGAAGCGCTCGATTATGAAGAAAGAAGCGAGTAAATAAAAATAAAAACGAGAACCAACTTCGCTCCTGAAAGTGGTAAGAGCTTTTAACTCGGACCGGTGGAAAAGTTATTTTGTTTCATGTTTCGAAGCTGGCCACTTGAACGAATACAAATAAAAATATTGTATCGGGCGGGTATTAGTTATTTATTCATACCAAGGCCTAAAATAATTGACTTAAAAAGATTTTTTGTAGTGGTAGGCCTCTTTAGCAGGGGGCCGCCTGGGGAAGTACCACACCTTTGCCAGTTATTCATCCGCCAAGCAGTAATGTGCAAACATTATTGTGTTCCGGTATGAAGGGCAATGTTACCAGCGAAATTACTGGGCATGATGAGATCCTACAACTCATATCTCAGGGTGACAGGCGCAGTGCAGTGCCGCGCAGAATTTTGAATTTTATAACACTGGGTGGCACTGTGTCTGATATGGGCAATCATGATGCTTACCATCAGGCACCTGATTAGCTCGTCTCGTCACTCACTATCATAAAAAAAAAAGAAATAAGATTTAAGCGTAGAGTACTTTTTGGCAGTAGAAACTAAAGACCACATGGTGCAGCCTGTAAACAATAAATAGTAAAAGTTGCCCCTTAAGTCCTTACATACTCAACTGTAAAACGAATACAACATTTAGCATGTACCCGCTGGGCACTAGAAGTTTGCGAAGAACGAATTTTCCAAAACTTAAAACTGAAACAAGAAAACCACCGATTCAACTGGAAACTACGCCGTGGGACAGTAATTGCACAAAATAATAAGCGCGAATAGTGTCTTCAGCGAAGCATGCTTTCAAACTTTAGTAAATTGAATCTAAAATTCTTCCGTTCAAACTGGGTATTAACAAAGTTCACTTCACGCGGAAGTTCTTGTCAAAAATGATATCCTAAGACAGGTTACTAGTTAAAGTGAATTCCTTTAAAATTAGTGTTTCAAGAAAGATAGTGAGGCTCGGTTGCCATGACATGTGTAAAACGTTTGTTTTGATTTACATGATTTACATTACTAGTTTATAAGCGATATATTTATTTTCATCCAAACGATGTACGTGTACCAGCAGACGTCTTTGTGAACCTAAAAACCTCCTGTGTACGTTGCGTTTTTTATCATCGCAGTCGAACGCAAATTGAACACCTACGAGTAGCAAATCGAGCGCCTAGCACGAGCTTTTTTGGCCTAATCTGTAAAATATTAGGCTCCTTCGTCGTTTTTCCCACGACAGGTTCGTCCCATCGGGACGAATCGATGAAACTTAAGATTAATATATTTTTCGTTCGACGATTCGTCCCATTCTTGGTACTGCGATTTGACATAAGGCGATACGTACGCAATTGTCAAAAAAATATTGTTAGGGGTACAGCAAATGACGTTGAATTGCTTTCTTAGTAAGGAAACAGTATACTAATTTATGAAAATCTGCAGTGCCGTAAGCGTGCCTTCGTAAATCACACGTGTCTGCAATGATAAATTTACCGAGGCTCTAAAGAACTTAGGTATTTGTAATAGCATTTTTTAAACTTCTGGTCTTCCATTTGCATAAAAACATATTCGAACCAGACCATTTAGACGATAATTTTAAACTTATTTTATCTTGTATAAATCACAAGTTTTGTTGCTGATTAATTTGAGTCGACTTACTGAGGTTGAATATTCGGCAGGATCAGCAGGGATAATCTCTCTGGATCTATGGAGGTTCAACTGGCAGTCAACCTGCGACCTCCCACACTCGATCCTTGTTCTCATAATCTGGGAGTCAACATAATATGTTCCCATTACACAACATATAATTATTGTGGTCATTGCTCTATTCTGTCCTAAATGAATAAATAATTATGCACAGAATAAAATCGTGGAGCGGACCCGGATGGAGAAAACTGTTAGGTTTCTCTAATAAAATGATTGAAGTTAATCTACTGGCGTACTTGGTAGAGCGTGCGCTCCACGTTTCCGAAGTTCATTTTTATGAAAAACTATCTGTGCCCCGCGGTTTCACCCGCGTAATCTTCGTTCCCGTGGGAATATCGGGATAAAAACTATCCTATGTCCTTTCCTGGGATTCAAACTATCTCTATACCAAATTTCATCAAAATCGGTTGAGAGGTTTATGCGGGAAAGCGTAACAGACAGACAGACAGACAGAGTTAATTTCGCATTTATAATATTAGTAGGGATATTATGTTTGTCCAATGTTAATAATATTAAGATTACTTTTATTCTAAAAATCTTAATATTTTCATAAATTTTATTTTAAAGTTTATAAATAAGTGTAACTTTAAAAGATATTTTAGGTACATGTTTGTTTACATAAAGTAACTTTAAGTTTTATGTTAAACATTTTAAACAAAACAGTACATTTTACTGCTAAATAGAGATATTTAAAACAAAACAATAGTACTATGAATAAATTGATAAAGCATACATATGTATGGTTAGCGTAAGGTTCCATACCTGAACAAAACGCTTCCAATCCCGAAAAACAATTCGCCTACAGAACATACAGCGCCATTTATTAATTTCTTGCGCAAATTATGGAAATATGCAGTAAATTAGCTATATCTTTTGATTGCGTTAACTTAGATGTATGATGTTTTTACAGCCACAAGGGACCGCAGATCGGAGTAGTGATATAAATTTCAACTTGATACCTTCACGCGTTCCAGTTAAAAAGTGTCTTGATAGACGGACAGACAAACAGACAGACGGACAACAAAGTGACCCTATAAGGGTTCCTATTTTCTTTTTGAAACGTGCGGAACCCTAAAAAAGAACTTCGAAAACTTGGAGCGTACCCGCTCGTAGGTAATCATAGCGCAATCCATTTTCAATCTTGATTCATCTTACACCATTAAAGACTTGGTTGACCCTGAGTATCTGATCCATAAACATAAAAACATACATTCACGCCTTTTTCCCGAAGGGGTAGGCAGAGGTGTACCCAGGACTCAGTCCCATAGTAGATACACCCACATTTCGCCGCGAGCCTATTGCCATCTACCGGGCACAGTTTTTAGTATCCTATCAATTTATTATAAAATAAAACAGAATAATTTAAGTTGGAAATCAGCACAGATTTATTTTCTCAGATTGATCAACATGAAAGCTGTATTCTATTCAATGAATGAATTAGAGCAGTCTGTCACTTATTATTTTACTCAATTTTACTCTTTGACTGGTTAATTAATATTTGTATGTAAGCCAACACAAAGTGTAAACTCTTATGAGAGCATCGTATTACGCGTTCCATTGTAACGTCATGACTCGAGAAGCACTCAAATCTTCCCGAGTTGAAGAGTAGGTAGCTCTCAGAATGCGGGTCTCGGTGTTTGTTCGTAGACTCCTAGTGCTCTAATCCCGAGCTAAACCTGGGTGGAAGCCGACTTACATCACCGTATTGTAGAAAATCAATCGTGTCTGCTAGCTGAATTAAAATTTTAAGCGAATCCGCTCGATTTCAGTGCCTTTGAGGCGGTCTTTCACAGTAAGATAAGTAATTATTATAATGTTTTTGTGTAATGGCACTTGACGCCACGATTTTCGTGAGAATCAGTGTCATTAAACTAATTGTTGGTGCTATCTTCATCTATCTTAATCTAGCGTAATTCTCGCTACTTTGTTCTCGTAGGAATTTAAAAATTCCTTTTTTATTCCTGAACTATATCATAATATTGTAGTGGTAAGCCTCTTTTGCAGGGGACCGCCTGGAGAAGTACCACACCTTTGCCAGTTATTCATCCACCAAGCAGTAATGTGCAAACATTACTGCGTTCCGGTCTGAAGGGCAATATTAACAGCGAAATTACTGGGCATGGCGACATTCAACAACAAATATCTCAGGGTGACAGGCGCAGTGCAGTGCAGCGCAGAATTTTGAATTTCAAAAAACTGGGTGGCACTGTGTCTGATATGGGCAATCATGATGCTTACGATCAGGCACCTGATTTGCTCGTCTTGTCACGCAATATCATAAAAATAAATACAATACTATGTGCGAAATATCTTTCTTATTTCGCACATAGTAATAATCTTTCTTAGTCCAGTCACAGATGAGTGAGTGTGTCTGTCAGTTAGTCAGGATTCTGGATTATATATATAGAGATGCGTATTACCTGAAGCACAAAGTAGATGCTACAAATGCCTCGGTGGCTTTTTGGTGGCAAGCTGTACTGCCGATCACGAAGGTTCGATCACCAGGTCAGGCAATAAGTGTTAGTAGATTTTTCCATTAGGAAAAATATATCAATGACAGCCTGGACTCCGAAACTGTGCCCAGTGGATAGGCTCGCCCCCTATTCTTCATCATCAGCCGGAAGACGTCCACTACCGTTTTGCGGCGCGGCGTCATGGGACGCTTTGCCGCTGACTCACAACACAAAAGACTCACTGCTCGCGGAATCATCGAACAGGGAACATATCTACTGAACATAGACCTCCCCCATAGAACGCCATAAACTATTAATATGTGGGAATTTTGCCGTAATCACCATTCAGGCGGCTTAGTGAGCGTAGTAGTTGGAATACTTGGAAACGGAGAGCGACTCCCACTCTCTGAATTATGGCTCTCTGCCGGGTCCACCTCTCCCTACCCCATAGGAAAAAAGGCTTGTTATTTTACAAAGTAGCTAACAATTTATGGCACGTTTATTTCAGACACGGTTTATAATAGAACATGCCCTTTGCCTGGAGCTATTTTTAAATTAGTTTGCTAAGACTACGGCTAACTTAGACTTCTTAAGTTTTTACTAGGAACTAGCGGAAATATTGAACCAATCCACATAGCACACCCGCTTTCAAGAACAATACTATGATGACTCGAGCGCATAGGGCCGGTAAATCCAATCGGAAACAATTGCCTGCCGTGACGAATGTGGTGAGAATTTCCTTACTTAGCACAGTACCTTACATAAGTATTGCTTTAAATACGAGTGTTATTCGCTTCACGTAATATTAGAGGTCGACAGTAAGTACTTGGCACTAATCTGGTCGAAGTTAACCCGCACACATTAATTGTTCTGCGAGCTTACACTACCGCTGCGTATAGATTAATTAGAGGTAAGATAACTCCGTGACAGAGGCTAATATTAGCTACCATGTGAAATAATATGTGGGCTTATAGGTCGTTGAATGTTACAGATTTGTATTTTGTCAAGGTAACTTAATGGTGTGTTTATGATGATTGTTCTGAAGCATAATATTACGAGTATGTTTCTAACTAGATCGGAGAGCTAGATCGCCTATTGCGGGAAGGGCCGGGTGACTTCCACCCCGGCTCGTACCTGGTGCAAAGGCTAATTAATTGACATACAGCGCGGCAATGCCGCCAGCGTAATGAGTAAGACATTTGCATCGGGTACAATTCGAGGTGGGCTATTTAGTTAAATCTGTTTCACTTGTAAATAGTAATAATCACTTTATTAATACTTATTATAATACGTATACATCAAATTTCGTAATAAAAATAAAGAAGGTGTGGCTATAAAACCCTTTTCAACTTTTGTATTCTTCCAGAAAATGGGATGTAATATATGACCAGTTAAGGAAACATAAACGTAATAAAAAGGTTGTAAGTCTGAACTTTATTCGTGGGATTTTGACCTAGTGGCTGGGACCTTTTACACGAGAGGCATAAATTATGGTGTGACTGGATGTAACGTACCTATTTGCATAATGCTCGGTTTGAATTGTCACACATTGTGAGGACACGAACCTCTAGTTTTATATGAACAAGGATGATTCCTAATTACAAGATTTTCTGCTGTTATTATTTTATTAACTACCCTAATTGAGAATTCGGGTGCTTCCCGCTGGTCGCCATCTCCTTAGTCACCTCTGCTGAGAGCTGGGATTATTTTAGAATGCGTCCTTCTTGTCACCACAGGAGGTGACCACTGGTGACATGTGAAAGTTGTTACTTTTATGGTTACCAGTTCTCACATATAACGTGATGATAAGTGGGACGAACTCTCAGATTCCCAGTTGTCACGAGTGTGAGGTCCCACCTCATTTCTCGTCCCCACCACTGGCTCTTATGATTCTGGCGGGCATGTTCGCACCAACGGGAAGTATCCGTGATTCTAATAATATGAATATACATTGAGTCTGGGTAGGTGATCTTAGTCGGGACTGCAGGTTCCGTCAGACATTTTAATAAAGACATCTCAGAGAAACATAAAACATCTTCGAAATCAGGGCGGCTCATAAATCTTATCTTCAATATAGTCTACGTTATAACCTTGATGTTGCACGTGCATTCTCATCACAACCCACGCGCTTCCATTTCCCCATAAATAATAAATAACAGCTATATTTGGGTTCAGTTGTGTGGGCGAAAAATGCAGAGATGACCTTTATATTTTATTTTAACCAACTTCGGACGGAAAATGAAAACGGTTTACGACGTTAGCATAATATCTCAACATCTGTACGTGTAGGTAATGAATTTTGTTTTAACATAACTCATCATACAATCACGCCTTTTTCCCGACGGGGTAGGCAGAGGTGTACCAAGGACTCAGTCCCATAATAGGAACACCCACATTTCGCCAGAATGTTATTGATCCCATGTTATAGGGGGCGAGTCTGTTGCCATCTACCTGGTACGGTTCGCGACTCCAGACAGTTTATGAGATAATTCCTAACGAAAAAAATCCAATATTTAGCACTTTGCCTCACCCGGGGATCGAACTCTGGACCTCCTGATCGTCAGTCGAGTTTGCGCCCACTACGCCACCGAGACGAGGTTTTTGTTTTAAAGGCCTAATAATAGATAATAATTTATTGAGACAGCAAACAAAATGCAGCATCTCCTAACATAGGATTTACGTACATAGAAGCCTGTGTCTTAGAAGTTAGTATATTTTTCAGGGTTTAAAGTACATTACGTAGCCTAAGTATATTTGCAGATGTGTCATTTAGGTACCTAGGTAAGTGCTAAACCTTGTTTACTGTCTCTGTCGTGAGCCAATATTATTAACACTGACTGACACAAACGCACCTACTTACTTGGTGTGTTTTTCTAGTAAATAGCCGTCTAAGTATTGAGTAATATCATGTTCATGTAATATAAATATGTATGTGTGTGTGTGTGATAACAACGCGCCTTTTCCCCGACGGGTTAGGAAGAGCTGTACCTACCATAGTAGGTACACTGCGCTATGTATTTTAGTCCCATGCAATAGCGACCGAGTCTTTTGTCTTTTGCTCCAGGCTGTTACTGAGGAAATGGAATATAATACACTTTTTGCTTGACCTGTGAATCGAACCCAGGGCTACATGCTATGCAGTAATAGCGCTTGGAACCACAACACCCTCGAGGCAGTCACGTTACACAACATAATAACTTAACAAAGACTTATTACAATATCAAAAATTAGAATAAAAATATACTTATATATTATACTAACTGTGCCCCGCGGTTTCACCCGCGTTGTCATCGCTCCTATGGGAATATTGGGGGAAAAAAGTGCCGCATGTGTTATTCCAGGGTCTAAGCTACCTACACACCAAATTTCAGCCCAATCGGCTCAGTAGTTATGGCGTGAAAGAGTAACAAACATCCATCCATCCTCACAAACTTTTGCATTTATTAGTAGGATATGATTAGTTGTACCCGTTGCGTTTCAGCCCTAATCCTCTACTCTCGAGTAGCTCACCCCATAGATACTTCCTGTTTACCGCAAAGTGGCTACTGCCTATTTAATCCCTAGATTTCCTTCGAGATTAACTTACACAAATAGAGGAAAATGTTGCTTCTCTCGTTTCTTGCCAAGCAAAAAACTAATTGAGCTCAGTATTATTGCTGTTTGAATAAATCTTTGCCGTGAATAATGTGCGTTATAAATAGCAGCCTTGATTGCTATGAAGTCTGAATGTAGTTATTAACTAGAAACGCCACCTCTCAGGAATTTGACGCAATTCTATCAAAAAATTACCAAATCGATGCTTCGTATTACCTTATTTCCTCTCAATATAGTAAACCTATTTGATACATTAATATCTTGATATTTTGAAGATGAAGTAACACATTTTACTATTTTATTCTACTTTATAAACTCTTCATTGTCTTATCTTATCACGCTAATAAAACTGTGATTTTAAGAAGTTAATACTAGAAAAGAATAGCCGTGTGGTTCCCGGCTATATAATAGGGCCAACCCTTTCTCACCCCGTGGGAGTCGTGAGACCCGGGAGGGGGACATATTCGTAGAGTGGGCAGCAGCGCTCTCCGGCACTAAGAATTGTAACTACTGCGATCACCAAGCCGCACAACAAGCGTGGTGATTACAGCAAAATCCCTCCATATGAATAGTTTATGGCGTTCTATAGAGGGAGGCCTATGTTCAGCAGTGGACGTCTTCCTGATGATGATGATGATGATAATAAAAAAACAAGAGTTATTAAAATAAACTATAATCACAGGGACATGGTTTACTTCATTATAAAAATATCAAGATTTTTATTAAAAAAAAATATATTTAGGGGAATAAAAAAAATGGGTTTGGTAAAGTTTTCATAGGATTATGTCAAATTTCTAGTACTAGGACACGCTCTTAACAGCGTTACTATCTCTTGATATAATTTGTTTACTTGGATACTTACTTAGGCGGCCTGAATAATAAACTGTGTGTTGACCAAAATTTCCACCGAAAAGCAACCTCGATGTTTGTCATACAATTCTGCAAAATTTCCATTGTTTTCGTACAATTTCTTTGTGTGAAATCCAACCTCAGTAGTGTATTTTTCACACATCTGTCAGTTTCATTCGATAATAAAGCCAAAGGAAGCCAAAGGAAAAAAAAAGCCAAAGGATACATTATAAAGTAAGCCACATGATATTATACGCCTACAAACACAAATAGCTCCATTCTATAAAAACAAATAGGACGTCACATTCTTATGGGGTTGCGTAGCTCGTAAATATTAGTGAATTAACGCGTGGGCGTAGGGGAAAAATATTCCATGGTTTTTCTCTTGTTTCCTCCGTGAACTTTACCTAGGTACTTACTCACAGAGCAAAATATATTATTATATAAGCAAAAGAATTTACGAGTAGGTTTTATTTAGTAACCCTCGGTGGCGTAGTGAGCGCATGCTCGACTACCGATCAGGAGGTCCCGGGTTCGATCCCCAGGTCAGGCAAAGTGTTAAATATCGGTGTTTTTCCATTAGGTTTTATCTCAATACTATCTATAGTCTGAAACTGTGCACATGTGCAACATGGGACTGGGAAAAAGGCGTTATTGTATGATTTATGTTCCATTCCGTAAACTATAGGTATCATTATACTAATCTCTATTAACCTTTTATTAAAGTTTGGCAAAAAAGTGTTAGCAGAGCTTATTTTATGATAGTGAGTGATAAGACGAGCAAATCAGGTGCCTGATGGTAAGCATCATGATTGCCCATATCAGACACAGTCCCACCCAGTGTTTTAAAGTTCAAAATTCTGCGCAACACTGAACCTTACTTACCACTACAAAAATTATTTCGATCGTGAATGTAGTCTTTTGTGGTCGTTTGAGTGTAGTCTTTTTGTGGTTTAACAATATTATCCTTATTTCCTACTCTTTTTCGTCAAGCTACTCTCTTAATAAATTTTAAATAATTAAACGTCGAATCAACCATTTGCTATAGCAAATGGTTGATTCGACGTAGGGTTCGACGTAGGGTTTTATAAAACCCTATCCATGTTTTTGAACGTTGTATGAATCTAAACAAGCGCAAATGTGAGCGATCTGTTATCGTTGTTTACGCAAACTTATTATTTTGATAAACTTATATCTGCCCACATATAATAGATAATACCTCCTACTCAAATGAAATCATTCGTCTGGCAGAATATGGCTCGAAGCAAGCTATTAGTATTCCGCCCACAAACACCTATGACGAAAGTTTATTTATATAAGAAACTCGCTAAAATTAGCATAGAAACCTAACTCACAAGCTAGTTCAGATTAATTCAGTGAATCTATAAATAAGTTGGTGTTTTAGAAACAACTTCAAAGTTGAAGCTTATTATTGAAGCCCATTACATTGGCGTTTTTCCTATAAGTAGATTTTAGACAGATCTTAAAGAATTTGAAAATATTTTCTATATAATTCTTACGCATTTCATGGTGATTACAGCCATGGCGCCGTAGTGGTTAGCAAGTGCTATTGGCGATCATGAGGTCCTAGATTCGAATCCCAGGTCAGACAAAAGTGTTATTGGATTTTTCTATTAGGTATTTTATCATTAAAAGTCTGGATATGTATCCAGTAGATGGCATTAGGCTCGCCCCTTATTACATGCGACAAAAAAATATATAACTGGCGAAATGTGGGTGTGCCTACTATGGAACTATGGAACTAGGTCACGGATCATCTGCCTACCCCATCGGGAAAAAGGCGTGATGTTATGTTACAATATAAAAGGTGTTAGTTATTAGCTACGTACCTTCCTATATTTAACAGTCAATGGCTGATGAGTGGGAATAGAAATCGATTTTTTTTTTCTTTTATGGACCCACACGAATGTATTGCCAGTGTCAAGTTATATAAAATTTCAAGTTAATATGGTCAATTAGTCAATTCAGAGTCAGGGCAAGCCCAGTCAAGTCACAGCTCTAGTAAAGTGGTGGTCTTTACAAGAAGCTGCCGGAATTTTGGCGGGAACACGAAAAATCACATTTCAATTCTCGCATCACTTGCCAAAAGACTTGTGTATCTTCGAAAACACTCAACACGTATTATTCCACCATTATTACACGTTAAACACTCGAAAATGCACCGATAATTGATAAAGATACGGGAGCCAAACTGTATTATTCGGTCTCCCGCCAGTCCCGCCAAAACTCCACAACTCAGAAACCGATTTAGCGAACAAATTAAATAAGTAAGAAGAGACGTATAATAATACGGAACAACCCTGAACACATTCCGCTATCGTTATCTCTATATATGAGAGCTTTAGTTGAAAGATTGACTTCAACCAAAAGTTAAAAGCACCCATTCGTCGTTCCACCAGATGAAAGATAAATAATTTAAGCTGAATCCAAACTTTGCAAGCTATCTGCATGAAATGTGCTTTCAACCGTTCGTGGTCATTCTCCTCTATCCGTCGACAAAATGAATTATTGGCGAGATTATTTAATATAAGTTATATAATAATAATAAATATTGGTTCTCAAAAAATCTGACGTCTTTTATTAATCAGTATACTTATGAAATTATATCATTAACATCGCGCGTACCGTATTTTTATTTATTCAAGCCAGTGCTAAAACAACGCTGACGATAAATATTATCTTCAAAGAAACTCATAATTTCATCTAATATAATAGAGAGCTTTTACTTAAGCTTACCGTCAAATTTATTCGCTCCTTTGAAAATGTAATAACGAAAAGCCACTGTCTAATATTACAATAATGACCTCAACTTTTAAGAGACTAGTAAAACTCGAAATGGCCTCATTTTAGAGTGAAAATTCTTTATAACAGCTTCGAAGTTGTTTCCCCATCTGTCGTAGCTATGAATAAGTTACTGCTGACAAGCCAAGCTCTTAAAACTAAGTTTTGTATTGAGATAAGTATGTGGGTATCCTAAAGCTTGCTTTCAGACGAGCGACGCGTCGATGCGACGTTGACGTGATGTTCGCGTTCCGTTCCGCGGAATCCGCGGTATCATGCGACTGCGTTCTCGTTGCGTTTTGGCTGCGTTGTGGTCACTTTATCTCAGCGTTATGGCCGCGTTTTGACAGTATGACATAATACGTCAAGAAACGCTGACGCCAAAATGCGGTCCGTGTGTATTCTGTCATTTTTCATACAAATTACGCCCGACCGCAACGCCGCGTGAACGCCGAGTTGACGTTGATGCCGCGTTGCTGTTACGCCGACGTTCGTCTGAAAGGACGCTTACAATAGGAGATACGTATTTACTTTATGTTTCTCCAAAGAAAGTTAGAATTTTGATCACAAATGTTTATATACTATTGAGTATATATTGTAAAATATAGCTTGATATGTGACAGCTGAATTTTGGTCATATTTTCTTATATTAGGTACATGCCTACGTAAATGGTATCATATCAGATAATTTATAATTCAAATACGCCCACTACGCCACCGACTGCCTCGGTGGCGTAGTGGGCGCATGCTCGACTGCCAATCAAGAGGTCCCGGGTTCGATCCCCAGGTCAGGCATAGTGTTAAATATTGGATTTTTCCATTAGGAATTATCTCAATAACTGCCTGGAGTCTGGGACTGTGCCCGGTATATAGCAATAGGCTCGCCCCCTATTACATGGGACCAATAACATACTGGCGAAATGTGGGTGTATCTACTATGGGACTGAGTCCTGGGTACACCTCTGCCTAACCCTTCGGGAAAAAGGCGTGAATGAATGTTTGTGTTTATGTTTTATAATTCAAATGATTAATCAAATACCCTCTTAGAACTTACCTTTAATTTACGGAAATATGACCAAAAATTGATTTAAGCTATATTTTATAAGGTATAGGTATATTTTGTACAGTACCTATGGAAAATTATGCATATTATTTAATAGTTTCCTATACATACAACAGTTACTTTAACTCATTGGTCTAGATTCAAGAAAGTAACAATAAAAAATATAAAGATTGAGAAAGGAATGCTCAGATGGTTCGGACATGTAGAGAGGATGGATGAAAGGAGATTAACAAAAGAGAGATTTATAAGACGAATGTGCGAATGGTGAAGACGGTAGGGAAAGATAAGGTTAAAATTAATCACAACCGACGTGAATGTATGAAGAATATGATGAAAGTAGAGGAAGAGAAAGTCTTATGGCAGGATTGTAGTGTATGGAGTGAAATAGTCTCTATGTATGTGTGTATGTTACATTTTTTTATCCAACAAACAAATTCATATTGTTTTTTTACATGCACTTCTAGAAATACAATATTAAGACATCTCGGATGTACGAAGAAATATAAATCATTTAAAATCTAAGCTCACAAGTTCCTCAAACACAACAAACTCAGGATCCAACTCATTCTGAAAATAATTTGACTTTCAAAGAATTTCATTAGCGCGTTAATTACGTAGCTAATTAAACTCTTTCTTTTTTAACATCACTTCGAGATTAAAGTTTTTTGTTTGTAGATAACAGAATAAATTCAAAAGGAATGATTTGGTTGATATTTAACTTATAATAACTGTTTTGTCACTTTGCTTAAGTTTATCGTCTTCTGAATGTTGATGAAATGTCAATGATACAATAACCAAGGCCACAACAAATGATAAAGATTAATTGCACCACAAATAGCCCTGAAGGCCAAGTCTGTTCTTAGACTTAGAATAGTTTTTAGACTAGAAAAAAATCTATTGCTGAAGGAATCCGAACTTGCCGACCCTGCCCAATGACGCTAAAAGAATATTTTTAGTCACCGTTTCACTACAGCAGGATTTACCCTAATTATAAAAGTATAAGAATTCAAATACATAACCACTTCAGCGGTTTGCACATTTGCTCCGCTTGCGTTGCTCAGCAGAACCCGCACCGGTCAAGCCTAACCTTGGGGCTCTGGTACATGTGAAGGTGCCAATGTGTCAACGCAAGTAGCGTCCCACACCAGCGACCGACCCAGCTTCCAAGGAACGACTCTCATACTGTCAGATCTTTACCCATCATCTCGCATCAGACCGTTCAGTTCGAGAACGGCACTGGTAAAACCCGGCGGGTGATGTCGTTAAGACTACTGAAAATAAATGAAGAACTTTGACAAAAGCGTATATATATATTACCTACATAAGTATGAATAGATATGACTTATAGGTATTCATTTACAAAAACCAAGGCCACAACAAATGATAAAGATAAATTGCAACTGAATTGTAGCTGAGCCTATTCCATTTGCCAGTAAAATAAAAAAGTGTTATAGTTCTCTGTTCAATTAACAATAATAACAATATGTGTTTTATGTATATTGTACTGTCAATAAAATGTTTTTATCCTTATCTTTATCATACAGGCATCTAATAAATTGGGTAGAAACTGGGAGAGTGGAAGTAGGAAGTCGTGAAATCTTCCCATATTAGTACTTAACAGCTTCAATAAGTAGATGGTGTCCGAATTGTCAATGAAAAAATCTTGAAATTAAAATGTGTCAGACACGTATCCGAATTTTTGGTGTCCGAATCGTCAGCAAGTAGATAGAACAAGAATTAACCTTAAAAATAATTAATTTTATAGTATAAACCAGCTGACCCGCCCCGGCTTCGCCCGGATGAAACATTTCCATATTTTCTCACCGTTTAAACCTTCTCTGGATGTCCACAAATATATCAAAACCAAAATTAGGCAAATCGGTCCGGCGGCTTTCGAGTTTTAGCGAGACTAACGAACAGCAATTCATTTTTATATATAGAAGAAGAAGAAGATTAGGTACCTATATTATAAACGCAAGCCAAGTGAGTGCGTTACAAGAAATAAAACGCGAAAATAGGCAATTCGAGACCAATTCGTAAGGGGAATCAAATTTCCCCGGATAAGTGTTATCTCGAAAGAAATTCGTATTTATAGCGTGATTTCAATCTTGTTAACAATTACATTGAGCAACCTAACCGTGTGAAGTGTATGGAGCATGTAACTTGATTCATTTTGTATATTTATTACGTTAATTTGGATCTGAGATGAGAGACGTACATTATGGAGAGTCGTTCTGAAGTTAATATCATCAGCACCATTCTGTTATATGTTCCATCATTTTATTTTGTAATATATAAAGTAACATGACATATGGCTGTCTGGAAGAGATCGCTCTGAGTGATAAGGCCGCCAGTTGTTACACTTTCTAGTTTTAAGTTTCCTTTTTGTTATTTTCTGTATTATTGTGGTACCAATAAAGAATCATTCACACCGTCACACTTCATAACGTCACGCCTTTTTCCCGAAGGGGTTCATCATCATTATTAAAAACTAAATTTGAAATAAGGGAAGCTCAAAGAGCGCTGGATTACCATTTATTATTATTATAGTTTAGTAAAATGTATGTAATCCTCAGTGCGTTGTGAGCAGTAAGTTAAACAAAGCGGCTGGTGGCCAACGAAATGCGGTCCTTCAGATAACTCACTAAGCTCTGCGGAGCTAGAGGTCGACAGAAAAGAGAAAATAATGGGGGCGCCACTGTATGTATCAATCAGAAAAACTTTTAAGTCAACACGTACACTTTAAATTAGTTCCGTTTCTACTCTTTTCTGTCGAGCTATACCACTTATTTACACGAAAACACTAAGCAGAAATAACATTCATGTTTTACGGAAATAAGTTTTGGTCACACATATAGAGTGCTCATTATTGCGGGACATTTAGTCCTCTGTTAACTATGTAATGGATCACTTTGAGCAACATGTTCGGCATTAGCATTTAACCACATTGATGGCTGATAGTTTATTGATTGAGCTAAGTAGTACTTGTATTAATACGGAGTGAGTTTTTTTAAAGGGGCCATCTGCGAAACTGACGCGTATTTTGTAGTGGTAGGCATCTTTTGCAGGGGGCCGCCTGGGGAAGTACCACACCTTTGCCAGTTATTTATCCGCCAAGCAGAATGTGCAAACATTATACTGTGTTCTGGTCTGAAGGGCAATGTTTCCAGCGAAATTACTGGGCATGACGAGTTTCAACAACTAATATCTCAGGGTGTCAGGCGCAGTGCAGTGCCGCGCAGAATTTTTAATTTTATAACACTGGGTGGCACTGTGTCTGATATGGGCAATCATGATGCTTACCATCAGGCACCTTATTTGCTCGTCTTGTCACTCACTAGCATAAAAAAAATATGATAAGGCTATTATAAAATTATAATATTATGAAGACTTATAAGACTTAGAGACTCTTGAGTCTCTAAGCGCACAACTTAACGAGTTTAACTTTACTTCCAGCTCAACAATGCTCCCAGCATTTGATTGTAAAACGTCTGAGACTTCGATGGGTTAAGTTAATTAATTAAAGGAGATTAGCACCGAGCCTGGTCTCGCACTGTGAAGTAATTTGTTACAGAGGAATTGTGGGCTGACGTATGAATATGGATTACCCTTTATAATACTCGGACAGTTATTGAGGATCAGTATTTTCTACTGAGTAACTAAACAAGCTTGATATCTACTCCTCCGAGAAGATTTAAGCAATACTGGACACTGAATATCTCCGTATTGCCATACGGGGACTATGACAATACGGACTATCCGAGAGTTTCTTTTTATACAGTAATCGTAGAGATATTTTTTTATTTCATGTACTAGTTTGTAAATCGCCTCTAAGGCATAATCCTTCCTTCTTTCGTCTTTCGCGAACTTGCGAACTTTGGCGTTTTTATAATTTTATTCTCAGATTCATGAAAGCAGGGTCTTTAGAGTTGAGTTGTCTGTGATTTGACTTGAAGAAAGAATATTGTTTTGGTAACTAGGAAAATAGTCCATCAAATATACGAAGTACTGTTTGAAGTTACATACTTTCAATAACTTTGCATAGGCGTAGCTCACACAATTTCATTATCCTTAGACGTAAAACCATGGGATTATGAATTTTATCACAAGTTGTAGGTACAATAATTCATAATCACCTAATTTAAATTCAAATCCCGTAAACCAGGCTAAATAATTAATACTGTCAAACGCTACTTCTTAGATTTGATGTACTATATAGCTACTAATATGTACAAAATATCAAATCTGCGATAATTCCTTACTGTCCCGAAATTTCATGCACTCATAGACGGCGCTAAAGGCATTGCAGTTTATAGCATTTTAGTAGTTGTAATTACGTTTCTTTAAAGTTATTTTAATTACTGATTTTCGAAAATAAATAAAAATAAATAAATTATTATATTATTTATTATTATTATATTTATTTATTATATATAATTATTTATTATATATGAGGTTTATTATTATTTATGTTCTTATTTCATCTACTTTACTATAGTTCAAACTCAAAAATATATAGCTCAAAAAAGTGCCATGGTACACTTTACGAAAAACCAGCTTCACAATATTGACTTTTTATATATAACTAGCGACCCGCCCCGGCTTCGCACGGGTAGCAGAAGTAGGTATAGTGGACGTTTATCAGGAGTAAATTCGTGATACATTGTATTTTAATAAATATAACCCTAATGGTTTACGCAGCGCACGCAAATTAATGACTATTTCTGTTACAATGACCAAACCTTAACACATGTTATAATTTATCGTGGGCTATTTTGAAGATATTGATGAGTACTACAAACCCCTAGTACATTACTTTATTCTACCACCAATACTTTTCACACCACATGAAAAATAATCACTGCTTCGATTATTGTGACTAAACCAGAAAATATGGATTTAATCTATGTATACTGTTTTGTAGGTATTGATAATTAATACAATCCCCTAGTACATTACTTTAATCTACCACCGATAGTTTTCACACCGCATGAAAAATAATCACTGCTTCGATTATTGTGACTAAACCAAAAAAGATGGATATAATCTATGTATACTGTTTTGTAGGTATTAATAAGTACTACAAACCCCTAGTACATTATTTTACTCTACCACCAATAGTTTTCACACCGCATGAAAAATAATCACTGCTTCAATTATTGTGACTAAACCAAAATAGATGGATATAATCTATGTATACTGTTTTGTAGGTATTGATAAGTACTACAAACCCTAGTACATTACTTTACTCTACCACCAATAGTTTTCACACCGCATGAAAAATAATCACTTTTTCGATTATTGTGACTAAACCAAAAAAGATGGATATAATCTATGTATACTGTTTTGTAGGTATTGATAAGTACTACAAACCCCTAGTACATTACTTTACTCTACCACCAATAGTTTTCACACCGCATGAAAAATAATCACTTTTTCGATTATTGTGACTAAACCAAAAAAGATGGATAGAATCTATGTATACTGTTTTGTAGGTATTGATAAGTACTACAAACCCCAAGTACATTACTTTACTCTACCACCAATAGTTTTCACACCGCATGAAAAATAATCATTTTTTCGATTATTGTGACTAAACCAAAAAAGATGGATATAATCTATGTATACTGTTTTGTAGGTATTGATAAGTACTACAAACCCCTAGTACATTACTTTACTCTACCACCAATAGTTTTCACACCGCATGAAAAATAATCACTTTTTCGATTATTGTGACTAAACCAAAAAAGATGGATATAATCTATGTATACTGTTTTGTAGGTATTGATAAGTACTACAAACCCCTAGTACATTACTTTACTCTACCACCAATAGTTTTCATACCGCATGAAAAATAATCACTTTTTCGATTATTGTGACTAAACCAAAAAAGATGGATATAATCTATGTATACTGTTTTGTAGGTAATGATAAGTACTACAAACCCCTAGTACATTACTTTACTCTACCTCCAATAGTTTTCACACCGCATGAAAATAATCACTTTTTCGATTATTGTGACTAAACCAAAAAAGATGGATATAATCTATGTATACTGTTTTGTAGGTATTGATAAGTACTACAAACCCCTAGTACATTATTTTATTCTACCATCAATGCATTTCACAGCGCACGCAAATTTATGAATATGGTAATTATATTATGTAACACCTTGGTTCACAATATTGCAGTTTTCTTACGGATCCCCATTTTTTTTCAAAATCTCATATAGCCTATGGCACTCACACTGAATTAAGCTATCCATAAGTGAAAGAATTTTTAAAATCGGTCCAGTAGTTTCGGAGCCTATTCGTTACAAACAAAAAAACAAAAAAACAAAAAAACAAAAAAACAAAGTTTCTCTCTTTATAATATTAAGTATAGATTAAGACAAAATAAAGAGCATACGCGGCCTTCTAGGAATTTGACATATTCCTATGAAAAATTTACCAAATCGATGTTTTGTATTCCCCTGTTCCCTCCGAATATAATAGACTTATTCTATAAATTTATATGATATATCCAATGACGTTGAATTGCTTTACTACTAGTGAAGTAACCTATGACATGTCATAAGCCCTAGGTTTTTCATAGTGAACTTCCAAAAATCTCAGTTTTACTCGCGTGATTTGACATTCACTACAAAAAACATATAGTTTATAAACAAAAATAAAATAATAGGGACATACTTTACTTCATCTTTAAAATATCAGGATATAAATATATCATCGGTTTACTGTATCCGGAGGAAACAGGGAACTACAAAACATCGATTTTGTAAATTCTCCATAGGATTGTGTCAAACCGCTAAGAGATCCTCCTTCCTTTTAAGAAAAGCGAGGCCGCTATAGTCAATACCAATAAGGATTCTCCACTTTTCAACAAATTAAAAATATCGTAGTTTTTTAGTTTCTTAGATATTAAGAACGCCAAAGCTGACCATTTAATACAAAAATTACGTTTGAAATGTGATAGAGCTCTTAACTGACTCTGCTTCCATGTAATGGATCAGTCCTACTAAGATAGATGAAAACGCAAACGTGTCGATACATTCACCTCCCTACTGACCTACAAGTATAAAATACTGAATACCTTTTATCTGAATTCGAGTGGATTCTCGAGGTGGTTGTTAATTATTCTGGATATCTGCTGGGATGGAAATAGAAACCGACCTGTTTCCCCTAAGCCGAAATGCCACTCCGTGAATAATTTAACTATTTCAGAAGATTTCAAATTAATTTTCATACAGAGAATTGAATGTAGATGGTGCAGCTATGTGTTTGTATTTTAACCATATATTATGTTGATTAGAGCACAAAATAATATCTGGAAAAATATTCCGCTGCCGATGAGGAACCTGCAAAGTATATGTAGTTTTAGACTCAAATTAAAAAGATAGAGAGGAAAGAGGCAGAGGGCAGAGGAAACTCAAATATTAGAAACTAGCGTAATTTAGCCTCAAAACACCCTAAGTACATGTTATAATATAATAATAAAACATCTTGCTATGAGTAATGTGTATGCTACTTAATAACTTACCTGCAGCTTGTCAAAATTATTTTCTGTATAGGTTATGTTTAGGTACTGTGATAGATATAGATATCGTAACATGCCCACTTTGATATAGATTATAAGCTTTAGTATTTTAAATTTGTTTAAGTTATATCACATTAAATTTGTAATTTTTATTTTATTGTCAGTGAAGTCACCAAAGCGGCCGCAACGGATGATCAGCGTCGGTTGAAAAGCCGGCAACATGCTGAGTTGCGACCGTTTCGTGCAGATGTATCTTTTTATTTGTTATATCTGTTAGTTTCTTTATATTTGAGCACGAATAAATATTTCATTCATTCATTAAAATAATAGTATTAACGTAGCTATGCTTATAGCAAAATGCTCAAACCCACCGCTGCGCATACTGTGCACGGGCACGCGGCACATTATAGCTGCGTGACTTCATTTACGTCTACGTTTCTATTGCAGGACCCGCTACTTATACACGCATCCGTATATCGTGTGCACAGCGAACATGGCATTGACAGCGCAGGTATGCGAGCGCCATATTCGAGCAATTCACGCGTGTACCAATGACGTCAATTAACGTGCGTATCTGTGGGTTGCAGTGTTCCGTGCGCCGCGGTGGGTTTAAGCCTTATGCTTCAACTATTAGTTGGTGCATATTTATTAACAAAGCTTCAAAGAATTCCTTATTTTACTCTTTGAATACATAGATTAGATATGTGACTGCCTCGGTGGCGAGGCGCATGCTCGACTGCCAATCAAGAGGTCCAGGGTTCGATCCCCAGGACAGGCAGTGTTAAATATTGGATTTTTCCATAAGGAATTATCTCAATAACTGCCTGGAGTCTGGAAATGTGCCCGGTAGATGGCAATAGGCTCGCCCCCTATTACATGGGACCACTAACATGCTGGCGAAATGTGGGTGTATCTACTATGGGACTGAGTCCTGGGTATACACCTCTGCCTACCCCTTTGGGAAAAAGGCGTGAATGTATGTTATGTGATTAGATATGTACGCCCTAGTGGATTTATCTATCAATGGCGATAAGTTCATCCTATCTCTAATATCGCAGCTCCAAAAAAGATATCTGCCACATTCGCGTAACTTTATCAGACACTTTCCAATTCAATTTCAGGGAAATGTCCCGTGCGCGAGAGATAGCTAGAGTAGACGTAGTGCCCTATACGTCTTATCTCAGCACCACTTTATATCTGCAGCTTTATCACTATAAAGGGTGTAGCCATAGATGTAAGCCCTACAGCCTATCTCTCCCGAATTTTATCTATGAAAATATTTAGAAGAGCTTTTGCGTCTAGGTATAAAATATAGATTATATACCAAAATTTTGCTAATTAACTAGCTGTGCCCCGCAGTTCTTAATATACATCTCTTAATCAATGAATTTGTATAAATCGAGGCGCTTAATTTTCAATTTAACACGAACTTTCTATATTGATCGGTATGTACTCGTATTATGTATGTAAGCAGAGAAGAAACGAAGTCATAAGGAAACAATTTAATCTTGTCTTCACCGAGTAGATCGTTTCGATACATTTTGTATTAGCACACGGAAATGAACTAGTCGGAGTTTGTATTCTGAATCTGTACAGAGGAGCTGGTAATCTGTTAGTATCCTTAAAAGGTCATTGAACTAATAATTTGAAACAATTGTGGAGTTTACACTGAAAACGCGAAAAAAATTAGCTGTTTTATGAATAAAACGAATAAGCTAACTAATTTAACTTTAAGATAGTGTATGGAGTATGAAGCAACAAATTTTTTTGTAATGTGAAAGTGTAGCAAATTATGAGTACCTATTTTAGTGGAAATCCAGCAATTTCGCCTGCTCGCAATTCCGTTTCCCTAAGTATTAAAAAAAACAATATTTTTGACCTCTACAATATAAGGCCCGGTGCAGGCCACATCTTTTTCACCAAAATTGAGATTTATAATATTTATAGTTTTGGAGATATATGAGAGTTTTATACCAAAATGTTGACACCTTTAGGACCCTTTAGAATGTGTTTTTCAAAAATCCTTTCTTATTACACATCTAAATGACGAAACAAATTTGATTCTAAATTTCAAGTCTCCAGGATCAGTGGGGCTAACCCACTGATCCTGGAGCGCCTCTCGGCGTTTCAAGTCAGCCAGTGAGTTATTTAGGATTTTATAATATATAGTGATAAGTAACAGTGATTGACCCTTTCTGAGAATGGTACTTCACTAATCACCATATAACCTGTAAACTTACTTATGCGGTAGTTTGGATGAGAGTTTGTTACTCTTCACGCCAAAAATTAGAAGCGGTTGACACAATAGTTTGCCAGAATTGAGCTGAAATCAGGTTCTATCTGGAATGACAAATAAGGAACGCGGGACTTACTTAAAAATAAACCAATAACAGTTGAAAAAATTCCATAAGCTATTTTAGTAAATAAAACATCCAACTAAACACTGCAAATTAATTTTAAACCTTATTTAAAAGTATGACGAGGACGCTCCTGAAACGGCGAACTAAAAGTTAAATAGTTGAGTATAAGTGCAGCGCTGTGTCACACTCGAATGCTACATATTTAACTGAGGGGTCCGAGATTGAAATAAATTCCCTCGAGCTCTGTAATTTAAAGGACGTTGAGTAGAGCTCGCTTTACAAATTACTGGTTAGTTATCTATAAAGACAATCTAAGTAATATTTACTATGTTATACAACGGTTCAACTCACATTTGAAGTCGAAAACGCTCGGCCTAGGTTCCGGTGTCCTGTTTCAGGAGCTCTCGCGTAAACGGGATCGCAACTCGCTACGGACTGCCATTGAATCATCGTAACCCCAAAAAGCACAAAATAATAAAAAAAAAAATAATAAAAAGAAAGCAGAGAAGATCAACTCTATCTCACTATTACTAACTCTATCTCTATCTACATCTACATCTAATTCTATCTACATAATATAATTTGGTATGTAGATAGCGAAAGTTTGTCGGCTCGCATCGAATGTGTGCCACAACCCCCTCGTAGTCCAAGCCTCGAAATACTCGATAGTTCAAGCTGGAACTCCTCCCCTCCGTAGACGCCCTCGCAACGTCCTGGACGACCCGGACGACTCTATCGCCTTGTCACATCGGCGGCGCTAGGTTCGCCCAATCCTAGCAATATACGCAACAGACGCTCCGTTTTCAGTACTGGTGCCGGATACCAGATCCACCAACTCACACAATCACAACACCGACCTCGCCGGCGAGGTCGAAGATCTCTCAGATCCTTCAGATCGGTTAGTTTCTCTCCAAATAATCAAACAGATCAAACCATTCATAGGGCCCTAGGACACTCCCCTTCTGGGGTGCCAGGGCAAGTCTGACCCCAAGTATTATTCTGGCGACGGCCCAAGCCGAGGTTCGTACCGTCTAGGTGCCCTTGTGCTAGTCGCCCTTTAACTTTGGGTCGAGCGCCTCCTGCGCTCACCAATGCCCGGTAAAACTGTAGAGGCCATCTGAGGCCGACAGCATAGGTCATTTAAAGAAAAGAAAAAAAAAAATGTGTGCCATGCTAGGCGAGCAGGAGTATTTTAAGGCATGTTTCATGAAAATCGGTCCGGTCATTTAAAATTTATCAACCTTTTTCTAGCGGCAGAACCGATTTGAGCAATTTCCAGTGGTCTGATTGTTTCGAAATTCAGTATCCTGTTATAATAAAAAGTTATTAAAAGCTAGTATTATTTTTATTAAACCGATTAGCTGATCATTTTTAGTCTTTTTTTTTTTCTTACTAACCGTTCTTTTGTAAGTAGTTTAGACGCACCTCCTCCAATTTTATTACACCTTGTAAATACACCATTATATTATGAAAATTTTCTATAGGTATCAGAAAATTTCGGTCAAATTACAAAATAGATATTAACCCAAAAGCAAAGTTTCTCACGTTGGTTATCCTTTAACTGCGCAACTAAACCCATTAAAATAAAACCCTGATAGTACAGTAACCTCGCTCTTCCGTGCGTAAACAATGAACAATATTAATACCGACCATAGCTGGTAATAAATTAACCATACAAGATATAATCAATTTAACTCGTGCTCAAATTAATACGCAGTAATTATTATTTACTGAGGAACTAACAAGACGAACTTTAATAACTGTGGTTTTCTACATGGGTATAAATGGTATTAAAATTAACATAACTTTACGCCTTTTTCCCGAAGAGGTAAGCAGAGGTGTACGCAGGAGGACCAATAGTAGAACAAACCAATATTTCGCCAGTAAGGGGGCGAGCCATCTACCGGCCACTCCACGGGCACTCCAGGCTGTCATTGATTATACAATTACTAATAGAAAAATCCAATAAACTTTGCCTGACCTGGTGAACGAACCCGGGATATCATGATTGGCAGTCGAGCTTGCGACCACTACGCCACCGAAGTAGTCGTATAATGATATTACACGTTTTATAAAGATTATTGACAGGTCTACGTGCGCGCTCCGACAAGGTACCGCTGTTAGTGTCATACTTATTGTCAAATGCAGCAACTAATGTGTGTAATAAATTGCGGATGGAAAACGTCCCGTTAGGCGCCCAATGCTGCGTTTTAAGGACAGTGCTAAACGCGATATAGTTGCGTCCTAACACCCGGGAAAGAGCGTCAGATCGTGATGGTTGGAGAAAGTATCGTTCTGATCTCTATTCTTTTGCAGGCGCGTGACAGGCGCCACTAACGCGCAGCACTTCCTTCAGCTTCACCAGACACACAATTCGTCTGTGATGTAGGTATGTGGCCGTCGCTGTCACTCTCGTATCAGCCTCACTAGTCATGTGCATAAGGGTCGATCCTCGAACACGGACGCTGCTTGTATAATGTTTTATAGATGTAAAAAGCCAGTGATAATGATTTTGAATAATCGTTACCAAATTACCAAACTCTAAAGCCTAGATAGAACATAGCAAGGGAGGCTGGCTGGCTCATCGCCAAAGCGCCAAGAGTAATGCTAGACGCGACGTAGGTACATTTATGACGCATGACCTGACGCTGTATCCCCTTTAACCATTTATATTTTGCAGAAACACCACAAGCCTCGATGCTGGGAACTATACCTCGGTAACTACAGTAGGTACCTAACCTTCGGGTCGGGATTTACACAACAAAACAAATCAATAACACGAAATCCATCCGAGTTCGTGTCATTGACACTTGATTAAAAAAGACTAGAGCTCTTTGGACAAGACAACGCATGTGTATTACGGACTTGCAATCGAGGAGCAACAGCAGCATTATTGATGTCAAATGTAAGATTTTCTCACAAAAAATGAAATTCAAGATCGTAATACCCGTGCCGTTGAAAACAAACTTTGCATCAGGCATCATTGTGTCAAACATATCTTTGTTAATATCATACCTAACACCTTATCTATTATCTATGCTAAATCTATGCCCAAAGGCGAAAGCACACTTCGATCGCGTCGAACAAACGAATTTTCGGACCGATATGCGAGGTTTCATAGGAATTCGTATAAAGAATTTTATTAAAATTAATTTGGTTCGTCTCGGATAAGTGTGCGTTCACCTTGAAACCTACATTAAATTATACCAAACACCAAAAATGTTTTTTGTCATACATACATAACATACATTCACGCCTTTTTCCCGAAAGGGTAGGCGGAGGTGTACTCAGGACTCAGCCTCATAGTAGATACACCCACATTTCGCCAGTATGTTATTGTTCCCATGTAATAGGGGGCGAGCCTATTGCCATCTACCGGGCACAGTTACAGACTCCAGTTATTGAGATAATTCCTAATGGAAATATCCAATATTTAACACTGCCTGACCTGGGAATCGAACCCGGGACCACTTGATTGGCAGTCGAGCATGCGCCCTCTAAGCCACCGAGACAGTCTCATGTTTTTGTCCACGCTGCTAAATTAGACGTGAAAGCGCGAACCCTACTTCTTGCTAAACTCCACTGCAAAGTTATTTACTTTTACTCTAGATAAATCTATTTGAACCTTTAGGACTACTTAATAAATAGCTTTCAGCCCGCCTAGCATGGCAAGGGGATAACTCATTTTCCTCGTTTTTTGTCTCTTTCGCGCCCAAACATTGCATATCTGCTGTCATGTTTTAACCCCCCGGGACTTCATTTTCCCTGGTCACTGTGCTACCGGGGCTAGTGGCTTCAAGACAATATGACTAAAGACATTCGGAAACCTATTAACAGAGTTGAAATATTCAAGGTAAAGTGAGTAAAAAAAATAGGTTCAATCCAGTCAAAGTGAGGTTTTCAATCAGGGTACAATGGTGCGTGCTCCGTGGATAAATCCTCAGATTACCTACTCCGGCTCTACTGAATAAATCGGTTTATAGACGATCAAATGAAGTCGACTATTTTTTGAAACCTGACAAATCGCCTTACCTATAACTACCACTATACTTACAGAGGACTGGGAACCGTTTACTTGATACGCTTCTTTTAAAGGGTCGATCCCGACTGCTAAACATAACAAAGGTGTAATAGTAGGTATCGTTACATTTTATCTGCGAACAAAAATCGAATCTCACATTTTATGTGGGAAGGTTTACAAACCTACACATTTCCGTTAGAAATTTTACGCACGGCGTTTTTTATCATTACAGACGACGCGCAGATGCAGCGCGTACCTGTACTATTTTATAGTTTTAAACTAAGCGGTTTATTCGCTTGAAATACAACAACAACAACATACATTCACGCCTTTTTTCCCGAAGGGGTAGTCAGAGGTGTACCCAGGACTCAGTCCCATAGTAGATACACGCACATTTCGCCAGTATGTTATTGATCCCATGTCATAGGGGGCGAGCCTATTGCCATCTACCGGGCACAGTTCCAGACTCCAGGCAGTTAATGAGATAATTCCTAATGGAAAAATCCAATACTTAACACTTTGCCTGACCTGGGGATCCAACCCGGGACCTCTTGATTGGCAGTCGTGCATGCGCCCTCTACGCCACTGAGGCATGAAATACAATAATTGTATTTTAATTGTTTTCTTTCCATCCCTATTCAAATTATTTGAATAGTATGGAAAGAAAATTTTCTCCCGCGAGCGAGATTTGAACCTGCACCGTCCGCACTCATCCGTGTGTTGGACACTCTACCAATAGAGCTACCGTGGAGGTACTATAGTTATCGGCCAATTTTTTTTATATCCCACCTACCTAACGCTGATAAGGTATCTATCTATCTATCTATTCTATTAACATCTCACATAAGGTTTACTGCATTTATTTGCGTTATTATTTTGGTCTATACCTGTTTACCTAACCCCTGCTAAAATTGACAAAAGAATGTATACATACATAGAATACTACGATTGGTACCTTAAGAGCTTTACAATATGTTTACAAAGATGTAGTAATACTCAAGAGGGTGCATCTACTCATCAAACCCAACAACTTCCATAATAAGGCATTGCTAAAATTTGCTAAAAAAAATTGACTGTATAATATTATCTATCCTTCATGAAGTTAAAAAACCTCGTCGGTTCCCATTCTCAATGTTATAGATACGGTCACTATTAACCCCTCGATCAAAAGTTCTAGACTTGAAGACTTAAGTTTTTAACTCTGAAAAACTTCAAGCAATCTTATTATAAGTATATCAAAGGTTTAAACTTTTAAAAAACGTTAATTTAAAGGTATACCCAGTAATACTGTGGTATGTAATGTTCCTTGATCGTAACAAAGATTGTATACCTACAATAATCAAAAAGTTTCTAATAAATTACAAGAGAGTTCCATAAAAAACAAATATATGCTCTGGTTGGCCATGCGTGTGTGCGTGACGCACGTGAAATAATATGCGGATCACATTACACACATCATCAGCCGGAAACGTCCAATGCTAAACGAACGCTATAAACTATTTATATGTGGGGAAATTTGCCGTAATCACCACGCTTGTTGTGCGGTTTGGTGATCGCAGTAGTTGGAATACTTGGAAACGGAAAGCGCTGCTGCCCACTCTCCGAATATGTTCCTCTAGTTAGGGTTAGTTAGGGTCTCACGGCTCCCACCGGACTGAAAAAGGGGTGGCCCTATTATATTCTCGGGAAGCACACGGCTTCCACGGATCTCATATAATTTATAAAATAATATTTTATATTGTTTCGGAAATAATATTAAAAGTCACCGATGATAGCACATGTCACTAGTTTATTCGTTTTTTCTTCGTCTTGTGATTTTTGTACACTTTGATCGTGTGACACATTTTTAGCCGATGTATTTAGTGATCATTTAAGCCAGACTGAGGAAAATAGTGTCTTACAGTTGGACACTATTTTTTTCTACTTGTTTGCTGCTTCGGGTTCTATCTATGACATCAATACCTACAAACTAGATATTTTTGCTTGAAACTTGTCTACTTGGGCGCTTATCAAGTGAGTAATAAGTAAAAGCTTCTCGAAAATTCTTATTAAGCTCCCCCCGCATCGATCGCTTCAATAGCAAAGTTTTCTTAACTTCTCACAAAACTAACATAATATTATTATTATAGTAACTAGTAAGGTCTAATAGAATAATCCTATGCTATTAGACTCGTAGACATGCCGCCTTCATTTCATAGTTGGATTGTTGTTACATTACGAATTTATCGTTTGGAAAAATTACTTTGATTCTGATTTATTATAATGGATTTAGCAATGGAGGTAACAGTTGTAGCACATTTGTATTTTTTTTTTCTTATATAATTTTCTTTCTTGAAAATTGGGTATTTAATATTGCATGAATGAAAACTCTTTATTGGTACCACAATATAACACAAAATAACAAAGAAGAAAAACTTAAAACCAGAAGTATGTAACAACTGGCGGCCTTATCGCTCAGAGCTATCTCTTTCAGGCAACCATGCAGGGAAAGGAAATAAACATACTGAACGGTAGTTTGAAACACATTATACTTAAATAAAATACACACCAAATACTTAACAATATATTTACCTAGTAGTAATACCTTAATATAAACCAATACATAATATACTACGATTATATAAATACATACATAACACTATATTATTATATTATATACAAATATAATATATAGGTACATAAGTTAATATAGGTACTTACAAGTGAGCCAATTTATAATACAAATAACAAATGTTAATATTAACTGAATTGGGACTTTTTTTTTAATTTATTTAATGTTCTATACAAATTACGACCACATACATAAAATAGTACATAAAAACATTTTTTTTGCTAATTTCGAAAATCGTTCTTTAGCAAGTTGTTTAGGTTAAGTGCTACAAGCACCCTTTAAGTATAGCTACACCTTTTGTTACACGTTATATAAGTACTAAAAATAGTGATAAAACGTTACGTAAACGTATTAATGGTGATATTATAGCTATTTTATATTTTATCACCCAGTAACTATTATAGGCTCGCCCCCTATTACATGGGACCAATAACATACTGGCGAAATATGGGTGTATCTACTATGGGACTGAGTCCTGAGCACACCTCTGCCTACCCCTTCGGGAAAAAGGCGTGAATGTATGTTATTATGTGAAAGGTTTCAATTATCTGAGCCAACAATTTATGACAGCAACATCAACTATTTTTACCATAGAGGTTTTACATTTAACGGGTAACTTCTTTTTAATGGTTACTCTGTGGGAACAGTGAAGAGACTTGTCAATTGGCAGAGCGATGGCGGGAAAAACCAAGCATTCTGGACGATTGAACTCTGCGGATGAAAAACTAGGATTCTAAGTAAAAAGTCGAGATTGTATCTTTGAATAAAATGCATTGCAATATTCAGACAGATCGTTGTGTTTGATTTATAATGTCCGTCGGTGCGAGCAGTAATATAAGGATCGTTTACATCTCAGAAGCCGGGATACTTAAGAAAAAAAAAAAAAGTGTAAGTTCACGCCTACTCCATATTATTGTGTTATATAGATCAAACTGCAAAAAAATTTATAATTCTAGCATCGAATGGTTGAATGGCAGTTTAGAATCCGTAGCCATTACTATTAACGTGCATGACAAACGTTGCGTGGCTCTCCAGAAGAGCGTTACGTATCATAAAAATTGATGTCTATCATCATTAGCAGGGCGTCTACTCCTGGACATAAGCCTCCCCTGCAGATTCCCATCTGGTTTTGATTATTATACCTACGTATTTGAATTTAAAACTCTGATAATTAATTATTTAATTCTGTGTATGAGGGATATATTTCTTTCTAGTTTTAAGTTTTTTTTCTTCTTTGTTATTTTCTGTTATATTCTGGTCTGGTACCAATAAAGAGTTTTCAATCATGCATTTATAAAAAAAAGTACATCTCCTTGTTCCTGATGCTACGACCATGGTTATTAATAAAAAATCGTTGTTTTTGGTATTACACGCACGTTTTCCTCTGAAACATCTCTATATTTTAGGTTTTCATTCGACCCTAAAATATTTCAATCAGAATCGTTTATCTTGTATGGTGTACAAAATCGTGTTACAATCAATAATGTCCAATACATTCGACCACTTATGAGAGTGGTGTGCAATAATCATCATCATCTCAGCCATAGGCCTTTCGCATATTTTCATCTAGTCCGGTTGTAAGTGGCCTGCATCCAGTATGTTCCTGCCATCCTTATCAGATCGTCTATCCACTTTGTGGGTGGACGTCCTACGCTGCGCTTGCCAGTCCCTGGTCTCCTTTCGAGAACTTAATAAATAAAGAAAATAATAATATATATATATATAAAATATTGTTCGTTTTCTTCTGTTTGATTATGCTGACACCATTTCTAATACACAAAATTTTGAGTTTAAGGCAATGGAGCTGGGAGATAACAAAGTAGGAAACTCTTCGACGCAGCCGTTCGCACACCAGGCGCAGTGTCACTCGTGACCATGGTCGCGACAGCATTCGACGGAGTCGCAGCCACAGCCGTCGGTAGCTGGAGCGTGAAGTGGTGCTGAGGCGAGAAGCAGGAGCGGATTCGTCTGACGGAGCTCGATCTACAACGGGAACGAGACGCGGAGCAGCGCCGTCTACGGAGCGAGCGGAGCGAGTCACGCACGGGTCGAGATGCCGCAGACGCAGCAGCAGCCGCAGCCACCCCGACGTGGACAACGGAAGACATTCAGACGAAAATCGTACAAAAAGGTCACGCAGTCGTCCTTTTTCCACTAGAGATGTTAGGTACATAAATTTACAGTCTGTTAAGGACATCTTTCCATCACAACCAGGCTAGAGCACACAGTTTTCTAACAATGATGGTAAATATAATTCACCCAGAGTTTATTCCTTCAGAGAAAGTCAACATAATATGGATTTTATAGATATTTGGATTAAAAGGTAAACGAGTGTGCAAAGGTCTGGGCTGGGATGAAAGGACCATAATTTCATTTCACTATGCAGAAATTGTCAAGGTTAGATAAGTCCTGGTAGGTATGATAGCCAGAGCTCAATACTGCATACTTGGGGGGAGTGGCAGGTTAAATTATTTCATGTTTTTCCTTGTGAGCAAAATTACGCACATATGTTTGAATACATGTTGCGGCAAAAAAGTAGAGTTAATGACCTATCCAGAACTAATTTTACAAAAAGCTAGCCCTCCTCAATCAATGCGAAATTACCGGTAGCCGCGCAGTCGATTGAATTGTCTATGGCATTAGTAACAGGACCACAAAGTCTAGTGCTCTAGCACTGCGGTATGAAGATCCTGACGACTATTTAAGTTCTTGATTAGTAATAATAAGGAACTTTACACAACGCAGCCAAACTGCTAACTCTATGGGACTGCAAGCGTTAGGGCTATGACGGAATCCCCATTCACAGGCGGTGTGATAGTCGACACGAAGGTAGCAGGAAAACTAGGCAAACAATACGTTATTTGAGAGTTTACGAAGTGAAGAACGGTTTGCTTTTCGTTGCAATACAACCATGCTCAGTACCATACTGTCTCCAGGAAAATATCGGTGTATTTTCGCGGGCAGGCGAGAAAAGGTGGAAATCAGTTTACAGACTAGTGAGGACGGAAGAATCTGTAATGCAATTGCACAAACCGCAACTTCCCCTACTAAACAGATGGACGAAAGACTTGTACAGCTAGGCAATACGGCGGAGTTATATTATTATACCATGGGCAATACAGTCTCTAATGAGGTCAAAACAAGTCTCCTTAAATTACTACGGCGCCACGAATATTGTTTTGTTCATAACTTGGTAGATCTTAGCTGTACAAATGTTAGAAGCGGGCATCATCCGAGAATCTACATCTAACTATGCTAGCCCGATAATACTCGGTGGCCGATAATACGATTATGTGTGAATTACAAGATTAAAGAAGGCAGCCGTCTAATTCGATCACAGTAAAGGACATTAATATATCCAATCTCCATAACAGAGGACGAAATAGCAAGATTGTCTAGTCAAGCATGGTTCATCACGCTTGACCTCATCTCAGGTTACTACAAATTACCTATTGCGGAGAGAAGTAAGCATTTGACAGCTTTTGCCCCGCCGGACGGTCAATACGAGCATAATCGCATGCCGTTCAGCTTAGCAAATACCCCTATCTTCCAGAGGATGACGAACTATGTTTTAGGACAAGCTCGGTTTAATAAAGCCACAGTCAGTATATCTGGGTGACCTACAAATTTTTGGCTAGACCTCTTCCGAATGTATGACTCTACTGGAAAAAGTTCTCAAACTAATTGTTTCAAATAGTTCTAACGTGCGCAAAACTATAGTGGTCAAAGTATAGTTTCCTACAAACTAAAATCTACTACCTGGGTTATGAAATCAGCTCAGCTGGTATGCACCTGGTGACGGTAAAAATTCAAAGCGTGATAGACTTTTCCCCTACCACTTAATGTGCACAACCAGCGTCAGTTTTTAGGACTCGTGAGATACTTCCGAAAATCCACTACATGTTACGTGGGAGTGGACGACGGAGCAGAAACACTCATTAAAGAGACCCTTAAATCGAAGCTAGTAGAGAAACCAGTACTGGCTCTATATGATCCTAAGGCTGAGACAGAACTCCACACGGATGCAAGCAGGGTTCCTACCCTTATTGCAACAGGAATCCCATTGGGGGAATACTGCTTCAGCGTCATTTAGGAAGTCAAGACCCCTTCATCCCGTAGTCTATTATAGCCGAAGAAAGCAACTTTCATTCGCATGAATTGGAGGACACTAGAGGTCATATGCGATCTAAAGAAGTTTATCTTAGTTATCAATTTATCAGAGTTAATCTCTTAAGAAAGGCTTTCCAGGCGGACAGTGTCTGCAGTGTCCTGCGTTCCACACACATAAAAGCGCGATCTTATACCGAGGATTGCCCGTTGATCGCGTTACAGGAGTTTGACTGCTTAATTGAATATAGAGCAGGGTTAAAAATGAGCCATGTGGACGCTCTTTCAAGGAACACAATACAGGAAGTTGACACATCGGATCCTGTGAGATATCCTTCGGTGATGGTAGTATCCGACGATGATTGGCTGCTTACCCTACAGATGGGAGATCCAGAGTTATGCAGAATACGAGATATTGTCCGCAGTGAGTTAGACCCAAGGGATTGGATTACATTAAGAATAATTATGTTTTAAAGGACAATAGGTTATTTAGGTGTATCGGCGGTAATTGGTAACAAAGAGTAGCTTAGATGGATAGTTCCAAAGGGTGCAAGGTTGGAGCAAGTTGTGCAAGGTGAAGCACGATGACATAGGACACGTCGGTTCACAGAACACAAAGAACGGTCGGTTTCGAGAAAACCTTGGACCATTTGTAAAACCTTAAAGGGGGTTCACACTATACTGACGGTTGTAGATTCATTCACAAAGTTCTAATCAGACCTGTCCGAAATATCTACTTATACTCAGACCGTAATAAAGGCATTACAAGACATTTTCGACATATTTTGAGCCCCCGGCAGGATATAAGTGAACGAGGCTCTTGCTTTACTACGTTCAGAAGGTTCTGCTTAGATCGAGAAAAAAAAAAACGCGGTAGCCCGAGACTTAATGTGTCAAGCAAGGTAATATAACAGGTAAATACTTGACTCCCTAACAGCCCAACAGACAATGAGAAAGAATTGGATAATAAACTAGGAAGGATACAATGAGGACTGTATAACACCGTCCAAAAGACCATAGGTAAGACAATAGCCGAAGTCATGTTTGATAGTGATGATGAATAGTTAATAATAGAGGTATCTGATTTACCATATCCTTGCGCTGAAGTAAAACAAAAAAAAATGGAATGTTGAAGCGCAAAAAGAGTATTACGACCGGGGAAGACATGCTGCACATTTCTATAAGGGTGATCTTGTAAAAATAACTACAGTAGCATTTCATAATAGAGATCAGAGTACGAAACTAATTCCATTTTACAAAGAACCCTATAGAGTTATAAAAGTGTTACAAAATTGGTCCAATAGCAGGATTTGAAGGTATGAACAACAAACGCAAAACTACGGTTGCTGCAGACTGGATGCGACCGTTGATTTATTTGGTCTCGCTGAATTTAGATGATACGGATAATGAGGAGAGACCGACCGAATGAATTGAATTATATGTATATTATGATATAGAGTCGTGTATACCGTGTCATAGCGTATCTTATATAACGTATGATGCTTTTTAACTTATAAACATGCCCGTTTTGTGTTGTTTCAGATCAAGTACGGAATACCGACCTATTCGTGTCTTGACCTGATACCACATAAAACGCGATTAGTAGTGTAGTTACGGTTACATAGCGAGATTATCATATAGCGGTTATATACGATTACATTGATTAAAAATATTAATGAGATTTCATTATTATAAAAAAATATAATGGTAATGAGAATTACGTATATAGAAGGTCATTAAGTTAAAATGATAGTTTATAAGTGGTTACAAGGATAGATATAAGTGGTTACAAGGTTACAAGGATAGTAGATATAAGTGGTTACAAGGTTACAAGGATAGATATAAGTGGTTACAAGGTTACAAGGATAGATATAAGTGGTTACAAGGTTACAAGGATAGATATAAGTGGTTACAAGGTTACATGGATAGATATAAGTGGTTACAAGGATAGATATAAGTGGTTACAAGGATAGATATAAGTGGTTAAAAGGATAGATATAAGTGGTTACAAGGTTACAAGGATAGTTATAAGTAGTTATAAGAATAGATAAAATACAGATATAGGATAATTGATAAGATTTCAAAAATACTTTACAAGTTACATGGTTCAAATTTTTCTTTATTGTGAAAGTTTTAACTGTTGTAGAATTGATTGTAATAGACATAACAGTATACATACTGTATACATGGACATATAGTAACTATTCATGATGTCCCTCTAGATGATTGTGTTCATTTACTTACAAGTAGTATCGTTTTTGTGATTGTTAGTTAATTGAACTATAGTACACTTCGTTCTGCCAAGTGAAAGGTTTTGTGTGGTTCCACCTGGGGCATGTATGAGGTCATACATGTCATCAGGATGGTCGAGTGAAAGGTTTCAATTATCTGAGCCAACAATTTATGACAGCAACATCAACTATTTTTACCATAGAGGTTTTACATTTAACGGGTAACTTCTTTTTAATGGTTACTCTGTGGGAACAGTGAAGAGACTTGTCAATTGGCAGAGCGATGGCGGGAAAAACCAAGCATTCTGGACGATTGAACTCTGCGGATGAAAAACTAGGAGTCTAAGTAAAAAGTCGAGATTGTATCTTTGAATAAAATGCATTGCAATATTCAGACAGATCGTTGTGTTTGATTTATAATGTCCGTCGGTGCGAGCAGTAATATAAGGATCGTTTACATATGTTTTAACTATTATTGCTGTACTATCTTATAATCATAACCAATTTATTTAAAAGCAATGATTCAAAATCTTATAGCTGGCGAAATTGGATATTTAACGCGAGGGTTTTTCAAATACTTATTTAAAATGCTTACTCATTACCTAAATCACACGAAAGTAGATTAATACTAGATCTCTAGTTCATAATTTATGCAACCCTTTCAGACAACAAAGACATTTCTTCAACTGAGTACTAGCTGGCATTCTTTCCGCTTCGAGATAAAAACGAGACTTTAATTAAACAATGTCAATGAATACAATCAACTCTGTTTCTTTGACCATTATTTCACATCAGAAGTTTATAATAATGCCCTTTATTAAAACAATAATAGAAATTTAAAATAAACTAGAAATAGTTAAGCCCCTGGACTGTGCACGGGGCACGGAAACGCCTGCAATCTAAAATGCAGATGCAATTTCAGTATTTCAATCTTGTTTAAAAATGGTTTGTTTATGAAGCTGCTATTATAATATAAAGTTAATAAAATTAAAAAAAAACTGCCGACCATGAGATCCCGGGTTCGACCCCAAGGTCAGGCAAAAAGTGTTATTGGATTTTTCCAAGGGATTTTCTCAATGTATGCCTGGTCTGTGTCTGGAATTGTATCCGGTAGAAAGCAATATAATGGAGGTACATAGGCGTTAAAAAACATAACGAAGTGTGGATAGGTGAAGAATGAAGAAGTACCTACCATGGGACTGGATCCTGGGTACCTATTTTGGGATAAAAGCCTTAAGTGTAACAACACTTTTTTGTAAAACTTTGAAATGAATTTTATTGTATAAACTGTGTCAGTAGGGTCTTCAATTATTATAACATTAGGGTGTCATAATGTGTCGCAACATGTGTCATAACGTTTGCCCAGGACGGACGTACAATTTTCTTAACTTTGTATAATTTTCGAAAATTCACCAGCATAGGAACTGTATCTAATGAAGCCTTTCTAAAAGTTTTAATCACAAAGCGCACAAATTGTTACGCCATATCTACTTAGAGGGTATTCATTTACCTCAATATATTGTCTTCGAAGGGTACAAGGTGGAGGTCTAAATAGACCTTCTCTAAATGAATAGCAACAAGAATCACTTCAGGTCTGAGATCTAAGCTCCAAATTCCACCTTTATTACAAGTGTCAAGCGACACATAAGTTTTTATGTGAATGAATTTAATTAAATATCTGCACGCAAGTTTTAAGTGAATTTCGGGTATCACGGGTGTTAAGGTTTTGGGATGGTTAGTTAGTTGGTGACATTACCTGAAAACAAAACTCGTAAACGAAATCCAAGTAAGGATTCAAAGCAACAATCTGCCTCTACATTCCACAGTTTCCTAAGCATAGCTACTTAATGCGTATTTAGCAATATTTTATTGTAGATATACTTGGGTTACAAAAAAATTGTTTCTGTTATAAGATTATAGGATATAAGGTACTTTCAATGACAGTTTTATACGGAGGTAGACAAGTGACTCTCTTACAATACAGTTGAAAAACTTGTGATTAAATATTTTTAATGATGATATGTAATTTTACCAATTGTTCTGTTTCTCAATTAAAATTTACACAATTTAATTATTACAATACTTTCGCATGGAAAGTAATCACTTGAGATATGTTCTTCCCGGAGTGATTAAAACACTTTTAAAAGTCATGAGCAGGCATGATAAGTTTATGGAGCACGACACAAATCACGCGCACTTACACTTACGACATGCACTTACGACATATTTTCAAGCGGAACTGAAGTCAATTATTGTAAATATTGTCGGGGTGACAACATTTAAAAGAAACTATGGGAATTATAGGTATAAGTACTAAGCACCGTTCATGTAAACAGGACTTTACAACATAGGTAGGAAAGTGAAAATCTATATCAGTAGCAGTATAATATAAAAAACTTTCCACAAAGGCTGGATAAATAATAAAAACACGCCAAGAACAGTAAAAACAAATCATAATGTGTAGCAAAGTGGCATTTGTCAAGTGTATGATCCCTCATACAAAGAGGCGAGATAAAGGGATCATGTATTCATTTACGAGGCATGATGAAATATGCGTTAGACCCACAAAAACACGCTAGTTTACCTGACGTGGAATAAGAGATTGTTGTTTCTGTTATCTACGACATAGAGCTTTGGTTTTGTGGGAATTTCGTACGTAGCCACTTTTTATATTGAGTTGCGATTTAGCAACGTTACTGATGATTTTGTTGGATCTGCTACTCGAACACATTTATTTACATAACGTATTTGCACATGTCGCAAATTTTTATGCACATCGAATTTCGGAAAACGAAGAAAGTGAAGTTTTATGACGTGGATTACAAAACTTCTTTGATTCGACTGGTCAGTTGGCTCAGCGGGTAGTGCCCCTGCCTTCTGAGTCACTGGTCCCGGGTTAGATTCGCGGCCCGGTCAAATATCTGTATGCATGAGCATGTCTGTTTGATCTGTGGCTCTCTGTTTTTTTTTTGTGATAGCGAGTAACAAGACGAGCAATTCAGGTGCCTGATGATTGCCCATATCAGACAGTGCCACCCAGTGTTTTAAAATTCAAAATTCTGCGCAGCACTGCACTGCGCCTGTAGTATATAAGTATGTATCTTACCTTCTTCTTGTAGTCTTCTGGTTAGTACAGGCTTCTAGCCTAGTTTAGGATCAGATAACAACGTGTGGAAGTTGTTGCACATATTAAATACTAGCTGTGACCCGCGGTTTCACCCGCGTAGTCTTCGTTCCCGTGGGAATATCGGGATAAAAAGTACCCTATGTGTTATTCCAGGGTCTAAGCTACTTACGTACCAAATTTCAGCCCAATCGGTTCAGTACTTTTGGCGTGAAAGAGTAACAAACATCCATACATACATCCATACTTACAAACTTTCGCCTTTATAATAGTATTAGGATAGGATTAGGATTAGGATTAAATATTTTAAAGCTAAATCCTACTAATATTATAAATCTTAAATCTCAGTACAATGTATTGTAACAGGTAAACAGAACACTAGCGTATTCTAACTCGACTCCAGCGCCACCAATCGCTGTTTCTTTTGTGCGTATGTTTGTTCCGTTTTGACGCTAAAACTACTGAACGGATTGAGTTAAAATTTGGTGTGTAGGTAGCTTAGATCCTGGAATAACACATAAGGTACTTTTTATCTCGATATTCTCACGGGAACGAAGACTACGCGGGTGTAATAGGGTAATTAATTAGCGCCCTCTTAAATTATGGGCGCATCATTTAGAAATTTCAATATGAGACCTCAATCGATAACAAAATGCATGGAACAGCATTTTTTCGCGATTTGAGAGTTGTATTTTGTATATACACCAGTTTATACCAGTAGGTTAGAATAACATACAGTTAGATCATTAATGCTACTTGTATCAATAAAATTATAGGAAAAATAAACCACAATATTAAATGTAGGATACGGTACAGAGCTGCTCTTGATAAAGGCAATAAAAAGGCTATGTTGACAGATGCAACCTATTTTTTTACGTTATGTTTTATGAACGTTCCGCGTTGAACCAAAAGTAAATTACAGTTATTGTTTATTCGAAATGCGAGGAGAGCATACACCCTTAAGTATGTTATCGCTTAGCTGAGTCGGCTGGCGTGCGGCCAAAAAGGAGATTTCAGTGTCAATGTCTTATATATTGCGTTGTTTGTGATTCCTTTTGCAACATATTTCTGGAACTAGTAGTTTGTAATTTAAGGGCACGAAACGTCTCATAGTTTTATGGTAAAAGGACTTGGAAGTCGTAGAAGAAACCAAGTTTCCTAGGAAGCTTGGCCCAGTTAACGCCACAATGTCTATCCCAAAGAGGGCTATAATTCTACTTATATAGGTACTCGTATATTGCCGGGGAAACGTGAAGGATAACTACACGCAAGTCCAAAATTATTTATCATTTAATTTCAAATGCAGTATGGCGGATCTTACAAACGAACATTTTTAGTAGTTTTAGTAGTATTTTTAGTAGCGAACATTTTTAGGGTTTCGTACCATAAAAGGAAAAAAAGGAACCCATAATATAGGATCACTTTGTTGTCCGTCTGTGTGTTTGTCCGTCTATAAATACCCTTTTCCTCAGGAACCCGTTGAGGTATCAAATTAAAACTCATATCAACAACTCAGGTCTACCGTCCCTTGCTGCTGTAAAAAATCAAACTTCTAAGTCAACGCAATCAAAAGATACCACGATTTTACCATATATTTCCATACTTTGCGCAATGGACTCAAAACCTCTAGGGTACTTCCCGTTGGACTAAACACAATATAACATACAATGACGCCTTTTTCCTAAAGAGGTAGGCAGAGACCCAGGACTCAGTCCCATAGTAGGTACACCCACATTTCGCCAGTATGTTATTGGTCCCATGTAATAGAGATAGAGCCTATTGCCATCTACCGGGCACAGTTCCAGACTAGCATCATCAAATTTGGCAAGAAGCAAGATCTTATATCACAAGTAAAGAAAGAAATCACAATACCGTAACATTTAACAAAAAAATAGGACATTAAATATCATATTAGCATTAGATTGGAACTAGATGACGATACAATAACAACACAATACAAGACTCTTTATTGAGACCAAACTTTATACAGATTAAACTTAAAAAATAAAATAACAGAACATAATTCTAATTGGTCGACAATGGGCGGCCTTGCGGCGACAATGTTCTTAGAACGCGGTAACGTTTGTTCAGGTACTCGTATCTATGTATGGAATCCTACACTAAGCATGCTTACAGAGATATTCATCCAGATGTTCCAAGATATTCATCCGCCAAGCAGTACTGTGCAAACATAACTGTGTTCCGGTCTGAAGGACAATATTACCAGCGAAATTACTGGGCATGACAAGTTTCAACAACTAATATCTCACGGTGACAGGCGCAGTGCAGTGCCGCGCAGAATTTTTATAACACTGGGTGGCACCGCGTCTGATATGGGCAATCATGATGCTTACCATCAACCATCAGGCACCTGATTTGCTCGTCTTGTTACTCACTATGAGACGACGCAAAAGAGATAAAAACGAAGAAGATAACAAAATTGGTGTTCTTATTAATGCAAGGAAAAAATGTGAGTTTTTATGTTAATTTTGGCATACCAATAAAAGAAAGAAATATTTTCAACGTAATAAATACATAATGACGAAAAAGGCTGTCGCCAACACTCACTATCATAAAAAAAAGGTATGCTTTTATTGCAATTAATTTTTCTTGTGGCGGAAATAATGTAACATATATAGAAAATAGTAACTAAGAAGTTACCTATAATTTGTCACTATTTTAAGTTGTTTCTAACCACTTTTTGTGGTTTTTGTACACTTTGATTGAGTAACAACTGAAGAAGATAATTAAGTAACAATTCTGGAAGAGATCGCTCTTAGCGATAAGACCGCCAATTGTTGCACTATATACTGTTTACTTTATTTTTTAAGATTTATTGTTTTTGTGGTGTACCAATAAAGTGTTTATCTATCTATCTAACAACATTTTGTTATAATGTTCCAATAAAGAAATTTTGAATTTGAAATTGTGAACACCAGTCAGGGGGTGTCAGCTTAGTTCCTGGCCAATGCCAACACGGCGAAGGAAATGTTAAAAAGAAACGGAGCTATTAGCGAAAGAGAAAGCACTATTTACTGACCCTACTAAGGAAAATATAACATTTTAGTAGAATTCAAAGTTATGGGAATTATTTAATTAATTCGGAAGATAGAAATAAACACTTTTGAAATAAGTATTGAAATTTATTAATAATTTTATTACATATATTGTTCAAATTAGTTAAATCTAGACCTCAGATTCTTATGATTATTGAATCAGCGTTAGAAGAATTTCTTTTTTGCCATCTGGCAACCGGATAATAGAAATGGCTGTTTTTTGTTTACGATTTACACTTTTTCATTGATTTGGACTTTGCACATCTTTAGTGGAAATAAGTTTTGTAAAGTTTATCGTATTTGTTATATTGTGTTATAGAAAGTTTTGTTTTTGTGCTTACGAGATCATAGACTCTATTATTGGGAATGTGCGAAAAAGACGCCTAGGTTAGGAAACTGTGGTGTTAAATATCGGATTTTTCCGTGAGGGATTATCTCAATAACAACCTGGAGTCTAGAACTGTGCCCTGTATATGGCAATAGTTTCGCCTTCTATTACATAGGACCAATAACATACTGGCGAAATGTGGGAGTATACTTAGTATGAGACTGAGTTCTGGGTACACCTCGGCCAACCCCTTCTAGAAAGATGTTGTGTAATATAAGATTTACCTTATTTTCATCTGAATAAAGACTTACTTCTAATACATGCCCTTATTTTTTACCCTTTGCGTATGGCATGAATAGATATAGAAGTAAATATAGAACTATAATAATTGGTAGGTACGTATAGCTAATGTTAGAAATATTAAATCTCCCGCGCTACTGAATAGTTCCAGTGCGAAGCGTTGGTAGCGCTAGCGTCGCTTCGTGTACGCAAATCTGAAGTACGTAGTGGGACTTCTTCTTGTATATGTGTTCTGTGACACCAGTGATGGTCTGAGTCAGACTGAGACTCTAGACACTATTACTCCCTCTAGACACTATTGTCTAATAGTTGAGACACTTTTTTTGTCTACGTGTTTTCTGCTACAGGCAATTTTAATTATGGCGCCAACTCTCCTGACGCAAAAAAGAAATCAGGAGCTGTTCCATCCGTCAAGCGAGCGAGATCAAAACAACCAATAAAAAGGGCTGACTATAACTTGCGACTGTTTTCTCTGATCTTACAAATCATTAGCAAAATTCGCAATTATTAGGTATAACAACACCAAAAACAATTAAATAGCCGTCAAAGTTGACGTAGATGGACTTCCCCCATCGATCAAAGTCGTGGCCATCATTTCATGATGTCAAGCTACCGTTATTGTTACACCAAATAAAGTTAATCAAGTTACGTCTTGTTCGTTTGCCAATCTTCGCGTATTTTAGCCGCGGTGTAGTATGGCCAACCGTATTTTTTATGTCGGATAGTCACCTCATTTATTTAATTTGTTATGGCGCTTATCGTTCTGACCTGTTACCTTAACTTCGTTGGCGTAGTGGTTCCCAAGCTCTACTGCCGATCATGGTTTGATGCCGGGTTCGATCCCCAGTTCAGGCAAAAAGTACTTGCATGTTTCCTTAAGGAATTTTCGCAATGACAGCCTGGAACTGTGCCCAGTCGATAATTGCTAATGCAAATAATACTAACTATTACTACGTAAAGAAGCGACACTCGCCTCCCCCCGCTATTTTACGTCGCCTGCGACCAGGCAGTCAACGAAGCAGTAACGCCAATACTTGCGAACACATTTGACGCGTTTACACACGATTTGTTTTCTATGTGGTAGTAGTAACGCGGGCGATTATATATGGAGTGTCGGGGGTCTGGCAATAGGCTCGCGTTCTACCACTTGGGACCTTTTAAATTTAATGTTTTAACATGACCTTCTACTATATTGTACTTGTTATACTTATTATTATGATTAAACTGAGAAGGTTCCTTGTTTTACAACGCGTGCTGGTGATCGTCGCCAGCCGCTAGCAAAGGGGAAGGCAAGACAATCAAGGCTAAAAGCGCTATTGTGAGCTTTAATGAAAACCGCGCGATATCAACTTTGTTTTAGATGTTTTACCCCATTGTCGACAGCGGGTGACTTCAGCATGTTTTTCGGTACAACGTTTAAACTCGTAAGATTCACAGAATTTCGAAGTAATTCGAAAGTGAGTTCCTGTAACTTTCGCCGTGCGTGCGATAATTCGATTAAAATCCAATACTCTTGAGATTTTCCATATCAAATTCGTTGTTCATGATCTCGTATATGGATAGTCCATACCTTATGTGTCCCATATTTTTTTTTTTCTGTCTAAGGTGGCAAACAAGATGTCGGGCCGCCTGATGGTGAGCGGTTACCGCCGCCTATGTATACCTGCAACACCAGGGGTATATTGCCAGTATGTTACCGACCCTTCAACACTCTATTCACTCTCCTTTTGAAGAGTCATTATTTCCATGATCCTGGCAACATTTCAGACTCCAGGCTGTTATTGAGAAAACTACTCTTATAAAGTTCCAATTACATCTGTACACTGTGCTATTTAATATTCGGCTAATATTAGAGGATATCAAACAAACTTGCTCTGAAAATCGTATCTGGTTCTGAAATGAAAGTAAATACGTATGATAATAATCCTTTAGTAAAAATGTTTTTGTAGTGGTAGGCCTCTTTAGCAGGGGGCCGCCTGGGGAAGTACCACACCTTTGCCAGTTATTCATCCGCCAAGCAGTAATGTGCAAACATTACGGTGTTCCGGTATGAAGGGCAATGTTACCAGCGAAATTACTGGGCATGATGAGATTCAACAACTCATATCTCAGGGTGACAGGCGCAGTGCAGTGCCGCGCAGAATTTGAATTTTAAAACACTGGGTGGCACTGTGTCTGATATGGGCAATCATGATGCTTACCATCAGGCACCTGATTTGCTCGTCTTGTCACGCACTATCATAAAAAAAAAAAAAAAAAAAAAAAAAAAAAAATGTTTAATCTCGTAGCGCTGCGCTACGCTCTTGCTACGGTGCTACGACATACCATTACTCGTTGCTACGAGTACAGTCCACAGCAAATCTAAGATAGATAGGATAGTTTTATTTTGATAGATAGAAAGATAAACTCTTTATTACTACACCACATAATATCTCTTCCAGAGAGCAGAGCACAGGGAGAGGAGAGTAAAGTAGATCACATTTGGTCGGTGGTGTGGCTGAAATTATGTCGAAATAAATAAAAACATACATTAAATACATTTTATTATACATACACTATGTACACTAAAACATAATAATATTAATACACAAAGTATATACATAATCAATAAAATATATTTTGATTAGTTTGAAGGATTTGAATTTATATTTAGTGAATAAGAATTGTATAAATACATCTTGTGATTAAATTCATAATTCCATGGTTTTACGGCGAAGGTTATGGAATTTGTGTGAGTTACGCCTGCCTAGGTATGCAAAGTCATTTCTTCTCTCTCAAAGCTTGAAAAGATGAAACGTCAAACATCTTAGATTTTCTGGACTATAATAATGACTATCATCTCTATAAATATTTCTTTATAACTTTGAAACTAATAACTAACCGCCGTCAAAAATGAAATAAGAACATGAAATAAAGTATAACTGAGAAGTTGAACCATAAAACATTGGTAATAAACGGTCGTTTGCGAATCCCGCGTTAGCAGTAAAATTCATAGATATAACCAAATTACTGTAGTTATTGAAAATGGCGCGAGGAAATGGGAAATCTGTGCCTCCGGAACTGTGGATGTGGCAACCGAGTTGACTCTTGACAAATATTTACCTCTATAGAGACTCTATAGAAACCTTATGGTATAACACATCCTAAATATAAACTAAATATAAATGCGAAAGGTTGTGAGGATGGATGGATAGAAAGAAAGAAAGAAAGACAGAAAAATACGTTTATTACCCAACCTTAATAACAAACACGTTATTACATATGCTAGAACATATTTTGAGACAGCGCAGCACATGCTGAGCTTGTGCTCAGCATGTGCTCGGCTAACCATGCACAGTTTTTCAGCACGTACCGTCTTATTTAGACTTCATCGTCACCATCGTCATCTATATCAGCCATAGGACGTCCACTGCTGAACATAGGCCCCATAGATTTCCATCCCGTCCGGTTGTAAGCGGCCCGTGCAACGTGTTCCTGCCGTCTTTTTCAGATCGTCTGTCCACCTTGTGAGTGGACGTCCTACCCTGTGCTTGCCAGTCTGTGGTCTCCATTCGAAAACTTTACAGCCCCATCGGCCATCAGTTCTACGTGCTATGTGCCCTGCCCACTGCCACTTTTAACTTGCTAATCCGCTGGGATATGTCGATAACTTTCGTTTGTCTACGGATCTCCCCATTTCTGATTCGATCTCGCAGATAAATTCCGAGCATAGCCCTCTTATTCAGATTTATACATATTTTGTGGCATATGCACACCATGGTAAATGACTCAATTATTTTATTTTATTGAGGTTTACAAAAGTACTTTTGGTTATAATTTATAATACACCTTCTTTTTTACCTACTTTGATTACCAACAATATTATGATTATATGATTAATACATATTACTTTTATATAAAACAGAACTTATAATATAAAATATATTATTAACATAATATTGGCTAGATGGATGTTTATTACTCTTTCACGCCAAACTACTGAACCGATTAAGCTGAAATTCGCTATGTAGATAGTTTAGACACTGGAATAACATAGGGTACTTCTTACGGCCCCCATGGCAGTTAAGAAACCAAAACCTTTTTCCGGGAGTTATCGAGGCGCCTATTTGAAACCACAGGTGACCAAAAGGCTGGCTACTACCATCGCCAACATATAAATTTGGCCATACAGAGAGGTAATCTAGCTAGTTTTTTGGGCACCTTACCTGCAGGAAGCGACCTTAATGATATTTTTTATTTATAATTTAAGTTTCTTTATAATTTGTGGTAAGTTATTTATTAGTTGAACTGTTCTACTGAACTTAGAAGTTTATAATATTGATGTACTGGTTATTCAAGTTTAAAAGTGCGACTTGCGTGAGTTAGAATATACTATGACGATTTACTATATTGACAATGTTCATTATCGCGATGTACGGAACTTTGAAATATAGTTTCTTTTTTAAATATAAAATAGGCTTTACGTATGACCTCAATCTCGCTTGATGATGAAGAATAAATGTTAAAGAGCGTTGTAATATATTTTTTATAAATGGAAAGCCCAATTTGTATGCTGAACTTAGGAGGGATCTCGCGATTACCGCACCTAACGTAAGCCCGGTAGAAATAGGAAAGTAAATATGACTGCGTAATGATCAGCATATTAAATATTAATATTAATATATCCTCAAAAGGAAAAAAGTAAATCTTATAGGATCACTGTTGTCCGTCTGTCTGTCTGTCTGTCTGCCCATCTGTCAAGACACTTTAACGGATACCTCCACGCGTCCCCGTCGTCAAGTTGAAATTAACACGTTCACTGTCCATGCACTACATATAGGTCATTTTGAAGTTAGCCATGACGTCCGTGCACTACATGTAGGGCATACCTCCATTACACTTCGATGACATTTTTTGCCGTGGACGTACGAACTAGACTATCTAATTTTAGAGGGACGTATGAGTTATGAATCGAGTAAAAAAAAATTCCTTACCCCAGGTAAATCAAAGTGCTACTTACACAGTTTTAGTCAAATTTATGCAAAATAAGATTGGACGTACTGTGTCTCAGGAGCAAACGCCTTGGACAGTTAACGTGTTAATATCAACTGCTCAGATTTGCGGTTACTCGTGGCTGTAAAAAAATATACTTCAAAGTTAACGCAATCAAATATAGCCATTTTATTGCATATTTCCATACTTTGCGCAGGGAACTATGTATATACCTATGGTGGCGCTATAGGAACTATAGGTGGTATATAAGTACGGAACCCTACACTATGCATGCATTATACGTAGGTATGCATTAGCAATTTTTTTTTTTTTGATAGATAGAGCTATTACAAAAATGAATAGATATTTTTACACAGGTAGGTATTTTATTGACTGCTAAAACATACTTAACCCTTCGTTTTCGGCTTGCCGTAGTCAGTTAAAAATTAGACTGAATAAGTAATCTGATTCAGTCTAAATTTTGACGGATAAATTCTGGATTCGGGGTGTATGTAATCATACGCCTACGTGAGTAAAAAATAAATTTATGGATGATCTCGAATATTGAGATAGAATCCCGATCCTAAGGGAACCAATTGGTGAGAAACAAGCGGCTCGTTCCCAAGTCTGGCCTGTTTAACCCTGATTTAATGCGGACCCTTAAAACGGATAATTTCGCTCAGTTTTAGATTATTCATCCCTTACTTTGTGGAAGAGGTCAAGTTTACGGTGAGGTCCGGCGCGGCGGGTTCAAAATAAATGTACGGTTTGTTTTGTATGCTAACTGCTGGGATTTATTGCGAAAATACTGCTGGAAAGGCTTTCTTTATACAACCTACTTACTACACATATTGAGTACTAGCCCTACCGCTGCTTACTATGTGTTATTCTATGGACTTAGCTATCTATACCTATACCAAATTAAGCCCAATCAATTCATGAGTTTGGGCGTACAAACATAGTAGGTAACCTATATAATATTAAATAGGTATAATAATATTAAACGAAAGTTTGTGTAGATGTAGATATGTGTATCTTTGTTAGGTACCTCTTCACGCCCAAACTACTGAAGCGATATAGAAGTACCTACACATAGGCAGCTTAATCGGGTAATAAGTTAGGCAAAATGAAAAGAAAAAATTACAGACAATTTGAAGAAATAGTGTTACAAACTTGGTGAATTCAGGCGTAGGTACTTAGTACCTATATGTAATCTCTGGTATACTGGTAGGTATACATACATACAATCACGCCTTTTTCCCGAAGGGGTAGGCAGAGGTGTACACAGGACTCAGTCCCACAGTAGATACACCCACATTGCGCCAGTATGTTAATTAACATAGCCAGTATGTTATTGGTCCCATGTAATAGGGGGCGAGCCTATTGCCATCTACCGGGCACAGTTCCAGAGTCCGGGCAGTTATTGAGATAATCCCTAATGGAAAAATCCAATATTTAACACTGCCTGACCTGGGGATCGAACCCGGGACCTCTTGATTGGCAGTCAAGCATGCGCCCTCTACGCCACCGAGGCAGTCAACATAAGTATACATACTTGTTATATATCTCAGGTATACATATTTATTGGCTTCTTAGGGATAGTGGCATATCCTCATGTACCCAACTTCTTTTTATATGCGTTTTGTTCAGTTTTCCGGCCGCAAACTCCTCGCAAGCTCGAAGCAATCAAGCTCTGGTTAAGTGGAATATGGCGTTCAACCCCAGATTGGCTAATAACTCGGGTAAGAGGTTTCGTTATCGAATCAACCTCGATTCAACGTCGTGGCCGGAACAACAACCACGGACTCGTTAACTGCAGTTTTCGTTCTATTTTTACCGACTCTTAAAAAGATAAGGAAGTTGGAAACGATTTTTGAAGTCTACGTACATACTTACAGTTCAAGAAAACAAGAAATTTAACCGCAGTATAAATTTTGAATTTGTTGATGATCAATATACCTATACCTAAGCCCCGCGCCTCCATATTTTCTAATCTTTTTTTCCAAGCTGTACCTATAGGTACATACAGCTTGGATATATAACAAAGATAGGTACTATATAAACAGCATATTGTATGCAGCAAACAAGAAACTAATTTAAATTGTAATTTTTTACCTCATTTTGATGTCGTGACCACATTACCAAGTTTAATAAATTACTGATTTTATTGTTAAAAACAATAGTGTCGCCACCTTTATATTTCTGCACAAATTACAAGTTTACACTGCCTCGAGATTTTTGATTGCCTGTACTTAACCTATGGAGAAACAAGTTATTAAATATTAATAATAAAATATGTCATGGAAGAACCGGGAATCAATGTATGAAATTGTATTTTTCGAGAACAATAGGTCTTTGGAGGAAACGGAATAACCCGTATTTTCTTTTCTACTCATTGTTTGTCACGCTGCAATTATTTCCGAGTAACTAGGAGTCAACCATAACAAGATATCGGACTGTTACAAACTATCATACTGTTTTGATCTGTACGATCGACTTTGCTTTGTCCAGCGGCCAGCGGACCTTAGGGAATGGTACTATCGCCGGACTAACGCTTACGGCTTTTATAGGACGTGGCGAGTGGCGCTGCACTCTTGGGCATTAAGCTTAAAGACCTTTCGGCCTTTATTCCGAACTTTAGGAGATAGGTATTTATTGTCTTATGTATTGAGATAAAGTAGTTAAGAGTCGTAAGATTGTTATCTTGTTATCTCGAGTTAGTATGTGGGCCAAATGTGGTGCCAGTAGTGAGGTTGTCTGGAGACCTCAAAAACGGCTAACTAATAAGTGCATGGCAATAGGTACTGCAAGCCTAGCGCGGCGGCCTCAGAGCGGCACAGTCATACAGTCAATCATATAGCCATCGGCACAGACACAACGATGTGGGAGCGACGAACTCGGCGGCAAATCAGAGAACAAAATATTGTGTTTAGTTTTTGGTGTGGAGATATCCTAACATAACAAACATCCTAACTTTTTGAAAAAACATAATGAAACATATTATAAAATATTCTTAATTTTATGTTATATTTGAAAATACCTATATTTTGGATTTTTATCGTATTTTAGTCCAAAGTACCTATTTCTATTTTTTAAAGGAAATATAATTAGGAACCTAGATAACTAAACTAGAGTCTTAATCCGAATCCGAATAACGTCATTAAATGTTGGAAATATGCTTTGATTTCAAATTATTTAACTATTACGTTTGTATGGGGGGGAATTCTCCGGTCGCCGCCTCCTTAAGGTTAAACGTCATCCATACAAAACGAATAAACAGATATGAAGAAATAGGCTTAGCAATTTAACGTCATTGGAAATAGCATTGATATAAAGAAAAAGGAGGTACTGCCTTCTCGATAATGGCAAGCTCAAATTAGGTCTCATTAGGTCCACGTACGTCAGTAAGGTCGTACGAGCGAATAATATTGTTGTCTCGGTCGCACTTCGGTCTTAGGTACGTCTTTCTATCTTCGTTGTTCATTATATGTCACTGTGCAAACTTGACACTGAGCTAATTGCACGTCCCAGTTGTTGAGTAAGCGCTGGGAGAACGTAACCTAACTCCCCTTTTCTTTATATCAATGGGAAATAGGGAATCATTTTCCACTCAATTGTTTGCAGTTGGCTCTGGATTTGGCCTTTATTTGCGCGGAAACAAATTTTGTTACCGATAACCGTATATTGAATTTAAAAAAAAAAAACATTAAAATAACCTATAAAGTACTTTTTTACAATTTTCATAAATACGAAGAAACTGTAAGGTTTTCTTTTACAAAATATGTTTTTGCGCAAATAAAGGCCAGATCCAGAGCCAACCACAAACAATAGAGTGGAAAATTATTCCCTATTTCTTCATATGTGTATTTTCATTTTGTATGGGTGACGTTCAACCTTAAGTATTACTACACCTTATTTGTAACACATTCTATATAAATAATAAATTAAGATAACAATAGTTTATAATATAAAAATATATTTGAAGATATAATAATTGCAACAAGTATAACATTTATAAAATAAATAAACATCGTAAAATATCACTATACGATTTCCCCAGGCAAATACCCATAGCTATAGAAATCATCTATTATAGCTTTTACTGTGCATCTATACTTATCAACAGCCCTTTCTTTTTCTTCAGGAGATGTCCAGACATGTTTGCTTCTAACATGGCCCTCCTCTTGCAAGCCATTGGACAGCCATAAAGCCGTGTTAGCTGTTATTAAACAAGCTGGAGCAACCACTTTCAAATCATGTTCAAATATGTCCCTTTGATATAATAGTTTAGGATCTAAGTTTGCCTTTTCTAATACAAGACAAAACATATCATAGTATGTGTCTAGCAAGTTAAAGTAGCATTTTTCTCGTAGTGCAGTGTCAGTGCTACTTATTATCAGATATAGAACATCAAAGGCAGGACTTGACAGTCTTGTAGTTTGATAGTCTATGAGGCAAGCGGAGGTTGGTTTATTATTCTGAAACAAAAAGAATTTATTAATAGTTACACTTTAAACTTCATCAGGGATTTCCCCTTAGAGACTAAAAGAGTAACTTTTGTGAGGAAAGAGACATCAAACATGTCAGAGTAGCAAGGTTGACTCAATTAAGTCATCCACAAAAAATAACTTATAGAATTATCAACAATCCCAAAAAGACCTTGATGAACTGTGCGGCCGTGTGGTTCCCGGCTATATAATAGGGCCGCCCTTTCTCATCCCACAGGAGCTGTGAGACTCGGCAAAGGGACATATTCAGATAGTGTGTAGTAGCACTCTCTGTTTCCAATTGATGGCAAAATCCCCCCATATGAATTTACAGTGTTTGATGGGGGATGCTTATGTTCAGCAGTGGACGTCTTCCGGCTGATGATGACCTGTGTGAATGAGAACATGCATGAAAAGACAGTATGTGCAGAGATGTCCCAACCCTACTTAATGTGGGATAAGGGCAGAAAGATATAGAATTGACACCGATCCAACCAAGGAGTGGTAGAGGTCTTACTTCCTTACCAATGTCTGGTATAAAACCAATCAGTTTTTATATCCACTAACACCTCCTGGACCACACAATGGATTTTGATGTGGTTTGCACCAATTGATAGTGATTCAAGAGGCAGGTTTATACTTAATTCATTAGTACCTGATTGGATTGTTGAGGAGTTAAGAACAAAATAATGCCAAATATTTCGTTAATAAAATCCCAAAAGAGATAACTAAGGTAAATTTAAAACCTGTACAAAATCATCCTGCTTAGGAAAGGCTTATTATAAAGTTAACCAATACATAGAGGACGAAGATGCCTGGAAACTTCTGCATAGCCACCACCTGGCACCTTCAAGCTGACAAATGTAACTAAACCAAATATTGTAAAACTCGCAGTTGAAAAAATTAAACTGTACCAGTTTTATGTGTGTTCTTCTTGTGGAGATATATTTCCCACCATATGGTAGATTAAGTACTAGTTATTAATATTATTTATTGATGTTTAAAAATGTCTCTAAGACTTATTTAAATAAATTATCTTTGAGTTAGTTTTAAATTATTTGAAATAATATTATTATGAAATTTTTCATCTTAAAACTATCTATTTTACTATGCTTTGCTGCTATCCATGCAATGTGAAGGGGGTCTCTATGTAATAAATTAAGATAATTGTTCGTAAAGGTTGAGTAGATGTACCTTATCATATTGGAAAAGAATATTTTCCTTCCACACATCTCCATGACAAATGCAGGTTCCTTTCGCCAATTCTATGGCTTTGTCAAATATTTCTCCACAATTGAGCTTCAATTTCTCCAATAATGGCGCATATTGAGTATCTTTAAATGTATTTTTCGCTTTCATTAATCTATCCCTCATGACATCCATATATCTTTTGTTTGAGACCTCAGTTAATGGTATGCATACTTCAATGGCTTTATTGTAATCTTCAATGTATTTATTTTTCAATAAAAACGACAAAGCATGAAATTGAGCTAAAGATCTCACAGCAACAGTAATATGATCTAAATCAAGAAAAGAATCATGAGTGTAAGGTTTAAAACCAAATTCACACATATCTTGCATAGCTATGACTTCTTTACAGTACTCATCATCCACAAGATACAAAGAAGGCATAACAAACTGAGGTATTGGACCCGATGTTAAGAGTTCACGATACTTTTCTAGTAAAACTGAATAAACGAATATTTCTCGACAAAACATCACAGTGACTGCTCCACTTATTCTGTACCTTTCGTCCGTCGGCGCTAGTTTTAAAACAATAGATTTAAGTACATCTTCCTTGTCTTTAACTCCTGATAAAGACACCGGTATGATAACACCAAAATAATTCTGTCCAATACTTTCGAATTTTTGCAACGAATGCCGCCACTGCAGGAGTTCGCATTTTGCAGCGATTTTTCCCACAATGTTTTTTATATATTCTTCTGATAGCGTTGACATTGTTATCACTGCTATTTCTTGAAGAATTTCTTCAATATTTTCTTCAAATAAATAAAGTTAAAAATAATCGTAACCCTATAACCCAAACAACATTATATGAGTAATGATGAGTAACACTGAGCTTTTAAAAGATGAGTAATTAAATAATATGACAACTATCAACTGTCAAATTATGTCAACGTCAAAAGACTCAATTTCTCTAAGGAGTACGAACAAACGTATAGTGTATTTGCCAAAATCCAAAGTTATTAATTTTGAAAAGATACTAATAAGGAAAGAATTTAATAGGATTTTTCCAATTAAATTATAAGGGCTGAAATGCATGGCAAAAGCCACGGAGGAAGATGAATAGGTACTATACCCTCTATAGACTATAGAACCTATTTATCTTCCGAGCGATTGTTGAATTAACACATTTCCCGGAGTAGGTACCTACACAGTATAAAGAGTACTTACATAACAAGGTTTAGAAGTGACAACGTTCGTCCTCTTTCTCATCCACTCAAGTGCTAGTTATAAATAAAGTGTGGTGCATCTATGATTTAAGTATTCTACACAGGTCATCTGAAAATAATTAGTTTGGTACCTACTACCTATGTTGATCTGTTCTTCTGGCAGGTAGGTACCAAAATATTAGCTGTGCCCCGCGGATTCACCCGCGTAGTCATCATTCTCGTGGGAATATTGGGGAAAAAAGTACCCTATGTGTTATTCCAGGGCCTAAACTATCTACATCCATCCGACCATCATTAGTAGGATAACATGACTTCACACCTTTTTCCCAAAGGAGTAGACAAAGGTATTCTCAAGAAACATAGTCCCATAGTAGGTACACCCACACTGCTAGTTATATTTTTTAACCCCCATGTACCGAAGAGGTGCCGAGTCTATTGCCATTTATCGGGCACAGTTAAACCAAAGTCCGGACTCATTCTGATAACGGAATAAGCCAAAAACACTGTGCCTGACCTGATGATCGAACCCGGGACCTCATGATTGGCAGTAGCGCTTGCGAACCACTTCGCCACCGAAACAACTTATTATATTATATTAATGCGAAAAACAAGGACATTTCATAGTCACGTAGGTAAAGATAATTTGGAAAGTGTTGCCCTATTTCCCGGAGTATCGGCGTAGAACGGAAATAGTCTGAGCGCTTGGGTCGAGTTGAGGGTACACGACGAATGCTAAACACACTTCGAATTTAGGATTAACTCATAATATAGGTACCTATTTAAACATGTTAAAGTTATCTCTTGTAATATTTTGAAATGATCATTATAGGTATATCAAAGAATACTAACAGGGGTCAGATTATAATAATCATGAAAACTATTTTTTAAATATAGGCAAAATTACTGCGAAGGAAGGAAGGTACACAAATGTGATGTAGGTCATCTTTCCCTATATCTATATCTATATTCTATATCTATATTTTATATTCTATATACCTGGTATGAGGTGATCTATCAACGCACAGCCCAAACCACAGGACGGATCGGGCTGAAATTTGGCATGCAGATAGATGTTATGACGTAGGCATCCGCTAAGAAAGGATTTTGATTAATTCTACCCCCAAGGGGATAAAATAGGGGATGAAAATTTGTATGAAACTTTGTCAATTTTAAAACGATCGGGCTGAGACTTTGCATGCATAAAGCTACTATGACGTAGGTATCCCCTTAATGGATTTTGAGATGCAGGCTATATAAGATTAGTAACTTTTCAGTTTTAAATATACGAATTTCTGTATGCTAGCGCCATCTAAATTGAGTTATTTTGGAGAGAACTTTGAATTAACCATTTTTGTGCATAGTGCATAGATAATATATTATCTAGCGGATTATATTTCACGACTAGCTTTTGCCCGCGGCTTCACTCGCGTTAAGAAGTATTTATCTTTACTTTTGTTTGGCGTGTGTAAAAAATTAGGATTATTTTTTTTATTTTTTGGCTGTTTTGCGGACCCCTAGGCCTCCAAACCTGACGGGTAAGGAGGCTTGAAACCAAGCCCTGTCATTCAAGTTTAAATTTAGTACAGAAATTAGACATTATTGTGATTGATATCTATATTACAATTTGGTGGTTACCTACGTAGGTAGATACCAAATTATATCTCATATTATTATCAAAATGAATTCCACTACCTATCTAAATATCTTTCCAAACACCTACGAGAAGGTAGGTAATTACTTAACTAAGCTTTGAAATCAAAATCTCGGAAATAACTAAGACTGGTCAAGAGTCTTTTTTCACACTTTCCTTTTTCCATCCTCCCATTTACAATCATTCGTAGCTTTCAGCTTTCTACAAACATGACAAAAGATAACGTAACAATAGGTACTTGGTAGGTTATTCGGAAAACTCCTTCCGAGCTATTCTTCGACCAAAATAAAATGGGGCTATAGGGATTTTAAAGAATCGTAGAAAAAGTCATTAAATTGGCTCTCATTAAAACATTTCAATAGGTACTTATGCCCAGAGGCGTAGCGTGATGGGGGCATGGCCCCGGGCGGCAGACTTGCTGATGATTCACATTTTCATCTTAATATTTTTTTCATTGACAACAACGGCAACAACAATGAGACCAAGAACGGCGGCTATACGATAAGGGCGCCAGATATAAATAAAGATGCGCCGCAGGGGCCCCCTTATTCTGATCGCGCCTTCTTATTAATTTTTTTTTTTGCGCTCGTCTGCACGCGTCTTCATTATCAAAACACTAAAAATTTTCGCTTCGCTTGCAGCAAGTTGCTCGCGCCTACCTTATTGACATTCAAAAGTATTTCGCTTCGGTCACAACGAGCGCGCCTTCATTAGGTACCAAAATTCTAAAGTTTCTTGTGCCATGGCTTCTCATAGATGTATATTCCTTCTGAAGCAGTGGTAGTTTACAACTTAACTTGCAATAAGTTATTGTACGATGTACATAGGTCCGTTGAATTAAATATGTTAACATTATAAGTATATAACTAATAATAAAAATTGGGGGCGGCGAATTTCCAGTAGGCCCCGGGCGGCTAAAACCCTACGCTACAGTTTATATATTTATTTTTTTATTTATTTATTTCTCACACAAAGTTATAATTGTATTATCTCTAGTTAGACTATTTTATAGATTAACTGTTTTGTGTGAGTCTGGTGCCTGAAAAAGGTTTCTAAGGAAAACCTGTGGTACAGGTCGCCAGGCCCCCACTCCGCGGTTCAGTCTTACAATGTCCAATAAGCCTATTAATTATACCTATATTTATGTTCATATTTCTAAAGCTATATTAATATATATGATATTACCCATGTGTCATGTCTATTTGTGTGAGTGAGGGTATGTGTAAGGGTGTGTGAGGGTATATTATGTACCTACCTATACATAAGTTACGAGAAACGAAATAAACGCTCCTACGAGTAGATAAGTACATAATATTATTAAGTACTTGTAATCTTATTTTATAATTTAATTTAATTGGATACTGTAATAAAACGTTCATCAGAGCATAACGTAATACAAAACCAAATAGTAACAAAAATAAAATATTATGATACGAAAGTATTTAAAATAACCCAAGACCGATGTCACATAGCTTGCGCGCGAACCAATATAGTGTACTATCACAGAATTGGTACTATTAACACTTACTCTTTTATATCTCATATACATATTATGTGGTAACAGCGATAAGAACATAACATACATTCACGCCTTTTTCCCGAAGAGATAGGCAGAGGTGTACCCAGGACTCAGTCCCATAGTATAGATACACCCACATTTCGCCAGTATGTTATTGGTCCCATGTAATAGGGGGCGAGCCTATTGCCATCTACCGGGCACAGTTCCAGACTCCAGGCAGTTATTGAGATAATTCCTAATGGAAAAATCCAATATTTAACACTGCCTGACCAGGGATCGTACCCGGGACCTCTTGATTGGCAGTCGAGCATGCGCCCTCTACGTCACCGAGGCAGTCAGATAAGGAGGCGATAAGGAGGATTTGATAATGATTACCTTATTAATTAAATCAAGGGATATTGGAAAAATTGTGCCGACTGAAAACTTTAAATTTTATGGGGTCTGCCGCGTACACCAATTCATAGTTAGTTTCTTAGATTAGGTCACCTTAGGTAATCATATCCATAAAAGCAATGCATTGCTAGATTATTACTTTTAAAAATGTGTAATTCCTAGTAGTAAAGTGCCTCGGCGGCGTAGTAGGCGCGAGGTTGACTGCCGATCATGAGTTCCCGGGTTCGATCCCCAGGTCAGGCAGTGTTAGATAGATATATGATTTTTCCATTAGGAATTATCTCTATGACAGCCTGGATACTGGAACTGTGCCAGGTAGATGGCATTAGGCTCGACCCTTATTGCATGGGACCAATAACATACATACGTTCACGCCTTTTTCCCTAAGGGGTAGGCAGAGGTGTACCCAGGACTCAGTCCCATAGTAGATACACCCACATTTCGCCAGTATGTTAGGACCAATAACATACTAGCGAAATGTGGGTGTGCCTACTATGAGACTGAGTCCTGGGTACATCTCTGCCTACCCCTTTGGGAAAGAGGCGTGATTGTATGTTTATCATTGCTTTCAAGGTATAAAACTATGCTGTGTCTTAGTCGAGTTGCTAGTATATTAAATATATATATTATTGTGAAGTTGTGAGGAAAACAAACAGGTGTCAACATAAACTTGGTCGTTTTATATTAGAAACGGGCAACATTTCTATTGCAAGAGGATAGCCAGCATCGTGTGCACGGGATTGAAAAGTAAACCGATTCACGGCACGTTTGTTCCGTCTATTTGCCCAGCGCGCTATACACTAGTCGGATATTTGTTTTATTACAATGGGATTATACTCGTAGGGGGTGAACATTGACAACTCAACATAAAAGACCCCACTTTCATGAATTTTACCAAGGGGGTCACTCCACAGCTTCAGTATGAACGGCCTACGACCCTTTACGGAGAGGCTGGGATATAGCTGGGAACCACCGGTTTATTTAATTAATTTACAATAATACACCGTTATCTACATTTATTTATAACTAGCGGCCCGCCCCGGCTTCGCACGGTAGCAGAAGTAGGTATAGTGAACGTTTAACAGGAGTAAATTCGTGATACATTGTATTTTAATACATATAACCCTAATGGTTTACGCAGCGCACGCAAATTAATGACTATTTCTGTTACAATGACCAAACCTTAACACATGTATAAATTTATCGTGGGCTAAACCAAAAAAGATGGATATAATCTATGTCGACGCTGGAAATTTGAAATGTCGTAAGGGACATTTTGTCGTAAGGGACATTTTTATACCATTCAACTGGAAATTTTGTCCTCTATCGATCTGTATATTTAAAATTTTGATATCTCTTCAAATAAAGAAGTATGAAGTCAAATTGTTTTGTCGTAAGTGAAATTGTAGTAAAAATTTTGAGTCGTATTGGTCAAGTTTTGTTTATGTAGCTTTTAGCAACGTCGTAAATCTAAGTAACTGTCTGTTTCATACGGTGTAACACGCATACACAATTCATTTGTTGATTGTGTTCATTGTTATTATTTTGTCAGTAAAAGTACAACTAACCTATTAATATTTGTTTTTCTTGATCCACATCCATAATCTAATTAGGTTTCGGTATTAGGCTTCATTAACGAAACTATTTCTAAAAAATGATGTCATTATTGTTTACAATCACTACATTTTCCTATACATTTCTTAACTTTACAACATAAAATGCTAGCATGAACAAGGCGGTTCGGGTAGTTACGACAAAATGATTTTCATTAGGTAAGGTTATAAAAAAAAATTTAACGTCGTAATGGACACCTCTTCAAAAATATTCATGTGTAAGGGACACCTCTTCCTAAATGTCAAAGTGTAAGGGACATCATCTTTTAAACTATTGAGTTTAACGAGGTAAAACTTATATTTAGCTATAAATCAATTAATTTTAAAACATTCTGTCTAGAAAGCATCATAATAGGAAAAAACATGAAAGTTGTGACGTTTTAAAAGAACAAATTTTGTTTTTTTGCTCTCCTGTATAGCGTAGGTTTGTCCCTTACGACATTTCAAATTTCCAGCGTCGATGTATACTGTTTTGTAGGTATTGATAAGTACTACAAACCCCTAGTACATTACTTTACTCTACCACCAATAGTTTTCACACCGCATGAAAACTAATCACTGCTTCGATTATTTTGACTAAACTAAAAAAGATGGATATAATCTATGTAGGTATACTGTTTTGTAGGCATTGATAATTACTACAAACCCCTAGTTCATTACTTTATTCTACCACCAATACTTTTCACAGCTCATGCATATAATGTCTGTTTCGATTATTGTGACTAAACCAAAATAGATGGATAAAATTTCCGTGGACTATTTTGTAGATATTGATAAGTACTACAAACCCCTAGTACATTATATTATTCTACCATCAATGGATTTCACAGCGCACGCAAATTTATGAATATGGTAATTATATTATGTGACACCTTGGTTCACAATATTGCAGTTTTCTTACGGATCCCTATTTTTTTTCAAAATCTCATATAGCCTATGTCACTCACACTGAATTAAGCTATCCATAAGTGAAAGAATTTTTAAAATCGGTCCAGTAGTTTCTGAGCCTATTCGTTACAAACAAAAAATCAAAAAAACAAAGTTTCTCTTTATAATATTATTAGTATTAGTATTAGTATTAGTATTAGTATTAGTATAGATAATACGTCTTAACCTATTTAAGTAAACCACGAGTGGGAACCCTCGCGCTCGACGCCAAACGGGTTTCGAGTTAGCGGTGCTCAGGAATTTGAATGCTCGCATCACATAAGGTTCAATTTTATGTGCCAGCAGAATGATGAAGGTAGGTATATTCTTATACTGAAAAGGGTGATTGCTTCTAGAGTAAGATTTCTGTACTTTAGTACTAGATATTATTTATTCTGTGATTTTACTAAGATAACAAAGTATAACAAAATCGCCAGTTCTTCACTTTTTTTTATGATAGTGAATGACAAGACGAGCCAATCAGGTGCCTCAGCATCATGATTGCCCATATCAGATACAGTGCCACTTAGTGTAAAACTCAAAATTCTGCGCGGCACTGCACTGCGCCTGTCACCCTGAGTTATTAGTTGTTGAAACTCGTCATGCCCAGTAATTTCGCTGGAAACATTGCCTTTCAGACCGGAACACAGTAATGCCAGTCACAGTAATGTAATCACTGCCAGTCTTTCGCTCACTTTCACTGGCGGGATGAAGGAGGTCGTCTAGTTTAGAAACTAGACTAGACTAACTAGAATCCAGAAGACTGGATCGTTCAAACTTCAAACGTGACATAGTTCCATGTCATGTCTTGGGAAAACATCGAATCGTATGAGAAACGAAAAGGAGGGGCGGCGGCTGTTCTGCAGTGTTACTGCATAGCCATGGCGAAAACATACCCAGGGGATATGTTTGAAGCGGCGTCTTTATAGGTTGAGTTTAAATGATTTTACGGGCATACGACAGCTACCGGTATTTTGGTTGAGCCAGTTTACTGAATTCTGAGATATTCTAAGCTATGTAAAGCTAGGATTTATTTTTTTATAAATGACATTCCTAGATTAAAATGTCATCTAACTACAATCTAGCCTTTTGGAGGCTAATAAGTAATTTATATTTAATCAGGCCTGTGACACTTGTGTTTTTGCTTTGAAACTACAGGTACCCGGAGAGCGTGGTCTTGACGGGTTAATTCAGTGCCTCTGGCGTGGCGTGGTTCTCAAGCCCTATTGGCGATATGGCCCGAATTTGATCCCCATCACTCCATACAATCGACCGGGCGCAATAGCCTACTACTACTACGTAGACAAACATAACGTGTGTACATGCGTCAAATGTGTGCGTAAGTACAAGTATCGGGCGCTGGTTTTGCCTGGTCGCAGGCGACTAAAATGGCTGACTGACCTGCCCCCGCCATTTTCGACGTAAAGAAGCGACATAGTAATAGTTAGTATTCTTTGCCTTATACCTATTAAAAATTTCACTACAAGTCTAATATTTTACGCAGCTAATGGTTTACGCAGCGCACGCAAATTAATGACTATTTCTGTTACAATGACCAAACCTTAACACATGTATAAATTTATCGTGGGCTAAACCAAAAAAGATGGATATAATCTATGTCGACGCTGGAAATTTGAAATGTCGTAAGGGACATTTTGTCGTAAGGGACATTTTTATACCATTCAACTGGAAATTTTGTCCTCTATCGATCTGTATATTTAAAATTTTGATATCTCTTCAAATAAAGAAGTATGAAGTCAAATTGTTTTGTCGTAAGTGAAATTGTAGTAAAAATTTTGAGTCGTATTGGTCAAGTTTTGTTTATGTAGCTTTTAGCAACGTCGTAAATCTAAGTAACTGTCTGTTTCATACGGTGTAACACGCATACACAATTCATTTGTTGATTGTGTTCATTGTTATTATTTTGTCAGTAAAAGTACAACTAACCTATTAATATTTGTTTTTCTTGATCCACATCCATAATCTAATTAGGTTTCGGTATTAGGCTTCATTAACGAAACTATTTCTAAAAAATGATGTCATTATTGTTTACAATCACTACATTTTCCTATACATTTCTTAACTTTACAACATAAAATGCTAGCATGAACAAGGCGGTTCGGGTAGTTACGACAAAATGATTTTCATTAGGTAAGGTTATAAAAAAAAATTTAACGTCGTAATGGACACCTCTTCAAAAATATTCATGTGTAAGGGACACCTCTTCCTAAATGTCAAAGTGTAAGGGACATCATCTTTTAAACTATTGAGTTTAACGAGGTAAAACTTATATTTAGCTATAAATCAATTAATTTTAAAACATTCTGTCTAGAAAGCATCATAATAGGAAAAAACATGAAAGTTGTGACGTTTTAAAAGAACAAATTTTGTTTTTTTGCTCTCCTGTATAGCGTAGGTTTGTCCCTTACGACATTTCAAATTTCCAGCGTCGATGTATACTGTTTTGTAGGTATTGATAAGTACTACAAACCCCTAGTACATTACTTTACTCTACCACCAATAGTTTTCACACCGCATGAAAACTAATCACTGCTTCGATTATTTTGACTAAACTAAAAAAGATGGATATAATCTATGTAGGTATACTGTTTTGTAGGCATTGATAATTACTACAAACCCCTAGTTCATTACTTTATTCTACCACCAATACTTTTCACAGCTCATGCATATAATGTCTGTTTCGATTATTGTGACTAAACCAAAATAGATGGATAAAATTTCCGTGGACTATTTTGTAGATATTGATAAGTACTACAAACCCCTAGTACATTATATTATTCTACCATCAATGGATTTCACAGCGCACGCAAATTTATGAATATGGTAATTATATTATGTGACACCTTGGTTCACAATATTGCAGTTTTCTTACGGATCCCTATTTTTTTTCAAAATCTCATATAGCCTATGTCACTCACACTGAATTAAGCTATCCATAAGTGAAAGAATTTTTAAAATCGGTCCAGTAGTTTCTGAGCCTATTCGTTACAAACAAAAAATCAAAAAAACAAAGTTTCTCTTTATAATATTATTAGTATTAGTATTAGTATTAGTATTAGTATTAGTATAGATAATACGTCTTAACCTATTTAAGTAAACCACGAGTGGGAACCCTCGCGCTCGACGCCAAACGGGTTTCGAGTTAGCGGTGCTCAGGAATTTGAATGCTCGCATCACATAAGGTTCAATTTTATGTGCCAGCAGAATGATGAAGGTAGGTATATTCTTATACTGAAAAGGGTGATTGCTTCTAGAGTAAGATTTCTGTACTTTAGTACTAGATATTATTTATTCTGTGATTTTACTAAGATAACAAAGTATAACAAAATCGCCAGTTCTTCACTTTTTTTTATGATAGTGAATGACAAGACGAGCCAATCAGGTGCCTCAGCATCATGATTGCCCATATCAGATACAGTGCCACTTAGTGTAAAACTCAAAATTCTGCGCGGCACTGCACTGCGCCTGTCACCCTGAGTTATTAGTTGTTGAAACTCGTCATGCCCAGTAATTTCGCTGGAAACATTGCCTTTCAGACCGGAACACAGTAATGCCAGTCACAGTAATGTAATCACTGCCAGTCTTTCGCTCACTTTCACTGGCGGGATGAAGGAGGTCGTCTAGTTTAGAAACTAGACTAGACTAACTAGAATCCAGAAGACTGGATCGTTCAAACTTCAAACGTGACATAGTTCCATGTCATGTCTTGGGAAAACATCGAATCGTATGAGAAACGAAAAGGAGGGGCGGCGGCTGTTCTGCAGTGTTACTGCATAGCCATGGCGAAAACATACCCAGGGGATATGTTTGAAGCGGCGTCTTTATAGGTTGAGTTTAAATGATTTTACGGGCATACGACAGCTACCGGTATTTTGGTTGAGCCAGTTTACTGAATTCTGAGATATTCTAAGCTATGTAAAGCTAGGATTTATTTTTTTATAAATGACATTCCTAGATTAAAATGTCATCTAACTACAATCTAGCCTTTTGGAGGCTAATAAGTAATTTATATTTAATCAGGCCTGTGACACTTGTGTTTTTGCTTTGAAACTACAGGTACCCGGAGAGCGTGGTCTTGACGGGTTAATTCAGTGCCTCTGGCGTGGCGTGGTTCTCAAGCCCTATTGGCGATATGGCCCGAATTTGATCCCCATCACTCCATACAATCGACCGGGCGCAATAGCCTACTACTACTACGTAGACAAACATAACGTGTGTACATGCGTCAAATGTGTGCGTAAGTACAAGTATCGGGCGCTGGTTTTGCCTGGTCGCAGGCGACTAAAATGGCTGACTGACCTGCCCCCGCCATTTTCGACGTAAAGAAGCGACATAGTAATAGTTAGTATTCTTTGCCTTATACCTATTAAAAATTTCACTACAAGTCTAATATTCATTAACACATTGATTTTTCCCACTCATTAGCTTTTATTAGCGGTAATAAAAGATAATCACAACAATAAAACAACGGGAGATGATAAGCTTAGAAGTCGATGTCACGGACTCCAATTTTCCGAGTGAATGAACCTTATCAGTACCTAAGACTCCCTGAAACAATTTACTATTTTGTGCCACCACCAGGATAGAGTATGGACAGAAGAAAAACTTGCGTTTTCTCCATTTATTTCATTTCGTTAATATATGCAATTTGAATTGCTACAATAAGCTACGCGGAGAAATATTCGTCGTATTGCTACGGCGCTACGACTCTGCAGCGTAGAGCGTCGTAGCACGCCTCGTAACAAATCGTAGCAGTTTCTATGTGGCGCGCTAAGAAAAAAATCAGATATTAACTTAGACCTCTGCACATTGCGATTTTATCATGCCTGATGCTGCGTGCTGATGTCATTCAAACGCAAATAGAACACAATTCAGAACATATTACGGGCCTTGAGCGTACGTTTGTCTCTTACACTCATTAATTTATATGTAAATAAAATAATAAATAAAAAAACAGCAATATTTAATACAAGTGTTTATGCTATCTGTACAAATAAAGTCTAACCAACCAATCTAGATATCGACAGAAGGAGTTGGATAGAATAGAACTTTACACCGCGAGTGGTGCCAATTAGGAAAGATACTCGTTTCGAAACCAAACCCAGATAAAAAGGCTTAATACCTAAGTTAACGAACAACGAATTTCACAACTCCTATAAAGCACAGAACAGATAATAATACTACGTATTGAATGGACGCTGTCATATGTTCACCGATCGGCCCTTCCTCACCCCGCGAGCGAGATTGAATAGGATCCAGGTTGAATTTGGACGAATCGTCTGTAAACCAGCCCTGACCGTAACTTCCCTTAATCATAATGAGAAATGAGCAATTGTATGTAACTAAAAGTTACATACAATAATAGACAACATATTTTTATAATATCTCTACGCGCCTCGCATAAATAACTATAGAGGTAGAGTTAGAAACTATTTTACTACCACTTTAGTCTCCCAAGACCAACTCAAAGTCAATTAGAATCTCATAAGGCCTTTATATGACGGTTATAAACCTGGTTTACTAATTCCTAGTGTAAGGATGGACGGGATCGGAGGCGAGTGAAACGACCAGCTCACGTTATAGATCTCTGTATTCTGCTTAATCCTAGTGTTACATACAATAATATAATATAATAGTTTATACATATATCTACATAACATACTCCCTCACATCTCCGCCGTTAACAAAAAATAAAATTAATGAAAGTTAATTTTATTTAGAACTAAGTTAATTATATTAAAATAAAGTTGTACATTTTTATAAACTTAAATTATAGTTCTTTATAATAAATTTAAGAGTAACCACAATATCATAGTTATATTATATTTAAGAATCAGGTGGTATATACCTCTTTGTCCTGTTCTTATGTACAGTATACAATTTATCATTCTTTAAAATTTCTACATTAGGTGAACATTCTCTAATAACAGTATATGGACCTGAGTAAATGCTTTGGAACTTATTTCCTGTTTCATTCTTTAGTAAAATTAAATCATTTGGCTGATAGGTAATAGGATTTGCATTCTGATCATATCTTATTTTTCTATTGATTTTACTTGAAATTAAATTTTCTCGTGCTTCTTTCTGTGATGTTTGAATTCTGTATTTTAATTCTAATGGATAGCTATCAAAATTATACAACGGCTCAATTTTTCCTGAATTTAAATTGGACGGTAAATTACACTTTTTGCCGAAAACTAACTCAAACGGTGTTAATTTGGTTTCTGAATGTACCGAAGTATTAAAAGAAAAGCACCAAAATGGTAGCCATGTGCTCCAAGAATCAGGCTGATTTTCTGTATGGATTCTCAAATAATTACCTAAATGTTTGTGTGAATTCTCTAATGCTCCTATGCTCTGATGATGGTAAGCTGTTGACTGCATCTGATTAATATGTAAAAGTGTACATACCTCTTTCATAGTTGCTGATAAGAATTCTGTGCCCATATCGGTTGCAATACTACGTGGGATGCCGTATCTGAGAATAAAATTATTAACAAAACTTCTTGCTACTTCAGTTGAATTTTTGGAAGATAATGGATACGCTTCAATGTACTTACTCAGTTCACATTGGATGGTCAAAATATAGGTATAGTTGTTATTATCTCTGTCTAGAGGTCCTACCAAATCTAGAAATACCTTGTCAAATGCTGACGTTGCTGTCGTCGTAATCACCATTGGTTGTTTAATGTGATGCGTAGAATGTTTTTGTTTTTGACATTTCTCACAGCGTTTCACAAAATTTGTAACGTCTACTTCTAGTCCTGGCCAGAAGTAATATTTCTTAATATTGTTTATCATTCGTCTGATACCCGCGTGGCCACTTGTGGGTAAGAGATGAAAGTCATTTATTATAACTCGTTTGTCGTCTTTATTCTCTATCCTTTCTACATCTTTCAATATACATAATCGTGGTCCGGACCATGTAGTTATATTCTTTATTTCACTAACTACTTTTTCTATGAAAATATAATTATTTTTACTCTTTATAAAATATATTTCTTCTATTCCACATTTTTTACAGAATTTTTCCAACTCCCTCACAAATTCGCCTGGCGATAGTTGCGATCGAGACGCTGGATTTATATAAATTGTATTCCTCTTTGATACATAACATAATACATTATTTTCATATTCTATCTCATTTAATTTTCTGTATCGCTCTAACTCTTTCTCGTCTATAAAACGTAACTCAATAAAATACTTAGGTTTACTTATCATTTCCACAACTTTCGGGTGATCAGGCCGATTGTCGCCAGAATTGACAGTACCATTGTGTTGTTCTTCTGCTAGTTGCTCTAACTTTGCTTTTTGTCCTCTCGTCATAACATTAATTACACTTTCATGCATCTCTTTCAAATCCTCTGACGTAATACGCAAGCGTGACAAAGCGTCTGCTACTGAATTATTCTTCCCTTTCACATATTCCACTATAAAATCATATTCCTCTAAAATTAGTCTAAATTTAGTTAACCTACTAGAAGGGTCTTTCATTGAAAATAAAGCAACTAGAGGTTTATGGTCGCTCTGGACCTTGAACCTTCTTCCGTACAAGTAAGGTCTAAAATGCTTAACTGACCAAACAATAGCCAATAACTCCTTCTCTATAGTCGCATATCTCTTCTCTGCTTTATTCAAACTCCTACTGGCATATGCCACTGGCATTCCATCTCCATTACATAATACTGAACCTATCGCATATCCAGATGCATCCGTCTGTAAAATGAATTCATTATGCTCTGAAAAGTCTGGATATTGCAAAACCGGGTGGGAAATTACAGATTGCTTTAGTAACTCAAACGAATTTTGACATTCTTTACTCCACTCAAATTTCACATTCTTTCTACACAAATTATTTAATGGGTAAGCTTTCTCTGCAAAATTTGGAACGAACTTCCTGTAATAATTCACGAAAGCAACAAATCGCTTAACTTCATCAGTATTAATAGGAACTGGATAATTTTTAACAACCTCTACTTTATTTGGATCTGGTATGACACCCTCTGCTGTCACAACATGTCCTAAAAACAATAGTTCCTTCTGCAAAAAATTACATTTATTGGGGTTCAATTTCAAGTTTACTTTTCTTAACCTTTCAAAAATATCCTGCAAATTCTTCACATGTGATGGTAAATCTCTACTGAAACATACAAGGTCATCTTGGTATACAAGACATTTTTCATAAGTGAGACCTGTCATGGCCATCGTCATCATTCTCGAAAATGAACTAGGACTGGTCTTGAGTCCTTGCGGAAGTCTAGTCAATTGATATTTTCCTGAATCAAAAGCTGTATACTTACGACTATTTGGATGTAAAGAAACGTTATAATATCCCTGGTGTAAATCTAAATGCGAAAAGTATACACATCCCGATAATGAGTCTAATATTTCCGTAATATTCGGAAGGGGAAATTTATCGTCATGAATACTGTTGTTTAATTTCCTATAATCAATAACTAATCGCCATTTTTTATTGCCTTCACTGTCTGATTTTTTCGGTACAAGTAAAATAGGGCTGGACCACTCACTACGACATGGTTCTATTATTCCTTCTTTTAATAAATTATCTATCTGATGTTTAACTTCATTTTTCAAAGCATGTGGTAGTCTATATGGTTTAGAATAAATCGGTTGGGTTCCCTGTTTTACTTGAATCGAATGTTGATATATATCTGTAGTTGTTAATTTATCTCCATCTAAATAAAATATATCCGAATATTTCGCACATAAATTTTCGATGTTAATTTTTTCCTCTCTATTTAAATGTTTCAAATCCAAGTTACTAAAAAGTTTTTTCACGCGTTCTGCATTTTTTGCATTCGTATCAAAAACACACATCTCATACTCGCTCGAACTATGTATATTAAGCTTTATATTCGATAAAGTCACGTCACTAGTTGTCGTATTCAAAATACGTATCGGTATCCTACCGTTCACAGGAGCCACTAAGGTACTCGCTACAAAAATTCCCTCTTTTACTTCTTTCGTACTAACCACACATTCCTCTGTCAAATCCGTACTCACATAGTGTATAGATTCTGACCTAGCTGGTAACTGAAATAAATAATCATTCGTATTGAAAATATTTAAAATAATTTCAATTCCATTACAACATAATGTTATAACGTTGTTATTAAAGTCGATAACCGACCTGTACTTGCTCAAAAAGTCTTGTCCTAGAATTCCATGAGCCTTACAAGGCAATGAATCAAACACATAAAACCTATGACCAAATAATTGGTTGTGTGTTGACAACTGCAGATCTACATATCCAATTGCTTGGACTTTACCTCCAATCCCATTTATGATTATGTTCTCCTTACAAATTGGAATGTTGAAATCTAATACATGTTTATGTTTTATCGCCGATATTGATGCGCCTGTATCTATAAGCCAATCGAATGATTCATTATGATGCGCTAATAATAATTTAATGAAATAACTGTTGTCGCTAGCCAAAATATTATAGGTTTTAGTTTCGAAAAACTTATTGTCGCAAATTTGAAATGAGTTTTGGGTTGAGGTTGTGGGGTGTTGATTATCACTCTCAATTAGTGCACGAACATGACCTCGGTATGAATTTTTCCCTCTGTTATAATAGGACTGACCTCGATTATAAGATGTGGATGCTCCTCGACCTCGAAATTGCTGTGTGTTCGAAGTGGAGCCCCTATTATTGGGTTGCACGCCTCGCCCACGGGAGTAGCTTCGCTGACGAAAACCTCTGTACGCACCTCTGGTGAAGCCTCGCTGGTTGTTGTATCTCAGCTGCCTGGAATTGTTTTGGTAGCCCGTATTATTATTTTGCCTTGACATGGAAAAAATATCGCCAGAAGATAATGTTGACGTATCTTCGTCTATAGCTGCCTGAATTGCATCCTTCAAACAGTCATACTTTTGAGCTGCAACGATAGTTACAATTCTACGATTTCGCAAACCTTCACTAAATTGTCTAATAGCTTGTTTCTCGTTGATTGATTTTAAAACATCATATTTGTTCGAGTTTCCTTCAGATTGAGACACGGTTAACTCTACAAACATCTCAGAAAGTTTTTTGCCGAAGTCATCAATAGTCAAATCATTTTGCCTACATGTAAATAACTGTTTTTGCAAAGCGCTCGCAGATTTTTGTGGCAATAAAAGTCGTCACATGTCATTTAAAAGTGATGCAATTATGGCATAATTAGATGCCAATTTTAATTTAGCACCCTGAGATAACCTGCTTTTTAGCACGAATTTAATTAAATTTTCGTGTGAATTTTCTTTTATTACTGAACTGTAATAATCAATTCCGTCAATTAATTGTTTCGTATTAGCAAGGTCATCTGTCATGCATGGCAATAAGTTCAAAGCAACTTTAAGATCAAAGTCCATTTTTATTAGTTTCTTTTTTCTTTTCTACTTCTATTTTTTCTAAAATTACTATTTCCTCTTTCGTCAACTTAAGTATTTCTTTACATAACTTATGAAATTTTTCGCTAATCTCTCTAATTAATTATATTTCTTCTTCACTTCTTTCAATACTTGTTATATATTCTCTACATACGTATTATACGCTCTAACAACTGTCTGACATTCACTTGATTCTTTTCTATAATATTTCCTTGCCTGCGCGAAGGTCCTATCTTAACTAAATATGTTCTAATTTCTAAAAGCTCATTATATAATTTTTCTAAATACTCTGCCATTAATATAAGAAAAGCATAATAAAAAAAGAAAAAGGTGATACAATTTCACTTACCTACTAATGTAGAATATACCTGAATACCTTTAATACATTATGATAATAATATTTTTAACACTAACTTATTACTTTCTACTGTCCAAAGTCCGTTAATTGTCTATCTCCGCACATTCTTCAATAACACCTTACGTTTCGCGACTATTTTATTATTTTACCGCACTTATGATCTACTTTATATTATTTTTAATTGTTTTATGCACAACACTTTTTTTTTTTTTTATACGCACTTTTATAGACGCACTTTATTCGCACTGCCGTATGCCGGATGCCGTCACTCCGCCGTTGCTCTGCTGCTCTATAGGCCGCTCTCATCAATCTTCAGATCTGGATATAGCTGCTGCTGCTGCTGCTGCCTTGGGTTAGGTGGTCGCCTACGTCGCAGGAACGAACCTCGGTCCTGAGCTCAAATTCTTGGCGAGCCCAACATAGATGGCATTTTTTATACATGATGTAAACGATGTACAGCAACCGTAAACGTAAACGAAGTACAGCACGGTCTATAGCGCTCTACAGCTGCTCTATATTAGCATTATTATTTCCGACTGCATTTTGGTTAATGAAATTTGTTTTTTTTTTCTTTTTTTTTTTTTTTTTTTTTTTTTTTTGTTGTTCGACACATTTTAAAAATCTTTTTGTTTATAGTTCATTTTAATTAAATAGCCAATTTTAGTAATTTTAATTTAATTTTACAATACAAAGTCCGAATCATTTGTTTGGATCGCGCGGTGTCGCGTTACGCGGTCCAAACATGGCACGGGTCGCCATGTAAGGATGGACGGGATCGGAGGCGAGTGAAACGACCAGCTCACGTTATAGATCTCTGTATTCTGCTTAATCCTAGTGTTACATACAATAATATAATATAATAGTTTATACATATATCTACATAACATACTCCCTCACACTAGCTCCTATATGAAAGGGACACGCCAATCTAGGCATCGGCAGTCGCAGTTCGAAGTCAAGTAACTGTAATTAACTTGCGCCTCGGCGTAACGAACCGATTGATTGTACCGCACTTCTCGCGTCTAATTTAACCTATTTGTGGGAATTAAACTTAGGTATCGTTCCAACAAATGTTTGCTTTAAACATTTTGAGAGTGCACACGGGAGCCTCAATAGAACCGAATTAGCACCATTATTGACACCTATAGGTCAATTTAGCTTGGATCATGATCGAAAATATAACGTCTTGCACTCCGATTTTGCTCTTGCTCATGTTACTGTTAAATCGTCATTGCTTAGCAACTTGAACGAATTAACCACTTAGCAATTTTGGACTTTGAGAACATACGATGATGACGCCAACAAGAGTCGCCTAGCCATTCGTGTGTAGCGTCTGTGGCCCAGCGGAAATATGCCCGGCATTAAATCCGGAGTTCCTGGATCGAATCTTACCATGTGGACTTTTCACCTGGGCGCTACCGTGTTTCGGATGGCACGTTAAACTGTAGGTCCCTATAGTTTCCTTTAAGATATGTAGGGGGCAGTCAAGTGCTTAAAACATATCCTGCAATATATACAGGAATAAGTAAGCAGGATTAATCTTATGTGAATTCATTTTAATTAATATTTAATAAGCGGTATTGTGGTTGTGGAGTGCGGAGCAAGTTTTTGAGAAGCTGACAATTTTTCAATACGTCTAACTTCAACCGTTTAATATAACTGAAAGAAACCTACTTAAATAAGCAAGCAAGTAAGCAATTATAAGCAAGTAGGAATAAGATATGTACGTGCGTTCACACAAAACAGATTTTGTTATATTTGTGTTCCTTATGCCGGTGTGTTACAGGGCCGGCAAAAACTATTGTTTGTTTATGAAACCTTGCCCACTTGTCCGTTTCCTGACCGTCGCGTAATGTGCACGGTGAGTTAGCTCCCCGTCAACAATGATTTATATTAAAACGGTGTTAATCTGTGGCCTAGTCGGATATGTTCATAAAACGGTCCTGTTTTAGGATACCGGTAGTGGGCAGACATCTTAAAAATACATGACTTATGACCGAAATTCATTAACAGGTCAAAACGACTAATCCATTATGACAAGCCAGGAACAATCCAATCTCAGGAATTATCAATAAACCGAGATGCTACTCGAAAACGTCAAGTAAGATCCTTGCCCTTACTTATTGTTATCCCCGAAATCCCTTGGCTTTAATGTTGTGTAATGTTCTTGGCTTTACAAATCACAAGAAAGCGGTACACTGACCCCAATGATAAGCCAAGAGGAATCCGATAACAAATACCCACTGTCTTCGCAAAAATACAAAACAAAATAGATAGGTGTTGTTATATTTTTAAATTTCTTTGACACACTTGTGACCATTTGGTGAAAACGCCTATTTTTACATGCATGATTCCAAGTTAGGTAATACGAGTAATTAATTTTTACTGAGTTATTGTTAAAGTATATTTAAAGCTAATTCGCCCTCTCGTTCACACGTAGCCACATTTTTGAATATATAAAAAATACTACATGTAATTACGTAAAATAAAGTCTACTATAAGAAACTAGAAAATAACAATACGAACTTTCAGTAAAACATCCAATTTAACCCAAACAAGTTTCCAGTGCCTTTTTATTTTTCTGAGATTTATTTCTTTGTGCAGGTTTTATACATGAAAACTCCTTTGGATTAAGTTGAATTTTTTACTGAATCTTTATATTGTAATTTTCTAATTCCTAGTTGTCTTTAATTTACGTAAATACATGTAGTATTTTTTATATCTTTAAAAATGTGGGTACGTGTGAGCGAGAGGGTGAATTAGCTAAGCACCGCGCCTTAATATCTTATTAATTTTTAATAAGAGTGTACTACTTGAAAATATGTCATGTCCGAGTTACTACCGGGCTCGTACACTAGCTCGCAGTGTGTAAACTGGGCATTAACTCTACCTATATATTACTAGCTGACCCGGCGAACTTCGTACCGCCATATTTTATTTCTCTAATCGCAACTGAGGAAATAAAACCCTTCCGGTAAAATCGAATTACCTAAATTTAAAATAAAACTGGAGTACTCAATTGAAAAATTCATATTCTTGTTCAAAATGCGTGGAGATTTTATTGAGACTATCACTTTCCGGGAGATAGTACGTTTAAAAAGGAACTGAACTGCGGTGACACTCGGCGCCAGTATTTATACCTGAACCTTGAATTTCCCGAACGTTCTAGTTCGCATGCTTCGAGAAGAATCGATTGATCGATTGTTCGAAATAGTGGGTCTCGATGGTTCGAGAGGGAGCTTTGTTTACTCTCAGAGGAGGTCTCGAGAACGAATGTGATACCAAAGCTTTGGACATTCAAACCAGAGATGGCGACTCGATAGAATTTGATGGCCAGATCTTGAAACTTTGATTAAAATTTGGCGCCAAGACTTTAATAATTCTCTAACAAAAATAGTACAATTTTTTTTGTTATTAATGGTAATAATATTGTAACATAATACGCAGTATAATTATAAAAATATCAGTCACAAACCATTAAAATAATACGGTTATATCGTGAGCATAAATAAATATAACGTGAAATAAAGTAATAGAATTTATATTCTAAGAAACAGAACACAGCGCCATCTATTGGGTGTATTTGCAACCTAGATGTCAAACAATATTGAAGAATTTTATCGATGAATCAACGTACACCGCCATCTATGAGAACTTCATAAAACTAAACAGTAAATAAACACTTGCTTAAGAAACAATTAATTGATACATTTTATTCGTTTACATTCACGACATAAGCGAATAATTGAGATGTTAACTATCCTATCCAGTAAGTTAGACCAAAATACGGGTACATGTGAAATTTGATTGAAATCGGTTCAGTAGTTTTGGAGTTTATTCGGGACAAACATCGTGACACAAGATTTTTATATATATAAGATAATAACGACAATGACGCAACTTTGAAGCATCAACATTATAAGTGAAACTCGCATTATGACTGTTATTTTGTGTTAAGACTCGCAAAAGATAACAAAACGGTAGTTAAATATAATACGGAAGAAAAGCCCATAAGAAACACAACATGCTACCTTAGACTTAGCATCTGAGTGCCTGATAATCAGTTGAATCTCAACCGACTTAGCGATATGAATGTAATAATGAGTGTAGCGAGGACGCCGACAGAAATATAGGTGCGGTAGCGGTTATTAGATTATATCACAGTAAAAATATGATTATACTGACTACTTTTACTGTTTACTGTTACGGGTATATTATATTATAATAGTTTGTTCATTAGAACATAGCAGATCCGTCGGGTTGTTTTTCATAAAAAAATAAATTATGTCTTTGATGTACACCTAACTCACATACTTAAACTCCGTTTTATTATTTGATGCTTTTTTTATGATAGTGAATGACAAGACCAGCAAATCAGGTGCCTGATGGTAAGCATCATGATTGCCCATATCAGGCACAGTGCCACCCAGTGTTTTAAAATCCAAAATTCTGCGCGGCACTGCACTGCGCCTGTTACCCTGAGATATGAGTTGTTGAAACTCGTCATGCCCAGTAATTTCGCTGGTAACATTGCCCTTCAGACTGGAACACAGTAATGTTTGCACATTACTGCTTTAATCATCAAATACTTACATTATTATATAAAAGAGTCTGCATGATTTAATAAATTCATTATGATTTAAAAAAAACTATAGCTCTTTCGCGATCTCCTCAGCAAACGATAGCTTTAATGTAATACCAATATTATGGCGATGCTTTAAAAATAACCAGTCCACCATTTTGGGTCGTCCGACATATTGAATTAATAATGACGTCACTTAGCATTGTCATCCAAACTAGAATAAATACGCAAAATCGTAGATTCAGTTGCAAGTTGTAAGATTTGACACGAACATCGCAAATTAATGTAAAAGCTTGTAAAATATGTACACAAATGTATTTGGCAGAAACTAAAGCATTTATACACGCGCAATAGTTCCTTATTACCTTATTACTTTAAAAGCGATATCAATAATCGTAAGGGAGTCGAAGAGCGAGTGCGGTTGACAAGCCCACTTCAGCCTCTTCAACTGAGATAGGGAAGGTACGTAAGTATAGTCTAGTACATTTCTAATGGCATTTCTATTGAACAATTCTCTAAGAAATTAAAGTGGTTTACACGTGAAAATAACTGAATTGTACATTACAGTTGGAGTTTGCGTCTTCTTGAAGGGTACCTAAAGCCACGGATTCACTAAGGGACATAATTTTATCCCGCAACTTTTTGACGCGCACCACTCAATACGTAGATTGAGTCGCTGCAACGTTGCAGAGCTCAAGCAAGTTCCGCAATATTTATCGTGACCCTCGACATGTTGCTTTGCTTGCTCCCGCTCTGAGAGCGAGCGCATGCGGCAAAATTCCACGGCATTGTCTCTTGGGACATTCACGTAGTTGTCGAGCATCATGTTCTGCAACATGTCGCTCCGTTTGTCCCTTAGTGAATTCGTGGCTTATACTCATCATTTAGAAACAAATTCATTTGTTTCAGTTGACTGACTATGAAATCAGCTGCATATAAATTGAAAAAAGCTTGACTTTGATTAAAATGTAAAATGACTGTTTTTTTACGATTACTCATTGGCTCGGCACTATGTCGTGGAAGTTGTTCCAAATGGAAAAAATGTCTGAATAAAATTAATTTGAATTTGAATTTGAATTTGAAATGTGTACATCGACTTTTTATGAGTATGCTAACCGATTATAAAATACTAACTGTGCTCCGCGGTTTCACCCGTGTAGTCTTCGTTCCCGTGGGAACATCAAGATAAAAACTACCCTATGTGTTATTCCAGGGCCTAAACCATCTACATACTGAATTTCAGCCCAATCGGTTCAGTAGTTTTGGCGTGAAAGAATAACAAACATCCATACATCCATTTAACAAAAACCGCGCTAGATGGAGCTGGAGTCGAGTCAGAACTCGCTAGCGTTTTGTTCACCTGTTACAAACATAACTTTATTATTGATATTTGAGATTTATAATTTTAGTAGATAGGAAATACTTAATTAAAGCTTTGTATGGGATGGGAGCACATTTATGCATTTATGAGAATAAGCCAATACCAGTACCTACCTAAACATATACATATAAATATAACGATTACCTATAGCTAGGTAATGAGTGGTAAGTGGTAACGATATAAGCAGGTATAAAAAAATATAAGAAAACTGTCATATACTTAGTAGAAAATTTGTGTGACAAACATAAAAAAGCCAACCGAAGATCTATAAATTACTTTTATCTACCTAGGACTCTAATACCAATGCAAAGGAGTCTTTACATAGATCCTAGAGTACCTACTAACAACCTTCTACCTTTGAGAAATCCGGATCGTATCGATAATGGTCTCAAATTATGTGACTATTTTGTCACAAATTACCCACGAGCTAAAAGTGGGTCATTACATTATCAACTATCACGCTTGCCACATACAATAACAATGTAAGCTCTTGAGATGCGATGGAGAATATCCCCAAGGAGTAATTGGGAGGAAAGGTTAGCCGCAAGGGGTTTCTTTAGCTTTACAATCAAATTCGGCTGCATCACGGCCGAATTGAGGTACCTACCTAAATATTTCTTATTGGATATGCTACTTATGGCATCAACTGCCCGTTGCACGCCAATAATGGAAACATACAAAGTTTGTTTGATGTATGTAAACAATAATATAGATAGGTACATCTCCTTCTTCTTATGGTAACATCTCCTAATTCCGCAGGTCGGCAATCATCATGGCTATTATGATTTTGGAGATAGACGCACGGAACAAGGATTTAGTGCTCTCATTTAGGTAGGTACATAGCGCACGGTAAAAAAAACTAAGATCGTGTTTTTTTTTTCTTATAAAACGAAAACATCCATCCATCCTCACAAATTAACGCATTTATAATACTAGCTGTGCCCGGCGGTTTCACCCGCGTAGTCATCTTTCCCGTGGGTATAATATCAGGATAAAAAAATACCATTTCGGTTCAATCATTTTAGCGTGAAAACGGAACAAACATACACACATAAAAAATATGGCTAGCGCTATTTTTTTGTGCCATCCTGATGGCGCTGGAGCCGAGTTAGAACTCGCTGGCGTTTTGTTTGTATATATATGAATTCGTAGGCTATACATTACTTTACAACATCTTCACGCAATTCCATAAAACTTATTAGCTCATTCGCTTCTCAATTATTATGTTTATCGTAAATTTTTAAACAAATTTTTTTGTGCCTATTTTTGCAAATACATACCTACAGCAGGATACAGAAACAACGTGGACATGTCGAATGCCGACTTTTATTAAACCGAAACTTTTATTTCATGTCACGTCGCCATAGACAATAAACGAATTTCCACCGCTGAAGGGGAAAGTTTGGTTTGTTTCCTGATCCTATTCCTTTGTTCATAATACGTAGTTGAATTCCCGTGGCCTCGCAACCGTGTACTATGTGCTGCCGAAATTAGCTGATTTAGGATAGTTTGGAAAGGTGCAGGCAGTTTCATACAAACTTTTGACATTACATTTTACGATATGGGCATAATCATGGCGCACGCTTGATACTGAAATGATGCTAATCACATTTTGCTTATTCATTGTAACTGCTCACTGAGTAACTTTGTGAATAATATATAATAGAGAACGTAGATATGTACTTAGTTTGCATATTAACAACAGAAAAAGTTTACTTTCATCTAATATAATAAGCACTTGTAATGATTATCTCTGCGAATGTTTCATATGACTTTTGCCTTTACCTACTACTCTCATTTATAATCTTTGGAGTCTGGAACTGTGCCCGGTAGCTGGCAGTAGGCTCGCCCCCTGTTAAATGAGACCATAAACATACTGGCAAAGTGTGGTTGCCTACTATGGGACTGAGTTCTGGGTACGACTCTGCCTATTTTAGTACCTTCGGGAAATGGCGTGATGATATGTTTTAGGCCCACAGTAAAAATTCACGTTTCAGAGCCATAAGTCATCACTGGTTGAAGACCTTCGACTTGAGGCACTGAGGTATTTTGGATAAGAAGACTTACCGATTTGGGCTGCTTGTCCTAGGTAAACGTACGAGTCAAGAACTTCTAGAACCGAGTTCCCAACAGATACTGGGGTCGGCACGACATGGGCATTAGACATCAATCACCTTCGTCTTTTCCATGTTCATTTTAAGACCGACCCGTTGAGAAACTCGGTTAAGGTCTTCGAGCATCGTGCCGAGATCTTCCATCGCCTTAGCCATGACTACAATGTCGTCGGCAAACCGAAGGTGAGCGATGTATTCGCCATTAATATTGATGCCGCATCCTTCCCATTCCAAGAGCTTGAAGGCCTCCTCCATTGTGGCAGTAAACAGTTTCGGACATATGAATGACGTCTCCCTGTCTTACGCCTCTTTCCAACAAGATCACCTTCGAACTCCGGTCTTGTCCTTAAAACTTACGATAAGTTAATTAATATTAATCTATATCTATACTATCTATACTAGTCTATACTATAATTATATAATATTATAAAGAGAGAAACTTTGGTTTTTTGATTTTTTGTTTTTTTGTTTGTAACGAATAGGCTCCGAAACTACTGGACCGATTTTAAAAATTCTTTCACTTATGGATAGCTTAATTCAGTGTGAGTGCCATAGGCTATATGAGATTTTGAAAAAAAATGGGGATCCGTAAGAAAACTGCAATATTGTGAACCAAGGTGTCACATAATATAATTATCATATTCATAACTTTGCGTGCGCTGTGAAATCCATTGATGATAGAATAATATAATGTACTAGGGGTTTGTAGTACTTATCAATATCTACAAAATAGTCCACGGAAATTTTATCCATCTATTTTGGTTTAGTCACAATAATCGAAACAGACATTATATGCATGCGCTGTGAAAAGTATTGGTGGTAGAATAAAGTAATGTACTAGGGGTTAGTAGTAATTATCAATACCTACAAAACAGTATACATAGATTATATCCATCTTTTTTGGTTTAGTCACAATAATTGAAACAGTGATTATTTTTCATGCGGTGTGAAAACTATTGGTGGTAGAGTAAAGTAATGTACTAGGGGTTTGTAGTACTTATCAATACCTACAAAACAGTATACATAGATTATATCTATCTTTTTTGGTTTAGTCACAATAATCGAAACAGTGATTATTTTTCATGCGGTGTGAAAACTATTGGTGGTAGAGTAAAGTAATGTACTAGGGGTTTGTAGTACTTATCAATACCTACAAAACAGTATACATAGATTATATCCATCTTTTTTGGTTTAGTCACAATAATCGAAGCAGTGATTATTTTTCATGCGGTGTGAAAACTATTGGTGGTAGAGTAAAGTAATGTACTAGGGGTTTGTAGTACTTATCAATACCTACAAAACAGTATACATAGATTATATCCATCTTTTTTGGTTTAGTCACAATAATCGAAGCAGTGATTATTTTTCATGCAGTGTGAAAACTATTGGTGGTAGAGTAAAGTAGTGTACTAGGGGTTTGTAGTACTTATCAATACCTACAAAACAGTATACATAAATTATATCCATCTTTTTTGGTTTAGTTACAAAAATCGAAGCAGTGATTATTTTTCATGCGGTGTGAAAACTATCGGTGGTAGATTAAAGTAATGTACTAGGGGTTTGTAGTACTTATCAATACCTACAAAACAGTATTACATAGATTATATCCATCTTTTTTGGTTTAGTCACAAAAATCGAAACAGTGATTATTTTTCATGCGGTGTGAAAACTATTGGTGGTAGAGTAAAGTAATGTACTAGGGGTTTGTAGTACTTATCAATACCTACAAAACAGTATACATAGATTATATCCATCTTTTTTGGTTTAGTCACAATAATCGAAGCAGTGATTATTTTTCATGCGGTGTGAAAACTATTGGTGGTAGAGTAAAGTAATGTACTAGGGGTTTGTAGTACTTATGAATACCTACAAAACAGTATACATAGATTATATCCACCTTTTTTGGTTTAGTCACAATAATCGAAGCAGTGATTATTTTTCATGCAGTGTGAAAACTATTGGTGGTAGAGTAAAGTAGTGTACTAGGGGTTTGTAGTACTTATCAATACCTATAAAACAGTATACATAAATTATATCCATCTTTTTTGGTTTAGTTACAACAATCGAAGCAGTGATTATTTTTCATGCGGTGTGAAAACTATTGGTGGTAGATTAAAGTAATGTACTAGGGGTTTGTAGTACTTATCAATACCCACAAAACAGTATTACATAGATTATATCCATCTTTTTTGGTTTAGTCACAAAAATCGAAACAGTGATTATTTTTCATGTGGTGTGAAAACTATCGGTGGTAGATTAAAGTAACGTACTAGGGGATTATAGTAATTATCAATACCTACAAAACAGTATACATAAATTATATCCATCTTTTTTGGTTTAGTTACAACAATCGAAGCAGTGATTATTTTTCATGCGATGTGAAAACTATCGGTGGTAGATTAAAGTAATGTACTAGGGGTTTGTAGTATTTACCAATATCTACAAAATAGTCTACGGACATTTTATCCATCTATTTTGGTTTAGTCACAATAATCGAAAGTCATTATATGCATGCGCTGTGAAAAGTATTGGTGGTAGAATAAAGTAATGTACTAGGGGTTTGTAGTACTTATCAATATCTTCAAAATAGCTCACGATAAATTTATACATGTGTTAAGGTTTGGTCATTGTAACAGAAATAGTCATGCGAGCGCTGCGTAAACCATTAGGGTTATATCTATTAAAATACAATGTATCACGAATTTACTCCTGTTAAACGTCCACTATACCTACTTCTGCTACCCGTGCGAAGCCGAGGCGGGTCGCTAGTATATTATAAAGTTACAATATTATGTTCTAAGTTTAATAAATAAATTACATAGAAACATTTTGTAAGATAATTTATGTAGGCAGGTACTAAAACTTGATCACTTACCGACTAAGTAGGTCAAAAACGCAAGAACTTTACGGGCAGCATTAAAAATAAAGTCTGGTATGCAATACTGCTTCCATTTCAAGGAAATTCAACAGTGTAAAATGTAAAGGGAGGCTATTGTAGCATGTTTACTGCTGTTCCCTCTGGTCACTACAGAGAAACACTTTTCAGTATTATTTATTACGCACCTAAAGCTTTATGAACCATAAAATGGAGTTTCTCGCTGTTCATTTGAACAAGTCGTATTTTTAATGCTTTATTGTAGTATGTCTGCTGAAATGACTGACGTGATTTTGTATTAAATTTAATTCAGGTAATATAAACATCTACTACTTACTCTTCTTCCTAGCAATTATCCCGGCTATAGCCAGGGTGTACTTTCCGGCTATTTCTCCTCTACATCGCTCGGACTTGTGCATCCTCTTCGGAAATTTCATTGGCACTCATGTGATCCCTTGCGACGTCAAGCCGGCGTCGCTTCGGCCTACCGTCTTGCTCCTGTGAAAAAAAGGTCTACGCACCTGTTCCTTCCTCGGCTGGTCTGCGCAAGATATGGCCATATCATCGCAAGCGATTCTCTTGGAGTTTATCCGCTACGTCACGTACATGAAGGCTGCCACGGGTGTATTCGTTATGAATACGATCACATCTCGTAACGTCACACATCCATCGTAGCATTTTCATTTCCGTATAAACATAACTACTAACTACATGAAATTCCTTATCAAATGACTTTTTAGGTACCTACCTACTTTTACGTAGGTTTTAGGTTTTTAGGTAGTAGGTATACTATATATAGGTATAATCCTATGTGTAAGTAACGCCTTGTTAGGTGTTCCCATTCCTATAGTAGTATACGTATACCACCCACACTACATCACTGGTGTTGAATATAACATAACATCAGCCTTGTTTTTTTATCTTTTATTTTTTTATTTCTAAATAGGTATAGGTTATTCAGATATATACCTAATGTTCCAAAACTGTATCATGAAAAATTTGCTTTTGTTTAGTAAGTATAGGTTAGTATTAGTGACCGACCGAAGGTTCGGTTTCGGTTTCGGTTTCGGCCAGTTTCGGCTCAAAAATCTAGTTTCGGCACGAGTTTCGGTTTCGGCCAAAAAATGGCCGAATCTTCGGCCAAACCGAAACTCTACGTTCGTGAACTATCGCGCGTCACTCGATTGATTTCGGGAGAGTTCGTATCTCGCGTGTCACCCGCCATCGTCAGTTATCAAATCGCCGGCCGGTCCGGCGTGATTTCGTCGTGAGCTTAGTTTACATTGTATTATTTTTCGCGCACAGTGATTACGTGTGGTGGCAGTGGTACGTGTTTGTTTTTGATTTTGTCTAACATATTTTATTGATCTTTATTAGACATTGAAGTCCTTTCCGTTGAGTTATTAACATGTATTTTTAAATTATGAGAAGTATGTGAAAGTATGTTTATTCACACATACATTTATTACTTACAATATACATTTGTTTAGGTAATTTAGTTGTTGTTGGATGTTATTTTAATTCTGTATGTATTAGTTCCGCCTCGGTGCCTCGGTGGCGTAGAGGGCTCATGCTCGACTGCCAATCAAGAGGTCCCGGGTTCGATCCCAGGTCAGGTAGTGTTAAATATTGGATTTTTTCATTAGGAATTATCTCAATAACTGCCTGGAGTCTGGAACTGTGCCCGGTAGATGGCAATAGGCTCGCCCCCTATTACATGGGACCAATAATATACTGGCGAAATGTGGGTGTATCTACTGTGGGACTGAGTCCTGGGTACACCTCTGCCTACCCCTTCGGGAAAAAGGCGTGAATGTATGTATTTATGTATGTATTAGTTCTGTATGATGTAACTGTGTGTGACCCTCAGATACTTGATTTATTTTGGTAGCATTATGTGCGGATCGATTGGAGCGTGACTTACATCTAAGGTATAATTAATATATATTTTTTAATGATAGTGAGTGACAAGACGAGCAAATCAGGTGCCTGATGGTAAGCATCATGATTGCCCATATCAGACACAGTGCCATTCAGTGTTTTAAAATTAAAAATTCTGCGCGGCACTGCACTGTGCCTGTCACCCTGAGTTATTAGTTATTGAAACGCGTCATGTCCAGTAATTTCGCTGGTAACATTGCCCTTCAGACCAGAACACAGTAATGTTTGCACATTACTTCTTGGCGGATGAATAACTAGCAAAGGTGTGGTACTTCCCCAGGCGGCCCTCTGCTAAAGAGGCCTACCATCACTACAAAAAACTAAAGTTTTCAAAAAAAAATTGGGAAAAGGACACAATCAATGAACATCCCATAATTTTACTGGAAATATTAAATCACACAACGAACATTTCCATTTCCATCAAATATTTAATTGTGGGTAATGTTAATGTACTCGTATGTAGTTCTTTTTTAAAATCGAAATGTTGATTATTGGCAAATTTTTGTTCTACGAAGTGTTAACGTGTTTTTGCGTATTTTGTTTGTTTTATAGCAGTAATAAGTAAGTAAGTAAGTAATCAAAGAAAATAAGTAATTATTTTTCACATACTTTTACATAAATTATTGTTTTGAATTTCATTCAACACGTATTAAATGTCTGCACAAGTGTATAAAATAATACCAAATTTCAGTAAACAGTAGATTTTTAATATGTCTGAAAAAGTTTCGGTTTCGGTTTCGGTTTCGGCCGAAACTGAAATAGAAACCGAAGGTTCGTTTTCGGTTTCGGTTTCGGCTGAAAATCGTGTTTCGGTCGGACACTAGTTAGTATACTTTTATGACTCAAGAAAATCAAACATTATACAATAATTATAACATCATGGTAGTTAACCACTTTACACACGTAGAAATGAGAGGGTTCCATTCAAGGTGAAGGGCGCCATGAAAATTTAAGCACAAGGACGCCAAAACGCTTACGTGGCTGCAATCAACCTGTCACCCTATGATATATGATTACCGTACCTCCCTGAAGTCATTAAGCTTCTCCGTCTCTTAGCAAGTCCAGTTCACGTTTAACATTGAGACTGTTAAGACTCTCATAATTACACAGAAACCATGTCGTTCTATGCAAACAATAATCTCTTCGCAACAAATACTTTACAAATTCCCAATGGATTCCCCGTACAAATGACGGAAAAACCGAAAAATAAGATGATATTTCTAGATGTAACCCCTGCTCGTACGCCCGTCATGAAAATTCCATCGCCAAATGCAATACAACCGATGAGAAACAATCTCACGGATCCCACTATCTACAAGGATATCGTTTATGAGAACATTAAGCCTGTGTTCTCAATCTTACGGCTGATGGGAGTCCTACCAATAACAAGGCCGTCACCTGGGGTGAACAAGTTTCAAGTTGCATCGGCATCTATGATGTACTCTATGCTTGTTTTCGTGGCTCTTATCGGCTACGTTCTCTACCTCACGATGCATAAAGTGCAGATCCTACGAACATCTGAGGGCAAGTTCGAGGAAGCAGTAATAGAATACCTTTTCACGGTTTACCTGTTTCCTTTGTTGGTTATTCCAATTATGTGGTATGAAACGCCGAAGATTGCTGGTGTCCTCAATGATTGGGTTGATTTTGAGGTAATGGTAAATTGCAACGATGTAGACGTGTTAAAAATGCTGAAAATATTTATTATTTGATTTTCTCATATTTACTTTGCAGCTAGCTTACAGAAAACTATCTGGACTCCCGATTCCAGTAAAACTGTACAAAAAATCCCTCATCATTGCCATAATAATCCCCATTCTTTCGACGACCTCAGTGATCGTAACCCACGTCACCATGGTCCATTTCAAAGCCATGCAAATGATTCCTTATATTTTCTTGGAAATACTAACCTATATTCTCGGGGGTTACTGGTACCTTCTTTGTGAAATGCTGGGGATTTGCGCGAGCTTTTTAGCTGAGGACTTTCAACAGGTAAAATCATTATCTTCCTGTCTTATCAACCTATAAAACTACATTAGGCCAACCATTCGGCATTTCTGCTCTCACTCCCTTTTCACGCATACCCATCCAAGTATTTAAGCCACAATAATTTCTCAGTCACTAAAACCAACTTTTATAAGACCTATCATAATCAGGCATATTTTGTATACTTAACTATATTTTGTATATTCACTAACGAAGGCTGTAAAACCATTTGATTAAATTCCTGCAACTTCTCACCGGCCATTACACTTGAAGTTTTTACGTAATAGCAATAAAAACTACCGTATTTTTCAGGCTCTCCGGCACGTGGGCCCAGCCGGCAAGGTGGCAGAATACCGCGCGCTCTGGCTTCGCCTCAGCAAATTGGCTCGAGCCACCGGAATAGCCAACTGTTACACATTCACATTTGTCAACCTCTACCTGTTCCTTATCATCACACTATCTATCTACGGACTGCTCAGCCAGATATCTGAAGGCTTCGGGATCAAGGATATAGGGCTCGCTGTGACGGCTACTTGCAGCATCTTCTTGCTGTTCTTCATTTGTGATGAAGCCCATTATGCATCTCATAATGTAAAGTAACATATAACTTTTCGTTGCAAAATTTTATCGTGGTGGTTGTTTCTTTTATTCTGGTGGTATCAGTGCCTTCTTAAACAATTATTAGATAAAAATACTCCAAAAGAACGTTGATAAAGATACGCCAATTGTCAACTAAAGTACTAGAGTCATTATGGAGAAAAGGAGTGTAGCCTTTCTTTGGCAAATCCGTTTAATGCCCCAACATAACGGTGCACCTAGTTTGACGTTACATTATGCCCAGAAGGAAGTAAATAGGTATCAATAAACAAAATGGTCTCACCTATAAGAGACCGGCACGAATTTTATTCCATTTAATAAATAAGGAACGGCTTAGATAGCTAATCTACTCTCTAGATACTCTTCCTAGATATGAATCCCACATGGTGGTGACGTCAGCCTTCCTTCTCTTTATCCTCCACTACGCTCTATCGTCAATCTCTACAAACATCTACAGATAAATCTTAATATTATTAACTTGTGTTTTTATAATTGATTGAATTTAGTGTTACTTTTCGGAACTCCATTATAGACTTCTGAAACAAGAATCTTTAGTTTTGTTCTGATTTTTAGTGTCAAAAACAACATGCACAGAGTGCACCTCCCTCCCGCCCGCAAAATTTCCTCTGCATGCAATTTTGCCTACCCCAACCTCCCGTTGTTGCCGTTAGAGCTGTCTAAGGATAAGCAGTAGCTTGCCCGATACATATCTACATCTACAAATATTAATCCAAGTTTATCCATATTATTTAATATAACATACAATCACGCTTTTTTCCCGAAGCGGTAGGCAGAGGTGAATCCAGGACTCAGTCCCGTAATAGGCACGCCCACATTTTGCCAGTATATTTTAATGGTCCAATGTAATAGGGTGCGAGCTTATTGCCATCTACCAGGCACAGTTCCAGACTCCATGCTGTTCTCTGTCTAGGGTGTGTGTCTGCGTCAGCAGGTTTGTGTAGAGAGAATTCTTAATGAAAAAATCCAATAACACTGCCTGACCTGGGGATCGAACCCAGGACCTTATGATCGGCAGTCGAGCTTACGCCCACTACGCCACCGAGGTATCTAACATTAAAATAATTTAAGATTAGTAAGTAAATACTTAATAATCTTAATAAATTAACTTGAACTGTCTTATGTAAATAAAAGAGCCTGTTGCGTTTCCACCAGGTCCGAACGAATTTTCAAAAGAAGTTGCTGATGGTGGAGCTATCGTGGATGAACACTGACGCGCAGACGGAAGTGAACATGTTCCTGCGAGCCACTGAGATGAATCCCTCACAAATTAGCCTTGGCGGCTTCTTCGACGTTAACCGGACACTATTCAAATCTGTAGGTTCTTACACTAAAGCGGTCTTATCAATAGAGCTGTGTGAGGAAGTGAAGCTGTAAGTGAGATCCTGAGAAGTATGACTGGAAATAACTTGATGGACTAAATGAGGAATAGCGCGATAAGAGAACCCTACTGTAGCGTGTTAGAAGATGTACGTACACTACTACACTAGTCTAGCCCTAAATACTGTTACAAATAAAAAGGCCTATTATTTGAAGCTTCAAGTAGCTGGGGCGCCAATCTTGACGGTATAATTTCAATGGGCTAGACAGAGAGAACAGAGAGAAAAAAGAGAGAGAGAACACTGCTGAACTGAAGGGAAACTACCCATAGTTTTCCATCTAGCCCGATGGCTTTAGTGTTGCTTAATCCAAAATCTATCCGCTTAGCCATAACGACTTATATCTGAGAGCTCATAAAGTTTGGTGCGGCCTATATAGCAGAGTAGATAAATTTATAATTTACCTTCTAACTGTTTTCCCGATTGTTCCAGCTACTAGCAACAATGGTGACCTATCTAGTGGTTCTACTGCAGTTCCAAATCAGCATCCCAGATGATAGCCAGATCAATCAGATGGACGAGGAAGACATAGCGAATATAACCGCAGCGTCTACGGAAGCAATGACCACTCCGACTACCGTTGCTACTATACTTACTACCCTGGCCAAAAAGAAGAAAAATTAAAATTTCAATTATTTAAAGTAGGTACCTACTAGGTATATACATAATTCCATAATATTAGTAGATATAATATTGATGTAGGTTATATTAATATAATTAAAATATTAAACTTAAACAATAAGTATCTACTAAGCGTTTTATTCCGTTGACCTACTTTATTTAACATATTAATTTATTTATCTATATGTAATGTCTTATATCTTTAGATTCACAAGACCATAATAAGGCGTCCATTACACGACAGTTTAGCCGCCAATCATGACCATCTTAAATAAATATATAACATTATTATAATATTGCCCAGCAGTGGCACAATAAAGGCTAAGACAATAAAAATGAGGGTAGATGTAAATATACCTGTACCTTTAATTTGGTACCTTTACCTAAATAATTATTTTAGAATAGAATACTTTAAGAAAATAAACAATATTTTCTTGTCTATTGTTATTAGTTAATAATGCTACTTTTTTAAGAGACGTTATAATTTTATCCGAGTTTCTACCTATCTGGTACCTATTATTGAACATTTAGTAGGTACTAATAGTGACATCTCGTTTTGATATTTGAAAACATAAAAATAGATTCACTTTTATCTGTGGTACTTTTTAAGGTAAGGGTTTTCTGCTTTCTCTGTCCACAGTCTATAAAAGCATTCGAAGAGGAAAAATGTTTGGAGAAAGTTTGGAGCAATTCCATTCGTAAATCAACAAAAATATTATTGTCACTGTCAACTGTCAACTATCACAATGAGAATCAGTATTGCCAGATGAGGTGGATTCCCTCCGAATTTGGGTGTTTTTTTGACCGAGGAGAGAAATTTGGGGGATTTTCGGAGGGAATATGGTGTTCATAAAAGATCATTAATTAGCGCAACGAAATGGCAAAAAAACTGCCGTAGCAGTTCTTAGAATACGGTATTCATCGCCAAACAGTCCAACCAATCAATTTTGTTCCTACATCGGATATATAAAAAATGTTTAATTCTGAATTAATAAGTATATATTTTGTTAAATAAAACTAAATATGAATATGTTTGTGTACTAATACTTGAAGGTATGGGAGATATTAATAAAAATGATATTTGCTTTATTATAGCTAAAAACTGTTTCGGGGTTTTTTTTTCTAAAAGCTAATTTTAGGTGGGATTTCGGAAAACTTCACATAGTCATCTGGTAACATTGAACGTAATTTTTCGAGTTTCGAGAAAATTTTGTCTATCTACTTGTACGTTTCTGGAAATTAGAAACAGTTGTTTTAATTTGTTTGTGAAGTACGTATTTCCTTGTCGAATAGTTTTGCCGCTCACAATGGTCGACTACAGCAAGTGGAAGGATATCGAAGTTTGTATTATGTGAACAGTTTGTATAATCATTGTAATTTTCCTTGGTTAATTAGTAGGCATAATATCCCGTATAATGGCCCGTTTTCTAGATCTCAGACGATGAGGATGAGACGCACCCCAACATCGACACTCCCTCGTTATTTCGATGGCGACACCAGGCGCGCATCGAACGCATGGAAGAACGACGCAGGGAACGAGAGGAGCACTTGCAAAAAAAGAACGAAAACATTAGACAGTTAGCAGAAACTAAAAGGAAAATCGCCGATGCCTCGCCCGACAGCCCAGAACTTGAATCATTGAAGAAAGCGTTGGCTGAATTAGAGACCGAAGAAAAAAGGTTAAAGAAAAAGGATGAGGATATTCAAAAAAAGGAAAAGCAGGCGCCGTGGAATGTGGACACTATCAGCGAACCAGGTTTTACTAAAACAGTTATTAATACAAAGCCAGCTCGTCCTAAACATGAGGAGCTGACTGAAGAAGAAAAGGATGTTAAAATGAGGAAGTTTGTAAAAGAAAATGAAAAGTTACTGAAACAGTTTGGTATGCTGAGGAAGTATGATGACTCGAAACAGTTCTTACAGCAACACAACCAGTTGGTTTGTGAGGAGACTGCTAACTACCTTGTCATTTGGTGCCTCAATTTGGAAATGGAAGAGGTGAGACAATAGTTTGTTAAATTCAGTCTGCTAACCTATTCTATAACTTGAACTTTATGAATGTCAATAAAAATTTACTTACTTTTTACTGTAACTTTTTATGTTCACACTTCTCCCAATTTCAATTACATTTTCTCCAGTTTTTAGGATAACTGGTAGAAAATGCTACTCTTGCATGAAGTAGGTAAGTCCTAGCGTTATGCTGAATTATAAGTAATTTCAATGTAAACTTCCAGAAACACGATTTGATGAGTCACGTGGCTCATCAGACTATCTGCATGCAGTACATCCTCGAGCTCTCCAGACAACTTGATGTGGACCCCAGGGCCTGTGTTGGATCATTCTTTGCTAAGTAATTTGATTTTGTTACCTTCTTTTCTGACTTCAAAATTATTTGAACCCATCTTACAGATTCCAAGATTCTGCTTAACAATAACTCTATGGAAAACATACATCTTCTGTAACAAACGAATGGCATACCACACCTTACATGTTTTGGGACTGAATATGGATGATACACCCATCACCTTCTGACTCTATACATAACAAAATATTTGTTTAAAAATATTGTATTACTTAAGGTGAATACCTGTCAAACTGAACAACTTGCAAGTTCTTTTTTTTTTATAATTTCTCAATTTTAATGTGTGTTGATGTGTTGATGGATCCCTTAGAGGCCTCCAACCGATGAATTTTACCATACAAACATAATACCCAAGTCATTTACAATCAGAGCATATTTCCAACATAGAATTCAGATAACTCCAAAATATTTTATTTTTATATAAATAATAATAATTTCATTATAATTTAAATAAATTTATTTATAAAAATAATTTTATGTCAATTTATTTATATATTTTGTAGTTATATGTGAATATTTTGTCAAAATACCCCCAATTTGGATTTTTATTATATTTTAGTCCAAAGTACTTATATATTTTGGATTAAAAATATAATTAGGAACCTAGATAACAAGTATCTTATTCTGAATAACATCATTGTATGCTTGAACCTAAATATTATCTAGGTTCTAGGTACGCTCTGCGCTGCTAGAACAGTGACTAGGGAAAACGATGTCCCAGGGGGTTAGAACAAGACAGAAGATATGCAAAGATGTTTGTATAAGGAATTCTGCAGTCGCCTCTTCTTTGGGGTTTACATTAGGCTGTTTACAGAATAAAGTTACTGATGTTTCACTCCTCACTATCATTTTAATAAATAGCTACTCTGGCGACATATAGAAGTTCAAATCAGGTTGCACAGCACATCATAGCTCATTACAGCAACATCCACTTTTCCAGAATACAAGTAGCTGAGAAAACGTACAAAGACTCGTTTGATGATGAGCTGGAACAGTTCAAGGCTAGGATCAAGAAGCGTGCTGCGGTGAAGATCCAGGAAGCTATCAAGGAGCAGGAGGAAGAGGAGCGGCAGGCGCGCCTTGGACCCGGTGGGCTGGACCCTGTTGAAGTCTATGAAGAATTGCCTGATGTAAGCAAGACTAAACTAACACTTGTGCAAATAATATTTTTCTAAAAGTTTGTAGCAGAGAACCATGTAAAAATCATTCACATTGATCTAAAATTCGTTTTAGCCTTATTTAGTGATGCAATATTCCCAGGCGAAAATTGAACTTCGGAACCATGTAACACAAACACATTTCAACCTCGGATGGAATGATAGATTAGATTACTGTTTATTTCAACCATTTTACATAATGATAATAATATGGGACAACTTCCACACACGGTCACCTGGTCCCAAACTAGGCTAGAAGCCTGTACTACGGTAACAAGATGACTGATATACATACTTATATAAGTTTATAACACCCAGACACAGATCAAACGGACATGTTCATGCACACAAATGTTTGACCTGGCCAGGGATTGAACCCAGGGCCTGCGGCACAGAAAGCAGAGTTAATACCGTCTGAGCCATCGAGGCTGTCATAATATTACACAGTACAACATAATAACTTAAAATTAAAGCTATAACTAACTAAAAAGTGATTGGTTGACAAAAGGCGGCCTTATCGCTCACATGTTGTAACAAATGTGTTTTTTGAAAAGCATTGAACGTGCGACAAAACACGCACTGGCGTGTTATGGAACGGGCGAAATATCAAGACGCATAACTCTCTTGATATTTTGTTTCACTGTCAAAATGTGTATCTAGATTAGACAAGACAAATGAGGTCTTTTGTTTTAATTCATTTTTAAGAGTTGCAAGTGTTTTATGAGATCAATATGTAATTGACCTTTGTCATAATAGCAATTATCTTCATAATAACATAATGTTGCAGGAACTCAAGAAATGCTTCGACGCGCAAGACGTCCCGATGCTCCAAGCCACTATCGCCAAGATGCCAGAGAAAGACGCGATTTACTTCATGAACCGATGTGTCGCTTCAGGCCTCTGGGTGCCTGGTCAGAATGATGATGAACCCACTATGAAGGAGAATGCAAGTTCTTCCAGTGAAAATGCTCCAACTGCCCCGGTTTCCACAACAAGCACAGATGATGTAGACTGAAACTCGATAAGAGATATTTTCTAAAAGCCCTTGTTCACATTCGTTGGCCGCCAACACTGCGTACAAAATCACAAGTGTACAGAAGTCAAGTTCATGTATGTTACATACATTCACACCTATTTCACTTTCCTATCACTTTTCATACCTACGCTCGGTGGTTGCGCTAGGGTTATCAACTCTGTTCGTGGAGGGCCGCGGTCGAATTCTGTGAGTTGAGAAGATCCCCTTCAGGGACTTCCCATCCTGACATAACCCGGCCCTGCCCCCCAGCATGGGCAAATAATAATAATAATTCATTTATTTCAGGCAATAGTACGTATAACAATAAATTATACGCACCAGAGGCCCATATTAATAAATACCTTACAGACTAACATACATAAAAACATAAACTAAAACACCTAGGTGGGGATAATTTTCTGTCTCGCCTCCCTAAAGCGCCGGAACACGATTCCTGCAGGCCAAAATTCGGGTGCCAGGAACATCTCCTTATATTTCACCGGAAGCCGGAGTACGTAGGACTTGAAGTTCTGCGTCCTCGTTGACTCCAACCTCGACAGTGAGATCTGGGAGAGTTCCTGTCCTGGGACTCGTCCTTGGCTCTTCTCCGTGATGTAGCGTACTACCTCCTCACCGGATGTGCTCTTCTCAAACCGGGAGAGATAGATCGCCATTATGGGCTCTGCGACTCGAATAGTAGTCGCAACGGGAGCGGTGCCGCGTCGCTTGCGTACTGGTCGAAGTCGACGCTTCCTCTTCTCCACTAGGGTGAAGCCGCCCTCATCGACACCTGGCGGGAGCGGGCTGACATGTGCGGCCTGTGCACAGGCTAGCTTGCACGTTGATTTGCGTTGCTGCTGCTTTTCCATGTTGGTAGAGGACCGCTGCGGGTGCGCGGGCGGGGCGAGGGCAGCGGGGGCAGCAGCTGCGGCCGCGCAAAAAAAAACTAGATACGAGTGCCAATATAACGTTAGGTTTTTCGTATAAGTCAGAGTTGATAACCCTTTTTTTCGAACCTCTCGATTATCCTTATTAGCCACCGGCTTCACAAATCATCGTCTATAGTAAGTAATGTGTACAAGGGCCTTTAGATATAGGCCCTCCCAATTAATGTCATTTCAAATAATTTTTTTGTCTGAATTATAAGACTATGGAAATATTAATTTTATTTCATAGCAACTGCATATATTTATGCTATAGTAGCGCATTTTGTTTGTCAATTGTAGCATTTATTTTTTCCAATCTACAAAGTGAAAGATCAACTCTTAACTAACAATGATTATTATATTACTACTTTAAAGTATTGTGTCTACATGATATTGAAATATACTGTAAGTTCCCATAGAACTTGTTTTAATGGTACTATTTAATTTACTATTTCTCAGTTAGGACAATAAACAGTAATTATTAATGCATCCATGGGACACAATGATCACCAGGAATTCCCATTTTCGTAAGACACTGATGACATCTGGGACTAAAATAAAAAAATCTGGTGAAGTATCGGTGTAGCTACTAGAGACTGTCCTGGGTACACCTCTGCCTACCCTTTCGGAAAAAAGGCGTGATGTTATTTTGGAATGTATCCCACTTGTTATGTGGGAATTGCCACTCTTAAGCGCAAAACACAACAACTGGCGCGGGCGGATGACGTTGCATTCCTTGTATGGAGGACAACACACTATCGCGTGCTCGGAACGGACGCGTTTTCTTGTATTTGACACCCCACCCGTTACGCTCCCGATCAAGTGTGTTTTGCGCTTTAAATTTCCCAGCACCAGCTCCAGTAGGTACTGCCAGCGATTCATGTGTTATCTAATTTTCCGATGAAGTCATCTCTGGTAACTATGAGATGCATTGTAAAAAATAATCCCACTAAAGCGTCAATATGTCGTGTTAGGTGCCGAGGGTACAACTCTGCCTACCCCTTCGGGAGAGGCGTGAATGTAGGTATGTTAGAACTTCAACATGTCAATCAATGTCATCGTGTTCCGTCATGAGCAAGCGTTGAATCGAATGGAAAGGGGCGGGGGTGTTTGTTATGCAGTCACTGCATCACTGCATAACCTTGGCGAAAGTATACGGTCTCGTCTCTCTCGCACAGTAAAGTCACGCCCCTTATTTAATTTTTATGTTTAATTAGGCCATATAGATGTAATGATTTTGGAAAAATGAAGAATTTTCAACAGTCATTGGCCAGTAATAACAAAGGAAATAAAAATTGTCCCATGTAAGTAATACATAGATCAGTTAGTGGTAACACGTGCATAAAAAAATCGTTTTACTACTCCTGGTACGAGTACTATTGGTAGTAACACGGGTAGTAAAACAATTTCTTGCACGAATTTTTTCCACAAATTGAAGGGAATTAGCAGATTGTATCCGAAGCATTGCGATGTGATAGCCGATGAGGCTTTATAGTTCTCCAATGGAGACCACTGAACGGCAAACGCAGCGCAGGATGTCCACCTCAGACGCAGACCACTTACAACCGCGTTAGATGAACATCAATGGGGAGGCCTATGTTCGGCATAGTTGACGTTAGATGTCTAAGATGATGAACTCTGGCATAAAAAATACCCGTAGTATTTACCACTGGTAGTAAGTACTACGGGTAGGTACGGTACTATCTCTCTGAAGAGGATGCACAAGACTGAGCGAAGTGAAGGAGAAATAGTAGGAAAGCAGACCCTGGCTATAGCCTTTGTGGGTGGACGTTCTACGCTGTGCTTGCCAGCCCGTGGTCTCCATTCGAGAACCCCTTAGAATAAGAATTTTCAAAAATCCTTTCTTAGCCATATTAAGAAAAATAACTATTTCCAAATTTCAAGTTTCTAGGTTCAGCGGTTTGGGCTCGGCGTTGCATGTCAGTCAGCGAGTCATTAATAATAGTGATTGATGATTACTGATTTTCAAGAGGAGATATCTTTAAAACTATACTACATATCGAAAAAGTTGTGGAACAGCTTTCATTTATTGTATAGAGTGGTCATGTCAAAATCTTTCAAACCCACCTCTCCCCGGTTCAAGGGCTACGGTCGGGGACTTTTGATGTGTTCATCTCCTAACTAGTCCAAACAAAGATTCGAAGTCAAAAATGTTCCAAGCATTTCCCTCGACACCTTTATTAGAGCATTCATTTTCTGACCTACATTGGGAGCAGATTGTATCGGAAGCATAAATAAAAGAGTGCATATTAAACTTGTACTTTTTATATAACAAAACTACAATAGTGTGAGAGAGGGCGGCGCGGGGGCGCTACGTGAGCACGTGCGGCGGCAGCTGCGGTCGCCCCTCCAGCTTGCTGTAGTCTAGGTGGAACTCTTTCGCCACCTGGAACAATTACAATATACATTATTGTTATTGCATAAACTGTGGCAGTATCAGTGTAGGCTCTTCAATTAATAAGTCAGCGCTATCTAGCGACGGGTGCAGGTATCACCGCCAGTATACCTGCTTAGTATAATGAATTATATTTTGACCAAATTTTGATCTTCGATTATCCTAGTTTTTATAGTTTTCCCTTTATGTGGCCATTAAACCCTAACTCTGTACCAAATTTCAGCTCTCTGAGTTTATGGGAAGTACTAGTTCTAATTTGATTTGTTGTAAACATTAGTGCATAATATAATAATAATATGGGACAACTTCCACACACGGTCATCTGATCCCAAACTAGGCTAGAAGCCTGTACTATGGTAACCAGATGACTGATATACATACTGATATAAGCTTATAACACCCACACACAGATCAAAGACATGTTCATGCACACATGTATGACCTGTCCGGGGATCGAACCCGGGCCGTGCGGCACAGAAAGCAGTTACTACCATCTGAGCCAACAAGGCTGCCATGTGTTGCAACAGTGTGCCCAGGACAGCAGATGAACAATATTTTTACGCTTTGTCAGATATAGCTTGATCAACGACAGCTGCTGAACAAAAATCTATTTTTTTACCATATTTCCGTAAATTAAGTTCTAAGAAGGTTCTAAATTTATCAGTTGAATATTAAATTACTTGATAAGATACCATTTATGTACCAAATTTAAGGAAATATGACCAAAAAATTGATTTTTGTTCAGCTGTCATTGATCAAGCGAAATTAGACAAGGTATAAATTAGTAAATTATATTGATAATTGGTACATATTATGTTTAAATATATTTTAGTGGCGTAGTGGTAGATAGCTCGATTGCATTAGAAATTATCTCTATGACAGCATGGAGTTGGCACTGTGCCCGGTAGTTGGCAATAGGCTCGCCCCCTATACATGGGACCAATAACATACTGGTGAAATTTGAGTGTGCCTACTATGGAACCGAGTCCTGGGCAGAGTCCTGGGCTTGTAGTGGTAGGCCTCTTTTCACAAGGGGCCGCCTGGGGAGTACCACACCTTTGCCAGTTATTCATCCGCTAAGCAGTAATGTGCAAACATTATTGTGTTCCGGTCTGAAGGGCAATGTTACAGGCGAAATTACTGGGCATGACGAGTTTCATCAACTAATATCTCAGGGTGACAGGCTCAGTGTAGTGCTGTGCAAAATTTTTAATGTTAAAACGCTGGTTGGCACTTTGTCTGATATGGGCGATCATGATGCTTACCATCAGGCAACTGATTTGCTCGTCTTGTCACTATCATAAAAAAAAGACCTCTGCCTTCGGGAAAGAGGAGTAATTGTATATTATGTAATTTTAATACAATGTATTTTTTTTAAGTAACTTGTAGGTGTATACGTTTTTTGGGAAATAAATTATATTCTATTCTAATCAAAAATGTTATGGTACGTGTTATGGGACTGTGTGCTGGAACACCTCTGCCCACCCCTTCGTGAAAAAGGCGTGATGTTATGTGCGTTCAATTAGTGTGATTACTAAAATGTGTGTTACCTTGCGCCAGTTGTGCGCATCAAAGAAGTAGTAGGTGCCGCGCTCGTACGTGGAAGTTTTCTCAACCATCGGCATCCCGGGCGCTTGAGAGATCCACACCTTCTCCTCCATGTGATACCGCCACTCGCGATTATATCTGCCACGAAACACTACTCTCTTATACAAGAACGAACATACTCACACAATTATTATACTTGTATTGGAAGTTTTGCCGTGGGGTGCCGGCATTAGATTAGTTCCCCATCCTCTCTCTACCCGGTGTTACAATCAAGAGCTGGCTAAGAGTTATAAGATCCAGAGGCTGCGCTCTACAAGCCGTCTGCCAAGCGTGGTGATTAAGGCAAAACCCCGTATATGAATAGTTTATGGCGTTCTATGGGGGAGACCTATGTTGAGCCTATGTATGAACAGTGGACGTCTTCCGGCTGATGATGTGATGTAAATAGTACCCTAAAGTCCCAGAACACATGGTGAAACGCAACTGCAACGAAACCCTTTCGGAATTAATAAATAATAATAATATGGGACAACTTCCACACACGGTCCTCTGGTCCCAAACTAGGCTAGAAGCCTGTACTATGGTAACTAGATGACTGATATCTTATCTTATATCTTTAAATGTTCTTTCTTATCTTTAAATTCTTGTATATATATATATATAATTGGAATCTCGGAATCGGCTCCAACGATTTTCATAAAATTTAGTATATAGGGGGTTTCGGGGGCGATAAATCGATCTAGCTAGGAATCATTTTTAGAAAATGTCATTTTATTAAAAAAATACCGAGCAAAGCTCGGTCATCCAGGTACTACATACTTATATAAGCTTATAACACACAGACACAGATCAAACAGACATGTTCATGCACACAAATGTTTGACCTGGCCGGGGACAGTAGTTGGAACTATTTACAAAATTGTATGGTTATATTGGAATGTGGTCAAAGTAATAATGTGATATACTCACAGCTCCGCCGCCGCCGCAATCTGCAGCACGTCACCGACGAAACAGTAAAACAAATAAAATAATAGGTCTTCCTTATATCGACTCAGTCGTAACGGCGCCAACTTTTCTCTTATCGACCCGTTGATCAGATACTCGGGAGGCACGTGGTAATCCATGTCTTGTGGTCTGAAACATTTATATTGCACATATCTATAGAATCTTAAGATTAAAGCCGAACTTACACACAAGTTCCCATTTCCATTCCCAGGGTCTTCACGTAGAGCTACAATATCAAAAAGGGCTCTTCAAAAGGAGAGTAAATAGAGTCTTGAATGGTCGGCAACATACTGGCACCACCCATAAAAACAAAAAAAAAGTGTAAATTAGGGAATCCAAAAAAAAAACCTTCCGTTTTTATCTGGCCCACAATCAGTTTACTATCTATCTGTAACATATTCATTGAGACGATTCCAATGAGTCCAAATACGATATAATATTTGACCCCTGGCCCTGATTGAACCTGATGCTGCAGCAAGTCAAGGTTACCAACTCGTTGCAATATTCATAAAGTTACAGGATACCAAATTTCGCATCGATCGGACCACTTTAGTCCATAAAATCTAAGTACCGTTGACAGTTCCCATTTTGCCCTGTTTGAAGGATTTGAATTCAAATTTAGTGTTTAAGAATTGTACATTTTATGATAAAATTGTTAATTCCATCGTTTTACGGCGAAGGTTATTGAAATTGTGTTAGTTATGCCTATGTAAAGTTTTTGAAAGTATGAAATGTCAAACGGTACTTCTTAGATTTGCTGGACTATAGTAGTAGTTGCTCATATCTCTTGAGCCACTAGAAAAGAGCTGATAATCTTCAAACGGCTGAACCGATTTTCATGAGACATAGCTAAGAACACTCGATTACGTCAGCTTTCAAACAAAAAAATCGCATCCAAATCGATCCACTCTTTTAGGAGCTACGATGACACATACACCCCTTCCTTTGATTGGGGGTTAAAATAGTGTTACTATGATTTAAAAAATCATCTTCCTTTAATACTCTGGAAGTAGACCGTTCCTATACACGACAATGTGTTCTATTAACAGATCTTCTAGTCTAAAATGCTAGTATCATAATAAATCAACATTTAGTAGATAACAGCTTTCTAAAGACACAACCAGCGAAGAATGTAACGAAAGTAGAAGAAGTGAAAGTTGTCATATAGGATTGTGCAAGTGTAGAGAAAGTCTCTGCCTACCCCTGCGGGAACAAGGCGTGACAATTATGTATTTGATTCTATGAAACTATAAGTAATGGGAGCTTTTATCTATGAATATTAAACCATGTACACCACATGTTGAGTGATGAACTATTTAGGTCTACATTTCAGTTCAGTATTTTTGACGCAAAGAAGATACAAAATCTCTATCACACAATTGCATACAAAAGACAAGGAAAATAGCTTTTTGTTAAGTGGGTGTGACTAAATGTTCGAATAAAATTAAATGGAGAGTTCACAACTCTACCGAGTAAATTTGACATGAAAAAAAATTTGACAGTTCGATGGCTCAGATGGTAGTAGTAACTTTGCTTTCTGTGCCGCAGGCCCCGGGTTCGATCCCCGGCCAGGTCAAACATTTGTGTGCATGAACATGTCTGTTTGATCTGTGTCTGGGTGTTATAAGCGTATATAAGTATGTTTATCAGTCATCTGGTTACCATAGTACAGGCTTCTAGCCTAGTTTGGGACCAGATGACCGTGTGTGGAAGTTGTCCCATATTATATTATTATTATTATGTTTTATAATTACATCAGTACTAGTTCCACTCGGCGAACAAAGTAAAACCTTGATTACATGTAATGAGTATATTAAAAAAAAACCAAATAATAATTTGAATCTATTCTCTAACAGAACTGGTTTCCTTACTGGCAATTAGACTGTTAAAGTCGGATAAGTTGACAACCCATATTATTGTCAGAGTTTCAGGTCGCCAAGTTTCCTACATAATATTATCTATTATAGGAAACATCTAGAACCTACAGTTAAACGTGCCATCCGAAACACGGTAGCGCCCAGGCGAAAAGTCCACATGTAAGATTAGATCCAGGGACTCCGGATTTGAAACCGGGCATATTTCTGCTGGACCACGGACGCTACATGGCATACATTGGCGAGAGAGTGTACTTAGTTTGTGTAAGCATACCGACGATGTGCTCACTTGAAGCATTCGGCCGAGCACACTCGCAAGTTACTCTGTATGTGTAATCAAAGCTTTATAGCGGGATAGTAGTATGCAAATTAAGTTAAGTTACAAAAACTCTTACCTACAAGGCGTATCCGCCCATGGTCCAGCGAAGGTGAGATAAAGGTTATCAGGCGAGTTGAGGTTGAGCCCTAGCGCCGTCAGATCTTGTCCCAACGCTAACGAAACTAAACTAGGGTCCGACTCCGCCGCTCTGATGAACGTCAACAGGCCAACTATACCGAACTGGTTCGGTATCATTGTCTCTGGTATGTTCGTCACTTTGCCTGAAAAATTACCAACTAAATGTTAGACCCTCTCTATCCTTGGTTGACGTAACAGCCGGCTTAGGGTAATAAGATCCAGAGGACGGGCAGCAGCGTCCTCTGCGTAAAACCATTACTGCTCTCGCCAACCCGATTACCAAGAGTGGCGAGAATTGTAAAAACCCCATAATATGATATATTGAAATATATGGGGAAGGCATATTATGTCCAACCGAAGACTTCCATTGGCTGATGATGATGAAATGTTAGAAAAAGCTTTGGCCCCAGGCGATACAGCGTACGTGGAGAGGTCAGACTCTTCAGCCACAAGCGATAATGCGTTAACGTGCTTGAATCATCTTTGATAGATGTACAAGGCCATTGATGAGTTGGTTCAAGGTATGCTTAAGAAAGTTATGTCAAAACTGAATACTACACATAAAACATGCTTTTAAGACTGATAAGCTATATTTTTTAGAATTTTATATTTATTATAAGGCAAAATCAAAATAGCTCAAGGTAACATAGTTTCGTTACGAGAGCTCCAGCATCAGGTGACAGGCATTAATTCGACAGACAGATTACTTACCACAAATTTCTGAGGATCATTTCATCAACAATGGGAAGGTCAATCAAATTAAAGTATATAATAAAAAAAAGCTTGCAGAATAGCAGACACACATAAACATAATAGCGAGATATTAAAAAGCTAGTCTTTAACCATGTCAATGAATGTGTTAATAATGATTACACCAACCGTAGTATTCCTTCGGAGGGGCAGTGACTTAGGAACAGAAAGTACATTCAATCAGTATTTGTTAGTATAAAACAGTTAATAAGTTGACAGAATTTGATAACGCTTATTAGTATAGACAAGAATAAAGATCGGCGCAAACGGGGCAGCGACCACAGTCCACTTATCCAGTCATACAAATGCAAGTTTACCACCAGATACAAAAATGCCTACGTAGCAAGTGAGCTACAATCGCTGTAGTTGGTGATACATTTGCGCCGATCCTTAAAAGGAAAGGGGACCTAATTGATATATTTATATCCTGATATTTTGAAGATGACGTAAACTACTCGTATGTCCCTATCATTTTATTTTTGTTTATGAACTCTTAATTGTTTTGTAGTGAACGTCTAATCTCGAAAGTAAAACTGAGATTTTTAAAAGTTCACTTCAGTAAAACCGAGAGTTTATAAAAGAAACTAAAATGACAGGGACATAGTTTACTTCACCATAAAAATATCAGGATTTAAATTTATGGTATGGGTTAATTATATTTGGGAGAAAGAGGGGAATACAATGACACAATTTTCATAGGATTGTGTCAAATTTCTTGTAGCTAGGATATGCTCTTAACATTGAAGTGTAAATGCTGCGCTGCTCTTCAGTGTCTTCACTCTGACACATAAATTCTTATAATGTCTCGAATGCCCCAGTAATTTCCACGAACACCTTACCTTGCCAATACCAGAGCTAATTTCAGCAGAATATTAGGGCAGTCATGACAAACGAATTAAAGAAATTTTGAATAATCCTCAATCCTGCCACCATTAATAATGGCAATGAAATTGAACATACACAGGTGAAGCAGGTGTATAATGCACTTATTATGATTTGTGTAAATTTATTCATACATAACATCTCTTGAAAGTTATGACACGGAGAAGAGGTGTACATTGTACACACATAGTCCCATAGTAAGTTCACCCACATTTCACCAGTTGTTTTTAGGCTCATGTATTAAGAGGGTGAACCTATTGCCATCAACCGGGCACAATAAAGACTTCAATGCTACTATTGAGAAATTCCTAATGGAAAAATCCAATAACATTGTCCAACCTGGAAATCGAACGCCTGCTTCATGCCCTCATGCTCGCTTACGAAAACTAGACCAAAAAGACAGTTAAATTCAGTAGTCAGACTGCCTCAGTGGCGTTGTGGTCGCAAACTCTACTGCCGATCATGAATCATGTTGAATTTTGTATTTATTAATATGAAAATAGGAAGAAAAATTTTACCCACGAGCAGGACTTAAACCTGCACTTCCGCAGCAATCCACGTGGTGGGCACTGTACCAATTAAGCTACCATGGAAGTGCTAGTCATCGGCGAAATTTTTCTATCCCACCTACTACCGCCTAAAGGGCCTACGTGTGTGTTATCTTTAGGTGATGCATTTCGGATTCTACCCACAGACAAGTCTAATGCACTCATATCAATATAGACAACAGAAGCTTTATTCATAATATTTATTTTTATAGACTAAGCAGTCTATTCACTTGAAATACAATATGAAAATGGGTAATATTTTTTCACGCGGATTGGTGTGGACAGTGCGGGTTCAAGCCTACCGCTCGTGAAATTTTTCTTTCAATTTCCATATTGTATTTCAATCGAATAGAAAGCTTCGTGTATAAAAATATAAAATATTCTGTATTTATTGCATTGAATTAAAGAAAAGGGGATATGAGGGACCGGCTTCTCGAAAATAGAAAGCTCAAATTAGGTCCCATTAGGTCCACATACCTCAGTAAAGTGGGGTCGTACTAGTGACTAATATTGTTGTCTCGGTCGCACTTCGGTCTTTGGTACGTCTTTCTTCCTTTGTTTTTCATTTTATTGCAGTGTGCAAACTGCACACTGAGCATATTGCACGTGCCAATTGTTGAGTAAGCGCTGGGAGAAAAAAATCTCCCCTTTTCTTTAATTTATTGTTAAAAATGTGTATATGGTACCATCAGGCGAGGTCTGTATCCCTTTTCTGTTGTTGTCCGTGTGGTTGTAGTCGTGTAAGGGCGCGGGCGGCGGCGCGACGGCGGCGCCGGTGGAGGTGCCCGGCAGCGCGGGGAAGTCTTCAGACGACATCGTGAACTCTGACTGCTCTGATGTTGGCTGCTTCACCATACCCACTGGAATAGTACACACGTTCTGTTAAACAGGCCGCACACCAGATCAGCAAGCGAATATGCTGTACACTATCTGCTATCCAGTATTTGCATCTTAAACCATTTGCGGCGAAAATACGCAGACCATAACGCAAATGCTATGTCGTGTTCCGATGTAGGAGACTTATTGATATGGCAATTGCTACGAAGAAATAAGAGGAAAAAACAATCTGTCTACTATATAAACATTTATATTCATCATCATCATCAGACAGAAGACGTCCTCTGCTGAACATAGGCCTCCGCCATAGAAGCCACTCTGCGCGGTTGCTCGCCGTCCGCGCCGACCGCGAGCCTGCGATCCTGACCAGGTCGTAGGTCCACCGCTTGAGGGGTCAACCTACGCTTCGTCTTCTAGTCCGAAACATACATTTATATTATTCAACCGTAATATTCGGGCAAGTGGACCTAATTAAGGCTTATAGAAGATAGTTACCGTAAGGTTTAGAGCCAGGCGGCGGCGGCGCGGCGGCCGGGGCCTGGTCGCCGGCTCCCCGCGCCGTCAGCGAGGGGAACTCACTGAGATCGAGGAGCGGAGGCGTCGACGTGTCGCCGCCCTCGCCGAACACAGAATGGTAGTTGCTGCCGGCCGTGAATCGAGACAGGTTGCCCATACTCGACTGGAAACAATTAACGACACTAATAAGAAAAAATGTTAAAGCATACCTTGGTGGCATGCTTAGTGTAGGGTTCCATACCTAGATACCGCAAATGTTAACATTTTTTTTGTAAAATTTTACGATTTTGGGTTATTTCCTTTACTTGTGATATAAGATCTTCTTCCCAAATTTCATGATGCTAGGCTAACTGGGTGTTATGCCCGTTGTAAAAAGTATGGAAATGTGCTTACTTAGAAGAGACTTAGAAGTTTTTTTTTCAGCAGCAAGGGACCGTGGACTTGAGTTGTTCATATGAGTTCCAACCTCAACTCTCAATGCGTTCCCGAGAAAAAGGGTCTTGATAGATGGAGAGACACACAGACGGACAACAGAGTGATCCTATAAGGGTTCCTTTTACCCTTTTGAGGTAACAGAACCTTTATTAACAGCAAACACCAAACTATCTAGCCTACTTATATGCAAACATTACCTAAATTATACATTAGTATAGCTTTTGGAAAGAACTGAGAAACCAGACAACTGACAGAAAGAAGACAGAAATGAATGTGGAGAAAAGTACATTATTTCCAAGCACGTAGTAATAAAAGATCACTACTGTATAGATACAATGTTCCCAAAAGAATTCAACTCTTGACCTGAATTTCGCAATCTTAAATCTAAACTGATAACACTAGGTTGTTTGTCGAGAGTTTCTCCTTATACATACTACTAACTTTGTTTCAGTTTACACTAAAAGCTTTGTTCTACATTCATGTAGTTAACATTTTAATCATAATGGCCGCCATAAGCCTTAGGCCACCACGCATGCACAAGAGGTTATTGTATTTGAAAATGTATGTATAGTTGTCAATTTCAAGCACTATTACAAGTGTTTTATATTTTTATAGACTAAAGCGGTTTATTCATATTATAGGAGTATTGCTCATATTTACTATATAAATTATGGCTTTACCCCTTATTTAAGTTGGAACCATTGACCTAGGTCTTACACATACATAATTTTCTCTGTTGCAAATTCTCACCATAGAATTAGAGTTAGGTTGCGACAACGTAGTGGGCATCGGTACTCTTCTATCAGCAAACGCACGTTGTCCAAAGAGAGTGGCTCTGGAAGCCATCGACGGCGGAGCGCTGGGCATGGCCGCGCTGCTGCGGCTGGGTGACAGCGCGCCGCCGAACGTTGGCGTCACATGGCCGGAGACACCGCCCACCAGGCCCGAGCTCACGCGCGTACCCACACCGCCGCTCGCTAGGCTTCTCGGAGCTTGTTGGAAGTTCAAGTTTGCCATAACCTGGAAACATTATCATTGCCCTTTAACATCTATTATAGATGATTAAGCATACAAAGGGACAGACTAGACAGGAATAGACTCTGTTTTATACTATGTAGTGATAGTGAAGTAGGATTGAAATTGAACCTTTTTTCTTGAAATTTAAGATACAAGAATGGGGTCCTTATTCTTTAACAATACTTAACTTCAAAGGTGTTTCAATTGAGTATTAGTGGGAAAGACAATGGTGTGATAATTGAATGAATTTAAATAATATAGGTAGGGATTTGGACCTACCCCTAAAGCCTGCATAATTTATTCGATGATTTAATGACTTCTGGCACACAATAATTAAGACTCTATATGTACTATAAGTGAGCTCATGATACTGTTGATGAAAGTTCAACCTAATTAATTCTATATTCACATAGCAACAAAAGGAAACATGACCTGTATGTATAGTAATGCGGATGATGAGTTTATAGTTACAATATGCTACTCCTACTGTGAGATTTTATATCTATTGTAACTAAAAATAATGCCAATGAGTCACTGAAACTAAAATTATTAAGAATACTAACATTTCACACAGAAAATTAAGTAAATGTGTTTGCAATGCAGTTCCAGCTTCAATATTCCTTACAAATGTGACAATTTCTTGATTGGACATTAGGATATTAGTGCATCTCATTCAGAGCTGGGCATTTTTACCTGTTCTGATGAGATACAAAATAACAAAGACTTATTATAACATGTATGGACAAGGAATCATTTAATACTGAAGTACTGAACCAAGTTTGTTACTAAAACTTGTGTCACAAAAATTGTGAATCTTTTATTATAAAATTGGCAGGTGATCAGACTTCCAAATCATGAAAGAAACTAGTTTCTGGTGGATGAGCACACTCATTAAGTTGGATGTTTTAAAACCTGATAAGCTTATTGAGATAACGTTTGTTTTTAACAACAAATAGTGAGAGATAATAACGTAGGTAGTATCTATAGACATGTAGGTATCTACTGAACTTCACGATGGATATTGGAGTCCTGTCAAACAATGGCGACCCAGGATGAATGTTTCTATTGAACGGTTACAAATATTTACCTAATGTATCGACGTCAGTCCTTGTGCCACAATTTCAGTTCAGTTATAGACGGTTCATAATCAAGTATTTTCTTCAAAAATAAATATATCCACTCCAATGAAATAAACAAAAGTTTGTTGACTGTCCAATTTCGACGACGATATAATTTGCATTCAAAATTTTATACACCAGTTCAAAATGTGTCTGAATATGTCTGTGCATAAAACACTGCTATAATACGCTGAAAACTTGATACATCTTTACGTCACTAATAAATGTTTTAACAATTTCACTCAGTTTCGTCGAACGCCACATTACCCTAAACAACTGGCGGCCATATTGTTGCAAGCGGAAATTTGTAGCAATTTTTAAATACAGTACTGATAATGATTTGTGAACTAAATTAATTATCTAAAGCATTACAAGTATAAATTAAATTTAATAAATATTTTTTTAAATATGTTAATTTTGATAAAGTTACTCATGAAGCTCATTTTATAATGAAAACGATTGAAGAGATTGAAACATGACTGAATGACTGTCAACTGACAACAACTGATCTTGCCATATAAAAAAATATAAATAAAAACCTTAAAATAAAAAGAATTAAACTCTATGATCAATCAGCTTTTTTTTTCTATCCTTTGAAGCTTAATCCATTCCAAAAAATCTACGCATTATTTTAATACATAATTCGGAGGGTAGTCGCTCACATATTATTATAATGAAAATGTTTCAGTGGCTCAGCTACCGAATAAAAAAATACATATAACATAATTTAACTACTAATATAACTTAATATTTTTTTTAACATCGAAAGCAAATAATGCTATTATATCCTGTGAACATGAAATAATTCGTGCGTAGCATCACACCCAGAACACACACAATAATTTTATTTAATAGACCGAACGAAGCGAGGTCTTAGAGTTAAGTAGTGGGAAAAAGTTATGCTTGTATTATATATTGTACTAGCGAGCCGCCCCGGCTTCGCACGGATAGCAGAAGTAGGTATAGTGAACGTTTAACAGGAGTAAATTCGTGATACATTGTATTTTAATAGATATAACCCTAATGGTTTACGCAGCGCACGCAAATTAATGACTATTTCTGTTATAATTAGTAATGGATTAAATAGCATTCGCAATCATTGATAGCATGCGATTGCTTTAATAGCATATAGCAAATTATATGAAGTTGCGATATTCTGTGATTGCGATTTTAGCGAATTCATCGCTTCATACGATCATAGCGGCAGCATGCGCCGTGTGCTCTCCCTCGGCCGTCGGCCGTCGTAACCACGGGAGACGCCGAGACGGGAATACTGAAAACTATATATATTAACTATATCTGTCTGGCGGTTATGACCCTGATTGACCTCGTTGCTTTCGAGAGTCACGAGTGAAATTATTAGCAATTTGGTAGGCGCGATTAAGCCTTTATTATCTTTATTTGCTTGTACTTAGGGTCGTATATTGAATGAACGTGTATGATTATTTAATTCGTTAAAATTAATAGCGGGGCGGTGTGAAGTACGAAGTGCGAATTATCGTCATAGCAAATAGCATAGCAATAGCAAATAGCATGCTATGACTCATTAAATCGCATACTTATGATATTATTGTGAAATCGCAGTAATTAACATCACTAGTTACAATTACCAAACCTTAACACATGTATAAATTTATCGTGGGCTATTTTGAAGATATTGATAAGTATTACAAACCCCTAGTACATTACTTTATTCTACCACCAATACTTTTCACAGTGCATGCATATAATGACTCGATTATTGTGACTAAACCAAAATAGATGGATATAATGTCCGTAGACTATTTTGCAGATATTGGTAAATACTACAAACCCCTAGTACATTACTTTAATCTACCACCAATAGTTTTCACACCGCATGAAAAATAATCACTGCTTCGATTATTGTGACTAAACCAGAAAAGATGGATATAATCTATGTATACTGTTTTGTAGTACTACAAACCCCTAGCATATTACTTTACTCTACTAAATTCATTAAATCGCATACTTATGATATTATTGTGAAATCGCAGTAATTAACATCACTAGTTACAATTACCAAACCTTAACACATGTATAAATTTATCGTGGGCTATTTTGAAGATATTGATAAGTATTACAAACCCCTAGTACATTACTTTATTCTACCACCAATACTTTTCACAGTGCATGCATATAATGACTCGATTATTGTGACTAAACCAGAAAAGATGGATATAATCAATGTATACTGCTTTGTAGGTATTAATAATTACTACAATCATCTAGTACATTACTTTAATCTACCACCGATAGTTTTCACACCGCATGAAAATAATCACTGCTTCGATTATTGTGACTAAACCAGAAAAGATGGATATAATCTATGTATACTGTTTTGTAGTACTACAAACCCCTAGCATATTACTTTACTCTACCACCAATGGTTTTCACACCGCATTAAAAATAATCACAATTTATATTATTGTGACTAAACCAAAAAAGATGGATATAATTTATGTATACTGTTTTGTAAGGTATTCATAATTACTACAAACCCATAGTACATTATTTTACTCTACCACCAATAGTTTTCTCACCGCATGAAAAATAATCTCTGCTTCGATTATTATGACTAAACCAAAAAAGATGGATATAATCTATGTATACTGTTTTGTAGGTATTCATAATTATTACAATCCCATAGTAAATTGCTTTAGTCTACCACCGATAGTTTTCACACCGCATGAAAAATAATCACTGCTTCGAATATTGGGACTAAACCAAATAAGATGGATAAAATCTATGTATACTGTTTTGTAGGTATTGATAATTACTACAAACCCCTAGTACATTACTTTACTCTACCACCAATAGTTTTCTCACCGCATGAAAAATAATCACTGCTTCGATTATTATGACTTAACCAAAAGATGGATATAATCTATGTATACTGTTTTGTAGATATTGATAATTACTACAAACCCCTAGTACATTACTTTATTCTTCCACCAATACTTTTCACAGCGCATGCATATAATGTCTGTTTCGATTATTGTGACTAAACCAAAATAGATGGATAAAATTACTGTGGACTATTTTGTAGATATTGATAAGTACTACAAACCCCTAGTACATTATATTATTCTACCATCAATGGATTTCACAGCGCACGCAAATTTATGAATATGGTAATTATATTATGTGACACCTTGGTTCAAAATATTGCAGTTTTCTTACAGATCCCTATTTTTTTTTTAAATCTCATATAGCCTATGTCACTTACACTGAATTAAGCTATCCATAAGTGAAAGAATTTTTAAAATCGGTCCAGTAGTTTCGGAGCCTATTCGTTACAAACAAAAAAACAAAGTTTCTCTCTTTATAATATTAAGTATATATTAGCTTATGGATTAACCCTGATGAGTAAATTTGATCGAAAATATATAGAGAACTGTTGATCCAATCTCTAAGAAACTGCAAACAAGTTGTTTAGGGTAGTACAATTTTGAAGTTAGATAATGAGCCAATTCGGCCAAGGAATTCCAGATTTATAAGGGTTAAGAGGTATGAAAGTCTGACGACAATAATAATTTCAAACCAGATGTTACGGTTTTTTTAAATTTACAATACAAAAAGGGAAAAAAATTTTTCACCCACCGGGGAGATTTTTTTTAAATTTATTAACAGACCTTATAGAGAATATTTTAGTCAAAGTTTGTATGTATGTGAGATATCGAGCCGATGATCCTTGAAGCCGAACAACTTGAAGACGAACTTTGCAGGAAAGTAGTATAAAATAATAGAATTTTTAAATTCGAACATGAACTAAATCTGTTAAGGTGCCCTAAAGTTATCAGGATTATAAAATTTCAATATTAGGTATTCAATGATAAATAATAACTTAACGTTAACGTTAATCCGATATCAGTATCCATTAAAATAAACATATAATAGGCTTATAAGATTTATAACGTCAAATTTGAGGTTGAGTCAGTTCAGGGGTGTCAAGCTATAAAGGTTAGACCGCACTAGGCGGAACTGCACTGCAGCGGAGCGACGCGACACGACGCGACCAAATATTCTTTGTATGAACTTGTATGACATAACACGCACTACGCTGCAGTGGAACTGCGCGCCGCGACACGGCCGCGGAAAGTTGACCAAGTCACCAAAAGTGTCGCGCCGTGGCGTGTCGCGCAGTTCCGTTGCAGCTTAGTGCGATATAGCAAGCGACGCGACACTGCACGTTATTCGCCTATTTATTAATTTATAATCTGTTAAATACTGCACTCTATGGAAAATACCATAATCAATTTATTTTTTCCTAGTCAATACGCCGACGGCGCGTAATTTGCGAGTTATCGGTTTTAAAATATAGCATTCAATGGGTACATATTCAAATGAATACGTTTTTTAATATTCTAATTTAAAAAAAATTACATATATGCACTATGCATCCATATTCTTTGTTTTTTTTTGTGCTTGTGCTAGCTCGAACCTTTCTTCTTCCTCGCATAGCAAAGAAGCTATTATACTATTATAATATCAATTTCAGCCATCTTGTTCAGAAGTTGCCAACCGACTGACATAAAATTTGCTGCGAGCTGTCGCGCCGCTGCAGTTCAAGTGCGGTATATCAAAAAAGGTCGCGCAGTGTCGCGTCGCTCCGCTGCAGTGCAGTTCCGCCTAGTGCGGTCTTACCTTAAGAGACACCACATTATAATGGGGAGGAAAACTAACTTTTTATCACGATAGATGGCGTATGATCGACTGTACCTTGCCTTGACATTACAACTGTCAAATCATATAGAATTTTTAAAAAGTTGTTGATGTTTTGAGTTTTATAGATCTAAATGCCGCAGTGTTCTGCTATTAATTGTAATAATAAGGGCGTACATTGGATCCCAAACGCAAAAAACAATGGGAGTCTGCTTTACGGATTCAAAACTTCAAATCAAGTGCTTCTGCACGATTGTCAGTGCATTTCAAAGAAGATTATTTGATAAAAGTGCTTATAATTTGATAGAGAAATAAATTAATTGACTATAAAATTCTTGATAAACATTCTATTTAAAGATTTAATGATGTAATGTAATAAGAGTGATGAATGATTGTAGATTTTAGAAAATTTGTGATGAATTTGGTGAATTGATGTTACAATTGCTGATTTTTATAATTGAGTTATTTAGATAATATATACAGGTAAATCAGTACAGCTAGTATGCCTATTCTCCACTTTCTTAGTCATTCTTGGCGCTCATAAAATCCGTATCTATTATTTATTTCAGGTAATGACCAACTTGCAAGGTTTCTCAGAAAGACAGCTGTACCATCGATATTCTCTTTTACTAATGTAAAACCTGAAACTCCGGCTGCTCTAGAACGACAACATCGTTTTGAGAAAAGAAGTCAGAGGAAATTATATATAAAAATAAAAATAACCTTGAATATTTGATATCGTCACCTTTCTATCAAATCGGCCTTTTTCCCAGCAACTGATGCATTCCTTCCTCGAAGCGTTCGTTCTTAAGTTGAGTTACAGTCATAAGTGAATACATAATTTATATTATCATAGAATATCGCAGGAAATCGCAAACGCTCTACTAACACCCAAATGTAAACAAAGTACAGTCGATTAGAGCGCCATCTGCAAACAGCTTTGCGTGTGGCTCCCCATTCTCAAAGGATGAAATTCCTGTCTCGGCTCAAATCCACTAGGTGGCGCTGGAATACGTGTTATTACGGATCTAAAACGTGGTCTCTGACTGTCGGCTTTATTAGTTAGCTCAAAATAGTGCAATGAGCTATGGAGAGGGCTATGCTTGGGATATCTCTGCGAGATCGAATCAGGAATGAGGAGATCCGTAGAGGAACGAAAGCTACCGACACAGCCCATCGGATTAGCATGTTCAAGTGACAATGGGCACATAGCATGAAGAACTGATGGCCGATAGCGGAGTAAAGTTCTTGAATGGAGACGAGGGACCGGCAAGCGCAACGTAGGACGTCCACCCATAAGGTGGACAGATGATCTGATAAGGGCGGTGAAAACACGCTGGATGCAGGCCACTTACAACTAGACTGGATGGAAATCATCATGGGGGAGGCCTATTTTCAGCAGTGGACGTCCTATGGCTGAGAGATGATGATGATGATGATGATGGGACTGATTCCTGGTTAAACCAGACCTCTACCTACATACTTACCCCTTAGGAAAAAGGCGCGATGGTATTTTAATTTTTAGAGTTGTTACTTCTTCTTCTATTTATTTCAAGTCTTACAAAAGTAAATAAATCATTTTAAGAAAGACAAACTCAACTCAAACTCACTTATTTAACTTATTTAATTTAAAAAATGCCATTATGTTACTCGGTGTTACAATCATCCGCGCTTAATATTATTCAAAAATTTGTTCAAAAACATGTTGCTATAATGTCATGCCATTCATACTTTTTTTTTTTTTTAGATGACATAGGCGTGAATGAAAGCATTAGTGGAACTGGATGTATTGACCGCATGTATTTCAATTATATTATTTTATTGTCTATGCTCCTAGATGTGACTTCATCGACATAAAACGGCAACACCGGGATCATATGATTGTTCAATGAAGGAGCACGTCTGGTAGGCGTCGACTTACTTCTTCAAGCCAGATTTTAATTTTCTGGCCATAAATCGGTTGTTTTTCGTGTTAGTGGTGCTAAATTATAACTAACAGCCATGGCGCTCAGCGACGCAGATGTTCAAAAGCAGGTATGTTCGTGGAAATGTGTAGGATGAGCGTTGGCGAAAATCCGTAGACGCGGTCTTGTCACGATAATTGATCGAAGATTGCACTTGCTATGAGCGAGTTAATTGCTCATTGTAAGTCTCTATGATAATGAATAATATGCTTTACGAATGAGAACCGAATGATATTTCACAGTATGTTTTAAATTTAATGGTAACAGATCAAGCACATGATGGCCTTCATCGAACAAGAGGCCAATGAAAAGGCTGAAGAGATCGATGCTAAGGCCGAGGAGGAGTTCAACATTGAGAAGGGTCGCTTGGTGCAGCAGCAGCGACTCAAGATCATGGAATACTATGAAAAAAAAGAGAAACAGGTTGAGCTCCAGAAAAAAATGTAGGTCACGTTTGATGATCCTTTTAAATGCACTAGACATAAGTCCCATTGCTACTTAACATATCTTTTCAACTGAGCAAATTACTGAGAGCAGAATGAAAGTGGACAAGTACTAATTTTTCTACTAAGAATAAGTACGATCAAATTTTTTGTTTGATTTGAAGGTTCGAACAAGGGGTAAGGTGCATCAATCTATAGATCACATGTTCACTCCTTTCGGCAGTATTTGTATACATACATACATACAGTCACGCCTTTTTCCCGGTGGGGTAGGCAGAGACTATTTCCCTCCACTGGCTACGATCCTGACATACAACTTTCGCTTCATTCACTTTCATGACATTTTTCATACATGCATGCTGCTAAAACCGACGAGGTTTTAGATACTTTTGACTTTGCCTTTCCTAAGAACAATGTCAACTTGTTCATGAAAAGTACGCCTAGGTCGACCGCTACCGACTTGACCATTCACACTAGCCTTATAAATCTCTTTTGTTAATCTCCTTTCATCCATCCTCTCCACATGTCCGAACCACCTTAGCATTCCTTTCTCTATCTTTGTCACTACATCTTCTAGCACGCCACAGCATTCCCTTATCGCACTATTCCTCATTTTGTCCATCAAGGTCATGGCAGTATTTGGGATAGAAGAATTTCGCCGTTGAGGGTGATCGGGTTCTATATTAATTACTAAGGTACTAATTCCAAAATGAAGTGATGTGATGCACTTTCAGTATTTGCATTTGCCACAAATTTTGGTTTTACCTATGATAGGTATCTTACACTGTCTTTTTAGGTTTTGACCATAATATATTATGAACTTCCAAATGTGTAAATAGTACATTAGTTACCATAAACATTACTTTCAGTACCCATGAAAATGGATCTTTATTAACATAACATACAATCGCGCCTTTTTTTCGAAGGGACATAGGGGTGGGCAGAGGTGTAACCAAGACTCAGTCCCATAGTAGGCACACTCACATTTTACATACATTCACGCCTTTTTCCCGAAGGGGTAGGCAGAGGTGTACCCAGGACTCAGTCCCATAGTAGATACACCCACATTTCGCCAGTATGTTTTTGGTCCCATGTAATAGGGGGCGATCTACTGGACACAGTTCCATCAATCTTAATAATTTCTCATGAAGAGTATATACTTAGAGAGAAAGAGAAGAGTATATAAACTTGTGCTCAGACCAAACTACACTAGTTATGCAAAAGTCAAGCTCACACATAGTTTCTATTGGGATAGGCAGAGACTATTTATGTCCAATTGTTACAATACCTTTCTTTTATTGCCAACTTTTATAGAGTTAGTCTTGACTATAGAAAAGCTGAATTCTTTAATCATGTGACTACTCAAGGATACCAGATAGAGGAAGTGTTAATTTGCTATATGATAAGATCACTTAGTACTATTTATATTCTGTAACTGTTGGATGGTGCTACGGTTGTGTTTTTTTTAATATTATGCATGACTAATTACAGTTACCAATAATTTCTAACTTACACAAATTATAACAAATTATATCATTATGTTAAAAAATTAATTTATTGTGACTTTTATGATAATGAGTGACAAGATGAGCAAATGAGGTGCCTGATGGTAAGCATCATGATTGCCCATATCAGACACACTGCCACCCAGTGTTTTAAAATTCAAAATTCTTCACGGCACTGCACTGCGCCTGTCACCCTGAGATATTAGTTGTTGAAACTCGTCATGCCCTGTAATTTCGCTGGTAACATTGGCCCTTCCGACTGGAACACAATGTTTTAATTATAGTTTTTCACAGGATTTTCACAGGAGGCACCTGATTTGCTCGTCTTGTCACTTACTATTATAAGAAAATCAAATGTTTCTTTTTACCCTACATTGCCACGGTAGTCGTCCCGAAATCCTTATTTTACTAACTTGTATAATTGTTTATCAACAGTCAATCATCGAACATGCTGAACCAAGCTCGTCTGCAGGTGCTCAAAGTGCGTGAAGACCACGTGCGTAATGTACTGGACGAGGCTCGCAAGCGCCTGGCTGACGTGCCCAACGACACCAAGCTCTATTCCGATCTGCTTGTCACACTTATTGTGCAGGCTCTATTCCAGGTAGCTATACATTTATAGACCTTTTCTTAACAATAAGGATTAAACTCTGAATTGTAGTGAGTGCAGGTATTTTTATGTTCACAAAGAACTGAAATAATTTGGAAATGTTGGAACTAGCTCTTCTAAAGGCTCGCGCACATCAGGGCGGGCTGGACCGCACTGCATCGCATAACATAACATTTTCAATTTGTTTTAAAGATATTTTTGAAAAATTTTGACATGTCATTTGATATAATCATTAATTATTTTAATATTTGCACGCCTGCATGAAGATTGAATACCTTGACATGTAATCTAATCTTAATTATCGTACACTACAGCGGGTCGCATCGGGCCGCATAGTCCGCCATAATTGTGTGATATAGTTCAAATAATATGTACGAAATTGACGTAGGTGGATTTTAGTTGTGCGGCCCGTTATGGCTGAAGTCTGCGCGAGTCTTAAATGTTGCAATGTTGATATCATAAGAAGAAGAGAAAAGAGAAAGCTTATGCTATAAGAATGACATAGCTCCTGTTCTATTTTCAAAAGATTGGGCTGTTTTTTGGAACTGGTTTCTTCCTTTACATAGGACAGATACTCTACTGTGTAAATACTCTACTGTGTAAAACAGATAAGAATGGTGCCACCTCGGCATGCATCACTGCAAGTATGACATGGTCTTTAGTAGTTTTCCCTTACTATGTCTTATCTCTTTGCTTTTATGTTAAAAGCATCAAATGTGTAATTTCCAGAAGGTTGAATAGAGTAATCTTATAGTAATTGGGTGTTGTGTACATACAACTGAAGATGATTTGGCAAATGGCTTGCTAATATTTAAATATTTCTTGATAAAAGAATCCCAGAAATTCTGATTAGAATCCAATATATTTTCAATCTCCAAATAATTCTTGTAATGTTAACTAAATTACTTATTATAAATATTTTGTTAGAAAATGTATGTGTGTGATCTTTGACCATACTGTTAAATAATTGGGGAACTGTTTTGTTACAATAAAAATTCTAACCGTAAATTACTATTTCCCAGTTGATGGAGCTAAACGTGACGCTGCGCGTGCGCAAGGCCGACAAGAGCTTGGTGGAGTCGCTGCTGGGCCGTGCACAGGCCGACTACAAAAACAAGATCAAGAAGGACGTCCTGCTTAAAATTGATCCCGACAACTATCTCTCGGAGGAGACCTGTGGCGGTATTGAACTTATCGCCGCCAAGGGACGTATAAAGGTATGTTACTTATTTTCGTACATATAAAACACCATCTCATCTGACCTTTTCACTTAATATAAGTATTAATATTATAAGTAGTTTTTTTTTAATAATAAGTACCTGGATGACCGAGCTTTGCTCGGTATATTTTTTTTTTTAAAATAAAATGACATTTTCTAAAAATGATTCCTAGCTAGATCGATTTATCGCCCCCGAAACCCCCTATATACTAAATTTTATGAAAATCGTTGGAGCCGATTCCGAGATTCCAATTATATATATATATATACAAGAATTGCTCATTTAAAGATATAAGATAATATGGGACAACTTCCATACACGGTCATCTGGTCCCAAACTAGGCTAGAAGACTGTACTATGGTAACCAGATTACTGATATACTCGCCGCTCACTACATGGACCCCCCATAAAGGTCGCCCACCACAGGGGCATAAAGGCGACGAGAGTGGTTGTGTGTAGGAGAGGTGTCCCTGGACTTTAATCGGCTCACATGGTGCGTTACCCTTGGCTCGCATCACATTCGCCCACTCGGCACTTACGCTTCACATCCTCCCTCGAGCACGAGGCTCTCGCGACTGCTCTCTGGCCGGTCAATAAAGACAGTGGGGGACTATTCCTCGTTAGTGTTCACTCCGGCCGGCCGGTAAACATAAACGACGAACATAACGCTCCCCCAGGAGCACTCAGGTCCGTGGGGTCGCTACTCCCCAACATCTCGCCATAAGCTACCCTGCGGCTATATATAGTATTTTTATTATTATTAACTATGATTTGTGTCCTACAGATCAGCAACACATTGGAGTCACGCCTGGAGCTGATAGCCCAGCAACTGTTGCCAGAGATCCGTACAGCCCTGTTCGGACGCAACCCTAACCGCAGGTTCACCGACTAGGTCACCACAACACAATCTATTAACTATACTCCTTATTATGTAGAACTTAATCTTATCTTGTAAGCGTTTCCTTTGCCTAACTAATTAATATTAATGTCGAACAGTGTGAGGTAAAGTCGCCAGATATGTAACATGTGTAACTGATTCCTAGACTCCGCTCTGCAGTACGTTGGTTTCGCCTTATTATTAATACGATTCATTCATAATACGTGTATGTTAGTAAGTAGTTTATAGGCTTCGGGAACCGTTATCGTAGCACAAGTTTCACAGTGTAGGTCGATGTTAAGATGTATGTTATCTTCCTTGATGTTGTCTTTGAAATATTTTCCAGTTAATGTTGTGTGGGGGTGTGGGAGACGGCGCGGGCGGGAATCGACGGCAGCATCCTATGCTATGTTCACTTAAATCGATGTAAAGATTTGGCTGAACGCAGTGTAGTGTCGATCGCCGCCTGCGGGGTTTATAACTACTCCTACCTCTTAACTCTTCCATTGTCTGTTCCGAATGCAGAGAAAAAAACGGTCATTGACCCTTGTATTATAAACTAAGCTACTGCGTTTCGTGGTAGTACAGGGTTTTATAGGTTGTAGAGTGAAAAAAGCGATAATCTCTCTCTCTCTACCGTGTACTTCTGCATTTGAGATAGACTTATTTACATATATGTACTTTATATCCTGGCAATCTAACATCTTGGCTTGCTTTCAAAGTTACCCAGGAGCACAATAGCTCGTATAAGCGCGTAAAATGTATATCTATTCCCGTATGGCACTGTTATTATTCTTATGTAAATATATAGATGTGTTAAAAATTTGTCTTTTATTTTAATGTGTCACCGTGTGCTAATTTTTATAGAGTAATACACAAACTAGAGAATACACGATTTATTGCGTCTACATAACAAAATTATTTTGATAATATAAAAACAATAACAATATGTAAATAGTCATTGCAAAATATTCACAAATAAATTCTCTTGTAATATAAACTATATAAATTTGGGGAACTCACGATTTTTAACATAATTTAGAGATATTTTCATCTTTACTTATTGAGGACGCATTTTATAATTTAACGACAAGATTGAGCTGAGAACATCAATTATAATATTATATAAGTATCATTATCATAATAAGTACCTAGTATTAGTGCCTACAATTCCTTAAATTAGTCACAGCTAACATAGTGTTTGAACTATATAATAGGTAGGTTTTCGCGGCCTTACCCTGTACTCCTAACAATGACCGAGTGCTTCACGTGAATGCGTGAAATTGTTAGGTGTCACGCGATTTACAACTAAGTTAAAAGGGAGGTGTCCCATCGCTGGCTAGTTAGCGATGTGTAATGTAAAGTTTTCTAGCTGAAGAATCGTACCTTCAATAAGATGCTGTATCGGTAAAAAATATGGACATTTAGGTTTTTATATCACCGTTAACGGTGGTATTTATATGTCCATCTCTTTTTCTCGGAGAGGATCTGCATCTTATTGTACGTTTCTAAGCGAGAAAATTATTAACTGCTTATCGCTTGTTGCCGGCAATGAGACAGAGCTTCCTAATATTCAATACACAAACGGCTTTACACCCAATTCTAACTAGACACAAGGACGATTTTAAACGACAAGATGCGAGACATCAGGAGTGTACGCGGGTAGGTATCTTGGTACACGTGGTTCGTCCCGTCTCCTTGCTCCTCCACGTTCCACTGCTAAGCTGATACTACCAGCTTCCTTCACTCCATTAGACTTCGCACGTCGCTGCGATGGCAGCAACGAAGCTCGCAGCGACTTCCGCTTCTGTAACAACAATATCCACACAGTAAGACCCAAAATGGAACAAGAAACAAACCACACAAATCTACTTACGAGTTACGACATCGATTTTACTACCGGATCCAGCGAGATGAGTGATCCAAACAAAAGCGGCGGGAACAACTCATCAATAAATTAACAAGCTAAATGAACATGATAATTGTTTATTTAGAATAAATATTGGTCGTTAACAATATTTAAAGCCTACGTCGGGGATGGCGAACCTTCGGTGCAGTCTTTGGGGACTACTGGTTACAAAATTTCGTTCATATATAAAATCTAACGACTAATCAATATAATTGCTCATAAAATACGGGAGGCGCTACAAAGATACGCCGTTCGCTATCCCTGATCTACATTAAGCGTGTGCGTCGTCATTCAAGGGCAATCTAATGTCACGAGTTCATATTTTGCTTTCAATGTGGTGTTTGTAGTTGTTGTAGTGGTCTGCGTCCATGGCTTCAGCCTTGGCTCTGTTTACCTCAACTGCACCTCTCCACCGGTCGGCCGCGTGACGAGCTATCTCCATTCGCTTCTGTTTCTTAATCTGATGCCGTTTGTAGACCACCTCGATCACTATCAGAACTATCCCTCCGATAATACCAGCCAACACAAGTATAAACACTCCGGCCATGTTCTTCAACCCTAAAGTGTTCGGTGTCTTTTCGTTTTCCTCGCAATTCAACATATTGTTTCGCAGAATCCATTGGTTATCCAACGATTCCATTATTCCACCTGTAAAAATGATTTTATATTAGCAGAACTTCAATCTTCAGGAAAGTCAATGACTAGCTGCGTCTGTAAAACTTACTTTCATGAAAATCCAATATGGCCAAAGTGACGAGATCCGCCCAAGGAGATCCTTTCTGCAAACCAACACCGTAACCTGATCTTCCAAACAGTTCTCCAGCGGTAACCAGTTCGCAGTCTTGAGCTGCTTCGAACTCTAGCCGAGAGGAATCCCATATGAATGCCATTAACTTCCTAGAAAGAAAAATATAAGGTATGTAAGAAAGCAATTTAAAATCATTGAGGTGTATACTACTTATTTGACTATGACTGTCCTACAAAACTCTATTTCAAATACAGATCTTCTTACCCTTGCTTGACGTCCTGGATAGCAAGTTCAGCGTTGTCGTAATTGTTGGCCTCCATTGTTCTATACATATTGGACAATTCAACCTGTCTCCGGAAGTACATGTCCACTGCAGAACCTTTTACCGTTGCGCAAGTCAAGTTTTCCATTGTATTACGCAACTGAAATGAAGACCAGGAAGCGTCAAGATAAGCACCGCTAAGAATTAAAAAGGTAAAGTTATGTTACTTACTCTGGCATCGTTTATTCCAGTAAGCTTGGTTTTAGGACGTTCCAACACGAGAAAAGCTGCAAGGTTAGCAGTGTAAGAAGCAACAATGATCATGGCAAATCCTGCCCAAACCATGCCAAGGACTCGCGCAGAAAAACTTCGAGGAGTACCCTCTCCAATGCCACTGTTCAGCAGAACGCCCCAGGCAAACCAGATAGCGCTCGAGAGATTCAGTGCATCTTCTTCTGTACCGTCTATATTAGCCAGCTTGAACCTTCCAAATGGAGAAAACCTATCAAGGAGGTACAGGACTAGTGCTACCACATGTACTGATACCATCACCAGGATCCAAAGTGTGTTAGAGAAAGGTTGCAAGAACGAAACCAAGGTTGATGATCGTGATGGCTGCAAAAAAGTATTAAGGTGAGTGTCCATTTAACAAATTCATCAAAAATTGTGTCTGGTAATGATGCCATACCTTTTTCTCCAGAATAGTGATACCCTGATATTTGAATGGCTTACTGAACTCTATAAATTCGGCTCGTTCAGGGTTAATAGTCAGAGGAGCTACGATCATATCAGCACGTTCATAGACAAGTTCTCCTGAAATTTGAAGATACGGCCATTTATTCATGTCCAATGTCCACACATATAAAATCTAGGTAGTAAAGTTAAGACTTGTAGGTAAGTATAAACTTACCAATCAGTCCAGTCCATTCCTTCTTAGCCCCAGGTATTGAGTAGTTCTTTATAATGTAATGTCCAAATTGACCATCAGGAGAAAGAGCTAACGAATAAGTGAAATTGATCGACTTTGAGAGATATTTCAATAGATCCATACAAAAACCTTTGCAGCAATAGAGCTGATCTGGAAAGAAAGAGTTTAAAATAATAACAGTTTCCGATAAAAAAGTAAGGTTTCAACAAGTATTTACCAGAATCATCACTAGCATTATAATGAGGACAAGGTATCTCTTCGACAGAACATTCACTTCCATCGTCAATGCGACGGGCGTACACGAATGGTTTCTCTTCGATTGTCAGCACCTTAAAACAAAAGAATATCTTTAGTTGGCTGACTCAAGAGCAAAGAACTTTAAAACTTGCAATATTGAATACCTTTAAATGTGTCGGTATCATGAATCCTTCGGGTTTTGAAGGACTTCGACCCATCCAGATAATCTCCTGCTCTTTGAGTTCCAGTCGCATTTTTTGCATTTCCTGCAATATTTGATTTTTTTACTCACAGTAAGTATAAGTACTTATAAAATATCAACAACTTCCTAATAGGACGCGATTCCGCGATCATCGTAAGTTTGTGTGAACTTTATACTCGTACGAATCTGCGATCAAACATAGGTAAACCGATAGCGAGTAGGTGAACCTACTAATGGATCGTACGAATGCCCAAAAAATGTAATGATCATGTTCTACTTCTATTAGGACTAGGCATAATTATTTTTCTTGTGACTTACACGAGAATAAAAGTATTTCCCAACGGCCACATGTTCCCCTTGCGCCCTCACATTGACCATATCATATTCCGCATGCACTCTATCTCCGTGGTCATCAAATGCCACGAAACCAGTTTCCCCATTCTCTAACTTCTGTCTCCGAATGTAATCAAACAGAAGGCGACCTGTCGTCCAAATAGATCCCGAGTTGTCGCAGTCAGAGGGTGGAGCGTGGATCTCCTCTGAAGTGTTCATGTCTCGGATGGCAGATGCCAATACATAGCTGGAACACATAATAAGTAATAGTACTAAGTGGTCGCATGTGCTGACTACAATGTAGGTACAGGTACTGGGATCAATTCCCAAGTCATGCAAACCAGCAAAAGTGTTATTGGAATTTTCTTTTACGAGTCTCTCAGTAGCAGCATGAAGTCAGGATTTGTGCCAGGTTGATTCCAATTGGCTTCTCCTATAACATAGGACTCAAAACATTGAATAACTGGCTAAATGTGGCTGAACCTACTCAACTACATGGTCTATACATACTATACGGGAACGAGTAATGTTATGTTCGTAAAACATGGCGTAATGTTATGTTCTATCTAATGTTATGTTTTAAATATGAGAACTTACATGGAGTCTTGAATATGAGCTCGCTCGTTAGTAGCGTTGACGAGTCGTAAACCTAGCAGACCTTCTGGTGCATTCGCTGCATCTAGGGCTTGTTCTGTCACCATCCAAACATAACCAGCCGTCGTCATGTTCAAGTAGGTGGCATCGCGGAAGATTATTTCTGCATCTTGCTTACTAAAAATGGAAGATATGAGTAGTATGATATTTATAGTCGTATCCAATAGGATACTGGATACTATCTACATCATACAAACATCGAAATTACAACGGTTTACTTACTTGGCATACATGAGGAAGACTCTGGCCTGAGCACTTTTAACGTCGATCAACTTATCGCTGAAGGAGTCTAGGCCAGGTTCAAACTCGATCACTTGTTCCACCACTACTTTACGGTCTACATCCTCATCGATGTTCTGTGATGTCGTTTGGAACCTGAAGATAAATTCATTAAACTTAAGTATACCCATTGAAGGATCCAAGAAGAAAGTGTTAAGAAGAACTTACCGTCCAAGAATCGCTCTACCATCGGTATCTGAGCTATGAATAACAATCACCTTCATATAATTGAAGTGTTTCAAAACATCTACCCAAACATCCGCCTGATGGGAGTAAGGTGGAACAGTCCTCAGAAACGACACGTGGATGTTCTTATCAGAAAAGGCGGAGTCTCTTGATGATATTCCAATGACTGGGATGTGGTAGAAACCACAAGTGTAAGACACGGCGGCTGGTGATAGATCTCCAGTCAGTGGGTGTGATACCACCACAGCATACACCTAGAAATCACATAAATATCTTGATATTCTCTACACTCTTCAAGGGAAAATTAACTCCACAAAATCATTTATATAAATAGCGACTTTAGTACGACGCAAACGGGGAGGTCTATGTTCAACAGTGGACGTCCGACGGCCGACGGTTGAGATGATGATGACGATTTTCTCCTCCTAGTTCTCTTTTTCTATTATGTATTTCTAGACCATTATCTAGGAAAATGATCTAGACATCTAGGTAATTTTCTAGCTCATTGAAATTTGCCCATCTACCCAGCGCCTGCCTAAATAGACATAGCTTCATGCTTAAAATGCCGAGTAATTCTGGCTTGAAGGGAAGGTTCCATGTAGAATCCTTTCGGCCCTTTCCCAATAAACTTACCCTGTGAGCAATAAGATCCTTGCAGACGTTGAGCGCAGTTTTGATAGGATTTGGATCCATCAGTATGGAGTAGTCGTGATATGTAACTCCACGTGGTACGTAGTTGGAATTGAAGTTAAGGCTCTGAAAGATAACGAGAAGGATTTTCAACAGACCTAGGTAATAGGTAAATTCGAGCAAATTGTTCCTTCTGTCATATTGAAAAAGGGACTGTCGGCCGTTGGCCATATTATTATAACAGCCTTTAGTCTGCAGTTCACCTGAAACCTCTGACTCCAAAGAGAAATAGCATGACTGTATGTTATACATATGTATGTAGGTATCACTTATCACTGAAAAATTTTTAAGGGTTCGTACCGAAATAGTATCCTTAAAGAAAGCAATTGACTCGTTGCTGGAAAGCACTCCACCAACATTGTAATAGGTCGGGTTGGAAAAGTTTCGTCTCCGTTTATCTCCGTTTTTATCGTCATCTGCTTTGGTCAAGCAGCTGACGCATAGCAGCACGAGTAGGAAATGGAGAGACCACATCCTCACCTAAAAATAGAATATTTAGCTACCTAGAATTTTCTAAACAATAAGGCAGATTTGTTGTTTTGTTATATAGTTATTAATGGAGAGGAAATAACTGTTGAGGCTAGCGGCCTAATTGAAAATCCAAAGGTATGACTTTACTGCTAAAAAGGAGCGTCCCGGCCGGGGGCGTACCGGAATGGGACCATAACGGCCGGACCCAACCATATCTATGAATGCGATAGTTCATTTTTTCATCAACAATTTATGTGGATTACCCATCTAATATCTAAGTAGGTATTATGAGTGCTATTTTATGTTGAACAAGATCACATTGAAGCATTTCAAATTCCATGCGAATATTATCATTAATGCATATACTATGTATATGTGGTATACTATGTCTGTATTACACATAAACTCATGAGCGGCCTAACTTTAGATTGAACTTGAATTATTCAGGCCCACCCTTGCCTACTGGAATAACTAACAGTATCCCCTAGCGTTATCTCTTAGTAGAATATTAATAAAAGCTTACCTTACACATGATGAGCAAACTGATGCTTCATTTCCACCGAATATAAAACATTATTATGAATAGTGGATGCTGGTGACTGTAAATGGAGCAAATCTCGGATTGCCGTAACAACTGCGCAGGCGTTAAACTTTTACGAGATCAATGGATTTTAGCGCCAAGTATTGAATAGGTACTCTCAGTTTGGCTAAATACTAAAAGGCTCGGTCATATAACATATCAGTCCTATTAACGATTATACACGTAGTATATAATAATAGGTTGTTCGGAAAGTAATTTCGTTATTTTTTTGTGGAAATGAAAGACAGTTTTCGTATAATAAACAAATACTTACTTTATTAAATTATATATATTGGCCGTTCTGGCGCATTCTGGTCCATCTTTCTGGTAGTAGCATAATTCCACGCTCATAAAATGTTTGGTCTTTGCTGGCAAAAAACTGTCGGGAAAAAACGAAATTACTTTCCGAACAACCCAATAATAATAAACTAACAGTACTTGCTGAACTAAACATAACTATAGGTATATAGGTACCTAATGTGGAATGAAAAAAGACGCAAGTTTGATGATACCAATTTATAATTCAAAGTAAATAGTAAATAGCGACATTTTACATCTTAGGTAGGTACAGCTTAAAATCTAAGAATACAAATGTATATTAGGACATTTTAGATATTAGTTTATTTATTATTATATTATATTACATATTAGGTATTAGTAAGTAATCAATGTACCGAGACACTTATTCTAATGAAAGGCAAAAAGTCACGCAAGCATAAAGCAAACAACTTAGGTCTACTATAGTAAGTATTATGTCTAATAACTATGAGTATACATAGAACTAATCATTTTCCGTACGAAACGTCGCGAGGTGATCAAATCAAAGGGACCTAGGTTTTAAAGAAGGGCATCTTACGACACGAAGGTATCAGTTGAAATCAATAACATAGCAATCACAGATCATGTCGCCGCAACAGTCATTATCTGTAACTTAATGTGTGGAGTGTGGATGTGTAAAAGAATCAATCATGGTCGTTAGTCCTACTATTATTTATTCTATGTCATAGAATTAGGTTTATTTGGTTCCAACACAGATATGGGCGCGACTTTACCGCTCCAGCGTCGTTATTCAGGCATGAGAGAAAGTTATAGGAAAATATAATCCACAAAATACTGTCAGGCCTAGTGCACCACCTTGCGTTGCGTTAACCGCAAGCATATTCTGTGAAGTACCTATGGATTTTTACAGAAGTGCGTGCATTGCCGAAAAATAAAGTTTAAAAGGCCGTACGGTAAAATAAACGCACGTACGGTTAACGAAAGGGAGTGTGCGCTAGGCCTTAGTATGTTAGTACATAATATATGAAGAATCCTCCATAGACTGTCGCAGACGATATTAAAGCAGATGATGATGAATTTCTGTGCCATTGGCAGATACCTTCGTGCTGAGGACTGAGAAAACGCTACCTACGACAGAAGTGAACCCTCCTTTACTTGACCCAAGATGTTACTTTAAATGATGATCATAGTTTAAGCCCATGCCCATGGTGCATGTGTCTGTGTCCACGGCAGTTTAGGCCAGTCTATAGAGTCGTGTTGCAGCGCGGCCGCGTGACGGATGGCGCCCGCCGCGCCTGCTGCGTTTGAACTCTGTAAGACTGATAGCTTCAGAGATTCCACGTCTGAAATGGAAGATACTAGTTAGATACATGTACCATAAGCGATTAACACAAAGACCTGCATCGTGCAGCGTGATGCGTGATTTACCAACAAAAAACACACCTGATAGACAAGTCAACTCAATCTGAATGAATAGAATTGGAAGTCATTAAATAAATTATGAGAAAACGTTTAGTATCCGGCTCGAAGGACCTAGACATAATTTTCTTGGTCCTTCGAGCCGGATAATATTTTATATCTAGGTAATTTTAGACTGGACGGTGCGCTGGCGCAATGCTACTATTATTTATTACGCCACGATACGCTATAGGCAGTTGCCAAGAACATAATACTCAATAAAAATGTTATCAATGTTATAATGTAATGTTAAATGTTATGTTTGACTGCCTCGGTGGCGTAGAGGGCACATGCTCGACTGCCAATCAAGAGGTCCCGGGTTCGATCCCCAGGTCAGGCAAAGTGATAAATATTGGATTTTTCCATTAGGAATTATCTCAATAACTGCCTGGAGTCTGGAACTGTGCCCGGTAGATGGCAATAGGCTCGCCCCCTATTACATGGGACCAATAACATACTGGCGAAATGTGGGTGTATCTACTATGGGACTGAGTCCTGGGTACACCTCTGCCTACCCCTTCGGGAAAAAAGGCGTGAATGTATGTTTATGTATGTAAAAATGTTATTTTGTAGTTTCTGTCGGATTTACGAGTCACACTCCAAACGAACCAACGTGTGACCAGATGGAAGCCAGAAATGGAATGGTGCCACCGCCACAGAACAGATAATTACCCGCCGCGGCCTGCGCGGCTTCTAGGCAGTAGGAATATATTACCGGCGTCATGCAGCCTGGCGGCGTGAGTGTGTGCGGCGCGGTGTATAGCATCAGCTGCGGCGGCTTCCCGCGCGGCCGACACCTTCTGTGCCGCGGCGGCGCGCGCGCGAGCCGCGGCCACTGCACGCTGCGCCTGCACTGCGGCCTGCGCGGCTTCTAGAGCTTGAGCTCGAGCCAGGCGAGCTGCTGCCTCACTGTTGGATATAGGTGTTGGGGTTTCATTTTTATTAGACTTCCTTTTTAATGTTTAGGTCTCAGAGTAAGGATACGCGATTCAACGTCATTGGTTTAGGTATACACCTTTTTGTAACACCTGCTGCTCTATTAGTACTGCGACAATAAGGGATACTACCACTAAACAGATATTATGTATTATTCGGGCGTGAAAGAGATAAAAATTGGGAAATCAAGTTACCTATCTCCGTGTCATAGCCCCCCTAACCCCAGTCTGCCCCCATGGTCACTGTGCTAGCAACGCTGGTATAGTTCGAAGCTAATGTCTACCATGTAAAATAACAGTTTAGATATAAACAACAATCCGGCTCGAAGGACCGTAATCTATGCTATGTATATAAATTGACATAATAGTTAGCTACATAAGAAAACTTGGTCACCGCCGGAGCCGGCCCAGAGAGAGATGGCGCGAAGAGTTAGACCCGTACCAAGCGGGCTGGAAAGAGAACACTGGAAAGACTTGTGGATGCCTTATTACCTAAGTACCATAGGCTAAGGAATCCTACCTCTTATGCGCAGCCTCAGCGGCAGCGACTCCCTTAGAGCTTGCAGCGCTCTGATGCATTATCGCCGCATGCTTGGCTTGAGCCACCTCGTGCTGCGCGGACATCACCGCGGCCGCCGCGGCTTTAGCTGCTGCTACTGCGCCCGCTACATCCGCTGACAGCTCTGGAGAAACATTTCACATCTATATACTGTATCGTCTGAGCAAGCCTATAAGAACATGTGGCTTGAGCCACCTCGAGCAGTCGCGCAGACTGCGGACAACACCGCGGCAGCTAAAAATTTCCCATACAAAATAGTTCAACTCGGTCAATTAGGTTTTGCTTGAGAAGTCGTATTTTTTGCGAATTTCGCAATTCTTTCTCTTTACAACTTTTTGTAAACAGATATAGTCGTTTGGTCACTTATGTCACGCTAGTATCTACTACGGGAGGTCTAAAAGCTACCTACCGTTTCCATGCGCTGGATGCGGCCAGACTGGTGGCAACGGCCAACCGACGGGTTCCCAACTGGTAGAGATGCTCCTCTTGTCATGCTGGTTGCCGGCAGACGACGCCACCGCTAGGGTTGTCGCTAACATCTACAATTAATTATATTAGGTCACCAAATAATATTAAGTAACCTACCTAATGAATTGACAAATTTATTAATGTACTAGGTAATGATAGTTTGAGACACAAATTAATTTTTATTTGCATGCTGAAAAGTTGAATGTAGCGGATGGCCGATAAATTTAAAGTAATATTATGTTTGCTACCTACCTATACCTAAGTACTTTCGCAAAATAAAAAAACTGACTTTGAATAAGGATGATATGTGTGAAACTGAGTGCAAAGAAGGATGATAGACTGAAATGGCGAAAGATTAGGTGCTGTACCGACCCCACCTAGTGTGGGATAAGGGCTGAAAGATGATCCTAATGTATAAGGGTTGAATGTAAGTAAGTTAAATTATTTGACTTCTTACACTTTTTTTGATTTTACATATTCCTGAAATACCCACTGGTGTTCTGGATCACCCTCCCTTCCTCGTCCCATTTTTGACCAAAAAAACCTGTGGGAATCCAGGAAAAGTTAATTATGCTAATTAAGGCGATTCAGTCACGCGCTTGCATCTTTGGTCGCAAATCTCGCGTTCGCATGCGGACAGTGTGTGAATCGCCTAAATCATTTAAATATGATAATATTTGGTAGGTAGGTTACCTAAATTATTTTATCTTACCAAAATCTTGAAACTCATGTTTGTGGTGTATTGAGGCCGATGGAAACAAATGTTCTGATGCTGGAAGGATGGATTTGAGACATTATATACACGAGTGAATGCGGAAGAACAATACCGTTGAAAGGGATAGTCCTCAGAAGAAATAGGCACCTAATTATTGTAGTTCACCTGCCTGTACTGTTACGTAGGTAAGTGAACTTGGGTTTATAGATTAATGCTTCGATAGGAGCAATAATCTACTGATGCCAAAATTGGAGAATGGTTCGATACAGTCTCTTTTTACGACCCGCGGTTGGAAAAAGTTGTGGAAAAATATTATGGTATCTATTATATTTTCGAGAGGGATATCGAAATGTTTTGTAACACCGGTTAGTATCAGTAATCAGTACCTAATCACTAGTCCTTATGCAACCAGTACCTACTCATACCCACCTTTAAAGTATGTACAGACGAGCAAACTTTGTATTATGTAAAACGTAAAATACCTATGTAACATCTTAAATACCATGTTTGAATGCAAATAAATGATTATGAATTACTGCCGTATATTTGTGCTACCTAATCTGTGACCAGAACCGTTCGGTACTCAGGTTGAGTACGATGTACACGCCACACGATCGAACCTCTTTGATGTGCAAGCGACCGTACCACCGTACCAAGTAATAATAATGTTTGCCGGACAGTGCGCCAGACGATCGAACAAGGTTTCGTGGCGAATCAAGTTCGGGTCACAGATTAGGTAGAACAAGATTGGTACGGCCGTGCCTACCATGTCACCATGTCGTTCGATCGTCTATTCATACTTTTAAGCCTTGTAACACCTAACACCAGTCAGTAATTACTACTTACCCACCTTAACCTGTCAGAAGTACTACCCGTACCCTACTTAGTACCCACCTTTAGGTCTGACCTTTGTTGGGTATTGTGTTCTGTGTCTTTGTTACATGGCATAAGAAGGCGCGATTACCGTATTAATTTTACGTTAAAATCACGAGAAATTCATTATTTAGGGCCACGGCAGTGCCGCCGCCAAGTCAAGCAAAAGAGCGGCACGACCGTACCATCTTTTCTCGAAGGAGTTCACGCCATTTTCGACCCACTATAACTTTGTTGTGGATAAAACTAGAAGCCTGATTTTTTATGAACCAAGCTGGCATTGTATAAACACGGTATATTTCAAATTTCATTCAATTTGAACTAGTGGTTTAAGAATTATAACTAGTCAAAATTGCTAATTTTTTCACTCACTGACTGACTGACCGATCATCAAAACTCTAAGGCACTTCCAGCAGACATTGAAGCTTCAAATTTAGAACAAAATTAGTGTTTAGTGTATAAATCAAGGAAAAATTAAAATATTTTGTAATTTTCGTCCAATTTTCTAGATACACCAACTGCATAAATAACTTTGTAACCCCATATAATAGTATAGGATTACAAAGTAACATTTGCAGTTAATGAATCAGTTTACCTGTATATGTATAATATAATGGAATAATAGGTGTAGACCACTGAATAGGGAATACTTTATATTCCCTATTCAGTGGTGTAGACCTAGATATAATTATGTTCAAAGGTAACTTGTAAAATGGTCAACGGAATGAAAAAGCTAGAATGGGACATGTCTTATGAAATTGTATCATAATCCCGCAAAGTAATTTCCCGAAATTGCCATGAAAGAGAGAACAACAATAATCATAACTGCGGCCAGCGGAGGTGGCTTGCCCGCGCCGCGGCTTCCACGCTTCCCGTCCGTCACAGAAAGGCGGCTTCTTTCTTCCAGGCAACCTTTGGGTCTTACTGCGATATCGCAGGTATACACACAAACCACGTTTTATTTATCTTACGCACATTGTATCAGTCAGTATGAGAATAAAAATGTAAATAATCTCTATATAAATGTGATTCTATAGAGAAATAATGTGTTAAGTAATTTATTCATTAAAAAAAACTTTGAGTGCGGCAGTGAGTGCCGTACGTTAGGTCAAGTTAATCCTCTATCTACAAAAAAAAAATTAGATGCCATCAAAACTAAAACTTGTAAAAATACCAAGTGTCGCAACTCAGTTCTCGCTACCATGAAAAGTTGTGAGATCCATGTAATACCAAGTCGGTTACTTTATTAAATCCCTATTTATGGGACCTTCTGTCTTATGTTATTACGTAGTACCTAATTAGCTAACCTAACATCTTATAGTGACCATATCAATTTGAAAAATCTTTTATGGTATATTCATTATACGGAGACAGATAGTTTAGAGTTTAGGCCCTGGAATAACTTAATTACTTTACGGTATATTTTCACGATATTCTTACAGGAACGATGTCTACGCGAGTGAAACTACGGGGCACCGCTAGTCAAGTATAAATGGTACACTGGCTACATTAATTATAATTGGTACTTACTTCTTTGTAAAACATTATCTTTTTCTCTACAAGAAATATCTTTCGGATATGGAGATTTATGGTCACCACAGTAGAAAAGGACAGACACACTGCGAGTGGTTCTTACTCACGCTCACGACGCTTTGGTCAAAGAACAATACTAGCTTTGGTAGTATTTGTTCTGTGCCTACATCAGATCCATCATATCCTAATATTATCTGTTGTGGTTGATGATGCTGTTGTGGCAAAATTGACAACAAAAACCTACCGTGTAATGAACGCCTTAAATTTCTTACTGTCACTGTCAACTGTCATATAAGTCAGGTGTCATCAGTTGTCAGGTGACAAGTGGTGATCGATCGCCTAGCCAATCGCCGCCCGCTGCTCGCCTAAAAAATTAAAATTACTTGTTTCAGTTTATTTTCAGCTAAATATAAAAAAATACCGGATATGTACATTTCCTAAAATTCTACAACCTTTTCTACCTCTTCTTTTCAATAATAAGGTAAGAATCCTATGAATACATACTGGTTACGTAAAAAATCAATAGGTAAAAAAAACATATTTGTGCTTAAAATACGTTTATTTTCTTAATAATAATGAAACTTAATGAAATGTAGTTAATGAAATTATTTTGGCACCTAATGAAGTTAAAATAAAAAGAATAATCTTTTATTTGTTTCATGTACTTTGCAACAGTGCATTATTCATCCAATATGAGCAGGTAAAATATTTTCTATTTATAAGTCCCCTCTTATCTGCTAAAGTAGGTTCTTCTGCGCTTCCTTAATCAGCAAACAACTTTAATATCTATTTTATTCTATCTATCTGAGTAAAATATCTATACTCTGATGGAATGGTTCTCTGCTTCATATTATGCACCTAATACTTATCTCTGATATAATGATCGAACATGGTTTGGGTTTCGCGTCCTGTGTTCAGTGAACAAAAACAAAAAGCAATAAACTGTAAGGTGGTGATAATAAATAAAATATATTCATTGTATGGATACACAAAAATATATATATGTAAAACATGATATGTTAAGACAATATAATATTATGTAAAAATATATTATGTAGACAATATATTAAGTCGCTTGGCATGGTATGCATATGCCACAAGGATGTAAAAAAATTTAAATAAGACGGTGCATGCTGAAAAACAGCGCATGCTGAGCACAAGCCAATTACTACAACCATTGTAAAGTATATGTTCTAACAGATTGTAATATTGTATTATGGTTGGGTAATAAACAAATTTTTCTTTCTTTCTTTCTTTCTAATGTGTTTGTTGTTTGATACAGTTCTAAAAAGGACGATAAAATGAGCCAGCCACTGCCTCCTCAGCAGTTTAAGTAAGTACTTATGTACCTATCTATATTAATTAAAATATGTTAAGTAAGTACACATAATAATTTTTTCTCTATGATAATAAATATTATGAGCAGCTTCATACATATAGTCTTCAGGTATTTACCAAACTTCTTTATTAGGTATTATGGTAATGGGATGAAAGATTTCTACCTAAAAACATATTGGAGACACATATCAAACAGATGCTTTTTAAACATGATGACAATTTTCAACATTAAAAATATATTATATATTTCTTATATAATCATACAAATAAAATAAATGACAAACCTCATTACAATAATGTAAAAAGTCTGTAACAGATAAATAAAAGGCAAGCTTGTTCTAATTCTAACTCAATCACAGCACCATCTAGCATTGTTTTTTTGGTGTGTATGTTTGTTCCGTTTTCACGCTAAAACTACTAAATAGATTGAGCTGAAATATAGGGTTCTTATAATCCCAGTATTCCCACAGAATGAAGACTATGCGGGTGAATCCGTGGGGCACAGCTAGCTGTATTATAATACATATTATTTATAAACAATTATTACTATCAAGAATTTATCTAATTTTCTTAACAAAAACATAATGAATGGCCTTAACTGAAATTCACCTTCATAATAGCTGGAACAGTTTTAGCCTATTGTTACAACAAAGTAGGTCGGAAAAGTAATTTCAATATAAATGACCCTGACTCCATAATAAACTAGATTAATGAAACATTTCATTCTTGCCAAGCTCCTAATACTGTTGGTTGACATAATATTTTCACATAGCTGTATTAACAATGCTAAATGCTTTGCAAATATCAGCCCAATTTGATGTACTTATACCATATAATCCAATTGATACATTATAATCAAAAGATAATTGGGCATAATAAATGGTTGCTGTATTATAGCAATATATTATTTGATGTTGACAAAATCACTGATATCATTTCAGGGTATCAGTTTAGACAGTGGGTCAGGACAAAGTCTAAACCTTATATTATTTCCACTACTCTTAAGAAACTACCACTACCACTACCACTACCACTACCACTACTCGTCAGAAAAAAATATTCAACAAGGTTGCAAGGTTCTGAACATAACTTTAGTAAGATTTTGAGTTCATCCGCTTTACTCCTGGAAACTAAAGTTGTTTTCTAATATGAAATATTGGTAATTTACTAATTTTATAACTAAGAGAACAAGTAAATAAATCTGATATGTCAGGTTAGGTCCATAAAAATCATGTTTATGATTGCGATTTTTTTTCTAAATCACATAAACTTGTTCGATTCCCGTCATGAATTTTTTCAAAACTATGATATGATGTGATGATGCAGTTTTAGTTTTTATCAAAATACTTAGGTTACATGTGAGCATTTTTTGAAATACGCTGTAATTTCAGAGATGGCCTTGAAGACCTTTTTAATATATTTAACCTGTATATGCGTAATGTCGAATAACTTTAGATACGTCATTTCCTCCTGGATGAAAAATCTTAAGCTGATAGAAAATATTATGGTCCTTTAAATAATAAAAAAAATCTGCTAGCAATACGCCGAGGGAAAACTCTTCACCTGATGCATTTAATGGGCGATAGATGTTTCTGCGGTTTAACCCGTCAGGGCATCAGCTAACGCTCTTTCCACGAGCTGACGTGATTATTTATTCATAATAATAAAAAATATTATACACTATCATCTGACAAATTTTCGATTGAGAGGAAATGACTGAAAAATATTTAAAAAAATCATGTTTGTGTGACCAGCTGACTGATCCCCTACATTATCGTCAGCTGATTTTTTTCCCTTCAAGATATTTTGGCTTAGCTGTATTTTGTCAAATTTTCAACCGGGAGATTACAATTTTTTACGCCTTTGGCTGACACACAAGGGGCACACTTCATGTTACAACTCTCAAGCAATTTACGAGTTATAGCCTGCGAGGAACTTGGTCACGAAAATCTGTTGCTGGCTCGCGGACTATAATAAATAATTAGCTTTAATATTAAGAAATATATTCTTGTTGCCTGTATACCAGTCATGTTAATGATAAAGCATTCGATTGATCTTATGAATCTTATGATTTCGCGATCAACAGATCGTCGCGTCATTTTAATCGTAAACTATTTTATCAGATTAGTATTGCTAACCGCAAGTGGTCTGTACTGATAGAGTAAAGAGCTATGTCGTATTACTCTACATTGATGTGCTTATCTATGAAGCGTTAGATAGGAAAATTTTCTAATACCCATCTAGTCAAAATATAGTCTAGATCTAGGTGAAATAATGACCTAGTTTGCTAATTAATAATTAACATACAATCACGCCTTTTTCTCCCAAGGGGTAGGCAGAGGTGTGCCCAGGACTCAGTTCCATAGTAGGCACACCCACATTTCGCCAGTATGTTGTTGGTCCCATGTAATAGGGCGAGCCTATTGCCATCTACCGGGCACAGTTCCAGACTCCAGTCCTTGAGATATTTCCTGAAAGGCGTGAATGTATGTAATGCCGATATATACGACGTGATAAAAAAAGGTGTAATAATTCGCAAAAAAAATCAACTTCCAAAAAAAAAAAAAAGCAAACATTACAAAATATGTTTTCATGCTATTGCCAGAATTCGTCTGTGGTAGTCCTTGTAGATCATACTTTAAAATATACCAAATATTAAAGCTGCCCTGAATGTATATATGTATTTTATTGCGCTAAATATGTTAAGGAACATCTTCACCTTTATAAAATAACTCGAGTGATCTATCCCAGAAATACAAGGCGTCCAAATAGTATAATTGAGTTGATTATAGGAGCTAAAAAAATCATAGTAAGTATGCCAAGAATAGCTTTGTCATGTGGTCGCATATACAATGTATACCAGATTCTATTACTGAACTTTCAATAAATAAATTTATACCTAAGTTAAAGTGTTTGCTGTGTAAACATGTATTTTAGTGTACCTTGTTAAGAAGTATTAATTTGACCCATTGACTTAATGTCAATGGGTCAAATTAATACTTTATCAATTCAACCTATGATTCTTTTGTATTATGTTTTATATTGTAACGATATTATGACTATTATTAGATTTATTCTTATTTTATTAAATGACATTCTAGGATAATTTAATGGCTACATTCATTATTATTAATATTAAGTATCAATTTTATTTGTATGCCACTATTCTGACTGGGTATTTCGGATCTATTCTTATATAATTAATATTTCACCTGCTTCTGTACCAATACTCAAGACAAATAAACATTTCATTTCATATAACAAAACTGTCTCTTTAGACAGTTTTGTTATATGAAATGAAGCCTTTGCTAATAGTCTTAAACGACACATCACACACAATCCGATCGACGATAATCTTATTTGCAGTTGGTAAATGACCCCAATTCCCAAACTATTTTAATGTATACGTTATAGGTACAACAGTTTTCCTACTGCATTGATAAGTTTGTACACCAAGGTATGGCACCCTACAATAGTCATTACTAGTCATACCACTTGACAATTTATTTACTTGCCACATTTTGTTACAGTATGGTTCCAAAGATCATCAATGGCGGTATCGCAGGCATTGTGGGAGTCTCGGTGGTGTTCCCACTGGATCTGGTCAAGACTCGTCTTCAGAACCAAACTATCGGTCCTAAAGGCGAGAAGCAATATACAAGCATGTGAGTCATTTGTTATCGTGATCAATGTTGTCTTTAGCCTACAGAATCTATGTGTATCCATTGATTAACCCCACACTGTGTTGGAGTAATTTTATCAACTTGACATGAGAATAAATTCAAGTCATCCAATTATTTTATAAATGGGGCAATAAACACAATGTGAGAATGTCAGAAGGATTCTCGAACTGAGTCTTGGCAAATAAGTTTTCAGAAGACAATAAAGTTGCATTCTGGTTACACGAGTTTTGCCACACGTAGTCTAGTTTGTTTTCTAATTTAATCGGAAATTAAAAACAATAAATAAGAAATTAAATTTCAACGTCTTTAGGTAATTAATGATTATTAGTTCTTTCGTGCCCACTGCTACTTCCACAAAATCATGTTGAAATAGGAACAGTGTTCTTAACTTCCCTCTCTATATGAGTAATTTTACTGTTCTAAATAATTATTCTACTCTTGAGATAATAAATGCTCAGTCACTACAATAATTATCACACCTACACATCATTTGGTAAAAGTCAACCAACATTTATTGCAAACTTGACCTTTTAAAAATAAACTTTTATCACAAATTAAACAGTCAATGAATGATTAAATTTCATAAAGTTGTGAATCATTTTATTTATTTAGAAGACACTATACTTATCTAGCAACAAAAACATTGTATCTCGTTAGTTGAACCATAACAGTTATGTTGAACTTTGAATCCAGTGTTGTTAAAAATTATTATGATCTTTTGATGACACAGATGACACGGATGACACAGATTGAATCATCATCATTATCATCTGGAAATGAGAAGTGTGAGAAATATGACTGGAGTGACGTTGATGGACAAAGTGAGGAACAGTGTGATAAGGGAACGCTGCGGCGTGTTAGAAGATGTATTGACAAAGATAGAGAAAGGATTGCTTAGATGGTTCGGACATGTGGAGGGGACGAAAGGAGATTGACAAAGGAGATTTATAAGGCTAGTCAAGTCGGTAGGGGCGACCTAGACGTACCTTTCATGAACAAGTTGATCTTATCTTAAGGAAAGGCCAGGTCAAAAGTACCAACAACCGACGAGCATGCATGAAGAATGTGATGAAAGTGGAAGAAGCGAAAGTTGTATGTCAGGATCGTAGCAAGTGGAAAGAAATAATCTTGGCCTACCCCAACGGGAACAAGGCGTGACTGTAAGTAAGTATGTATGTATCATTATCATCCGCAATGACATTATCGAGCAAAGTACTTTTATTGAAAAAATACTACAGCTTCTACTTACTATATATCCTATCTAAATACACTATTCACTATGCTCTTAGAAAATCCATCTGGTCGACATGCCAGCCTATATAGATAATCCAAGTGTTCTAAACCACTATCAGATGGCAGCGTTCCCAAGATGCTGGCGGCATTATACGTTTGGCCAGACAAACGGCAGCATTTTGAACACTCGTAGCCTCGATCAAGCTCTTAGATAGACTTTTGAAAAAGCGGTTAGCTCCCGGCGCCAACGGCCCAGTCTCGACTCCAAACAATTTAGCCTTGAAGAGAATTGTTATAATGTTTTACACTGGACATGGAAGCTCTATCAAACTTCTTGGTAAAAGTATCCTGAAATGACGTCTACGAGTTTTAACATTTTTGTATTTAAGTTCTGGTTACGTAATAATTTAAAATTAAAACCTTTAGTTCGTAAGATTTTTCTCCAAAGTCGAGACACTGTACCAATTAGTTTTGTGGACATTTTTAATTGCACATTTGTGGCTCTATGTCAAGGTATATCCTCTTTGCACAGGTTGGATTGTTTCAAGAAGACATACGCAGCGGAAGGATATTTCGGAATGTACCGCGGCTCGGCGGTCAACATCATTCTCATCACGCCAGAGAAGGCGATCAAACTGACTGCCAACGATATGTTCCGATTTTATCTTACCCAACCGGATGGGTAAGAAATTATACTGTTTTATAACCTCATTAGATGATTAATAGAATTCAACCTAATTAGAAGATCAGCCCAAGTTAGACAAAAAGTATCATTGAGAGAGACTTTCTCATTAGGAATTTGCACAATTCCACTTCTGGTAGAAATTAGAGTCACACCGATCGAGCTTGAAAAAAGGTGGAATTACCGTGTCACAGATTACAATACCTCTTAATAATAATCTTCTTTATTATCACAGCTTTAACCAAATGTCAAAACAAACGAATAGCAGGGTTAATCCCACTATTGAAATATCTATAAGGAATATGTATGTTATTGTTAAGAATTGAAATTATTCATTTGTGGCTCAGCTCAGCTTCGACTTTTTCTCCTCTAGATTCCAGCCCAAGGGGAACTAGACGTATTTGGAGATACGGGTCAGCTGATTGGGACGAAATGCGCCAGTTCTTCGCATCTTACCCTTGGCGGCAAGTATGCTTTTCTTCTGGAGATCCGACAACTTGCGCAAATGCTGTAACTGATGTGGTGTGTCAGGCAATGGAATATTTCATTCCATTTTCTGATAGACCACTAAGCTCTAAGGCTCGTCCATGGTTTGGGGCAGATTGCGCACGTGCTGAAGCACGCAAACACTCGGCAAACCTGGCCTGGGCTGATGCGCGAAAACGCAAGGCGTCGGACACTCGAGTCAAGAAGAAAGCCTTCAATGATGCCTCCAAGGAGTACAAGAAGTCACTGAAAAGAAGCCACTTCAACCACGTTAGCCGAATAGGGAAAAAACTAGCTTCTCAACCATCTGGTAGTAAAGCTTTTTGGTCCCTGGCCAAGTCGGTGGAAGCAAACTTCTGTCAGCCTTTGTTACCACCACTTCTGAAACCTGACGGATCATTGGCCCACACTGCCGCAGAGAAAGCAAACCTGTTTGCTACTCTTTTTGCCGAATCCTCCCGTCTAGATGCTACAAGTGCCTCACCCCCTCTCATCCAACACTGCGGGGTATATATGCCCGACATACGCATTCACCAGAAGGAGGTACTTAAAACACTTCGGGCTCTAGATGTGAGCAAAGCCAGTGGTCCAGATGGTATACCTGCAGTAGTTTTGAAGAACTGTGCGCCAGAGTTGTCTCCGATACTTACGCGCTTATTCCGCATATCATTAGAATTGGGAAAAGTTCCAAGTGGTTGGAAAGTTGCAAACGTGCAACCAGTACCCAAAAAAGGCAGTCGTGCCGACCCTTCTAATTACCGACCCATCTCTCTGACCTCCTTACTATGTAAGACGATGGAAAGAGTCATCAACAACAAGATCCTGGCACACCTCGAAGCCAATGACCTCCTCAGTGACCGACAATACGGCTTTCGCCGAAACCGGTCCACTGGGGACCTTCTTGTGTATGTCACACATCTTGTCGGTGAAGCTTTGGAAAGACACGGGGAAGCTCTCGCCATATCCCTGGATATTTCCAAAGCGTTCGACCGTGTCTGGCATGACAGCCTTCTGGGGAAGCTCCCATTCTACGGCTTGCCAGCTGGCTTGTGTAAATGGATATCTGACTTTCTGAGGGAACGATCGATACGAGTGGTCCTCGAAGGCTGTCCGATCAAATGGCAATTAATGCCGGGGTACCTCAGGGGTCTGTTCTCTCAGCAACGCTTTTCCTGCTGCACATAAATGACCTGCTTTATCCCGGTATCTATGGGTATGCAGATGATAGCACAGTTGTTGAGAGATACACCATGCCTAATGCACGAGCCAGCAGTGACGCTATCCAAGCCCAGAGAGAGACCATGGTGGAGAGACTGAATATGACCTTAGCAAAAGTGTCCGATTGGGGTGACACCAATTTGGCCAAATTTAATGCCTCGAAAACACAAGCGTGTCTCTTTTCCACGAAAAAAGCGTCTTTTGGCATCGCCCCTTCCTTCCGTGATGTATCTATCCCCCTAACCGACCATCTAGAACTCCTGGGTGTTAATCTCTCGTCAAACCTGAATTTCGGCACGTACATCGAATCCAAGGCCAAAGTAGCTGGAAAAAAGCTGGGCATTTTATCCAAAGTAAGGCGGTACTTCACTCCTGGACAGCTTCTCACTCTATACAAAGCTCAAGTCCGATCTTGCATGGAGTACTGCTGCCATCTTTGGGACAGCTCGGCCAAATACCAGCTCGAGGCTTTGGACTCCATTCAACGTCGTGCTCGAAAGCTTATAGGTGATGAGAGATTAACAGAGTCAAAACTACAAAGTCTTGCACATCGACGTTTAGTAGCTAGTCTATGCGTATTTTATAAGATACATCACGGAGAATGCGCCACTGAATTGCATGACTTGATTCCACCATCGCCCTTCTTTTATCGAACCTCGAGACAAACGGCAAAGCGTCACCACTATTTAGTAGACTTACCAACAGCTCGCACAAAGCGATTTGCCTCGTCATTTATCATGAGAATGACGAAGCAATGGAACTCGCTGCCGTCGTCCGTTTTTCCCGAAAACTATAACGTGGGTACATTCAAATCAAGAGTGAATAGGTATTTACTGAACAAGCGTGCTCCAACTTAGGCCGCATCATCACTTACCAGCAGGTGAGATTGCGGTCAAACGCCAGTTTAGTTACATTAAAAAAAAAAAAAAAAAAAATTATTCATAAAATATCTGGTTGGTATTAGGCTCTGACTCTGGTTGGACTGCCTCGGTGGCGTAGTGGGCGCATGCTCGACTGCCAATCAAGAGGTCCCGGGTTCGATCCCCAAGTCAGGCATAGTGTTAAATATTGGATTTTTCCATTAGGAATTATCTCAATAGCTGCCTGGAGTCTGGAACTGTGCCCGGTATATGGCAATAGGCTCGCCCCCTATTACATGGGACCAATAACATACTGGCGAAATGTGGGTGTATCTACTATGGGACTGAGTCCTGGGTACACCTCTGCCTACCCCTTCGGGAAAAAGGCGTGAATGTATGTTATGTTATGGTATTAGAAGATTTTTAAATATTAACTGTGGATTTTGATTTCAATACGCTCATTATATAGAACTTTTAATATTACTGGCATGTGGGAGTGTGGGAGTGCCTTATATATCATTTCATTTTATTTCATTAACCCTTCCACGCCAAAACTGTGTGTGAAGTGAACCGATTAGGCTGAAATTTGGTATGTAGGTAGCTTACATGGAATAACATATGCGGTACTTTTTTTCCCGATATACCCACGGGAACGATGACAACGCGAGTGAAACCGCGGGGCACAGCTAGTCATAATTATCTACGCACATATCATAATTGCTCTATAATGCGTTCAGAAACCGTAGGAAGTGACCAGCATTATTACAGCCAATTTTACTATGAAAACTTTTTTGTCTGTGGTTGAAAACCCATACTGTAATAACAATAAAGTACAGATGTTACCTACAGAAATCACAGAAAAAAAGTTCTCATAGTAAAATTGGTTGTAATAATGCTGGTCGTTTCCTACGGTTTCTGAAACCATTTTAGAGTACTTATGTTTGTAGATAAAGTAATGTATGCAACTGTACACAGTTAGCCCTTAAAACACTCGTGTGATCTTATTTTGAAACTAGCCAAGGCCCATTTCAAAAATCCACACTCGTGTTTTAAGGACCCTCATTATGTACCTAACAGTTGCATAAAGTTCTTAGCGTTCATCCAGTAGTTTCAAAACAAGTTTTTCCATGTCATGCATTGGAATATATAGGTACATATTACGTACGTTTACGATCTGTATACATATTCGCTGCAAGGTCGCAAGATACAAAGGCATCAGAGATTGCAATGTGAATATAAATGGATTTAAGACATAGCAACTGTTTAGTTTGAATGACGCGAAATCCTGTTAGTTTAGAGATTATTAGTCTTTGAACCATTCTATAAGGGTTCCTTTTTTCTTTTTGCGGTACAGAACCCCATAAATTAAGAGTTCATAGTTCATAAACAAAAGTAAAATTATAAGGACATAGTTAACTTCATCTTCAAAATATCACTTTATAAATATATCAAATAAGTTTACTATAATCGGAGAAAACAGGGGAATACAAAACATCGATTTGGTAAATTTCTCATAAGATTGTGTCAAATTCCTCGTATTCAAGAACAATACTATGATAGCCCGAACGCATAGGACCAATGAATCTAGTTGAAAACAATTGCCTGGCGTGACGAACGCGGCAAAACCGTCTTACTTAGCACAGTACCTTACATAAGTATTGTTCTTGAATACGGGTGTAAAATCAATACTGACTGCCTCTATAATGTAGTAGGCGCAAGTTCCTGTTGAGCAAGAGGTCCTGGTTTCGATTTTCACTCACAAGTCATTTGGTGGACAGACTATCATATAAAGACTGCAGACTAGGTGGTAATCTATGGGAAAGGTCTATGTCTAGCAGTAGACTTCCTACGGCTGAGATGACGAAGGATATTTTTTTGATGCCATAGGTGGCAAACAAGCTGACGGGCGGTTACCGCCCCCTCCTCCAACACCAGAGGTGTTGCCAGTATGTTGCCGACCGTTCAACACAAACCGCAGCAACGACATCATTCCACACTTCGCACATACTCGTATGCGGCAGAATAATCGCACAATATGCGATGTGCAAGTATTGATTATGTGCGGATGAGCTCTTAGGCGATGGCGGCTAGTACGGTGATAGAACCGTGACGCCGGTATCAGGTAAAAAAGTTCATCAAGACACTGTCCGTTGTAAATGCGGTAAAAAAACACCAACCAGTATGCGCAGAGACCCGATGTCTCCTCTAGGTGTTCTGTGAGCTTGGGGTCGTCGAGTATTCTGGCAGCTCTAAGCTGTAAAGCATCTAGCATATACCTAATACCTAGTATGGATTCTAATCTGTACCTATTATTGGCGGTTTCCAGTTCATTGCCAGTGGTCCGTCAAATGTTAGCGGGAGGATTGGCGGGCGCTTGTCAGATCGTCATTACAACTCCAATGGAACTTCTTAAAATTCAGATGCAAGATGCGGGTCGAGTCGCTGCACAAGCGAAAGCTGGTAATTTCTACACTAAGCAGACGTAATACTCTCATAAGCGAACATCACACCTTGTTTCCCCGAAGGGTTAATAGGCACTGATAATTTAGGTTAACTAAAGACGTTGCTATTATGAACTTTAGTACAAAAATACAATCCTACTAATATTATAAACTGAAAATTCGTGATTTCGGATGGATGGATGGATGGATGTTACTCTTTCACACCAAAACTAATGTACCGATTGGGCAGAAATTCGGTATGTAGACAGTTTAGACCCTGGAATAACAAATAGGTTAGTTTTTTAGAGTACAAAGTACAGTAACAAACATCAATCCATCCATCCTCGCAAACTTTCGCATTTATAATATTTGTAGGGTAGAAAGTGAAACGCAATATCAAATAACCGCTCTCACGGTGTAAATAAGTATTTTTGTAGTTGAAACAGTTTTTTGTTATTACCATGCTTTTTTTATTTCGTCAATACTTCGTCCTATTTTGCAAATTCGAATAGTCTTAATAGTTTATTGGATTATGTAAAATTGACAGTAACTCCATTTATAAAACTGACTGAATAGGTAGATAGATATACACTTTATTGTATAGTTAGTCTTAGGCTAATACAAGTGGCGGTCTTATCGCTTAAAATGATTTCTTCCAGACAACCGAACGGAAAGGAGTAAAAGTCCTGTCATCATAATGATATTTTTTCGTTTATTTCCAGATGGTAAAACGTTCCAGAGAACGACAGCGTTAGATCTAACCAAGAGGTTGCTAAAAGAGCGCGGTATATTCGGCCTCTACAAAGGAGTTACGGCGACCGGGGCCCGTGATGTTTCGTTCAGTGTGATTTACTTCCCATTGTTTGCTACACTCAATGACTTAGGACCTAAGGCACCTGGCCAGACTACACCACCTTTCTGGTAAGGAGTTAAGACAACTTCAACGAATCTATCGTTCCAAGATATGAAACTAAATATTTAAAGTAAAAGTAATTTATAAGGTTCCAACATAACAAAAATCTTTAGAACCGTATTGACCGCGTCAGCTTTCTAAACAAAATAAGTTGTTAACATGAACAAAACGCTGCCGCGTTCTATAAGAACATACAGCGTCATCTAGTTGCAAAGATGTTAAAAATGTCTCGTCACGGAAGACGCTGTTGTAGCATTAGGTACAAATTACACAACATATGATCATAATCTTTGGCTTTATGTATGGGAATTCAGTCGTGTGCAAAAACACTAAGGAGGCGAAACTATCTCGCTTCAAATTGGGCCTTTCAGTAATCTTGGCGATCTGAAACTGACAACACCTACGGGTTGGTCCACATAACCCATATGAATTGACTCGAGCAGTGAAATTGGGGTAACCCATTCTGTCAGAGTATAAATTCAAATTAATATACTACAAATCTTTAAAAATTCATTGTCAAAAAAGGCTACAGAAAAAAAAATTATGTCATATTTTAAGTTAAAATGTATATAATATATTTCTAAAATCTATAAATATAAATACTAAATACCTTTCCTAAAGCCATTGTGTGAGTTACATTGTGTGAATTGCTTTTAAAAGATAACACGTCAAACGGAACTTCTTGGAGTTGATAGGCTGCTGTAATAGTACCAAATTGTAATGTTTTAGGTGGTCATTCATGAGCGGTTGTGCGGCGGGATCGACGGCCGCGTTAGCTGTCAACCCTATGGACGTCGTGAAGACTCGCATGCAAACACTTACTAAAGGCAGCGGCGAGAGACAATACACCTCCATTGCGGACTGTATTGTGTAAGTATATTTTTGTACTTACTTTATCTTATAATAACTAAAACCTCGGATACATTGACTCGCAACACGACGCTCACTCAATCTATACGTGTCGCCGCAACGTTTATAAATAAAGAGATATATAAATAATAAAGATAATTTGAATTTGAACTGTAATTGAAAGACTAGACCTAATTTATTTTGTTGTCAACAGGAAAACGATGAAGTACGAGGGCCCCACAGCGTTCTTCAAAGGCGGCGCTTGTCGTATGATTGTAATAGCTCCACTCTTCGGCATCGCACAAACTGTTTACTACATCGGCATCGCTGAATATTTGATGGGTATTAAGTAATACTTTACACAAATATCATGTTAGTATATTTCGGGCGAATTAACATGACACCTGACTCGAAACTTGATACTCTTGCTAGTAGCGTTAGCATCACTGTTACCGTTGTTATCTTAAAAGGAAATTAAATGAAACGAAAATGTTTTTCCACTCCTCTTGCTCAAAAAGTCCGTCATTGTTACGTAGCAGAGCAGGGCTAAAATAACTTTCAGCCTGTGGGGGATAAAGTGATTTTTTTTTTAATTTTTGTCTGTCACCAACGAGACTATATTTTTTTGGTGTCAAATGTATAGGATATGCATATTAGCCGAAATGTTTTGATGAAATTAATAATTTTATTGTCTCACAATGGTAGTGAAAAGTAGAGTGTAATTAATACACGGCGCTAAAACCCATTATAACGCGGTTTCTATTTACACCCTCGCACAAGCTCGAGAGTAAAATTACCTCATAAACAATGAGTCTCGTTAGCCCCTTGTGTAATAATTTTTATTGTAATCGGCACAAACGTCATGTGAGCCAGGTGTTGTTCATTCGCCCGGTTAGTAAGTGTATACTCAAATATTCGTATGGAATTTTTGAGTTGGCTTAGAAACTTGAACGGCTTCAGGTTTTAGTTGCAAGCCAACGCGGTTTTTATGTGGCTTGATTGTTTCATCGCAATAAAGTTGATGGTGGTTTTAAATCAATCACTGCTAAAAGTAATTACTTTTTCTCGTCGAATCGGTCTGTAGATAATAATCTGATAATTATTGTCTATGACGATAGCCCGTACGTAGCAACTTTACGTGGTCGAAGCGCGGTAGCTTCTATTAGGCACATTTTGAACTCAGTATACCGTATTCGAAATTCGAAGGACACATTCCCACTGAGGTACTGACGCTACAGCGTAATTGCAAACTCCAAAGAATTCTAAAAAAACACTATGCTAATTGCGAAATGGTTAAAATCCGCAGAATATTAATTGAGAAATGCTATAAGCAGTCATTCGCTTCTGTGAATGTTTATTTATATTTTAAATGACAAAAAATATTACGAAAAGAATTGCGGTCTTTGATTCCTAAATATTGTGCCATTTGTTATTCAATTCGCTTTAGCGTAATATTAATGAATTAAACGAAAAATAATAGTAGTAAAATTTATAAAGAAAAAACAAGCTGAAGTATCTACGAATTGTGATTGAACATTATGACATGAATAATTTAATTATTAAATATTTCCGATATAATAATGGCTTCCCCATTCCACAATAAATATGCAGTGTTTATATAGCAGTATATTATGGTACTTATTATGTACATTCTGTAGTTTAAATATTTCAAAATTACTAATAATATCAACGCAATGCATTAATGCAAAAGAACGTGTATTATGTGGGCTTTGGTTACATAATAAAGAATTTTGTCCAAAATCTATACTTATAATAACAAAAAGTGGATCAGAAACACACATAACACAATATACATATAGTATACATAATCTGGATCCAGTTTACCTAATACATTTAATATTAATTTAAAGTAAAGCTTAAACACTTTCTTTTGCTTTGAAATTTGTTGAATAGTAATAGAAAAAAAAGCTTACATTTTAGTGGTCGTGGATAAGGATGGGAAACCTATTCTGTTGGATAATGAACTCTTACTGTTATAATGATATTAAGTTTGTTAATTTTGTACATATATTTTATTTATTTTTGTTAGCTGTATTAATGTCTACATTTATGAACTAAAAGCAAACCTTATCATGACATTTAACTGGTATATTACTAATGAACTGATGAAAACGAAAATAAATTTAATATAATATATTATTGTTATGTTTTCTGGCGATTTTTAATTTTTTTGCTTGTGAAGCACCATATCAGCTCAATGTTTTATAAATATAAGTTGATATTAAGTTCCTTGTTAAAGTATTGCAAAGTGATATTATAATGTATATTATTTATTTTGCTGTGAATTATAGCTATTTTACGGTAATTCACCGTTTTATACTAAAGGTTGTTTATTAAGATTGAACGACAGTTTAACAAAACTATTATTAACGGCAGTTTAAACTTTGCGAACTTCAACATAAGGTTAGAAATCATTAAATTTAGTTCTATTATTATAGTCTTCCGTTTTTAATGCATTTAATCAATACAATGTATTCACTCCATTACCGACAATATTATACACATTTATTATGTAATGTAATGCACTATCATTTTAGGCCTTATAGAGGAACAAGTTGGTATTAATGTATTGACAGTAATAACAGCCATTATAAAATATAGTTATACTTAATCAATAATGTGCTATATCAATTAAAATGTCAATTTTGTAATATTGATGATAAATCTCTAAGGTCACATAATATAAATGGTTTCTAGGTGGCTAGTATTGAAAATAGCTGTTAAATATGGCATAATTAATCACGTTATCGTATCAAAGAAATAGTATTAAAATAGTGCCAATAACTAGTTTCAAAAAAGAGCTTTATGTTTTATATCAGTAAGGCTGGAGTTTACCAAGTTTAATCGTCTGTTTTTTTTTGTTTACATCATCATCATCATTTTGTTTTGTTAGAAATAAATTACTAAACGGCCGTTTAAATTCGGTGAACTCATGCCTTAAAAGTTTGGTACAGTACGTGCGTTTTATCTTGGCGAGTCTGAACATAGGCTCTGCAAACTTTAGCGCATGAGAACTCGTTATTATTATGATTGGAGTAAACTGAACATTACATTTACAATAAACATTTGTTCGTATATTTGAATATCTGGGATTAACAGTTTTCTCCACGAGTTTACGTGCGCTAGAGTTCGCAGAGCCTATATTCAGACTCTCCAAGATAAAACGCACATACTGAATTCAAACTGATCAAATCATTGCCAGGTTAAGAAATTCCTTGGAATGTTATTACGCTTATTATTTTACTTTTCATTAATTGCTCTCAATCTCAGTGCACCCCTTTATTTGTCTTAATTGTGTATCAAAAGATAATATGTATTGCAGAATTTAATTAATATTTTTAATCGGCAAATATCGGTAAAAATAGTAAGTACCTTCATTACAAAAAGAAAAAAAAAACAACTAGGTATGTATGTATTGGTTAAAGCACTGTGTTGTTTAAAATGTGGTAAAGCATTTTCGGTCCGATTTAAAATCAATTATTCTGCTGTACTTTATGTATTTGGTTATAATTTTTATTAATTCTTACAAAATTAAAATACTCTAATCTAAATGCATGAATGTGATTCCAACAATTTGTTGCTTCCCTTGCCTTGATGTTATTATGACAATAAATATTATAGTAATGAATAAAATAAATATTATAATATGTGTGTGTTGTGTTTAAAATTGTTGTCAATTATATATATCAGAAATTTACTTGTTACTTGGATGTTTGGAATATTAGGTAGATAATCAATCATATTGAAATGTTTGTGCAGTTAAATATTAGATAGAAAGCTTAAACAAAAGGGTAATTCCCACTGGTCCCTAAATATAAATTATTGCAGGTACAATAGAATATTTACGACATAATTCTAGTAGGTATACATTATTAGGATGAATCCCAAGTTCAGAATACGACTTGTAATAGTGACTTCAAAACAAAACAAATTAATTTAAACCTGCAGCTTTGTTGTACTAGTTAAATATTTAATATTAGAATAAAAACACTGTCTTTACCTTTTCGCCTTTCCTTTCATTGAGCCTGACCCAAGTCCAGAACAAAGAACAAGAACCAAAGGTCCAGAAGTTTATACGAGGGTAGCACTGAAAATTTCGGGAATCAAGGAAGTGACACAATGATACTACCTATTTAAAAATGTATTTATTGCTTTTTGAAGTATTCTCCGCGTAATTTGACACATTTTTCCATACGATGGAACCAATCATTGATGGGGGTCTCCAAAATGGCCGTTTTGTAGGCGTCCACAGCTTCTTCAGGTGATGAAAATCTCTGACCACGCATTTTATTCTTTATTTTAGGGAAAGTATAGAAATCGTTAGGGCTTAGGTCGGGGCTGTACGGCGGATGGTCTAATAATTCTATGTTTTCTTGCTCTAAAAACTTTTATTCTATGCGCGGTGTGAGAACTCGCATTGTCGTGATGGAGGATGATGCGGCGGTTGCAGTTCTCTACGGAGTTCAGAAACGACCTGTGGCAAATAAATGCTAGCATACCATTCTGCATTAACCGTTCTTTGTCCCTCAAGAGGAATAGTCGCAACATGGCCGGTTTTGAGACAAACGTGGCCACCATTTTTTTCGCAACACTCCGTGAACGTACAATTTTTGTTGGCTTTAACTCATTTTCGAACACCCAAACATTCGTTTGTATTCTGTGACCCAAACTCGTGACTCGTGACTGGTTTTTTGTTTCGGGTTCGTATATACGCGTTTATCCAGGATTCGTCACCTGCTTGTAATTATTAAATTCCAGATTCAGTTTTTTTCTTTTATGGACCCACAAGAATGAATTGCCAGTGTCAAGTTAATATGGTCATTTAGTCAATTTAGAGTCAGGGCAAGCCCAGTTAAAGTTACAGCTCTAGTAAAGTGGTGGTCTTTACAAAGCTGCCAGAATTTTGGGGAGAACAAAATCATATTTCTATTCTCGCATCACTTGCCAAGAGACTTATGTATCTTCGAAAACACTCAACACGTTATATTCCACCATGCACCGATAATTATTGATAAAGCTTCGGGATCCAAACTGTACTCTTCGGCTTCCCTCCAAAACTCTTAATGCGACAGAAAATTTTTAATGTGAAATGTCACTGCTAACTCTAACTGACTAATGTCAAAATTGTCAGTGAGAAGCGACGCCGTGTAGGCTTGTTTTTGCATTGTATAAATTCGCGTTAAAAACTAAATTACAGGTTATCGGGAGATTAAGAGCCTAAATATTGATAAATACATTAACGCATGATGGCTACGATAGGTCCTAAGAAGGACGGAGGACCGAATATAGAATATTTCCAGTCACCGGAATCTCTGACACAATTTGATCAAATTCGTGTTTGGCTGCAGAAAAATTGCAAAAAGGTTAGTAAAATAATCAATTACTTAAACTTCGTTGTTCCTAACTAGGAATGTATGTATATATTATCCGAAACTTCGAATAATACATAATATCAACAGAAATACAAATATTAATATGTGGGCTTAACTAAGTTTTTAAGTGATCTTCGACTTCAACTCCACATGATGCCGTCTGATAATAACAGCGTTAGTTGCTAAATTGTTATATCTCTTCAATTTCAGCATGTTCAAACGGATCCACCTACCAAGGAAGGCTTGGCCCAATTGGTCATTCAACTCATCCAGTACCAAGAAAATAAATTGGGGAAAAATGCCTCGGATCCTCCTTTTCTGAGACTTCCGGTAAGTTACAAGAACATAATCATCACCTGAAGAATGTGATCATAAAAACTTCAGTCTTCATAAGAAGTCTTCATAGAAATTTTATCATAAAACTTAACTACCCAAACACAACTTATTACACTGCTAGTGCTTGCAGTGTATGTCATTAATCATGACCATTTACACTGTGCTATGGACTTCTCTAATTAGGTCTAATTAGGTTTTTACTAGCTGTGCTCTGCAGTTTCACCCACTCAAACCCTATGTGTTATTCCAGTCTAAACTCTAAACCATCTACATGCCAAATTTCAACCCGATTGCTTTAGTAGTTTTAAGTGATAAAAGGAATCAAACATGCATAAACATACTGATTTTTCCCATTTTATAGGTAATTTTAGGATAGGTTACTACGGGGTATTAAATTTAGATTTATAGGTGTTTCTTTCTATATTGTTTTTATTGCCACTGCTTTTTCATGTAATTGTACTTTTACATATCTAATCGATTTTGGATTTATGATTTTGTAAATAAATAAGATCTAGTATGTAAGCTATAATGATATTATTTCTATTCTGTGAGAAACTTTTTAAACAGTATTCAGACCCTATTTGAAAATAATTCTGGCCGCTGATTTCTATAATAGGTTATTAAAAAACAATAGGTATCGTAATTACTTTATTAACATATGCACATGGTCATAAGAAGGAACTATAACAAAAAAGAAAACACTTCATATAACAGAATATCAAATGTTCACTGGATAGGTTACAGAAAAAATTGTATGACTGCTTATTTATATTTAACACTTGACTGCCACATGAAATGTTAAATAATATTCCCAAGTATGGAAATTACACACCTGGGTATTTTGGTATGGGTGAAATATCTCACCCAGCCTAAAATATGCAGGGCATGTTTTGTTGCAACAAATGTGTGTGTTTTCTGCAGTTAAAATATGAACAATTATTTCTCAATAACACTCAGCGTCGGGGAAAACAAACTGATTCTCAGGGCGTCCTCTTGCTCCTGTTCCTTCTATAGCAAACAAGGACCCAGCTTCTCGTTGTTTAGATTGCTCGGCAAAGTTCAAACCAACTTTGCTAGTTGTTACAAATAGTGTAGCCAAGTCGTTGCCTCCAAACATGACAGATGTAACCTTCTGTACTGGTAGCTTGTGCTGTTCTAGCAGTTTGCCGGCTCTTGAGTCAATTTTGATCACCTGGGAAGTTGGAAGTCGTTAGTTTTTGTTTCTAGCATTTTGTATGTCATTGTAGAAACTTCAAGTCTTTCTTATGGATTCACAAAAATGATACTATGTACTTAAATTCTATTAATATTATAAATGCGAAAATTTGTGAGGATGAGATGGGTGTTTGTCAAAACTACCAAACCGATTGGGCTTATAGATAATTTGGAATATAGATTGTTTAGACCCTGGAATAACATAAAAAGTTATTTTTTATCCCATTTTTTCCACCGGAACGAAGACTACGCGGGTGCTGTTAGTAAGATACAAATGTGGTTTTATTCACTGAAGTACTAGCTATATAACAAGATACATTCACGCCTTGTTCACTAAGTAGACTAGATGTATACCCAGGACTTATTAGCCCACATTTCGCCAAAATGTATTGGTCCCATTAAATAGAGGCCAACCCTATAGCCATCGACCAGGCACAGTTCCAGACTCCAGCCTGTCATAGAGATATTTCCTAATGGAAAATCACTCTGAATAATCAATTAATAACACTGCCTGACGTGAGCCTGACGCTCATGATTGGCAGTCGAGCTTACACCCACTAAGCCACCGAGGCAGCTACATGTTGCAGGATAATCGCAACTAGATATAGTTAACCAGCAAGAACGAGCAAAATCTTTCTTATGGTTTTTTGCAATGGTCCTAGGTTTTTCACAATTAATCGTCTTTTCAGATCATCCAACAACATACAAATATCAGCTTAATTAGACCAAAAGTTTTTTCACATATGATTAAAGGTGTGCCAGGTTTCATAGGATTTCTTATAAAGACTTCTAAAATTGGTTTCGTTCAGCGTGTTCGGCTCGGCTAAATGTAGTAGGATAAATAACTATAATGAGCCATTGGGACAAAATTGGGATTGGGAAAGAAAAGGGGACATAGTGTACGTTCTCCCAGCGCTTACTCAACAACTGGCACATGCAATTTGCTGTCTGCAGTTTGCACAGTGCGCTATATTAGACAACAAAGATAGAAATACGTACCTAAGACCAAAGTGCGACCGAGACAACTTTTTCCATTTTCGAGAAGTCAGTACCTCATCTCTTTTCTTTAAATAGAGCCCATTAATATGTTACCAAGTACCACATTATCACATTAGAACAGTTAATAATACTACATATAGGAATGGACCCTGTCATCCGCCCACCAATCGGCCTTCCGAACGAGATTGAGCCCTCCACGAGCCCCGCTTGTATGGAAAATCACCTCACGCACCCTCTTGCATGTGTACAAAGTTCCATGTGTGTGCTGTCTGTGTAATTGGTAGTTATAGCGCGGCTTTTATATGGGAATTGAGTTGAGTGTCCGGGGTGAGACATTATGTCAATTTATTTGTAACTTTCCATACGTACCTGACCACCATTGAAGCAGGCCACCCATAAGTTATCGTCAGTATCAATGGTCATGCCATCAGGCAAGCCTGTCACATTGTTAGCTTGGAAACTGAACAGAGTTCTTCTATTAGCTGTAACATATAAATCAATTATTCTCCTCTTCTATTTATAAAAATCAAGTCCTGACTGATGACACACATTCATCAAAGTCCAACCATTGGACCTAGAGAGCTGAAATTTTGCACATAGGTTCTATTATGATGTAGACAAGGAATAAGAAATGAATTCCCGACATTCCTTACGCGGGTAAAACTGCTAGCAGCTGCTGCAGCTTATAGTTATGAATAATATTACTTTATTAGAAAATTATAACATCGGGGCATGTGGCCCAATAGGACTTTGTCTGGTCTCAAATCCAGATCACCTGGTGTATGGGCTCACCATACAGAGCAATTGAGTTCCCACGCTAAACTTAACACTTAACATAACTCTACAGATTTCTTTAGCCATAAGTTTCTTATAACAACATACATACATACATACAGTCACGCCTTGTTCCCGTTGGGGTGGGCAGAGACTATTTCTTTCCACTTGCTACGATCCTGACATACAACTTTCGCTTCTACCACTTTCATCACATTCTTCATGCATGCTCGTCGGTTGTTGGTACTTTTGACCTGGCCTTTTCTTAAGATAAGTTGATGTTATCTTATAACAAACAGTACCAATAAAGGCGTCGTTCAGAGCATACTGCTCTTTCATTTTTAAACTAAGCGTCCCGGCGTCGCGCACCCGTACTCAACAACTAACAAACAATTAACAATTAATTCTAACTTATAAATTAACGATAAAATCAATGTATGCAGAGTCTCCAAACAGTCGAGACCTGGTTCATATATAAAATTATTTATAAAGAAATTAAAACCTAGACTGACTGACGCAGTCACTCAATCAACGCCCAACCCTTGCCTTAGAAAATTAAAATTTTATCAGTTTTTTATTATGAGACAAAGAATAGAAAGGAGTGGTCGAATTTCACGCGGGAGCGAAGTTGAACTGATACTATAATTTCCCCTAGACACCGATCAAGCTGAAAAGTGTTTATTCAAGTATGTCTCCTGCAGACATTTTTGAACGTCAATGAATGCTATGCTCATGAACCCAGGACAACTCAGAGTTACCAAGATAGTGGACGCAACGGTCGAGCTTCTTCAAATACAAACTTTAAATAAAATACACTTACTAATAGTCCCAAGTTCGAGGTCAAAGTCAAACACGTCGATGTTCCTGGTCGGAGTGTCGATGTAGAACATGAATTTGTTGTCGGCGGTCCAAGCAATGCCGTTGGAGACGGTGACAGGGCGGACCTCGTCTGTGGGCTGCCGGAAATTCTCAGCGTCCAACTTGTATAGTGTACCCTGGTCCTTATCCACTACGTTGCCTACCTCTTCGCCCATCGTTCCTGAAAAATTATTGATTGATTGATTGTGTATTTCACATAAGTTACCCATATAATTTGCATATGGGTAAGTTTTATAAATTAATGATTAAAGTATAACAACAAGCGAATTAGTCCTTAGTTATCTGTAGAGTCTACCTCTATACTCCATAACTAAAAACATAAAAAAAAACTAATATTACGGTCGATTCTTTATATTAACTGTCACTCACAATATGCCCCGCAGAACCGGAGAAATCCCGTACCTGAACTAAGATGTGTATTTTGTATCTCGAGACTCGGGACCCCCGGCACGAGCACGTCTATGAGTATATTTTTCGTACATAACATACAATCAGACTCAGTCCTATAGTAGGTACACCCACATTTCGCCAGTATGTTATTGTTCCCACGTAATAGTGGGCGAATCTATTGCCATCTACCGGGCACAGTTCCCGGCTCCAGGCAGTTATTGAGATAATTCCTAAAGGAAAAATCAAATATTTAACACTAAGGCTGACCTGGGGATTGAACCCGGGACCTCATGATATGCAGTCCTCCATGCGCCCACTACGTCACCGTGGCAGTTTTCGTACAAATGTAACTTATTAGACTTCAACATGTTGTAGAGTTGCCAAGATAAAAGGTATTGTTTTGTATGTGATCCAACCATAGACCAGAATCATAACATCACGCCTTTACCCCAAAGGGGTAGGCTGACCCAGGACCCTAATGTAACACTGCCTGAGCTGGGAATAGAACTCAAGACCTCATGGTCGTCAGTAGTCATTGCGAACCTAGTGGCCACTGAGGTAGTCTGAATATAATCGAAAATATGTATAGCGGAATCGCTTATGGCAAAGACATCCTATGCGACGTGGTGACTACTCCCTACTTATCTATCTATATTAGGAGACAACGACGTCTACAGTTTCACATGTCTTCAGAAACGTGGTTACGTGCCATTTAATTCAGAATTCAGATCAAAAGAATAGGTTTTTAAAGTTGTCTATCACTCGCCTTATCCACAAAGCCTCCCATATTGTTTATAATATATGTATATTTCGACATTTCTTTCATTGAATATGTATTGAAATACTATTGTTTTATATGTTATTGTAATTAATATAGGTCTGAATTGTTCAAATTTTGAATTAATGCCTTTATTTAGTAATATGTATGTATAGATAATGTTTTAAATTAGCACACCTGCGTCATTGCGTTATTGAGTCAAGTATGTTAAAAAATATTTTAAGACTTATTTACAACTCTATAGTCTTTATATTTCAAACTAGTCCCTATTGTTGTTTCAAGTTTCAACATCTTTCAACTTGCCATCGATGCGTAGCATTGCGTAGATATTTAATAAAATTATTATTATCAGTTTTTGTATGAATGAAACACTTGTATTTAAATAAAAAAAGTATTTTCATTGTTCGTTTTAATTCCCGCCATCAGCCAGGTACTGCGTCATACGCGGTGAGAAAAAAATCGTCAATGTGACGAGTTGGGGTAAACATAATACTTATTTATAATTTTACTATTTTGATAATTTTACTATCTTGACAAGCTGTGAGAGAACATGATTTGTTATTTGGTCACTTGACAAAATAACAAATAACACCTTTTTGTAACGCGTTGTATATGTTACAAAAAAGTATATTAATATTTAAGGGGGCTGCATCTACCGGTCGACCTCGCTAAAGAAAAAAATGCGAAATTAGCAAAAAATAGACAAACTCTCATACACTTCGAAAATCCTGTCGGTCATCGCGGCATTGACAGAAAATAGTCGTTAAGTCATGTCAGAGGACTTGTCCTATAATTAATTGGATGTAATTTGTATACCCTTACCGAACCACAGCCGTCCCTTAGCGTCGACCTTTCCATCATTACACCGGTTGTCGGGCTTGCCGATGTCCACCACGCTCAGTAGTCTCATTGACGCAGCGGCATCTTCCTCATGGGCATCCCATGGTAGGAAGTATACTTCTGACCGCGATGTTATTAAGACGACCTCGGGATTGTCCTTCACTGTGACCACTAGTGATACAGGACCGTAACCTGTTGAGAAAATATATCTAGGATCATTTTCCAAACGTATGTTTTATTTACTCTTACACATTGTGATTATAGGAAAGCTTTTTATAAGCTGATAGGTTCTGATAGTTGAAGGCGTAGCGGCGAAGAGGGCAGAGATAATGGGTTTACTACAAAATTCATATAAGTGGCCTAATCTTAGTACTATCTACCTCTCTCTTACTCTCTTCCTGGGTCTATGCGTCCCACATGGTGGTGAAGTCCTACTCGTCATCAATCCTCAACCTTGTTTTCATAAACCTCTCATTCTGATGACAGAATACACGGACACGACAGAATACACGTTGGAGTGCTAAAGGACATGAGTCCTTTAATAATATAAATATTTTATATGGGACAACTTCCACACACGGTCATCTGGTCCCAAACTAGGCTAGAAGCCTGTACTATGGTAACCAGATGACTGATATACATACTTATATAAGCTTATAACACCCAGACACAGATCAAACAGACATGTTCATGCACACAAATGTTTGTCCTGGCCGGGGATCGAACCCGGGGCCTGCGGCACAGAAAGCAGAGTTACTACCATCTGAGCCAACGAGGCTGTCATTTATAGCACTAAGTCACCTAACAAAAATTATCTGCTTCTACGAGTAAGTTAAAAGATTACTCACAGATGTATTTAGTAGTGACGGTCCCGTTGTTAACATCAAGTCGGTGCACCTTCTGTTGTTCTATATCTACCCAGTAGAGTGCGTTCTCTTGCACCGACCAGTGAGGCCCTTCGAAATGTGACCCGCCACGGTACAACTGAAACATTTTACTTATTTTGAATTGAAACGCTCGAATGCTTGCTCAAGGCTCAATGAGATACGAGTTTGTGGATTTGGGGACATTGACTTAAAGAATGAGGCACAAAAGATGATCAGATTTGAAAGATCAAAATTTCGAAAGATCTGCAGACTCCTTGAACGATCGATGCAAGTAACTACGTATGACACATGAATGTTTTTATTTTGAATTATTTAAATGACAGCCTGGTGTCAGGAACTGTGCCCAGTAGATGGCAATAGCCTCGCGCCCTATTACACGGGACCAATAACATACTGGCGAAATGAGGGTGTATTTACAATGGAACCTCTGTCTACCCCTTCGGGAATAAGACTTGATGGTAGTATTTAATAACAGGAAAAAAACACCAAAATCTAGTTCTAGGAGCTCTGACTTTACTTATCTAGTTGATCTTGATTATATGTTCTATTCGTAAGGTCTAAAATTGCATTATAAAACAGTCATTGAAACGAATACGGTACGAGACGTTCTCCAAAACTTAGTGATTGCTATAAACCATTAGAAGTCCATAAAGTAAATGAATATAATATGCAAAATAATTATATCTCATAAGAACACTTACATTTTTTATGAGCGGCGCAGCTGATTTAGAAGCGCTAGCGTACACCACCAAAAAAACTGTTAAGAAATTTGCTATTACATGCATATTGAATAATAAATAAAACTAAATTCACGAATAAATTGAAAGGCGATTCGACCGAGACGAGCGTCGCGACGGAGTGTGTGTGACGCGACTGGTCAATGCTGAATGCTGTTCACAGTTTGTGATTGTTATTAACTAGTTCATTGTTGACAAACTTCTTGGTACCTCAGCTCAGCTTGGTGTCAGCTGCTACTTTATACTTGCAATACTTTGAAAGCTTTCTGTTTCGCAAAGCTATAATATATTTATTGTCGTGATGCACGGAATTTTGCAATTAAATTTTTATTTCAGTTTTTGAGTCTGTTGAATAATAATTTTTACAGCTAATTTTACAGGTTTTCTTTTCAGAATCTCTAAAAGTACTACTTATTGTCGGTTATCGTTCGTTTTATTTTCTGACAAGGTGACAACCAACAAAGTCGATCTACTCAACTCTGCCCCGTAAACCGCCCTGAGTTCATAAATAAATAAATAATTTATTGGTACAGGGCATTCAGCGTCAAACAATCGGTACAAAATAACATAATATCTTAATTGTATATAGTATACTAAACTTCCCACAAAAAACATAAATATAAAAAAAATCAAGTTTCGCCACGCCTTCAAAACATCGACTAAATTAATTAATTGAGATCACAAGATAAATATAAAATAATAAATATTTGCATGAAGTAATTGTTATTTTCTACTTGGTAGATACTACAATGTGTATAATGTATTACATACTTACTTTTTATGAAACTTGTGGTTTATATAATTTATTAATTCCTCGAAACTATAGAACGTTTGTTCGATAAGCCAGCTTTTCAATTTATTTTTGAAACTGCTTAGGCTATTCGCTGCGATAATGTTTTAAGGCAGTTTGTTATAGACCGTTGGACCTATGACAAAAGTTGTCTTTGCAAGTGTACGGGATATGGCTCTGAGATTATTTTTGGTTCTAGTGTAGGCCTTAGGGCCTACACTAGAACCTTAAACCTTAACATCAAAACTTAGACCTAATACCTACCATATTAGAGTAAAATGTTAAGATCTGTCCTAATAAGTAATCTAACCCGCGAAGGTCGCAAGCGCAGGTTGCTAGAGAGTATAATAGTTATTAGTAGTTACGGTAGCGCAGCCGCGAACCCGCGGAAGTCATTTATACAAGGTCTCTCATTATTCAATCGTTAGGAAATGGGCCGACGACCGGTTCCTTACTTCGCCATAATAGCATCGGAAAAAGGTGACGTGGTTTGCGTGTAGGTGTTACTTATAATGGGATTTACTTAATTAATTTTGACCTCTGTCCGCTGAATCACCACGTGGATAGTTAAGGTTAACTTTTGTCAATGATTGCAAAAAAAGAGGTCAATTTTGAAAACTAGAAAGTACTGTATTACTCGTTTATAGAATTGTTTCTCGTTTGATGTTTATTACTTCCTAGTCACGGAAGGAACATTCAGGATCAAAATAATGATATGTTAAAGGATAGCAGAGAAAAGGCTCTATAGGCTATAATTGAACAATATTAAATACAAGGATAATAACTTATGAGATCGATACTTCCCTTTACTTCATAATTACACCGGTAAAGGGTTGATTCACACATCAAATCGGGCGCGGGACGGTTCAAGTTGTCCTTCTGGTATTTGTATGGAAAACAACACATTGACAGCGTACGCGGGTGGATGTCTTACATTCGACCCCACTCGCGTCCTAACCGGGCATCCGTTATGTCTGAATCAACCTTTATAACTGTCAATCTTGATAACGATATCATATTACAGTTTTAATAGACATAGCATTGTTTTCACTATGATAGCTTTAATACTCCCGAACAATGAGAGTCCGCTATGTAAGCTTCTTAGCTAAGTTAAAGCGTTCTGCGTTCAGCGTTTCCTAGTGGATTATAGTGATAAGTGAAAGAGGAAAGCTGATTTATTCTACTCGAGAGCAAAATATGAAGAGTGGACCAATGAAAATATGTCCAGCTTTGAATCTGCAGGTCTTGGCTCGAATTTCATAATATATGTGTTACATCGGACGCTTCCGTGCATAGTGCACAGTTTCCGTACCATTGTTCATAAGGCACATAAAGTCGTCGGTCCCGTCTATAGTCATAGACTTTATAGTCATAGATTGTCGTTGCGGTCATGTCAGAAGTATTCGGGCGACTTGAACACTGACACCACAGTTAACTACAGACTGGTAAGACGAAGAGAGAAAAATGGGGAAGAATACACCGGAAAGTACCTAATTATATCGCCGTTTCATTCGGTTACATTCTAAGGCCTACTTGAACCTACAATGGCAGGTACTTATTTTGCAGTATTCAAACAATGAGCTATAAAACACCAGCGCAGCGCTTGCTATAAAAGATTGATTGAGCTATTAATCATATTCAATATCCTGTGCCTTATTATGATCTAATTTATTTATAGCAAAGTATCTGCACCTGCAAACCATATAAGTAATCTAATGTTATTGTTATAAAGAGTTGATTTTACAAATAATTAACTACAAGTGTAATTAAAACAGATTAAACCCCCCCCCCCCCTGCTCCTCTATCGGCAGCATACTCATTGAGACGTTTCCAAAGAACCCAAACATATATTTGACTACTGACCCATCTAAACTTGATGAATATGACCTCATGAAACACTCGTAGCTTCTTAGCTACGAGTATGTAAGAAAACACTCGATCAAGTCAGCTTTTCAACAAGAAAAGTCGCATCAATATTGGCAGCCACAAACTTGAGAAACGTTGAAATAGTGGCGCCCCTATCCTCCAGCGTTTGTGATAAATTACTTAAAAATCAGTGAGCCAAACAGGTTTCCGTATGCTAAGCGCTTTGTGGAGCACGTTTTTAATCATATTATGATTTTGGCTCCCCTTGAAACTGCCGGGCCAGGTCATATGGCGAATGGCACCTGGGCCAGGTGCCATTTTTCGGGAAAAGGCTAATCTTCGAACTTCGAACTGTGAGAGTAGGATTACAATTATTTCAGGTGAAACTAAATCTCGTAAGATGTACGCTAGACGCTTAGGGGCGCCGAATTGGTCGTCTGACAGATACAAGGAAACGCACCTTTCCCACCCGACTCGCGCACTCATGTCATAGTGTGGTCTTCCATACAAATACACTTAAAACTTGACACGTGGATATCCCGCTTACGACCCGCGCGTTGACATGTGAAGTAACCTTCAATGTGTTGTGTTGTTCCAGATGAAAGTGTTCATGGATATGAAATCAGGCGGTGCACTGTGCACGGCGCTCGCCACCATGTTCCGCTTCAAGTCGGAGCAGCGGTGGCGCAAGTTCGACTTCCAGGTCGGTAAGGTATGCACCCCCGCGCACGCTGCCTCGCTCACCGCCCCCGCCGACCCCCGCCGCCCCTCGCCGACCCCTCGCCACGCACCACGCGGCATAACACATCACTTGCAACACGCATCTCACAGTAACACAATGTCTATATCTTCTGGCTGGATTCCACTTCATTCGAACAAATTCTAATTTAAAATATTATTAATCGAATTGACCTCAAATAGACGCTTTTATGACGCTATATAAAATGAATCTACCGGACATTCGGAAAGATACAAACTAAAAAAACTCAATATTGTTTTTTCTATCATATCATTTCAATCCTTAATCTTTATTTGTAAAAGAGGCGATATTATAGCACGAGTTTGGTCGAATTCATAATTCAGCCTAGGCACGTTTTAAAATTGAAAGTCTCAATTAAAGGTCTCAAAAGCACTTTTGCATATCTATCGCAAATACATAATCAAGATAGTATCTTACTTTACCAACGTAAAAATAAAGAAAAGACGCACACAAAAAATAAACTAAACATTACAATTTTTCCTCAAAATACCTATATAAAGTCTATTTTATTGGTTGCTATCTGTTTCACAAAAAAGAACTTACAACTTCACGACCTTCATGTCTCGTTAAATCTGGTTGGATTCAAAATTAATTAAGGTTTTTGTTTAGATTTAAATAATAGTATCTAAATAAAGCACTTGCATGCGTCATTTTTTAATAACAATTGTTTTTATTTGTTTTTCAAAATACAAAGCTAGCCCCGCGGTTTTACCCGCTGAAACGGGTGGATCCTAAACTATCTATAAATACCAAATTTAAGTTTTTTTTTATGTGAAGGGAATATCTGAATCTTTGTATGTAATGTAAAAATAATCTTAAAAATTAAACAAGATATTAATCAAATATATATATACAAATTTTTATGTATATTTATCTCCTAAATGTGAGATACGTGTTGTGGTTTAATGCACGATACAGGGTATGATATACTAATTATAACATTTGTAGATAAATAAAAAGAAATATGAATATTTAATGTAAATACTTATATACTTTTAATTTTTGTAGACTTGTAAATTTCTTATTTTTATTGGGCCAAATTAAAAATCGTTTAAATTTAATTTAAAAATTGTTAATATAACAACACCTTTTAAGGATTTGGTTCAATATTTTAGAACTCAACTCATTTAATTTTGTATGTTTATTTTCTGTATTTATTTATGAAAAGGCAGTGGTTCAAAGTTCATACATTACCATATTGTCATGCCAGGGTCATTTGCTGCAAAATTTTTGTTGGGATAAAAAAATAAGGTTTTTTGAATTTGTTAGTGAATAATAACTGTGGGAGATTGTCATAACATATTATGTGTGTTTGTGTGAAATAACCACTCCTTTGTCTAATAATCATTCGGTGTTTTGATATCATAATATTTTCTTGCATGCATAATTTTAGATTTTTTTTTTCTATTTACAGTGTACAATTTTATTTAATTTTATTTTAATTGATACATACTTTAAATTGGATACTTTACATGGAAGGACCAAATTTAGAGGTTATATTATAATAAAATGGTTTTTATTCTGTCAGTGAGTACGTATATCTAACGAATAAGTGGCATAGGTAATTTAAAGAAGCTTTGTCTTCTGATTAACTTGAGCGAGAAAATTGTCCATCATAACTTAATCGCCAGTGCGGTAGGACACCTGCTACCTGAGCTACGGCCTATAAGACAGTTGTGAGAAAATCGCTCAGAGCATAAACTTTAAAGAATTTTAATATAATGACAGGCTTGTTCTCTACACTAAAATCGAAGTTACACAAGAAGAGTTTCTTAAACGCTAACGGAAGAATTCGTAAGTGATTATCCTATGCGAGAACTCTCAATGCGATTCTCTCTTGTGTACACATTATCATTAAAACTCGCAATACAGGCTGTAACCGAGCAGAGTTTAGAGATGCTACCACAATGGGACAGATTATCAAGAAAAGTGTCGCTGGCATTTTTTTTTATGATAGTGAGTGACATATACGAGCAAATCAGGTGCCTGATGGTAAGCATCATGATTGCCCATATCAGACGCAGTGCCACCCAGTGTTTTAAAGTTCAAAATTCTGCGCGGCACTGCACTGCGCCTGTCACCCTGAGATATGAGTTGTTGAATCTCGGAACAGAGTAATGTTTGCACATTACTGCTTGGCGAATGAATAACTAACAAAGGTGTGGTACTTCCCCAGGCGGTCCCCTACAAAAAAACTTATCTCTACAATCTCTCTGCATCCGAGAACTCTCATCTTATGTAACTTCGGCTTTACAATGCTTTTATCTCATATTAACAATCAACCCCACACTATACATACTAACATTAATCTTTCTCTCGCCTCCTCCCCCCACTTGCCCGTTTCAGAATCCGTCGCGCAAGGACCTCAACGTGCAGATGATGTTGGAGATAGAATCGTCTCTACTCGGCGCTGAGTTGATCCGAACGCCCTGCGTTTACATAAGGCCGGAGGTTGACAAGGCAACGGCTAATAAGGTCAAGGATATCATTAGCAACCACCAGGGTGAATTATGTGGTGAGTTATAATTTAGTGGGACATTTTGAAGGTTTGAAGTTATTTTTATCGTCATTGATAATAATGACCTAGATAAATATGGCAGACTAGCGTCATTCTCAAAATGTTAGAGATTCCCGAAGAAAATATATTGTCTACATAATTATGAAAAACAATGAGTAAAATGTCAGCTTTCTAGGTTAAAGAATTTTTTTTTTTTTTTTTTTTTAATATAAAATAGGCTTACGTTTGACCTCAATCTCGCTTGATGGAAGGCGAAGATGAGGCCTAAGATGGTACACGTTTGCCTAGAAGGTGTCTGTTCACTTTGGCCTTAAAGATGTCCAGATTATAGCGTTCCGGAAATACCGACCTCGGCAGAGAGTTCCACTCCTTAGCCGTCCGCATAATGAAGGATGAAGCAAATCGCTTCGTGCGTAATGGAGGAATGTCTACAACATAAGGGTGAAACTGCTCGCCGCGCCTAGTCGTTCGGTGATGGAAAGGGGAAGGGGGTATCAGGTTATGCAAAACCTCCGCACACTCACCGAAATGTAGCCGATAAAAAACCGAGAGGCAGGCCACTCGTCTACGGTGTTCGAGGCTCAGAAGATTTGCCTCCACGAGTGAGTCACTGCCTATGATCCTCTTCGCTCGGCGCTCCAACGAGTCCAAAGCATCCAGCTGATATCTGGCAGACCCATCCCAGAGATGGGAACAGTACTCCACGCAAGAGCGAACTTGAGCTTTGTAAAGGTTTAAAAGCTGCTGCGAGGTGAAGTACCGTCTCACCCTAGAAAGGATACCGAGTTTTTTGGCAGCAGTTTTTGCTATGGACTCGATGTAGCGACCGAAATTTAGATTGGAAGAGAGATCTAGACCTAAGAGCTCGAGACGGTCATTAATCGGGACGGGGACATTCCGGAAAGTCGGAGTCAGTTGGAATGGACTCCGCTTCGCCGAAAAAAGACAAGCCTGTGTTTTTAAGGGGTTGAACTCGACCAAATTGTCATCACCCCATTGGGAAACAGCCTCCAAAGTCGAGTTCACCTCCTCAATCATCGACTCCCTGAGAGATTGGACTTTTGACCCAGACTTCGCATCGGACAAGTATCTCACCGAGACTGTGCTGTCATCTGCATACCCAAAGATACCGGGTGCTACCAGCAGGTTGTTGATGTGCAGCAAAAAAAGAGTCAGAGGTGAATTAGAGGTGTATAGTTGAATGTGTCAGTAAATCAGGACTTTTAATCTTTTTATATGTAGGTGATGACTTAAGTAATATAATTCTTAAATTAGTTTCTTCGCTTTTTGCAGTGTCATTAATAGCCTACGAAGTTGACTCACTCAATTTTATTTATCTCAATGGCTAGGCATAGTTATCTTAACTTTCAATGTGTTCCTCAATTTGACATCTATTGTATAGATATAAAACTTCCTACAACGTACTCGAGACGCACAAAAGCCTAGAGATAATTTTAGGTAAAGTATAAGATACAGGGGAACGAAGTCGCGACGATCACTTTAGTTACCAATAAGTATATCATGCTCCATAGCGTGGCATGAGGATATATTATAAGAATAGTGAATAATAATCTTCTAGGAAAGCGTGTTCCATCTTAGACCTCATCTTCACTGCCCAGGTGAAATTTGGGTCAAACGCTGACCTATCCTACTGATATTATAAATGCGAAAGTTTATGAGGATGGATGTTTGCTACTCTTTCACGCCAAAACTACTGAACCGATTAGCCTGAAATTTGGTATGTAGGTAGCTTAGACCCTGTAATAACACATGGGGTACTTTTTTCCCCGATATTCTCACCGGAATGATGACTGCGCGGGTGAAACCGTGGGGCACAGCTAGTTTAATATAAAAAAAATATAAATTGTGTTCCGGTTTTGTCCTCTTGTCATTTTGTATTCGATGACATCTTTCAAGGAGGGAGAAGGATTGCAACTTTTTTTGATTGCCACCAGCAGGTGGTGGCAACTAGGAATAGATGCATTGTAATAGCGTTGAATGACGTTACCTTACAGAGGACGAAGAAGACGCCACGCACATAATCTATCCATCAGTGGACCCTCTAGAGGAGGAGTACGCCCGGCCCGTGTTCCGTCGCGGGAACCATTGTCTCGTGCACTGGTACTACTTGCCCGACAGCCACGACACGTGGGCCCAAGCTGATCTACCGGTAACATTACATTGTCTTGTTTGCCCGAAGGGAAGAAAAGGAAAGGAAAACATCCCTTGTGTTATAAGTTTGACGTGTCTGTTTATGTATGTGTCTGGATTGGAAGTTTCTCGTGACTGGTCTGATGATAAAGCAGGAAAATGGAGCAGGAAGTTTGTGTTCATATTGGTGTCCTCTTCTATAATAATATTCTTAAATACTGTTAGGACTGCCTCGGCGGCGTAGTGGGCGCAAGCTCGATTGCCGATCATGAGGTCCCGGGATCGATCCCCGGGTCAGGAAAAGTGTTATTTGGATTTTCCCTAGGAATTATCTCAGTGACCGCCTGGAGTCTATGGCAATATGCCCGCCCCTCTATTACATGGTATCTATAACATACTGGCGAAATGTGGGCGTACCTACTATGGGACTGAGTCCTGAGTACACCTCTGCCTATCTCTTGGGAAAAAAGGCGTGACTGTATGATATGTTTAGGTGGATGTCCCGGAGACAGTGAGCTGGGACTGCGGTCGCGGAGAGCCGTGGCGAGTGACGGCCGCGTGGGCGCTCGACCTCACGCAGTACAACGAGTGGATGAACGAGGAGGACTATGAGGTCGACGCACACGGCAAGAAGAAGGTACTGCACGTGTTATATTACATTCTTCTTGCTATAAAGGTCCGTCATTGTTGCGTACCAGAGCGGTGCTGAAATAACCTTTGAACCTCTAGATTCTAGGAGATTAAGTAATTTTATTTTTATTACCATCGAGATTATATTTTTTTGCTGTAGCACGTATGGCATGTTAGCAAAAACGTTTTGTAGAATATATGAAAAATGTGGGCGCCATTAAAACAACATTAAGTGTCTATTAGCTATAATATCAGGGATGTCATTGAGTTGATTTATATTGTATTGATCTTAGCCAATTCAGATTATTCTGTTTTCTCACAATCGTAGTGTAGAGTGTAACACGCGGCGCTAAAACACATTTTAACTTGGTTTCTATTACACTTGGGAGTAAAACTACTTCGTATGTAGTGGATCATTTAGCCCCTTATAACAATCTACTATTATTCAATTGTGACGACATCGTACACAGAGGGGCATATGGTTCCAATTTAGGAGCTAGAAGCACAGTACACTAAGAACAGTAGTTCATCTTCATGGATATTGGCCGCTGCCGGTCTAAATGTGTGCGTTCTGTGTACGCACGCACTGCCTCGCACACATGAACATAATCTGTGGGGCTCTCGGGTGTCCGCAGTGTGGGCCGTGCCGTGTGATCGTGTGATCAAGTACGCTGCATGACCTCTTGCGTTCTCCTGCACTCACCGGCCACTTTATCTAGTTTTTTAGCGCAGTTATATTAAAAATTGTTCAATGACTTCGAACAGACGGAAACATACGGACAGAACCCGGGATTGTCATGCTTCAAAATACGTACTAAACAATTAAAGTAAATATTTAAAGGCTTTTATACCTAATTTATGAATTGGTAAAACATTTCGTTATATTATGTGATTATAAACCTAGTGCTGCTCATAATATGCAAATAATATTTAACTAAAAATAAAAGTGACAACCATTATCGTCATAATGGAGTCAAGAGTTGGTTATCAACTCGCCGACCGGCCTTATTTATTGTTATTAGGGCCGGTTTTTTGTTGGTTAGTTTACCAGCGAAATTACTGGGCATGATGAGATTCAACAACTCATATCTCAGGGTGATAGGCGCAGTGCAGTGCCGCGCAGAATTTTGAATTTTAAAATACTGGGTGGCACTGTGTCTGATATGGGCAATCATGATACTTCAGGCATCTGATGAGCTCGTCCTGTCACTAACTATCATAAAAAAAAAAGTTAAGTTGAACTAACTAGACCTAACCAATGGTTAAATCTTGTGGAAAAAATAGTTAACTACGCATGAAAAAACGAATTTTGCCGAATTTTAACTAGTGGTCAACCAATTTAACCATTGGTCGACTTAACCAGTGATCAAAGATCTCAGCCTTAGTGTACTGTGCTAGAAGTCTGTACTATAAATATCTCTAAATAGTATAAAACAAAGTCGCTTCCCGCCGTCTGTACGCAATGGATTTTAATGCGATTTTCATCAATAGGCAGAGTGATTCATGAAGGTTTATTGACCGAGCGAACGAAGCGCCTCTGTTTCGGGATTGGTCAAAAATGCTTTTGTCCTTCGGTCAGTCAGTCGGTCGGTCTGTTCTCGCCGGCAGGTCGAATTTTTCTACCGATTTTGACGAAAATTTGCAAATTTGCACAAGTTCCTTAGTTTGTTTAATTTTTTCCCAAATGCGATTTTCGATTGGCGGGAAATTAGAGGAGAAAATGGGAGAAGTTTGCTGTAGCGTTATTTATCGACGGATTTCAATCAAATTTAAAAGCCACTCTTAAGGACTTCATCTACACAAGATGTTACGAAAAAAAAAATTCAAAAGAAAGGAGTATAGGGTAGAAAAGGTGTTAAGTTTGCTGTAGTGTTATTTAAATGCCCCGCCATTCGGAAAGTGCTAAGACAGTCGAGTATGGGCTCGTTTGCTTTGTTGTGTTGGGAACCTTTCATTCCACATGATGAGGGTCTGATGTTGAAGCCGAAATATTGCCATTCTTTTTCTTGTAGAGGTAAATTTCCGATTCATTTCAGTTTAAAAATGTCTTTTTAAATTTTTTAAATAAATTTTCTTTGATTTTGAGTTTGCTGTCTTAAGTTTAAATATAAAAGCCAATTAGGTCGGTGCGCGGATGCAGAGGAAATTTTTTGTTTTAATTTTTGGCTGATGTTTACCCGTGACGCCCTGAGTTAGACTGAAGAGTTTAAACACAATTTTTTTCTACGTGTTTTCTGTTTCAGGTTTAATCTATTAAAACCTTAAAAATGTATTACAACCTAATAATTTATTATACATTACTAACAGGTCCACAAACTAAGGCTGTCGGTAGATGATCTGATCCCTGAGACTTCAAGCAAGAGTAAGAAGGGCAAGAGAAAGAGATCGCCTTCCCCTCCGCCACAGAAGAATAAGAGAAAAAGGTAAAAAAGGGAATTTATAAACTATTTATTCTTAACTAGAGTAATAACGAAGTCGCGGGAGACTGTTCCTCGTGTAAATTTTCAAGAATCCCTTCTTATAAGTACTTATTGTCTTCATCTTGATGGAAATCTATGTGCAAAATTTCAGCTCTCTAGGTCCAAGGGCTTGGCGTTAATGAGTGAGTGTGTCAGTTAGGACTTCGATTAATATAAATAGAAATATTTATTTATCTTAAATACGTCCTACTCGTATATTACAGAAGTTTTATTTTCGGTGCCTAAAGCCAAAGATTTTTTTTTAGTTTTTCACACACTTTACTTCGACATTTGTACATACTAAATATTCGATATTTGTAAAACTTAAAGCAGCAGCTGGTCTGTTGATGCAGCCGCGTGATGAGTTTAAGAACTGTTACGAAACGACATACTATTAAATAATCATTTAGGTGTCCATTACACGATAAGTAAGGCGTCAATCAGTGCCATCAATCATGACATACGACTAATGTCTTGCATGACGTGAATCATCATATTATACGATAGGTTAACAACATAGACATAGATATAAGGTCCGGAAATAACAACAGACAACGGGTGCATAGCCACAATTCATAATTTCGCATAAAATTACTGCCATGGTTTGACAGTTCAACCGTTTGTACTATTATTTATTCCTTGGTTCAACTACTACAAAACTTGTCGCATAAGATGGCTGATCAGGCACCTAATTACAACTGTCACTACGTTGTTATTGTATGTGCCGTCTCCATGTATTCCTCCCAATATTATCAATCAATCATAACCGTAACTGAGGCAAAAGTGACAGCAAAACCTGTCGTGTAATGGATGTCTTAGTGTGGGCTCGCTATGGCACTTATGACTAAAAACTTGTTGAATATGTGTAGTCGCGTAACAAAGCGTCGGGACAACGATGCGGAAGACGAAGAGGACAATGCATCGAGGGACAACACAGATACCGCACCCACGCCTGAGTCTGTTGAGAAACCTGCCGAACGTAAGTATTATGTACTTTACAACACCGCCGGTGACAACTAAAATCCTACTAATATTATGTGAAAGTTGGTGAGAATGGACGCAAAAACCACTGAATGGATTGGGTTGAAATTTGGTGTGACTATAACAATAATTTCGCGAACAGCTTGCTGCGAGCGCGGCGGGAAATTTTAGAATGTTGAAACCTTCGATATGCTATCGCGTCGGGATTCGACCTTATCACGGGCACAGGGTTTCACGGAGCGCCGAGTCAAGAGTCTCAAGGTGTCGGGCACCCCCTTATACTCGGCGCCCGTGTGCACCGCACACTATATAGAGTTGCCAGATGCGGTTAAGATTGGAGAGGCCATTGCCGTTTCAGCTTCTAAAATTTTCGACTTAACTCGGGTTGGTTACAACAGCACAAGAGACTTAGCATTTAGTCATTAGTAGTTCATTTCTGTTGATACGATCGTGAGGTTGTACTGTTAGAAGCACCACGTACATGAATGTTGACAGCGGTGGTAGCGGGGCCGGCAGCGGAGCCCCCGGCGCCCGCGGAGGCCCCGAGTACCCCGGCGCCGCATGTCGACACTCACGACGACTCGCAGGGGAAACATAGCGACTCCAACACACAGGTAACACAATTGTTTGTGGTTGCCTCTAAATCTAGCCATTGTATATTTGCACCATAATATATTAGGTTTAAAAAAACTGTATGGTTTTTTTTTTCAGATTAAAAAAAAATCATTAAAATAACCTCAATTTTTTTAATTTTTTTTAATTTTTATATTTATGAAAAAAACCATACGATTTTGTTGAACCAAATAATATTTGGCGCAACCTTCCAACTCATTTACCAAGCGTGGCAAAGTATTTTAAGTCCCATGTAATAGAGCTCTACCCTATTCCCATCAACTGGGCACTAATCCCGAATCCAGACTCGAGCCTGATATGATAAGTTCCTAATGAAAAAATTCATAAAATCCAACAACACTGCCAGATCTGGAAATCGAATCGGATAGAAGTCTTGGAGTGGTCTATGGAATGTTAAAATATTGATAATGTCCTCAGGAGATGATCCCCAAGGACGAGTTAGAAGACAACGTAACGGATCAAACGCACCACATCGTCGTGCCGTCGTACTCTGCCTGGTTCGACTACAACTCCATACATACCATAGAGAAGCGAGCCATGCCAGAGTTCTTCAATGCGAAGAACAAGTCCAAGACACCGGAGATGTACCTGGCTTATAGGTAAGGGATCGTGCATCACGTGTTTGTTATAACTCTCTCCCTGCTGGTAATACGTTGTGAGGTTTCAGCCCGTCGTTTTGTGAGGCTTGAACGTGTATTTCCCAAATTCGCGTGTATTTTTGGAAAGTATTTCTCGCACAGATCGGTTTAGAGTTCAGAGAAAAGCGAATGCTTTTCGGATTAAAAATCAAGCGTTTAACGAAAAAGTAATGATAATATTTCACTATACATTCACCTTAGTGAATTTTGCAATTTGTGCTAGCGTTTAAACTACTGGTCTGATTTAAAAAAAGATTGTGTTTTTATCGATTCTTTAATAAGAAAGAAGCTACTTTCCATAATGGGGTTTAGTTTTAAGTTTCTTGTGACACTTGGGTAAGACAGAGACTGACTGTTACGTTTTGTACCTTCAGGTCTGTATTCAGTATGAAAAGCATGAAATCAGTAATGATGTAAGGACGTTTGTTCCAGAAACTTCATGATCGACACGTACAGACTGAATCCAACCGAGTATCTGACGAGCACGGCGTGTCGCCGCAACCTGGCCGGAGATGTATGCGCCGTCATGAGGGTGCATGGCTTCCTGGAACAATGGGGACTTATCAACTATCAAGTGAGCATCATCTGCATCCCACTGCTGGGCATAGATATCCTTCAATATCATGCAAGCCGTGTTCCCGCCGTTTTCGTTATATCGTTCAACGTGCAATGTCGGTCGTCCGGCAGGACATTGCGTTTTCCTGTTCTTTGCCTCCATTCAGTCAACATGTAACACTACCTGTCGTCACCAACCTAACCACGTGTCCTGTCCAACACCATTTGAGTCTTATAACTATCGTTCCGGCATCTTGATCTTTTGTACTTCGCCCAATTTCGATTTCGTTTGGGTCTCGATCTCGAAGTTTAATGTCAAGAAATCCTACTTTTAATCAATTATCCTGTCAGTTCTTGCACAGCTTATTTATTAAGGCATCTCATATCGTCCGTAACGACGTCAAAACATTCGTCCTTACCTACACATTAACGCCCAGCCCCAAACCTTGGACCTAGAGCGCTGAAATTTTGTGTAAATGTTTCCATTATGATGTAGACAAAAATAAGAAAGGTATATCCAATATTCCCACGGGAACGGTGACTGTGCCGCGGGGCGCAGTCAGTAGTTCAGAGTAACAATATGTCGTTTGTGTAGACAGTGTTATAACATCATCATCTCAGCCTTTGGAAGTCCACTGCTGGACATAGTCCTCCTCCGTGGGGGGGTTTTGGCAATACTAGGCACGCTTGGCAGGCGGGTTGTCGAGCGCAGTTCGATGGTTTCTTGCCGAGGATGCTGCTGCCCGTCCTCTGGATCTGTTAACCACGGGGAGAGAGGGTGGAGCACTATTCTATAGCCGGCAGGACAGACGACAGTGTTACTAACAGTATGTTATAATGTAATCCAGTTGGAAGCGGAGTCCCGTCCCACGGCGATGGGTCCCCCGCCGACGTCCCACTTCCACGTGCTCTCCGACACCCCGTCCGGCCTGCAGCCCGCGCTCGCCAGGCCGCAACACCCACGACCTGGTAACATTATCATTTATTTATTTATAACCACTAAGTTGACATTACCAAACCGCCAAACTTATTTGGCGGTTTGGTAATGTCATGTAATGTGTTTGTAAGTGGGAGCAGTAAGCTGCTCCTAAAAAGTTAATTAAATATATTAATAACTAACAATAAAAAAAAAATTATCATAACTATTACATCAATACCGTTTTTCAATTAATGAATATAACCCAAGAGAATACATTCTTCTATAAAATAAAATTAAAAATACATGCTATTTATATATGTAACCTAAAATCATATAATCATATAAACAAGTTCAGGGGCTGCGCCCAACTGGTTGGCCAGCGTTCGGAAACTTACGTCTTAGGCTGGGTTTTTTGATCACTGGTTAAGTCGACCAATGGCTAATATTTTTGACAAATAGTTAAAATTCGACAAAATTCGTTTTTTCATCCCTGGTTAACTATATTTTTCCACACGATTTAACCATTGGTTAGAAATTTAACTATAGTTAGTTTGACGAATGGTTAACTTAACCGTAACCAACAATCAAAAAACCTGCCCTGTGTGCCTCAAGTCAAAGGTCTTCGAACAGTGTGTGTTACCAGACTTACGGAACGTGGTCTCTGACTGTGGGCCTTATCAGCAGGCTCAAAATATCGCGACGAGCTATGGAGAGGGCTATGCTCGGGACACGAAGAACTGATGCCCGATGGCGCTTTTAAGTTCTCGAATGGAGACCACGGACCGACAAGCGCAGCGTAGGACATCCACAAAGTCCACCGATGTCCAGTGACGTCACATTTGTTTCATTCACTAAGCGAAAGGAAAAGTCATTGCGTATTACAGTCGGATGCAACTTTTTACTGTGCTACTGCACCTGGCATCTACTAAAGGAAACGGACTCGTAATCCAAGGAAGCTGGCCCTAGAAAACCTTACTGTCTATCCCATATTACCGGGTAGAGAATGTTATTCGCAATAATATTCCCAAACATAGTATCCATTGATCCATCTTATTATAGCCGTTTAATTTATAATTTGATTTAAATAAAGTAAGGTTAAGTACTAAGTATTTTTTTATTGACGATGCACGGTCTCATTTTAGTAGAACGTATACTTAATTCATAATAATTAATGGCAGCAATAAAAATTATAATTTACGCATATTTGAGAGTAACTATTAGGCCTATCAAATAAAAACAACTCCTTTATGAACACGTGTTGTAGATGTGTAATCTAATTGTGTTGTTGTTACAGCGGAGAACGTACCTAAAGTGGAGCCAGGGTTGCCTAACGGCGCGGACCCGGGCGCGGTCCCCGGCGCCCCGCCCCCCGCCGCCCCCGCGCCCCCCGCCCCCGCCCCCGCCGCCGCCGCCGCCCTCCCCCCCGCCGTCAAGCAGGAGCCCCCGCCCGCGCTCGACCTGGGGAACAACCCTGGACTCAAGCTCGATCAGGTAACCAACACTTTAAATGACACACGAGGACAATGAATATGCCACCGCCCGGCACCTTCCAAACGCGACGCTTATAACGGGTTAACACGGTAAAATTTTAGCTGATCAATGGCTAAATCGCATCGAACCGTCTGAACTGTCAACAATTTTTCTTTTAATTCCAGAATAAAAATAAATTCGTTTTCAATTTTTGTTGGAACAATAAAACTTGATCCACTAAAATCGAACCGTATGAATCTTCAATAGCCGGTGCTGGTACACTATTACTGTGCCTTGTTTTTTTAAATTTTGTAATAATACTAGTGTAAACATAGCGGCTTTGCCCGCTCGCAATTATGAAACATGGGAGTTTTATACCAAAACTTTGACGTTCTTTTTGGACCCCTTAGAATGTGAATTTTCAGAAACCCTTTCTTAGCACATGTCCTGACAACGAAAAGAACCTACATTCTGAGTTTGAAGTCTCTAGGATCAGTGGCTTGGGCTCTGTGTTGCATGTCAGTGAGTCATTTAGGATTTTATAATATACTAGTTACCCGCGTTGTCTTCGTTCCCGTGGTAATATCGGGACAAAAAGTACTTTTTATATTATTTCAGGGTCTACTATCTGTATATCGAATTTCAGCCCAATCGCTTCAGTAGTTTTAGCGTGAATTCGGAACAAACATACACAAAAAACAGTGCTAGCGGTGTTTCTTTTTGTGTTATCTAAATGGCGTTTGAGTTCAGTTAGAACTCGGTAGCGTTTTGTTCACCTTATTGAAACGTAACTTTTTTTACATTTTTCTGAGATTTGAGATTTATAATATTAGTACAAACATACATTCACGCCTTTTTCCCGAAGGGGTAGACAGAGGTGTACCCAGGACTCAGTCCCATAGTAGATACACCCACATTTCGCCAGTATGTTATCGGTCCCATGTTATAGGGGGCGAGCTTATTGCCATCTACCGGGCACAGTTCCAGACTCCAGGCAGTTATTGAGATAATTCCTAATGGAAAAATCCAATATTTAACACTGCCTGACCTGGTGATCGAACCCGGGAGCTCTTGATTGGCAGTCGAGCATGCGCCCTCTACGCCACCGAGGCGGTCTAATATTAGTAAGATAGTGATTAATCTTTATCCACAGTATCGTGGCGGTTGTCGCGGCCGCGAATGGTCGGAGCAGGAGACATTGTTGCTCCTAGAAGCGTTAGAACTCCACCGAGACGATTGGAACCGCGTGGCGGCGCACGTCGGCACTCGCACACACGACGAGTGTATCCTGCACTTCCTGCGACTGCCTATAGAGGAGCCGTACCTTAACGATCCTGCGGCAGGTTAGTCACAAAGAACTCTATGTCCTGACTCTATTAATATGTCTATGCACTCGGTTTTACGGCGAAGGTTTTTTTTTTTCATGATAGTGAGTAACGAGCAAATCAGGTGCCTGATGGTAAGCATCATGATTGCCCATATCGGACACACTGCCACCCAGTGTTTTAAAATTCAAAATTCTGCGCGGCACTGCACTGCGCCTGTCACCATGTGAAACTCGTCATGCCCAGTAATTTCGCTGGTAACATTGCCCTTCAGACCGGAACACAGTAATGTTTGCACATTACTGCTTGGCGGATGAATAACTGGCAAAGGTGTGGTAGGTGGTAGTGTGGTACCCAGGCGGGCCCTTGCAAAAGAAGCCTACCACTACAATAGGTTATGGAAATTGTTTGATTCACGCCTATGCTAAATTATTTCTTCTCTCTCAAAGCTTGAAAAGATGAAACGTCAAACCGAACTTTTATATTTGCTGGGCTATAGTTGTTCTTAGGCTGGGTTTTTTGATCACTGGTTAAGTCGACCAATGGTTAAATTCTTTGACAAATAGTTAAAATTCGACAAAATTTGTTATTTTCATCACTGGTTAACTATTTTTTTCCACACGATTTAACCATTGGTTAGAAATGTAACTATAGTTAGTTTGACAAATGGTTAACTTAACCGTAACTAACGATCAAAAAACCGGCCCTAACTCATAGACGAACATAGTAACAGAGATTAATGACTCATCTGTTGCGGCAACCAAAACAAGGCACACATAACCTATGTATGACTTGATTTTAGAATTCTATGTAATAAAGAAACAATGTTGTCCTCAGGTGGAGTATTGGGCCCTTTAGCCTATCAACCGATACCTTTCAGCAAGACTGGCAACCCTGTAATGAGTACAGTCGCTTTCCTCGCGTCGGTCGTCGACCCGCGCATCGCTTCCAAGGCTACTAGGGCTGCCATGGAGGAGTTTGCTGCTATTAAGGTATGTTTTATGTCACAGTGAACAACAACAGATAACGTGACGGTGCGCGTACTGCCTACAAGCCCTCGGGTCTCCGGCGAAGAAAGTGTCTTTTAGTCTGTGAATGAAACATCACAAATGTCACGACAGTACAAAGAAAAACTAGAAAGATATTTTTTGTTAAATTTATTGAGTTACGTCAGAACTCGTAGAACAAATGTTATTTACGATGTCGGCTGCTCGGTCCTTCCGGGTTGCTAGTGTTTTTAAGGTAACCCTGTATAAAGGTGATTGTTTAACTAAGGCTTAACTCATTACGTAAATTTGTTTTAGTTTGTAATCTCACCAATAGATGGCTCTAGTTGTAAATTAAACATCGCATAAGTCTTTATTTTATACGATCCACCTAGTCCATAGATAATACATAAAAACTGACCAAGTCTGAATGGAACCGCCGCGCGTCGTGTGTTCTTACAAGTGAATAATAAAAGTATTTTGTGAGTAGTGAGTGTTTAATTAACCAAAATGGACCATCGAAACCGGATAAATAGTAAACAGTGAGTAAAGTGCAAAGTAAACAAAGTGTTAGAGATAGATTTATCAGAATTCGTGAGTAAAAAACACTTAGAAAATTTTCAACTAAAAATAACTTAAACGGACTTAGAATAATTTGATCTGTTAATAACTTAGTTTCTGGAGGTGAATTTGGACTTGAATTTTTTTTCAAACTGAACTTTAACTTTGTATGGTGAATATCAAACAGATCTTTGTTAATTTAAAAGTGATCTCAAAATTAGTTAACTTTTTCTGTCTACCCGCAATATTTTTTGTGAACTTAGTGAACTTTATGTAACATGGCGGACGAAAAAATCAAACAATATATCGCACAGATAATTCAGAACTCAACTAAGATTGAAAAATTAGTCACGAATTCGAAAAAATCTGCAAAAGAAAAACGAACTAGAGGGTTTTTAGATTCACGTAGGGAGACATTGCAGGATTATTGGACTAGCTACACCAATAGTTACGATGCTATTTCTGGATTGATAGATGTTGAAGCTTTAGAATCAGAGTATAACCTTGACTTAGAGAACAACTTTGAACAAACTGAAGAATGTTATTTAGAACTATTGTCTTGGCTTAAAGATAAAATGTATGAGCTTAAACCTGATCAAAATAAAACTTCAGACCCTGCTACTAATTCAGAACGTCCAAAGACGAGACCAAAACTGCCACCGATCTCCATACCTAATTTTTCCGGCGATTATAATCAATGGATGAGTTTCAGAGATTTATTTCGCTCTCTAATTCACGACGATGATCGTTTGACTAAAATAGAAAAACATCATTATCTTAAGACTAGCCTATCTGGAGAAGCTGAACAACTTTTGAAAAATTACTCGTTAACAGAAGCTAACTACGATGATGCTTGGAAAAAATTAAATGAAAGATATGAAAACAAAAGAATGATTGTCAATAACATCCTCAGTCGGTTTTTAAGTCAAAAGACATTAACCTCGGAATCTGCAAAGGGTATAAAGGACCTTTTGGATACTACAAGCCAATGTCTCACGTCCCTCACAAACTTGAAGATCGATTCCTGGAATGCAATAGTTGTGCACATCCTAGTCTCAAAGTTAGACATTGAATCTCGCAAACTTTGGGAGCAATCTTTAGATACTTCGACAAGCATTCCTACATATGAGGATTTAAACAGTTTCCTCGAGAAACGATTCCGAGCTATGGAAATGGTCAATCTTGCGCAACCACTACAAAGAAGCACTACAAAACCCGTTCAACAATTACCCAAAGTAACCACTGTCAAAAGTTTTGCTACTGAAGTCGAAAGCACTTGTACTTATTGCTCACAGAATCATTATGTTTGCCACTGTAAAGACTTTGCCTCACTACCTGTTTCTGAACGTCAAAATTTCATCAAGAAAAACAACATATGTTTTAACTGCCTAGTGAAAGGTCATTCAGTTTTCAACTGTAGACAAAGTACGGTCTGCAAAAAGTGTGGACGTCGTCATCATATTTCATTGCTGCACGTTACGTTTTCTAAGGACGACAAGTATGTTGAATCTGATAAAGTGAAAGATACCTCAAAGGAAAAGAACGCAGCTGTACCTAAGACCTCTTGCAACGTCAGTGTGAACCTGAAAGCTGAAACAAAAGATCATCATGTCATATTAGCTACTGCTATAATTAATGTTGATTCAAAGAATAGTGGTACTTACGCATTAAGAGCTCTTATTGATCAGGGCTCACAGGGTTCTTTCATCTCCGAAGCAGCCGCACAGTTGTTGAATCTTAATCGCACTCCAGTCACAGGCAAAATCTCTGGAATTTCTAATACATCAGTGGTAACCACAAAGTCTATGGTCACACTTACAGTCCACTCCACAAAGGATCACGCATCACCCTTCAAAGTGGATGCATATATTTTAAAGAAACTCACTTCATTGTTGCCTTCTCGGGAATTTCCACAAGATACTTGGCCTTCATCTATGCAGTTGGATCTGGCTGATCCCAACTTTCACACGCCAGGGTCTATTGATGTTTTGCTTGGTGCCGAAGTGCATGCATACATAATACTAGAAGGCTTACACAAGTGTAATTCTCTTATTGCACTCAACTCTCGCCTTGGTTGGTTAATATCAGGCAGAGTTTCACAAACTGACTCCTCACACGAACACAATATGGTTGTTATGCACACAAAGCTGGAGACGGATCAGTTACTCAGGCGATTCTGGGAGATAGAAGAGAAGTTACCTCACAAAAAACCAATCACCGATTTAGAAATACAATGTGAAGAACACTACAAAAATACTCACACTCGCCATGACGACGGTCGATATGTTGTACGGTTACCGTTCAAGGACGAACCACCCACAAACCTTGGTGATGCCAAACCTCTTGCTATCAGTCGCTTACAACAGATGGAGAAACGTTTTACACGTAAGCCTGATTTCAAGGAAGACTATCACAAGTTTTTGAAGCAGTATGAATCACAAGGTCATATGATGATGGTGCCTGAAAAGGAATTAGTAACAAAAAGGGTATACTACTTACCTCACCATGCTGTCCTTAGGCCGACGAGTCTAAGCACGAAGCTACGTGTAGTCTTCGACGGAAGCGCTGCACCTGAAAAAGGAAAATCATTAAATGATGAACTTCATATTGGATCTCCTCTCCAACAAGATATCAGAGATTTAATTACTCTATGGAGACAACACAAAATTTGCTTAGTCGCAGATATTCGACAGATGTATAGGCAGATTTTAATAGCTAAAGACGACGTTGACTATCAGAGAATTGTGTGGCGCGAATCTCCAACACAACCTATAAATGAATACCGCCTACTTACCGTTACTTACGGGACATCTTGTGCACCATTTTTAGCCATTCGCACACTTCATCAACTGGCTGAAGATGAAAAGAATGATTTCCCCACTGAAGCTGAAATTCTGAAAAACGACGTGTATATGGATGATGTGATGACTGGCGCGTCCACAACAAAGGATGCGATAATGTTACAAAAGGGATTGACGGAACTTTTGGCTCGTGGTGGGTTTTCTTTACACAAGTGGGCGTCCAATAGCAAAATCGTTTTGTCACAAATCCCAAGTGTTGACAAAGACTCTCCAAGTGCGGTAAATCTTAAAGTCGAAGACACAATCCAAACATTAGGTATCACGTGGAACTCTGAAACTGATAATTTTGAACTAAATATAAAATTAAACCATTGTTATGACACCGTTACCAAAAGAAACGTATTGTCTACTATTGCCAAATCTTTCGATCCACTAGGTTGGCTAACACCAGCAATTATACTACTTAAAATATTTATGCAAAAGTTGTGGTTAGCTGGCTTAGGTTGGGACGAAGAGTTACCTACTGATCTTAAAGCAGAATGGATTACTTACCTTGATCGTTTTGCGCACATTGAAGACATTCAGTTCCCACGATGGTTCGGAGTTTCCGATGATACGACTAGACGGGAATTGCATGGATTTAGTGATGCCTCATGTTCTGCCTACGCTGGAGCGGTGTACCTCAGAGTTTTGGAAGATGATGGTGAAGTAAAGGTCTACCTTATTATTGCAAAATCTAAAGTTGCCCCGGTAAAACAAATTTCTGTTCCACGTCTAGAACTCTGTGGTGCAGTACTCTTAGCCAAAATGATTCTACATGTTAAAACTGTTTTGAATATACCTGATAATGATGTGTATACCTGGACTGACTCTACCATCGTTTTGTCATGGCTGCGTAAAACACCAAATACATGGACTACGTTCGTTGCAAATCGCACTTCAGAAATTTTGACACTCACGAATAGTAATCAATGGCATCATGTTAGCTCTGCAAACAATCCCGCTGATTTAGCTTCACGTGGAGTTTACCCCGATGATCTACAGTCGTCAAAACTATGGTGGAATGGCCCACAATTTTTATATAACTCAAGTGAAATTGAACATACTCTAGTTGATATTCCTTCAACAGAGTTGGAAATGAAGTCTACTACTAAAATATTATCTAATGTCAATGTTATCGAGAAGGATGATGTAATCTCTTATTTGAAACGATTCTCCACACTGTCGAAATTGATACGAGTAACAGCTTACTGTTGCCGTTTCTTTAAACTAAGTAAAGCTAGGATAACTAAGAAGCCACATACTGAACCCGTTTATTTGACCACTAATGAGCTTGATGATGGTCTTAATCGTTGTATTAAAATGTCACAATCCATTTCCTTTCGAGATGAGATCTATCGTTTATCATCAGGTAAACAAATTAGAAAATCGAGTAAAATATATGTGCTTCATCCCTTTATCGATGACAAAGGGATTGTTCGTGTTGGTGGCCGGCTCGCTAATGCAGAGATTCCAAACGATATGAAACACCCTATTCTCTTAAGTGGCGATTGCGCGCTTTCTAAACTTATTGTTTCAAACGCACATTTGAAATCTCTTCATGGAGGGCACCAACTTACTTTGAATGTCATTAGACAAAAATTTTGGATTATACGAGTTAAAAATCTTGTAAAAATTGTAATCCACAAATGTATACCATGTTTCAAACAAAAGGCTAACCCACTTCCACCATTTATGGCCAACTTGCCTAAATTTCGCATTAAACCTAGTCGCCCTTTTACCAAAAGTGGAGTAGACTTTTGTGGACCTTTTACATTGAAATTGTATCCTGGTAGATGCAAAAAATTCTGTAAGCCTTATGTTTGCTTATTTGTGTGTACCGTAACAAAGGCCATTCATTTGGAATTGGTAACAGACCTGACTTCTGCTGCGTTTATTGCCGCATTTCGGCGTTTTACTGCTCGACGTGGTCACTGCAAGGAAATTTGGAGTGATCATGGAACGAATTTTGTAGGCGCATCACGTGAACTAGATCAAGCCTTCAAGGATTCACAATCTCAGACAGTCACTGAAATTGCTGAAATTCTGGCTAATGATCACACCCAATGGAAGTTTATACCTCCTAGGGCTCCACATTTTGGAGGAATCTGGGAGTCCGGAGTGAAAAGTATAAAAGGGCATTTAAAACGGGTTATAGGCCAAGCGTTCCTCACCTACGAAGAGCTAGCTACACTCTTATCTCAAGTTGAAGCTTGTGTGAATTCTCGTCCACTCACTCTTGTAAATTCCACTCTGGATGAACCTCCTTTGACTCCTAGTCATTTTCTGATCGGAGAGCCTTTAATCGGTGTTCCTGAGCCTTCTTTACTTGATGTTAAACTAAGTTCGTTAAGTCGATGGCACATAATTCAACGTATGGTGCAATGCTTATGGCGTCGATGGCAAAACGAATATTTAACGACATTGCAACATCGTTATAAATGGAATACAGACCAACCAGATCTTCCTATTGATACCGTAGTGTTAGTAAAAGATGATCTGCTTCCACCTGGAAAATGGCTTTTGGGACGTATAATTCAGAAGCACCCAGGTAAAGATGGTATAACAAGAGTTGTCACTTTACGATATAAGGATAGTGTGTTCAAGAGACCTATCGTAAAATTATGCCCTCTGCCCCTGGATGAGCCTGATACGCTGTAATTTAAGAATTGTAATGTTAATAATTTTGTTACTTTCTTTTCACGTTGTTAAGGACTTTAGTCGTCCTTAGCCGGCGGTATGTTTAACTAAGGCTTAACTCATTACGTAAATTTGTTTTAGTTTGTAATCTCACCAATAGATGGCTCTAGTTGTAAATTAAACATCGCATAAGTCTTTATTTTATACGATCCACCTAGTCCATAGATAATACATAAAAACTGACCAAGTCTGAATGGAACCGCCGCGCGTCGTGTGTTCTTACAAGTGAATAATAAAAGTATTTTGTGAGTAGTGAGTGTTTAATTAACCAGTGATCCATTTTCATATCGTTCTTAAGAGTTATTTAAATAAATGAGGTCGAGTTGCAGTAACAAAATGTAGCATGTCGTTTGGTGTGTCAGGACGAGGTGCCGGCGGCCATGATGGAGGCGCACGTGAAGGCCGCGGCGTCGCACGGGCCCGCCGCCGCGCTCCACGCCACCGGCATCGCCGGCACCGCGCCCGACGCTGCAGGTGTGTACCCGGCGGGGGGATGGACCCGCCCCCCACGTGTCTGGACGGAAGGAAATGGCGGGACGAACTACATGGGAGAATTGAGTTTTTGAAAAAAATAGTCGAATTTTTTAATTTATACGGAAAATTTAATGTAGATTATGTATCATCCGATTCAGAAATCACTTTAAAAATATTTTTTTAAATTAATTACATATAAGCAATTCAAAATTGATAAAAATCCAAAAAGAGTCACTTGATCACGGACGCGCTGCGAGTGGTCGCCATGATTGTGACGTCATTATGTTATAATTATGGTACTTAATAATATTGTGACGTCACTACGGGAGCTCGTTCGGGCACTATCGGCGTTCTATATATAATAGTTTTTTTACGAATATTATGTATGAATTTTCCATTTCTCCGAAAAAAAAATCTAATACTCAATTAAGACATTTTGTTTTACACAACATGGTCAAGTGACCGTTTAAATTAAATTGAATCATGCGGGTGTATCCTTCATCACGAATATTGTAACAGCAGGTGAGAAGAAAGAGGGCGGCGCGGATACTAAGCCGGAAGCGATGGAAGTAGAAGAGAGCTCGCAGATGAAAGTGAAGGACGAGCCCTCGGAGCCTGCGGCCGCGCCCACGCAGGACGCGCCCACTGTTGAACTCAAGGCTGAGGTCAAAGATGAACTCGAACAACCGGCTGGTAAGGATGACATGTGCGAACTAGGTGGATACAGATACTTCTAAAGCATACTAAAGGGACACTCAAAATCATTTAAATAAATAGCGACCTTAGCTCCGACGCAATAAAGTGCTATTATTCAGCTCGCACAGCGCCTAACTAATTGTCGTTATGTTAATCTACTGCTGCCTCTCTATCTATCGCGTATCTCTATCTGTTCTCTCTGTCTAGCCCATAGAAATTGTACCGTCAAGACGGACCCCGACGAAAGAATACTTTATTGTACACTGTACACAATGAAATAAAATTACAGGACACAGAAGCTAAAGTTAAATGTACAAGCGGCAGTCTGATCGCGATTTCTTTCAGACAACCGATGTATGGAGAGGATTTATGAATAGAACGTAGTAATAGATCGGTTCATGCAGAAATGTCAAAGTTAAGCCAGCCGAACCTACCTCAGGCAAGGGAGGAGGGGGGGGGGGGGGGGAATCAGCTCTCTGTCACACCGCACCCCATCGTTGTGTAGACGCTTAGTTGAACTACTATAGGTATAGTCATACGTATGGTAATAGGCACCGTGTTTAATAAAAGCATCTCAGTCGTTTTTATCGCAATAAACAATTTCAATTTCAACCGGGCCATACACTTAATCCGCCGTGGAGTTACCGGCTTTTATTATGATAGTGAGTGTACAAGACGAGCAAATCAGGTGCCCGATGGTAAGCATCATGATTGCCCATATCAGACACTGTCACCCAGTGTTTTAAAATTCAAAATTCTGCGCGGCACTGCACTGCGCCTGTCACCCTGAGATATAAGTTGTTGAAACCCAGTCATGCCCAGTAATTTCGCCCAACAGACCGGAACACAGTAATGTTTGCACATTACTGCTTGACGGATGAATAACTGGCAAAGGTGTGGTATCCCTGTAAAATAGGCCTACCACTACACGCTCACTACTACAACACGCTTAAGAATAGAGCTCCACCACCCTCTCTCCCCGTGGTTCCCGTAAGAGTCGGCTAAGGGTTAACAGAGCCAGAGGACGGGCAGCAGCGTCCTTTGCCAAAAACCATCGAACTGCACTCGACAACCCGCCTGCCAAGCGTGTCGAGTATTGGCATCAACCCCCTTTATAGGGGAGGCCTATGGTTCAGTAGATGATGATGATAATACACCTAATATATACATGTCTTATAACAGCGGACGCGGGAACAGTAGACGCGAAGCTTCAATCAGCCGCGGCTGCAGCGCTGGCCGCGGCCGCTGTTAAAGCTAAACATTTGGCCGGAGTCGAGGAGAGGAAGATCAAGTCGCTTGTGGCTCTGCTCGTCGAGACCCAGATGAAGAAGTTGGAGATCAAACTGAGGCACTTCGAGGAGCTCGAGGCCACTATGGAGAGGGAACGAGAAGGTATGATCATGTTTTAAATATGACTACAGGTCGGTTTGATGTAGATGTTTTAAAATTTCTTGGTCTTGGCTGAGAGACAGAAAGGAACACCACAAAATTATTGAAATAAACAGCGACTGTCTCCGACGCAATAAAGAACAATTCAGGTCGCACGGCGCCTATTTCTGTAGCGTATCTCTTTTTCTGTGGGGCTATTGGCGTTCTCGGTGACTATCACTTTAGTGACTATTAGCTTGATTTGACATTAACTACAAATGTCAAAGTCTAGTTACTAACAAAAGACATTATGATAAACTTACTAAATAGACTGTGCACTGTGTCGGTCCCGAGTGAGAACCACTCGCAGTGTCTATCCTTTTCCCTTTCTCTCCAAATTTAACAGTGCACAGTCTTGTTAGAAAGGTAAAACGTCTTTGTAACTAATTCAAACCACAGAACACAAAGACTAACCTGATAACAACTGGTGATTATGAAAAACGCCAATAGCCCCACTGTTCTCTCTGTCTAGCCCTGTCTAGAAACATTTCCGACAAGACGGAAGCTCCAGCTACTTGTAGCTTCAGCGGAGCGTCCTAGGCCTGATCTTCGTCAGTTTTGCTGGAATAATGTCTTTTATACTTATTATTATATTGGTGAATGAACACTAACGGTCCACTTGAGAGTTTTGTGAAGTTGAATTGAGGATTTCGTGAGAATTTTTATAAATGTTTGAGGTGCTTTAACAGATTTTCATTTGGTGTACAATCTGCTGTAAATATAACAGAACCTCGAAGAAAAAAAGGCATTGTTCCATTTTCCAATTGCATTTTTTAGATAAATATGGAGGTCCTCTTCTCATAACATAAACATAACATACATTCACGCCTTTTTCCCTAAGGGGTAGACAGAGGTGTACACCAGGACTCAGTCCCATAGTAGATACACCCACATTTCGCCAGTATGTTATTGGTCCCATGTAATAGGGGGCGAGCCTATTGCCATTTACCGGGGCACAGTTTCCAGACTCCAAGCAGTTATTGAGATAATTCCTAATGGAAAAATCCAATATTTAACACTGCCTGACCTGGGGATCGAACCCGGGACCTCTCGATCGGCAGTCGAGCATGCGCCCTCTACGCCATCGAGGCAGTCCTCTTATATACCGTTTAAACTTCCGGTGGGCTGGCAATATTGATTACAGCACCTATTTCGCTGTCCGCTTCACGTGAAATGCCCCACGTTTATTGTAATGTCTCTTGCTACTTTGTTCTTACTTTGTTACTTTGTTCTTCATAATAATTTGTTTGCGATAAGAGGTCATGTTTTTAATATAAAGTAAACGAGATTATCACGACATTCACCTGATGTTAGCGATACACGGGCTTCTCTCAATAGCGATGGGAAGTTCTACGTAATTATGTATAATGCTCTTGTCACCCTGGCACATGAGGTTTTATTAAAGAGTATAGATAGGTATATATAGATAGATAGATATAGATATTAACTCTTTATTGCTACATCAGAAACAAGAAATAGCCTTAAAAATAAAAAAAATATACTAGTATAACACAGTTATAACACATAACACAAGTATAATAAAAAAAAAAATCTGTATCTGGAACGCTTTCTTCCAACAGGATCGAATCATGACCCATGACAGATTATTTTCATAAATTTATAATACTTACCTACTATATACCTATATATATTTGTCTCGGTGGCTACTGCCGATTATGAGGCCCCGTTTCGATTCCCAGGTCAGGCATGGTGTTATTGAGTTTTTCCATTAGGAATTTCAATGACAGCCTGGAGTCTGGATTATTACAAAAGACCTGAAACATAACTCGTGAAGTGGGAGTGTAACTTCTACGACTGCGTCCTGGGTACATCTCTGCTCATCTCCACAGAACAGAATAATAATAATACATATAGAATTATAGAATGGACACTGTCATCCGCCCCCCCAATCGGGCCTTCCTCACCCCGCGAGCGAGATTGAGCTCCGATGAGAGCCGACGGTGCTCCATACAAAACTCCATGTTTGCAGTCTGTGTAGTAGGTAGTTATATCGCGACTTTTGTATAGGAATTGAGTCGAGTGTCCGGGGTGTGCTGTCTCATCGGAAAAAGGCGTGATGCTATGTTACGTATTTTTAGATCTGTGTTCAAGTTTTCAGATAGCTCGTAAAACGCTGATATGGCATAACTGCTATCGTCTATGACCTATGACGAGAACCAGGTCTTCACGTGACTACAACATAATATCTCTGCTTGTAGGTCTGGAGTATCAACGGCAGCAGTTGATACAGGAGCGTCAGCAGTTCCATCTCGAGCAGCTGAAAGCGGCAGAGTTCCGAGCTAGGCATCAAGCGCATCAACGGTAATATATTCTTATTTTTAAGTATAATCTGTATATAACCTGAATAACATAGGTCTGGCAAGAATGGGCATGATTTGTGTGTTTTTTTTTTTAAAATGATAGTGATAAGACGAGCAAATCAGGTGCCTGATGGTAAGCATCATGATTGCACATATCAGACACAGTGACACCCAGTGTTTTAAAATTCTAAATTCTGCGCGGCACTGCATTGCGCCTGTCACCCTGAGATATTAGTTGTTGAAACTCTTCATGCCCAGTAATATCGTTGGCAGCATTGCCCTTGAGACTGGAACACAGTAAATGTTTGCACATTACTGCTTGGCGGATGAATAACTGGCAAAGGTGTGGTATTTCCCCAGGCGGCCCCCTGCAAGAGGCCTACCTACCACTACAACAACACAGAAAAAACAATACACTACATTTTTTTGTGTGGAAAACATTTAGAAAAAAAAATTGCCTAACTACTAATTAACATTGCTTTCCGCCCTTCATTCAATCTGACTCAGGCCATCGTTGGACATAGATCCGAGAGTTCAACACAAAAATTACGTTTGAAATGTGATGCGGCTCTTAACGATTTATTTAAAGCGGCTACAAAATTATTTAACATACATTCACGCATTTTCCCGAAGGGGTAGGCAGAGGTGTACCCAGGACTCAGTCCCATAGTAGATACACCCACATTTCGCCAGTATGTTATTGGTCCCATGTAATAGGGGGCGAGCCTATTGCCAAAATGATTAGTATACCTATGAGCTACATGTGTTGTATCAGATTGCAAGCAGAGACCGGCGGAGTGACATCAGTTCCGGAACAAGTGGCCGCGCCTGAAGCCGCGCCGCCCGCCGCCCCGCCCGCGCACACTTAATGTTCTATAAACATCACCAACCACAGCCCACTGCATCCCACTGCTGGGCATAGCCACACCACGGACACTCGACTCGATTCCCGTACAAAAGTCGCGATATAACTACCTACTACACAGACAGTGCACACATATAATATAATAATAATATAATATGGGACAATTTCCACACACGGTCATCTAGTCCCAAACTAGGCTAGAAGTCTGTACTATGGTTACCAGATGACTGATGTACATACTTATATAAGCTTATAACACCCAGACACAGATCAAACAGACATGTTCATGCACACAAATGTTTGACCTGGCCGGGGATCGAACCCGGAGCCTGCGGCACAGAAAGCAGAGTTACTACCGTCTGTGACAATCAGGCTGTCCTGGCCTGGTCCTGTCCACTGCACACATGTTTTGTACATGCGCCAGTGTGCGTGCGTGAAGTGCGTTCCGAGTTTCGCCTGCGCTCATTGGAGTTCAATCTCGCTCGCGGGGTGAGGAAGGCCCGATTGGTGGGCGAATGACAGTGACCATTCTCTCTCTCTCTCTCTGACCGGTCGTCAAATCTCTGGTCAAATCTCAGCTGTAGGTAGTCCACTTCTGGACATATGCCTCTCCATAAGGGTGGGTTTTGCTAATACTTGCCACGCTTGGTAGGAGGGTTGGCGAATCCTCTGCATCTCTTAGAGCAATTGGTCTATTATATTATGCGATGCACCATTTTATCTGATAAAAATATGTATCATTAACGTGCAACGCGTAATATTGGTCTAACCAGAAATTTGACGGTCGGTTTTACATTGGTTATTGGCTAGTGTAACTCGGCCCAAGGTTTCGTGTAATTTTACATTATTCCATTGGCCTTGTAAATTTATCATCATGATGTAAGCCGTAGGATGTCCACTGCTGGACAAAGGCATCCCACAGATATCCATTTAGTAGTATAGTAATACTTTCTGAAGGGGCTCCACATACTCGTCAAACAACTTCCAAAAGAAAATATTGGGAAATTCGGAAAAAATCACCCCTTTTCATACAATCAGCTGATTGATCATATACACAACTACTAAAAAAGATAATTTTTAAATTCTTTCTTAAGGAGCCTCAGTTTGACGGGTTGCACCCCCTTTAGTATTAATGTATCTCATCTTTGTCATATTGCGAAAATTATTTAAGTATCTATGTATGGTATTTAGCAATTTATTATGTAGTAGGTCTACGTAGCATATTATTACTTTATGCAATGCCTTGTTGGCACTAGACAAGATTTTAGTAAAGTAGCAAATAATTTAGTTTTAACTATATAGCTATACAGCTCTATTCGTACATATACAGCACTCAGAACAACTCCAGTACTAACTCAATGCTTGGAATAGCATTTTCTACTTATTGGCTTTGCCATTTATTTATTTTTGTATTTGAATTTGAATATTTGACATGTATGAAATCATATCAATAAAGAACTATGATTGAACGATTATTTGCTAATTGCTAAATTATTTTCTACTTCACTAATTACTAACAGTGAGAACAAAGCTGTAATGCTGATTTTGAATGAAGTCAAAGTCGTACCGCTATTTTAAATTGCAAATATACTAAATTCTCCTAGAACGAGAATATTTAGTTTTTAGTTCCGATTTTTAGTGTCAAAAACAACATGAACAGTGCACCGACCTCCCGCCCGCAAAATTGCATGCAAAGAGGAAATGCTATTAGGTATTATTGTTGTTAGTGACACCATTCATATATCGACACGTGTTTCGCGTCTACACGACGCATCATCAGGAAAGGGCCATGCACTGTGCATGTTGTTATTGACATTAAAAAATCGGAACTAAAAACGAAATATTCCTGTTCTTAGGAGTTCGCAATGGAGTACCGAAAAGTAACGTAAAATTCAATCAATTAAGATAAATGTATGTCAAGATATCTAATTTTATATACGGGCCACGTATTATGTCTGTGCGTTAATGATCAACAATGCGTACAATATTTCTAATTTGTTTTACTTTATTATCAAATAATTGAGTTCTTCATAGATGCTGATTTCAATCATTTTATTGGGCCTTGAATATTTTATATATTTTCCAATTAGTATTAGTAATACGGATATAATTCATTACAATATCTGAATAAGTAGCAAGTGGCGATCGATTAGTGTTATAGAAAGTATTTTAAGTTTCTTTGTAAGTCGAAGATAAGAAGCGAATTTTATTGTTAGAAGTAATGAAATAAAAAGGCTTTAAAATTGACATTGTTTTTTTACATTGTTCACACCGAACGGCGGCTTTATACTGGTTTTGTTGGCATGTTTACGAAATATGAACCATTCTTTGCAATCAATTGAAAGGCTTTGGTCGAATATTCACCTTATTTTTCCTATATGTTTTCATTTGTGATCTTAACCACAGGTAGGCTACTCCGCTATAGTAAACCATGATATTTGTAATAACTTTATTAGCAGTTATCTGTTTTGGGAGAGTATCAGTGACAAATGAGAAACAAACTTATAGAATATCGATGGTAAGTGTTTGTAACGTAATTTTTTTACTCGACATTTTTGTAGTTTTAATGAGTACCATTTATAATTTGCACAAATGAGCAGTTTTCACGGTGTTAGGTAATTTATAGTGGCATTTTTAATTAGTAGTTAAAACACTGACTTTGGTCATGAATAGACTTTATATTATTAAAAATTAAATTGTATTCTATCACAAGGCTAGATTGATATGTTGGTCATGATATCTTAGGTTCAATTCCACGTCGGAGTCAGGCAAACTAGTACTGCATTACATATTATATTTCGTAATAGAATTTCTCAATAGCAGCCAGCCCCGGTAGCACAGTGAGCAGGGAAAACTAAGTCCCAGGGGGTTAGAACGAGACAGCAGATATAAATTGTTCGGGTGCGAAAGAGAGAAAACGGGGGAAACTAGTTATCCCGTGCCATGCTAGGCGAGCTGGAGTCTGAATTTGTGCACGGTTGATGGCTCAATAGATTACATGGGAGCTTATAAGGCGAAGTGTTCCCTTCGAAAACCTTCCAGGGAAACAAGATGTCATGTAAAGTATCGTTAGGTGTCATCTCACGAGAGTCCAGGTCAGCCCGCGTTGTTCTCCCACGCAGAGAGTCCCCTGTGGGACCCTGTGTCCCAGAGCCTGTTCTTCGTAGATGTTCACCAACAGAACGTGCAGCGGCTTGATTACAACTCCGGGAAAATCTACACTAAACATATCGGTAAGGGAGTAAAAACTCTTTCTTGATTCCAAGTCTGTAAAGTTTTTTGAGGTGATTTTATTAAATATTAAATTGATCCTGCCCGAAATATCACGTCTTATTTCATTCTAGTGGAGCGACCATTATTTCTTCACTTAGTCCAAATTTATCCTCTGCACACTCATATCTCGACTGCCTCTGGCGTAGTGGTCGTAAGCTCCGGGTTCGATCCCCATTTCAGGCAGTGTCAGGTATATTGGATTTTTTTCCATTAGGAATTATCTCTATGAAAGCCTAGAACTGTGCCCGGTAGATGGCAATAAGGCTTACCCCCTATCACATAGGACCAATAAAATACTGGCGAAATGTGGGTGGAGACCAACTATGGGAGGAATGAGTCCGATATACCCTTTCGGGAAAATGGCGTGATTGTATGTATTATAATATTTTACACTCGTATCTCATTGTACAGGCAGGAGCGTGTAAGTATGGAAAGCTGCGCAGGTTGGCACATATACACGCTCCGATCTGTATTCCAGACATACCTTAGCGTATCTGGCCAGCTTTCATCATCTCCATAGTCTGACCAAAAGTGGCTTTAGGGACTAATCACACTTATTAAATTGATGGGATGCGTTCAGCTCCGTTTAGCTAAACGGATGTGTACGCATCTCATACAAAATCGTAGTTTTCTAGGGCCAAAACCTGAACAGCGCTGAATAAGTGTGATTAGTATATCACACCCGTCCTGGGTGTGATATAACTAAGGGACTCGACTCAATTCTCATACAAAAGTCACAATATACGCTACCTACTACACAGACACTGCACACATACAGTTTTTTACACGTGCAAATGTGCGTGTGGTGCGTTCCAAGCTCACGGGGGCTCGTCGAGAGCTTAATCTTGCTCGCGGGGTGAGGAAGGCCCGATTGGTGGGCGGATGACAGTGTCCATTCTATACGTAGAATTATAATCATGTGGTTATATTTAAAGTACGGAACAGAAAATCCTAATCTCATTTTCTTTCTAGATTACGGCCAAGTGAACGTAATAGCCTTGGTGGCCAACAGTCAACGGTTACTGGTGACAGTTCGATCAGCAGTGTATCTAATGGACTGGGAGACTCCTGGGGATGCAGCACTAAGGCTACTCACCACTGTCGACCATGGCTTGCCTGATAACGTTATTAATGAAGGGAAACCGGATGCATTGGGACGATTTTGGGCAGGTTTGTGATTTTAGTTAAATTACCAGGTAAAATTAGACCATCACTATACCCAGAATTACTGGACCAGCGCTTTAAGCTTAAATGGGTGGACCAAATGACAAAAATTAGTGCCTAACCTTTGTGTTTTTCAATTCGTACCTATCCATTGTAGCCGCTCCTTTTCCTCGGAACTCTTCAGCACAATATTATATAATTTAGACATAATTTATTCCAAGCCCACCATCTTGATCCGCGCTCTAGAATCGTCTGTCTCCGTAGCTCTGGCATCCCACCGCCCACCTCCGGTGTTGCCGTGGTGTACTTTCCATAAAACCACCAAAACGTTCACAGAATCCGTGGTAAGCATGTCACAAAATAAACACCATCCTACACTATGCAGTACAATCGGTGCAGTGTAATGCTGGATCAATTTATTGTTCAACTGTCTGAAGTATAGAACACTTTACCCAGCAGCCTCCTAAGAGTCAGTTTTAGTCTTTGGCTCCTTCTCAATCGTAAAAACCTTTTTATGGCCACTCCATGACCTATAAATACCACTTTATATTATTATATTGACATTGGCGTCTTTGGCAGCAGATTTAAACATTGAGTTTGTATAGAGCTTTTAGAACACTCTCCACAGACAATGTATCGCCTGGGACAACATAAGGAAACGTAGGTTTGCCCAGAGCATACACCACCCTCTCGACCACACTGGTTGAACGACATGTATCGAGTTTGGTTGCAGGGGACTGCCACTTATTTCAGTACCCCACTCGTGCTTAGTCCCCATTCCGAGTTTGTTCGAGTATTCCATCGACTTCGAGTAGACCAACATATATAGGTAGATAGGTTGCGGACCAACGCTGACGAGGCCTATCTCCCCGATAAGAGAAACCATATAGATAGATATGAACAGTACTAATTTTAATTGTATTCTCACCTCTCCAGGAACAAAAGGCCCTCAAATCGGCGACGATGTAGACTCAGACAAAGCAACGTTCTATAGTATTCAGCAGAACTGCCTCGAGTATCCTAAAATTCAGTTGCGTCCCATTTCCGTCTCGAATGGTCTGGTGTGGTCGAATAATAATACTGTGCTTTATTATATCGACTCGCTTACTCAGAAGATCGAGGCCTTCGATTTTGACTTGCGAAATGGACTGATAAGTAAGTGTACAAATGATTGTATTTGGTCTTCATTACTTAAAAATTTACAGTTTTAAAATAATATCATAATTCAAGTAAATTTACATATTTACTTTTGGAAAAGTAGGAATAGGAAATGAGGAGGTCCGTAGACAAACGAAAGTTACATAATACTTACATCGCTCAGCGGATTAGCAAGTTGGAAGTGGCAATGGAGCTTAAGGTTCTCGAATGGGGACCATAGACTGCGGCAAGCGCAGCGTAGTCTAAAAAGATCTGGATGAAATGTGTGAAGGAGGATATGATATACTAGAATGGCAGAAGAAGGCATGTTGTGTCGACATCACTTTGTGTGGGATAAGAGCAGGAAAATAATGATGATGAGCACTAAACAGGGAAAAACAGAGAAAGGCAATTCCTGTACTTTGGGCCAACTTTGCCGAACAGCTGGACCTTTATAAGGTTAGGTGTGCGACATACCAAGCTAAAAATATCAAAATTTTAGGTAAACGACGTACAATATTGGATATATCTGACTATGGATATGACGAGGCTATACCAGATGGCATGACCATAGACAGCGAAGGACATTTGTGGGTCGCGCTCATGTTCGGAGGGACTGTAAGTACTGCATACGATTGTCCTTACTCCTAACCTCATCTTTTTTGAAATTAATCTCTGTTGAACCACAATATTATAAATGCGAAAGTTTGTGAGGATGGATGGATGTTTGTTACTCTTGCAAGCCACAGCTACTGAAATACTTTATAACATGATTGTCGCGTTTGTTGTCGGTACTTTCACCTGAACTTTTGAACCGCCACAAAGCACATGTTGTGTTTAAACGTTACATAACGACCAATTTTAGGGTCTGTCCACCAGACATGTGCTGTGAAGCTATCGATTTAGGTGAAAATAAATATAGTAATTTAGCTTTGCCTAGCTCACTGCTAAACTGCCATTCCACATCTCTAGTGCCTATAGCACCCTACATTGCTGGGCAAATACATAAATCAGTTTTGGATGACGTCACACTTTATTCTTCAATCGCCAGGTTCTGCACATAAACCCAGACACAAGGCACGTGGTATTCGGCTACAAGCTACCAGTATCACGCGTGACGTCACTCATATGGGGAGGGCCTAATCTGGATGAACTATTCGTGACTACCTCCCAAGACAAGCTGGCGTTGGAACTAGAGCCGCTAGGGGGCGCTGTATTCACTATTAGAGGGACGGGGAGCAGAGGACTCGCGCCTAATTACTTTAGATTCGATAATGCTGATGAATATTAGCGACCAGTGTTTTGTAGATGTAAGGAGTTTTCATGTAGCGACCACAGGTAGCGTATTCAGTAAATCTACACCGATTTATACTATTTAACCGTCAACATAAAAATTTGCTGGTACTCGTAAGCTGATCCAATTTGTATGGGAAGTCGAACATTTTATTTGATGGGTAAGCACCCCTTCAGATCTTTTTTAACACATTGTATAAGCTCGTCTCAAGTTACCGACTACAGACACCAGTAATGGCTAACGATTAGCAAGTATTCACATATTTTTGAAGGGGCTCGTTTTCATTTTTTTAAAGACTTGCCAAATATAATGTCGCCAATGGCGGCCACGCAAATATCGCTAACCACCTGTCGCTATGGATTAGATGTGAGTTTAGCATAATATAATTTGTACTATGTTTGGCAACGTTACGTGTCGAAATATTATATGAAACTCCTTTAGTCTGATATTTTGTGGACAAATGAACATTTATTGTTAATAAGCTATGTTGTATGTGAGCTATTCAGTGAGATGCCTTAAGTTTAGTGACATAACAATAAATAATACACAAATGTAATAAGAAATAATTTATTAGAGGACATGAATATAACCAGAGTAACTTCAACAAGAAATTGTATAACGTTTTAGATTTTAGACTATTATAAACAAATAACACTTTACAACAGCGAGACGACTAGAAAATGCGACAACCTTGTCACAACATGAATTCACTTCTCAGTAATCTTATTAACATTTTTTATACCAAAAAGAGTCTCAAAATACAAATAGTTTAAAACTTGAAAAGACGTCAATTACTTTGGAATAATATCTTAAAATGTTGTTACAAATAAATTAATATACTATAATTGTAACGATTGCATTATAGTTTTATATTAGGCACATTTTCCGATAAAATATATTTATTAATTTTATCAATAAATTGCTAAGCAGACGTTTTTGTATTATAATAAATATGTAACAATTTTATTTAAGATCTGGACTGAAAGCCGTGCTAGATACGAAACGATATAAATATACAGAAAATGGAGTAATGGAAATTATTAATTCCATAAAATAAGTCTTCAGATCGTTCAGTCATAACATCATTCTATATATCAATAAAAAATCATACATTTCAGTTCAGCTTCCTGTCCAGTGGGAATATATAAAACAGAACAACTAGCAAAAGAAAGAATTGTAAGTTTCGCGAAAAAAAATCGACTAAACAAAGAATCAGCTGATCGGAAAATTAGTACGTGAAGTTCAATAATATTTTCGCAATTCTTACTGCTTTCTTTTGCAGGTTGCAGTGTGGCATGTATATTCAAGTACTTAAGTACTATAATTTTTAACACAATTTATTATTAAGAATAATAATAACGTAACGAATTATAAGCTATCAATAAAACACATTTGCTCTATTATTAAAATAATTATTTGCTAACGATGATTAAACACTATACTTAAAAGGAACATTTTAAAAGTAGTATCATTTTTTTCATTTCACAGAAAATAGAGAGCCAAAGCAGATTTACAAATATGATTTTAATTGACTCTATTTAATGATTCAATTCATTCGTTCAAAACAAACTATTCATTCACTTCTTTAACAACAATAAAATTGTCTTAATATAGTGAACATTAATCTACTATTAAAATATAATATATTATATATAATATGCGAGATAAATATAAGAACATTTCTACATTTACAAGAAATTTAAGTTTATAATATTATAAGAGCACTGGCAGTGGTGTGGCTGTTTAATACTATAACACTATAATAAATAAGTGATAATATTTATTATACATACTAAAAGTGATAATTTTTAGTTTATTTTCATTCTTTTAATAATAATAGTTCAATTCTAAACCACGTTACATTACTAAACCACGTCCGAGCTTGATATCAAAGATGTTTATTACAATTCCAAATCAAAGATAACATATATTTAAAAATAAATAAATATGACTATATATATTATATTTATTTCTATAGAAACTACCATCCAATATAACCCGGCCCATCACTCTTGCTTACTTGCTAGTACTTAGTGTTTGCAATAAATGGTGTCATCGTGGCACTATCTATTCCTTTACCGATTCTTTACAGAGATTACGACTTTCCTTGGGTTACGTACGCACTGACCGTCAGTTTGCTTAGTGTCTAAAACAGTAATTCTATCCATAAACACTGTCCACAAAGCCAAAGACATAGAAAGGTCTGGTCCACAAAGCCTTTCAAAAATATTTATATCTTTACCATGAAGTTGCTAGAAATACATAACTTTAAGTTTCTCCGATAGCGTTTGGGTGCCAGTTCCGATTTGTCAAACGGCTTTAAGTAACACTGAACCACAGTATTTATGGATTGTAAAACTGTGACTGAGCCAAGGATTCTGAAGAAGTGGTCTATCGTAAGACAGCGACTTTGTGAAATGGTCCTTTATCACTAAAGCCGAAATTACTAAACCGAAGTAACTCGCACAATTTCGATGACCTTTGCCGTAAAACCACGAAATTATGAATTACTGTCAAATGATACTTCTTAGATTTAAACTCCAAACTCAAACAGATTTATTCAAATAGGTCATAATCTGACACTTTTGCACGTCAATGAAGATAAACAGTACTGAGTCTACCTTACTGAGTCTAATGGGATATAGGCTCTAGATGCTATGCCAGCCACTTGTCAGTGTGTATACGAAGCCTTAATTTTGACATTATAACAATAAGTGCGAACGTGGAAATTATTAACAAACACACACCGAAATTGTTGTCTAATGAGCGAACCACTAATCTAATTGATGTACATCATCATCATCAGTAATACATATTCCAATAAGGAGAGATTAATAGGATTAGATCTACATAATATAGGTACGTGTATAATTTGTCTAACAACTAGCTACATAAGGTTAACTTTGATATTTTGATGAAATTGTGTAAAGTACCCAAAAGGAAAATTATGCAAGTAAGCTTACCTTGATATATCGGTATTTAACTATTCTTTAGCTATAAATATCACTGTCACCGCATAAAACTAAATCACTTTTAAACTAACTATGACTTTGTACTAAAATAAGCGCTTCACCAAAATCTCCCGGCTAAAAGATCATGAACTGTTAAATATTGTTTATTAACAGAATTTTAAGTTTCATTTAGTTTATTCACACATAATGATTACCGATATTATTTAACATTTTTGTGTCAGGAACATCTAAATTATATCATCATTTCAACTACACTTGGTTATACACAACTTGGTTATACTACGTTGGTGTAGTGGTAGGCCTCTTTTGCAGGAGGCCGCCTGGGGAAGTACCACACCTTTGCCAGTTATTCATCCGCCAAGCAGTAATGTCCAAACATTACTGTGTTCCGGTATGAAGGGCAATGTTACCAGCGAAATTACTGGGCATGATGAGATTCAACAACTCATATCTCAGGGTGATAGGCGCAGTGCAGTGCCGCGCAGAATTTTGAATTTTAAAATACTGGGTGGCACTGTGTCTGATATGGGCAATCATGATGCTTACCATCAGGCATCTGATGAGCTCGACTTGTCACTCACTATCATAAAAAAAAAAAAAAAAAACATAATAATATTTATACATTTATTTCCTGGATAAATTCACTCAAAACGTTTCAACTCACATGGACTTTCCCAAGGCTGCTTGTCCTAAAAACACTTGAACTCAATTGCGTCAACTAAAGTACCCATATAAACTCCACAGTACAAAATCGTAAGCAGTTGATATTTATAACAGGCACTACCATTGTATTAAAGGAGTTTTTTTATAGAAGATCACCTTTGATCGCCGACATTAATATTAACTTTATGGTTAATCATAACCGCTAACGAATTTACACAACAGCCTTAAGATTATAAACCATTAATTATTGAAGAAGAAGTCACAGGTCTAACTAATGCGATAAAACGGACCCCCTACCCATTTATTGACATTCATAATTTTTCTGGAAATATAAGATCTTCGATCAATTTAACCGTTGGTTTTCTAAACCAAGAATAAAATTTTTAATGAAATGGCTACGTTTTTTGTGTTAGATATGTTAATATTTCCAGAAAACTGATTGTGTGTCAATAAATTGGTAGGGTGACAACAGTTGGTTCCTTTACCCAAGTATCATACATAAGTACACAGTATTACTGAAACGCAAAGGTATAGCGAGAGAGCTAGTCGTGCCTCTTACTCTACCCTGTACCACAAAATGCAGTAAACAACGAATTCAGTAGACAACAAAACGATACTATCGTTGACGAAAATAATACATTAGATCAATGGCCGTCTGCATCGAGATGAGACTATAGGGAGAAAACTTCTACGCTTACCAAGCTCGTCAAGTGTTTATCGTTGATTTCCTTGAGTGGCATGTCCGAAGCTCGCCCTGGGTGCAATAAGCCCGCTCATCATGTCGAAGGTGTTCCCGTCCGGCGCCAGTTTGATGTCCCCGCGAGTTGTGTGCACGACGAGCCAGCCGGCGGAGTCCACGCCACGGATTGTTCCCGGTGCGGGGGTGCTGCTGTCTTCAGATTGGACGCGGATCTCCTCGCCACTGAACAACATCAACAACATATACCTATATGTTGCTATGAATTTAAAGCCAGGTGTTGGCGACAGCCTTCTTTGTCATTTATTTTACTTTTTATATTTTTTGTTTGTTTTAGGTTCTGTGCCAAAATTGACAAATAGTTCCTTTTTTTCCTTTCATTAATATATACACCAATTTCGCGATATTCCTTGTTTTCACCCATTTTGCGTCGTCTTACACTAGGTCTACTGCTAAATGAACTAGTAACAAAACGTTGTTAGCTAACAGTGTTTAACACGTAACACGTTTTATATAACAGCTCGTCCCCAGCGACTTGACACCGAATAATGTTTTTGTCAGCAATTATCATTTTCATATATAAGCTCCGTACAAGGGCAAGTGTTTTCCTGTTTAAAATTCATTGATTCCGACTCACGAAATGCTACACAGTCTCTTAATAACAAAAAATTGCAAAATATTGGATGCTACAAAGGGAGATTATGATTTTCAAATATACAGCGGAGATGTTGACGGCACGAACGCTAACACAAAATGAACTACGAACTTACTTCTTGCCAAATTTCATGATGCTAGGCCAACGGAAAGTAGTGTAAGTGATGAAAAATACTTACGTGTGAAGCCAATATTGGTAATACTGTTCTAAGAAAGCGTCGATGCCGCCGTCAGAGGCCATGTACTCTAATATTCTCTCCAACTGAGTACAATATCTGGCGAGGAACTTCTCTATGGACATCGGTGCTAGAGTTGTCCCGTGTTGTTTGTTGTGATCCTTTATTATATCGTTGATGCATGTTGTTGGAACTGTGTTTGATATGTTCACACCCGTTCCTGAAAAAACAACATAGTACCTTGTTCTTAAAATAAAGCTTGATTCGGCTGACAGCTGTCACAGTGACGTAATCGACTCAAATTTATTGATCTTTAAATATCAACTTTAGTAAATCAATCAATAATAGTACAAATAAGATAGTAAGGACTCTTTTGTGGTGGTAGGTCTCTTTTGCAAGGGCCCGCCTGGGGAAGTACCACACCTTTGCCAGTTATTCATTCGCCAAGCAGTAATGTGCAAACATTACTGTGTTCCGGTCTGAAAGGCCATGTTACCAGCGAAATTACTGGGAATGACGAGGTTCAAAAACTAATATCTCACTCAGGGTGACAAGCGCAGTGCAGTGCCGCGCAGAATTTTTAATTTTATAACACTGGGTGGCACTATGTCTGATATGGGCAATCATGATGCTTACCATCAGGAACCTGATTTGCTCATCTTGTTCTCACTATCATTAAAAAAATCTTCTTCTACCTCTCAAACTGAACGGCCTTTACAAGAAAAAAGTAAAGTTCCTGAAATAAAACCGACTTCCCATACAAAACTAAACTAGGTCCCCTTTTGTATGGGTGAAGGTAGGAAATAGTTTCGCTGATCCAATTTGTATGAGAAATTGTTATTTTTCCGTAAAGCTTGCAATTATTACTCTTGGAGGTTCCGTTTGAAAGGCAGGTGCACCTTAAGTTTAACTACAGAAAACCCCCTTCTTTTGAATAATACATTGTATAAAAGTATTTTCACCCTCTGGCCCCAGCATATATAATTTGTGTAAGCATATAACAGACATTATAATATTATATTACTACTATACCCACCAATGACAACAATAACGTCGTCTCCCATACAGTTGGCCGTCGTCACGGTGCCACCAATTTTGATCTCGCGTCCATAGTAAATATCGTTGGGCCACTTTATTCTGCAGACAAAAGAAATCTTAGGTACACATGTAATACATCTGATGATAAGCTTGACTCCAACAAAGTTCTCGGCAGTGGGACAGCAATGGCTCATAATACCATAGGGCGACGCCACAACACTGCGTTGCGTAGTCGCATTGCACAAATATATGATATGTAGGGGGCAGTCATTAGGTCATGTCGGAGGCCTTCTCAATATGGGTTGTCCACATAACCCGTATGAATTGAGTATTTGAAGAAATAAAAATTATTTTTAAATTGATTCTTGAAAGTTTAAGTATTAATCATCCGATTCAAAAATCACTTTAAGATACATATTTTAATTAATTACAAGCAATTCAAAATTTATAAAATTCAATAAGAGTCACTTGATCACGTAGGAGTGGTCGCCATGATTGTGACGTCATTATGTTATAAATTATGTATGGTACTTTATAACATTGTAACGTCACTACAGAAGCTCGTTCGGGTACTATCGGCGTGTTTTCGGTATTGGATTAAAAATGATTTTTTTTATTTTTTTATTTGAACATCTCCAAATCTCCAAACAAGAGCGTTTGGACCTTTTTTTACCCAATTAATTGCATTATTAGGCGTCTTGGACTAGCTTAGACTATCTTGTGGAAGTCCATAGCGTAATATTTTTATTTTATTTAAATATATGAATACATAAATATATAATTATAATACTTATACATATATAAATATAGATCTATTACACCACAGAACACCTGGCACAGACCAACCCCCGCTCGCAGCACCCGTTCACGTAAACTCGTGATTTTTTTATTTGATATTACTTTGTAATTATAGCGAATAAAAAAAACTAAAAATAGTTTTGTTACGAAACTTATTACGATCTCCCCATTTATGCCAAAAAAAAAACAAATACAGAGTATAAATTCAAATGATTTATATTTATTATTACTATTATTTAAAGAGAAAGTGACTCAGTGAGCCACATCTCTGCATTGTTGAGACAGAATCAGTCCGAAACCACTGGACCGATAAAGATGAAATTTACACAGTAGATTCTTTGTAAAGCCTAGGCAAGTAGAATAAAATGATATATGTAAGTTTCACCCCTATGTGTGATAAATAGGGGTTGAATATTGTATGAAAAAAAATTAATTCGACTTCCTTAAACATATTATAGTCTTATATATAGTTTTAATAATAAATAAAAATTGGAAAAGCGTATAATATTATGTACCTGATGTCTAAATGTTCGTAGGCAGGCAGCGAGCGTATCGCGCGGACGGCGGCTAATGATGACGCGTGTTGTATCAAAGGAAGAGAGGGAGTCATTTTCTGCCATATCTGTGGAAATACACTTGATTTATGCTGTGAACAAGTTCAAGTAAAAACCTTTAACGGGGCGGCGACCGGAGAATTCCCCACACGTTATCACGTTACGTTATGATTTAACTATATTGTTAAACCATTTGAAATCAGAGTATATTTCCAACATTTAATGACGTTATTCGGAATGAGACACCAGTTATCTAGGTTCCTATATAATTATATTTTAGTTTAAAATACTTATAATTTGGTGTAATATTTGAAAATACCTATAATTTGAATTTTTATCATATTTTAGTTCAAAGTACGTTTATTTTGGATTAAAATTTCAATTAGGAACATATTTATCTAGTGTCTTATTCCGAATAACATTATTAAATGTTGGAAATATGCTCTGATTTCAAATTATTTAACTATTACTTTTGTATGGGGAATTTTCCAGTCGCGGCCTCCTTAAGTGACACAAAACTTTTAGGGTACTTCCAACAAATACATAGAAGATTTTCTTTCATGTAACATTGTTTAACGAGAATATGTTCTTTATATGACTTAAGACTTCTCTGTCAGTATTCTGTTTAATTTGACAAAAATAAGTATTACAAGAGAGGTATAAGCGCTAATAAAACCAACATAAAACCTATCTAATTGGCCTAAATTAAGCCAAAGTACAACTAATAAAGACCTGGGTGTAAGCAAGACCAGTTGTTTATCTAATTAAGGTTAAATGTCACCCATACAAAATTAAAATACACAGATATGAAGAAATAGGGAATAATTTTCCACTCAATTGTTTTTGGTTGGCTCTGGATCTGGCCTTTATTTACGCGTAAACATATTTTGTTAAAGAAAACCTTACAGTTTCTTCGTATTTATGAAAATTGTAAAAAAGTAGTTTTTAGATTTTAGGTTACGTTAATGGTTTTATAAATAACAAAAATTTTATTCAGTTTTCTTTAACAAAATATATGATACCTACCCAACAAAATATAATATAATATATACCCTGAAATACAGTTTTTAACTAGTTCGGGGACCTATGGATTCATACAATAAAGCTGTAACATTTATGTCAATAAATAAATAAAATAAATTATTTCACGCAAATAAAGGTCAGATCCAGAGCCAACCAAAAACAATTGAGTGGAAAATTATTCCCTATTTCTTCATATCTGTGTATTTTAATTTTGTACGGGTGACGTTTAACCTTAATTAGATAAACAACTGGTCTTGCTTACACCCAGGTCTTTATTAGTTGTACTTTGGCTTAATTTAGGCCAATTAGAAGGTTTCATGTTGGTTTTATTAGCGCTTATACCCTTCTTGTAATACTTATTTTTGTCAAATTAAACAGAATACTGACAGATATAAAATGTGAATTTTCATTTTTATGGGTGACGTTTAACCTTAAGTACACAGAACGTACCTGTATAGAGATACAAGCCTGCCCCGGTAAAGAGATCCAAGCGTTCCCCGCGCGCCCCCGCCCCCGCACCTGCCTGCGACCCACGCACGCTGTGCCGTGCGATAGTGTAGTATACAGAACGTACCTGTATAGAGATACAAGCCTGCCCCGGTACAGAGATCCAAGCGTTCCCCGCGCGCCCCCGCCCCCGCACCTGCCTGCGACCCACGCACGCTGTGCCGTGCGATAGTGTAGTATACAGAACGTACCTGTATAGAGATACAAGCCTGCCCCGGTACAGAGATCCAAGCGTTCCCCGCGCGCCCCCGCCCCCGCACCTGCCTGCGACCCACGCACGCTGTGCCGTGCGATAGTGTAGTATACAGAACGTACCTGTATAGAGATACAAGCCTGCCCCGGTACAGAGATCCAAGCGTTCCCCGCGCGCCCCCGCCCCCGCACCTGCCTGCGACCCACGCACGCTGTGCCGTGCGATAGTGTAGTATACAGAACGTACCTGTATAGAGATACAAGCCTGCCCCGGTACAGAGATCCAAGCGTTCCCCGCGCGCCCCCGCCCCCGCACCTGCCTGCGACCCACGCACGCTGTGCCGTGCGATAGTGTAGTATACAGAACGTACCTGTATAGAGATACAAGCCTGCCCCGGTACAGAGATCCAAGCGTTCCCCGCGCGCCCCCGCCCCCGCACCTGCCTGCGACCCACGCACGCTGTGCCGTGCGATAGTGTAGTATACAGAACGTACCTGTATAGAGATACAAGCCTGCCCCGGTACAGAGATCCAAGCGTTCCCCGCGCGCCCCCGCCCCCGCACCTGCCTGCGACCCACGCACGCTGTGCCGTGCGATAGGGTCGCGGTACATATGTCCATTGTAGATGTCACCACGTCGGAGTATATCACCAGGCGCCCGATTGACGTGGATGACAAGTTCTGGCGATATTATATACGTGTTCTTTATTTTAATGGCAGCTATTTTTTACCGAACTATATTGATGGATGGGCAGGGGATGGAATCAGAATTTAAGACGTGTCTGGGGATTTGGAAAAGTTGATGGTTATCAAATATTTGGTGTATCATTCAGAGTAATAATGGTTACATCGTTATTGTTAAATTCAATTTATTTATAACATAAACATCACTTTAATAAAGACTGGTCACATTATGGCTTACATTTGGAAATTAGCGAATAATCTAAATAAATACATAAATTTATCAAAGTGCATGCTAGATTCACCAAGTAAAGGGGAATGCATTCCTGTAGGCATGTAACAATATTGTACAATACTTCATATTCACTAAATATGTTGCAGTTTCTGTTTAGAGAATTTAAATATATATATATATATATATATATATATATAAACACCTCCCTGGGCACATAGTTGATCCAGCCACGAATCCATGCATTATCGACTCCACCTTTAGGCGCGAATAACTCGACTCCGTTTGTACCTATTGCGACCGGAGTGGCAACGTCGCCCTCTGCCGCGCGATGTTGCTCTTTATATTCGTTGAAAACGGTATATACTCCATCCTTTCAGTGCCCGAATTGCGAACGGAACTTAATCCGTAACGGCCAATTTTTTTATACCCAAGAGAACTTTCTGGCTCCGGAATATACTTTCTTCTTAGAACACATTATTGGCTCCATCGATATAAAATGGGATTATATTCTTAGCATTGGGTAATAACTTGATCCATTTACATATATAAAACCGTATATACTCTATCCTTTTAGTGCCCCAATTTTGAACAGAACTGCATCCGTAACGGCTAAATTTTTTAAACCCCAGAGAACTTCCTGGCTCCGAATTATACTTTATACCTAGAACACCTTATTGGCTCCATCGATATAAAATGAGATTATATTCTTAGCATTGGGTAATAACTGAATCCAATTACGTATTTAAAAAACGGTATATACTGCATCCTCTTTGTGACTGAATTTTGAACGGAACTGGGTCCGTAGCGGCCAACCTTTTTTTATACCCAAGAGATCGTTCTGGCACCGAATTATAATTTGTTCCAAGAACACCTAAGTGGGTCCATCGATATAAAATGGGATTATAAAAATCCATAAAATCATAAGACTGCCTCGGTGGCGTAGAGGGCGCATGCTCGACTGCCAATCAAGAGGTCCGGGGTTCGATCCCCGGGTCAGGCAGTGTTAAATATTGGATTTTCCATTAGGAATTATCTCAATAACTGCCTGGAGTCTGGAACTGTGCCTGGTAGATGGCAATAGGCGCGCCCCCTATTACATGGGACCAATAACATACTGGCGAAATGTGGGTGTATCTACTATGGGACTGAGTCCTGGAAACACCTCTGCCTATCCCTTCGGGAAAAAGGCGTGAATTTATGTTTTATGTTTATAAAATCTATTTTATGGATTTATATTATAAAGATGCATACTTAACTGATCTAAGACCCCAAATTGAGTGTTGCAACATTCGTATAATTGCAATTCATGAAACTCTCATTGTGAATCTAATCATCCAGGAATAGGTAGAGGTGTACCCAGGACTCAGTCCCATAGTAAGTACACCCACATTTTGCCAGTATGTTATTGGTCCCAGGTGAGGTGAGCTATCTACCAGGCACAGTTCCAGACTCCAGGCTGTCACTAAGATAATTCCTAATGGAAAAATCCAAATAACACTTTGCCTGGCCTGTGGTTCGAACCCGGGGCCCGGGACTTCATGATTGGCAGTCAAGCTTGCGCCCACTACACCATTGAGACAGTCGATTTTATGATAATATTATCTTCTTAAAATATAGGGAAAATAATTTCAATGCACACTTGCATCACTGATCTGTTTTTGTGTTTGGTTCTGGTTTTGTGTTCCTATAAGTAAAATAACGGTACTTAATCAAAATAATGAATGTAACTTGTGATTAATAGAACCTTTGTGGTTCTTTTGTTGGTTAGAACTACTTTTGCAATGTTTCATTTCACACATAATGACATACCTAATAATGTCAAAAACTAGTGGGAAACATAATGTGACCATTTGTGACGTATGACTTATTCGACTCGACGCTCTGGTTTTATTACTACCTACTATTGTCTGTGTTTGATTATATTAGACTAATAATTGGTACTTAGTGGTTCCGTTTTATATATCATTTTTAGGACAAACTCGTACTTATTTGATCCATTTTAATTTATATTCTTAACACTCCCAACATTGTTTGATGCACTTCTTACAACAATCTGAAGTAGGAATGGTTCGCAAAGGGAGGACTGCCTCCCGAATCCCGCGCTCTCCCCTATTGCTGCTCGAGCGCCGTGCGTTTCGTGATTTATTCCGCATCGATTACTAGTGATATTGAATTACAGTTTTCTCTTTATTTTTGTATGATTTTGGTCAAAACAGTTTTTTTATGTAGTAAAGTTTTTAAATATATTTTTTTGAGCTCAATACTTCACTCTTTCACTCGATGTTCTTTTTTTAATTGTTTATTTGTCAGTGATCATTATTTCATTGTAAGTTTTAGAGATTATAATTTAATATCCATTAAATTTTACTTTATTGCAATATTAAATAAATATGAGAAGTTGTGTAAAATGTCAATAGAAAAAAAAAAACTGTTTTACTTTGGTATTGATTTTGGTCATATTGCATACAAGTTTATCTTATGTTTGTAAAGTATGTTTGTAAAGTAAGTTTTACAAGACGGCAAAGTAAATGAGCCCATACTCGACTATATTAGCACTTATCATAAGGTAGTTCCAAAGTCTACAAAACTAGCCTAAATTTCACTATTATTGCAGTTTTCATAAGGCAATTCCAATGGTTATCTTTCAGCTCCATCATCAGACCCTCGTCATCATGCGGAATGAAAAGTCCCCATAACAACAAAACAAACGAGTCCAAATTCGACTATCTTGGCACATTTCGTAAGGCAGTTCCAATCAGGGCCGTCTTTACCAGGGGGTGCAAGGGGTGCGGTGCACCCGGGCGCGGAGCGCCCGGGGGCGCCTTTCGTTTGCTGAATTTTTGGATATTTCATTGAACTTAACGCTATTGCACAGATTTATATACTTGTTACTTACGACAAATATGTATGCGCAAGCAAAAAAAAACAGTCATCAACAATAATATTTTTTTAACTTTTATTACGCTTTCGGCGCTTGTCATACCGCTTTACTACACTACACAAATAACATTTTTTTTAATAGAACACGCGCGCAGCAAAATCTCTAATCCAAAGAGAGTGTATGTATGTACGTTTGACACGTTGCCGCCCGGTCGGCCGCTTTTGAAGCAAAACGATCTCTAAGTCAATAGAGTGTAAGTTCATTTGAAATGGGCGCGCGGCGCGGCACCTGTGCGTCTGTCATAGGCGAGTTTGGTTGACTAGGACCCCTTTCATACTGCAGTGTGTCGTCGGTCGCGTGCCACGCTGCAGTGTAAACAAAATGAGGGCGCAGGCTGAGTCCCGCACCCCGGCGCAGAATAGACTTAAGACGGCCCTGGTTCCAATGGATATCACTCGGCTCCATCATCAGACCCTGTCATCATGTGGAATGAAAAGTCCTCATAACAACACCGCAAACGAGTCCAAATTCGACTGTCATGGAACATTTCGTAAAGCAGTTCCAATGGTTATCTTTCGGCTCCATCATCAGACCCTCGTCATCATGTGGAATGGAAAGTCCCCATAAAAACCAAATAAACGAGCCTAAACTTGACTATTATTGCAGTTTTTGTAAGGCAGTTCCAATGGTTACCTTTCGGCTCCATCATCAGACCCTCGTCATCATGTGGAATGATAAGTCCCCATTACAACAAAGCAAACGAGTCCAATCTCGACTGTCTTGGCACATTTCGTAAGGCAGTTCCAATGGTTATCTTGTGGTTCCATCATCAGACCCACGTCATCATGTGGCATGGAACGTCCCTAAACAATAAAGTAAACGAGCCTAACTTGACTATTATTGCACTTTTCGTAAGGCAGTTCCAATGGTTACCTTTCGGCTCCATCATCAGACCCTCGTCATCATGTGGAATGATAAGTCCCCATTACAACAAAGCAAACGAGTCCAAACTTGACTGTCTTGGCACATTTCGTAAGGCAGTTCCAATGGTTATCTTGTGGCTCCATCATCAGACCCACGTCATCATGTGGAATGAAAAGAACTTATTTAAACCTAACATTCTAGCCCAAATTCAACTGTCTTATCATTGGTCATCGCGGATTTCTAGACGCTTCATAATGGCTCCATCATCAGATCAGGTCAAGAGTATCATAATATTGCATTGTCACCGGACTTTTATATGTATGCAAAATTTTAGCTAAATCGGTCGTCATGTGGAATGAAAAGTCCCCATAACAACAAAGCAAACGAGTCCAAACTCAACTGTTTGGGCACATATCGTAAGGCAGTTCCAATGGTTCTGTTTCGGCTCCATCATCAGACCCTCGTCATTATGTGGAATAAAAAGTCCCCATAACAATAAAGCAAACAAGTCCAAACTGGACTATCTTGGCACATTTCCTAAGGCAGTTCCAATGGTTATCTTTCGGCTCCATCATCAGACCCTCGTCATCATGTGGAATGTAAAGTTCCTAAAACATCAAAGTAAATGAGCCTAAACTTGACTATTATTGCAGTTTTCGTATGGCAGTTCCAATGGTTATTTTTCGGCTTCATCATCAGACCCTTGTCATCATGTAGAATAAAAGGTCCCCATAAAAAAAGCAAACGAGTCCAAACTGTTTTGGCACATTTCATAAGGTAGTTCCAATAGTTTTCTTTTGGCTCCATCATCAGACCCTCGTCATCATGTGGAATGAAATGTCCCCATAACAGAAAAGCAAATGAGTCCAAACTCGACTGTCTTGGCACATTTAGTAAGGCAGTTCCAATGGTTCATCAGACCCTCGTCTATATGTGGAATAAAAAGTCCCCATAACAATAGAGCAAACGAGTCCAAACCCGACTGTCTTGGCACATTTCGTAGGCAGTTCCAATGGTTATCTTTCGGATACATCATCAGACCCTCGTCATCATGTGGAGTGAAAAGTCTCTAAAACAATAAAGTAAACGAGCCTTAACTCGACTATTATTGCAGTTTTCGTAAGGTAGTTCCAATGGCAAGTTTTCGGCTTCATCATCAGACCCTCGTCGTCAAGTGGAATGAGAAGTCCCCATAACAATAAAGCAAACGAGTCCAAACTCGACTGTTTTGGCACATTTTGTAAGGCAGTTCCTATGGTTCTCTTTCGGCTTCATCATCAGACCTTCGTCATCATGTGGAATGAAAAGGCCCTAAAACAACAAAGTAAACGAGCCTAAACTCGACTATCATTGCAGTTTTCGTAAGGCAGTTCCAATGGCAATCATCAGACCCTCGTTATAATGTGGAATGAAAAGTACTTATTAAAACCTAACATATTAGCCCAAATTCAACTATCTTATCATTTGTCATCGCGGAGTTCCAGTCGCTACATCATGGCTCCATCATCAGATCAGGTCAACAGTACCATAATATTGCATTGTCACCGGATTTATATAAGTATGCAAAATTTGAGCTAAATCGGTTGAGTGCTTCAAAATTCAGTTGCAAGATTAGTACCGGACATACATATAGGTACATAAATACATTGCGAAATAGAAATATCTCTCAAGGTGAAACATTCACAATTCTCTTAAAATTAAGTTTTACATTGATGAGAAGAGCTATACTATTGTACTTATTATGTTTCTGTCAAAGGCAACCAATGACAGAAGCTTGTGAAAATGGTGCGCCCCCATTGGCCCATTTGAATTGGAGCAACAACTGTCTGAATGCCAAAAAGGTGGATTCGTATAAAAACAGCGTAATTATTATTATTACTCTGTAGATTCAGATGGAGCCACATGTGTGACACGTGTGGCTCCAGCTGGATCCACAAAGTCATACACAACTGGCAAAGGATCAAGTAATACTGCCCCGGATCAACTTATGAAAACGGATCAAATAATAACTACTTCTACGACCCGCATGATCAACTAAGTGCCCGTGGGGATATCTATATATATATATATATATATATATATATATATGACTAGCTGTGCCCCGCGGTTTCACACGCGTAGACATCATTCCCGGGGGAATATCAGGAAAAAAGTACCCTATGTGTTATTCCAGGGTCTGAGCTACCTACATACCAAATTTCAGCCCAATCTGTTCAGTAGTTTTGGCGTGAAAGAGTAACAAACATCAATCTAACCAAAACCGCTTTAGATGGCGTTGGAGGTGAGTTAGAACTCGCAAGCGTTTTGTCCATCTACAATGTACTGCATATTTGAGATATATAATATTAGTAGGATGATGAAGGCTCCACTCACATCATAATATTCAACAGTGGAGAAGTGTTCCGGACACTCGTATACATAAACAGGCAGGAAGTCGGCGGAGGGCGGTTGTCTAGGCTCCTCTCCTCGCAAGCACCACTGCACCGTGATGTTATGTAGTGGAGTGATACGAGCGTCGGTGGTGGGCCCGCACCAACGCTCCAACTGCTGTAGTTTGTGCTGAAATATGGTTGCTATTAGCCTTTTTCCTCTTCCAAGAAAACTTTATTGTCTATTTCGGCCGACGCAGTATTCGTACGCGGACTTAAGTAAGTCCTGTCGTGTTTTTTGTTAATCTTTAGAGAATAATGACTGATTACTTGGACATTCTAGAGGTCTTGTACAGACACGAGCACAAAATGTTAATGTTTAAAACAAAATAAAATAAAAACTATTTAAAAGAATGTGTATTTACGGTTTTGACATTGTATACCCTACTTTCAGTTGAAATGGAAACTACTTTGAGTCATCGTCGCGATCACAGCGCGTAAACATCTGAGAAAGGACACCGAATATTTTCTTTATAAGGTTCGTGGGTAAAGCCTTGATTTTGGTATGAGTAGGTACGATCTTTGCATCGAAATTATGCAATTTTTAAACTGGATCCAGCACATTTTTATTTTCATAATGATAAAAAATTTACATAATTTTAATTCTAAACGTTTACATAATTTTGAAGCAAACCTCATAATATACTTTCTATCAAAATGCATTGTGAATTGTGTTGATATGAAAAAGAAACGAAACCTTTACATTTTAGTGCTCGTGTTGTTTGTACAAGAATACATTTTCAAATGTAGGTAAATTTTGTCATTGATTGAATTGAATATACCAAAAATAAAATACAAAATCATTATTCCCTAAAAAATGTTTATCATGCCACACATCAAAAGTAACGCAACAGATTTACTTAGTAAAAGAACCTTATATATAAAAATAGGTTACTAGATAAGCAATAATAGGGTATTTTGTTAACTTATCTAGTTAAAAGCCTAAAGCAAACTTACTCATTATGAGCTCTGGATATTATTTAGGACTAGGTAGGTAAGATAAAATATACATCTCTCTCGCCCTGTCTCAGACTAGTTCGCCGAAGCTATAATAAAAATTAATGCAATTGCAGTGAAGATATAAATACTTAAAGTATCAAGCAAGATATTTTTCATGCAAATAGATCAACAACTGAAGCAATAATGTTGAAAAAGTATATAAATTTAGCAAAGCGAAAATAGCAACAGCGAGCGAAATTTACGTAATAATGAATCGCATATTACACAGGCTTTACAATACTAGAAATAATGCATCATAATAAGCGATAAAATCGTGTCTGTCCTAACGCATAATGTTATCTGTTCAACGTGGCCACACTACGCGCGACCGGCGACAAGCGATCAGGCCTAATTCAGGCGTTGCAAAACATGGAAAAATTCAATTACCCTTTAAATTTTAAAACAAAAGCGAGCGACCAGGAAGAAAAGGTTTGAAATCCCCGCCACGCCGCGTTAGGTCGCCTGTTGCCTAGGCCCGTAGAGTGCCAGGCACTTAGCATTGAGTTAGTACAAAGGAAATTATAGCTGCGACGCGCAATATTTAGTTAAGGTTAAACGTCACCCATACAAAATGATAATACACAGATATGAAGAAACAGGGAATAATTTTCCACTCAATTATTTGTGGTTGGCTCTGGATCTGGCCTTTATTTGCGCGAAAACATATTTTGTTAAAAAAAAACCGTACGTTTTTTTTGCTATTTAAAAAACATTACCATAACCTAACAACTACTTTTTACAATTTTCATTACGCAGAAGCTGTAAGGTTTTCTTTAACAAAATATGTTTTCCCGCAAATAAAGGCCAGAGCCAACCACAAACAATTGAGGTGGAAAATTATTCCCCATTTCTTCATATTAATATCTGTGTTGTGTATTTCCATTTTATATGGATGAAGTTTAACCTTAATATTAATATTAAAATTAAAGAAGCCATACGCCAAACTAAACGATAAACAAAGCTGAGAGCACAATAAGCGTCTCACCGGCCATCACACCGTCAAGTGGCCGCGCGCAGGGGCGCTGCACGCCGGCCACGGCCCCTACACAACACCCGACAATCACTCTTATTTACTGCATGATACGGCACATTGTACTATGAACTAGTTGCACTTTGTATTCTAGTTTATGTGGGATTATAAAAGAAAACTGGGAAAAGATAAATCCGGTGGTCTATGGTTGGGTTTTTTGAAACGAGTAATGGTTACATTTTTTCAACATTATAGTTAAAGTTCAGCTAAATTCACTCTTAGTTATACCCAGTTTTTTCAACACGTGTTAACCATTGGTTAGAAATTAAACCATAGTCAATTTAACAAATGGTTAGCTTAACTATAAGCGATGTAAAAACCGAACCTTCGCTTATAATAAGGTTTATTTCACAATAGCAAAACCAACAATGTTAGTATGAGAAAATCGAATGCTAGAATTTTAGAGTATATTTTGAAGGCTCAATAGACGTTACAAATATATTTAGATTTCAACTCATAAAATCAGATAATAAAATAATATAAGGTTTAGTTTGTGTTGGGAATTAAGAATTGTTCAATATTAGAATTGACATTCTGTTGAATAATATAAGAAATATATAGAATAACTTAAGTATTAGTAACTAGAAAACAAAGTGCCAGTGTACAAAAATGAATATGATTTACATAATTCCGTGTGACGGTGAAACCAAATGACGGTGTTATCTATAAAGCTCATCCTAAGTCCAACGTACAAATGGTACAAGGTATTTTCAACAATAAATATTTATTATACTGTATACAAAATCTATCAAAATTCTGAGTCCTGAAACAGACAACTCAATCTAAAAGAGGTTGCTTTGGAACTTAAGATATGCTTTACACCAAAGTTTGTAGTGCCACTGCATATCCTCTGGCTCCAACAGCCAACATTTTCGTTTCTTATCCGATTCAATGTTTGACATGAACTGTGACATTCATGTTTAAAGTCTGAACGAGATCCAATAAAAACCAACCAACGACCTCCGCACCCCGCCTAGGTTTGGCAATTCGGCTTTTTCATACTAAATAAAATCCATGAAACCCAGTTCTTTTAGGTTGAATTCTCTGTGATTCCTTATAAATTAAACCAAATCAGCAATTCTACTATAATGGTGATGCAGTATAATGAAATGTGTACATAATAAGTCTTACCACATGATTTCCCAGAAAGTACCCTCGAGTGAATTCGATTTGCGGCAGCTCTGTGGGAGCTTGGACGTGCAAACCGAGAATGTCTCCTAATACTTTGTGTAACATTTCTAAGCGAGCCTCGTTCGACTTGGCACCTTCTTCGCCCAGGTAGTCGCTCGGATCTGCTTCTAAATGTACCTGAAAATACATATACACATGTTATATGACAACATCAAATCTTAGGCTATGCGTATACTTGCTATTTTTATCAATGCGATTTGCAAACTACTAAAATTGCAAATTTCTTTGCAAGATTTCATTTCGCTTTGTGCGGACCCCACTACTCATATTATAAATGCGTGCGTGTACGTACGCATTTGCGTGCATTCACGTATACGTATTTTTATTTCTTATTTTCTTTCGCATTTCCACTAGGTAACTAAATACACATGGCAATAAATTGGTCTTCATGTTTGGCTATTTTTTAATTTACCTACGATTTTTCTTACCTGTGAGAATATAGCAACACCATTATTAGTAAGATCTGTAGCCTGCAACAGCGAAGGTGTCCGCCATGTTTCCTCCGACGCTAACACTTCAATATCCAACTCATGGCCCGGATGTCCCGTGTACTTGGACGGCCTATACATAAATAATTTGTTATAGAAGTTGATTAGAGGCTACAATCAAGTCATGCCACTATGCTCTGTTCCAAACGAAGAGATAATCGGCCCTTGGATTAACTAACTCTACCGTGTATCACAAAATGCAGTTAACAGTTACACGACAAGAAAGCGATATGTAACAGTTCCGGAAGCGATACTGTCGTTTAGTTTCCGTGCGGGTCCACGGACTATTTACTCTCTGCATTTTAGAACAGACTATAACTATTAAGCATATTTAAGAAAAACATCTGTAACTTTGTCTACGTTTATCTAATTGTTGAATATTTTACAGTGATTTTTTGTTTTCATGTGGCTCAGCTAATCACTAATTGTGGTACCACCTATCTATTACTATAATGCTCATTGCATAGTTGCTATATAAAATTGCAGATGTCGAAAATTACTTTTAAAATTATGAGTAACATTACATATCAAACTATTCAGAAAATCTATATTATATTTGAAAATTTCATACTAAATGATGCATTCCCATAATTATTTAACGTATACTAAAATATTTGTTGGAACTTTCGATATGGGTATATCAACCATGCACAAAAAGCTCTTTGCATTGGTCTAGCATAAACTATCATCTATAAATAGTATCTGGCTTACAATGAAATAATGGACAAAATGACTTTTTGCAAACAAAAATGTAATAATAAAATATTATTCAAATGTATGTTAGCGTACCAACACATATTAGCTTCCTGACTTGCTCTGTAAAAACGTAAATTATTGTAAGCATTGGTTTTAATTCACAAAGGTGTATTAAGCGAATTTTGTTAGCATATTCTTCATAGGCCATAGCCCAGTAATGGGACAATATAGGTATAGGTATAATATGGGATATTGAAAACATATAACGTTGACAAAATTTTGTGTGCACTTATAAAAAATTGACAAGAACTTGATTTTATCTTGAAGCTATGAGAAAGTATTTTATAAATATACTTACTGTCTATCGTTCTCTGTAGAGAACTGTTTCTTGGCAGGAGATGCTTGATAGCAGAAGATATGGTGCTTCATCTTAACTGACTTCCATTTGTCAAACGTAAACTGTACTATTTCATTTTCACGAACCTGAAATAAAAATATTAACTATACGTTCACAAATTCACTTCTATTCTCTCTAATTCTAAATACTCAAGGTTCCTCCAAGAGGCATAGTCTTATTAGAACGCGACAACAAGATCATTATTTATTCCACATCAATATGTTTGATTACGGATTCGTAACACTAAAATTGCAGAATCTTGTGTTGTTCGCTCTGTAGCGTTCTATTTGGAAGATGATGGCATCGACCCAATACGCATTCGTGTTCGTCTCCGTGATAAAAATGTGGAATGCTCTGGTGGCTAAACATTTTATATAAAGCAGTTTACATTATTTATCATCCGACAAAGTCCAAAGACAGAGAGCATCTGCCAAGTAGGAACGGGGGTGAGTTGCGAAAAAAAACATACCTCTGCAGTCTTATAATATGGCAGTACAGCATGGAGAAGGTCGGAGCAGAGCGCGAGTAACCTGCCCCCATCCAACAAGTGAGCTAACAGTAAGGGCGCCCCGCGACCTACACAACCCGCTACGGCCACTAACGCCGCACGGCCGCGCCACGCACCCCCTTCTAACGTCTCGCGACTTATACTGTACAATGTGTACCTGAAAGAAAACGCATTTTAGATCGATTTAGGATCATATGTGGATAATTTGTTGTTATGAAAGCTTGTGACGTCTGTGATGTAACATTCAACAATTAAGAGATCCCCGCCGTTTCACGTAGAAGTACTAAACATCCTTTGATACTTACTACATACGAGAACATGTAAACATAAATGTTGAATATTTAAAGTAATATCTGGTATTAGTACGATATAGTATGGCTCTATCTGGTAGTCGATAATAAATGCTATAATTGTCTATAATTGCTCAGGACCAAAAAGGGGGTTTTAAAAGTAATAAAATAGAGAAATAGTTAACAGCACAATCATATATAAGGCTATATATGTTTATATAATGTAGAACTTTAAAACAAGTTCTACATATTTATTATATTATGTTTAGATATTTTACTTAATGATTGGCAACCGGAGCAGACTCAGCAATATTGAGACAAGGTTAACGCAGTTGACCTTTGTATGTTCCTAAAAGGGATAAGCCGTTATCGCTATATCTACACTTTAATTCTTAGACTTTATCTTTGGTACGCTAATTAATTATTCACTTAATTTAAATATGAACTTAAAATAACCTTTTTGTATATAATTTTGTATATATAGAAAGGGATAATTACTGATGACATTACCTTTGTACCCTTTGTCATCATATTATCTGCACTTTTTTAGACTTTATCTTTGGTATAGGTACTAATTGATTAATTAATATTCATCTTATCTAACATTAACCTGAAACAGGTTTTTTAACAATATTACATCGTTATTCGTAATACTTCTAAACTGAAGATTGTCTTTTAGCGCCCGCAACGTAGCTTACTCCTTTCAATTCTTGATTGCGGTCATTCCACAGTAGCACGGGTAGTGATCCAAGACACCACTTTAGCTATCGTCAAAAACTAAAACTAGTCAGACGCCTTCAGGCGACCTATTCTGGGTTATAGAAAATTAAGGGAGTATGGCGAGGACCGATTTGGAGTTAATGATCACTCTATCTGCGTTTTACATCTGTGACGCTTTCAAGATCCTCGTGGATAGCCCGTTCCCGGGAAAAAGTCACAATAACCTCGGTCATGGAGTGGTGAGGCATCTGCTCAATGCTGGGCATGAGGTTAGTATAATTCTTATAATTACTTAATAGTAGGATGCAAACGGCAAGCTACGACAGTTTGTGGACAGGCCGCTAAGAGCGGAGTGGAGCAGACTAGATTTGTGCCAATATTAACCAAAATAATTAAATTGAAACTCCTCTTGGCTTCAGTTCAGTTCAATTCAGCGTTCAAATTTCAGAACTAGTGAAATATAGTAGATTGTTACACAAGACGCTAAAGAGACTTTAGCGACGGAGTGCATGCGAGACCACAAAAATATAATCTCGTTGGTAACAGACAAAAATTAAAAAGAAATTTACTTCATCTCCTAAAGGATGAAAAGTTATTTTATGTCCTGCTCTGGTACGCAACAGTGACGGAGTTTTTGAGCAAGAGTGAAAACTCACTATCATGCTGCCAACTGCCTATCATGGATACATAGCTTCGGTTCTCCGGTATGGACTTTTACTTTGGGGAAATTCCACTGAAGTCAATAAAGTATTTATTGCACAAAAAAAATGCGTTAGAGCTATTTTTTGTGTGGGTCCACTGGTTTCATGTAGGCCTCTGTTCAAAGAATTGAATATTTTCTGTTCTTCTTTACTCTCTATTCTTAATCTCTCTAAACTTAATCTCTATTCTTCTTTACTCTGACAGGCTTATATATAATGCAGATTGGACTTTTTGTTAGGGAGCATTCTCAATTGTTCGAGAAAATAGATGAGAACGAGAATCTAAGATTGTCGAGGAGAGATCCTTCAAAACTTAAGAAGCCCATTTGCAGAACTGCGCTTTCGGCAAAAAGCTGTATTAATATGACAGTAAAAGTGTTTAATAAAATTCCTATGGAGATAAGAGAGCTCCCATATAAATATTTTAAAACGAAATTGCATAAGTGGCTATCGGAAAATTGTTTTTATAACTTGAATGAATTTTTCGATGTAAAATCATGAGTGTTTTTATAGGGTATCTATTGTAATTAAAATGTGTAATAATGCTGTTGACATTGGTTTTGAATCAATTTTGATTATAGACGACATAGATATTTTTTATTTTATTTTTAATTATTAATTATCACTTTGACATTTGACTTCGACATTCGACTTAATTTTTAACTCCAATTCTTAAATTTAAATACAATTCCTCTTATAATTCAATAATGATAATAAATCTAATCTCAATTTTTATATTTTGACATAATATTATTGTATTTCTTATATTTTGTACGCCAGAGAAACTGGCAAAACATGCTGTACATATATTGAAGTTTTAACAAGCTCTATCTACCATGTTTTACGCAAATAAATCATTTCATTTCATTTCATTTCATTTCATTTATTACAATCGCTTAGCAAAAACGGAGAAAAAAGGTCAAAGGGTGAGTCGTGGTGCTGCCGCTAAACCTCGCTCTGCTACAGTGTACAAGCAGCCTTTGTATAACTGAAGCCTTCCGACCGCTGATGATAATTTTTTTTTAAGAATTTATGTTACGGAATACCATAAGCATTGCATGTCCTAACATAGTCCCACAGCGTAACTCGGGCTGCAATCGGGGGTTAGGTCGTTATATTGGATACACACAGAATCAATCACTAAAATTTCTGTGTATTTTTAGGTTACGTATATAACTTCAAGTCCGGATATGAAACATGAAAACTTGACAAACATTAACGTGACAAGTCATTGGGATTTATTAGACGGTGGGTGCCTCTACGGTGTTGAGTGATGAACACTTTAAAAAGAAGACGAAAGCTAAAGTTCCCACTCATCAAGCTTCCAAGTGCGAGTAACCCAAGAAAACTCTTCTTGCCTTCTTGCCGTGTACCAAAACTGTGGAACAAATTGCCAGACTTATTAGTGTTACTTCAGTGAGCAGTTTTAACACTGGACATTTAGAAACTAATAAACTTTTTAATACACAAGTGCTTTGATATGCACGCATCAGCATATGCTGCTAGTCCATTATTAAATTATCATAATAATAGATCTGTCAGATCTGTGCCCGGTAGATGGCAATAGGCTCGCCCCCATGGGACCAATAACATACTGGCGAATTGTGGGTGTATCTGCTATGGGACTGAGTCCTACACCTCTGCCTAACCCTTCGGGAAAAAAGGCGTGAATGTATGCTTTTTGTTTTTTTTATAGATCTGTCAGGAATTTAATTTCCCTACTAAATGATAATGTCATAAACTTATAATTCTGAATAATTAAATTATTATATTTATTAATTATTATGATAATTGAAAAATAATTATTTTACAGAGAGGATCTTCAGCATAGAACATTTCCTGAAAGGTGAAATGGATATGAGTGACCAGTGGTTCATTTATGATTTCTTTCAATTGCTGGCGACAAAAACAATGACCCATACCAACGTACAGAAAATGCTGTCAGACCATAGCCAAACTTTCGACGTTGTTATTGCAGAATGGACCTTAAACGAACTTTATAGCGGGTAAAAATAACAGATAATTTTGTCTACATCTGTGAATAGATGTCGTCATAGAAGAAAGACGCATTCTTCTATGGATGTTGTCATATGATCAGATCTACTGATCTGCTTCACAGTTAGACCTATGCACGACACCATACAGATGGCTAACAATTGAGATAATTGAGAGCATTAAAATGTCAGAAGAAGGATACCGGACACACCCTCAGAATACCCAGATCCAGATAGGTACCCATAGAAGACCAAGATTCAGGAGAGGATGCTGGCGACTATAATAGTCCTATAGCACAACATGCCGTAAAGTTAATATCGTTGACGTTCTTTGAAGCACCGTTTATTGCTAACCTCCTGGCGATGGTTTGTAGTTTGGAAAAAAAACGGGTTTTTTTTTTTTTTTACGATAGTAAGTAACAAGACGAGCAAATCAGGTGCGTGATGGTAAGCATCATGATTGCCCATATCAGACACAGTGCCACCCAGTGTTTTAAAATTCATAATACTGCGCGGCACTGCACTGCGCCTGTCACCCTGAGATATTAGTTGTTGAATCTTATCATGCCCAGTAATTTCGCTGGTAACATTGCCCTTCATACCGGAACACAGTAATGTTAGCACATTACTGTTTGGCGGATGAATAACTAACAAAGGTGTGGTACTTCCCCAGGCGGCCCCCTGCAAAAGAGGCCTACCACTACAAAAACACAACATGATGTTTATACAACATGATGATCATAATGATGTCGTTTTTTCAGTTTTGCAGCCATTTATAATGCGCCAATGATCTGGCTCGCCACGGTGGAGCCAAGGGGAATGATGCTGACCTTGGTAGATGAATATCTCAACACAGCTTATAATGTATTCTTTATAGACACTGTTCCACCTCTCAACTTCAGAGATCGAGTATACGAACTGTGGTTGACAATCAGGTCTGAAATATATAGAGCAACGTAAGTACCTACTCACCTGCCAATGGTGGCGAGTATTTGCAAACCCCTCCCAAATGGTAGAGGCATACGTCCAAAATTGGTCTTCATTTGGTTGAGATGATAATGATGAAGTACCTACAGTTAGAGTTCCGACGATGGAGCATCCACGCTGTGTCTCCGACACATTCAGTTCTAATCATTCGCTCAGGTCTTGTTTTCGCTTCATCTGTCACGTCTGGTATAGACACCGCACCATATTGAGTTTTCCAGTCTTGCCTGACGCAAGCCCTAGACTCATACTTATACTGAATATAAGTTTAGAATTCCTTCGGGTGATGCCTACGGCCTAGCTCATCCCATTTGTAGCTTTGATCTGCAAATTTATTGAAACAACACACCTAATTATGTTTCAAAATTCTTCTTATTCCAGCGTTATACGCGTATCACAGTATTGGAAATACAATGAAATAATTGTTCCCCAAATTGAAGCTAGAGGAAGGGTACCCCCCTCTTTCGAAGAATTGAAATACAATGCCTCTTTAATTCTCGGAAACTCACACGTATCTATAGGAACAGCTACCAGCCTGCCACAAAATTATAAAACTATAGGAGGCTACCATATACCTGATGTAGTTCAGCCCTTGCCAGATGACATACAGAAAATTATGGACTACTCCACACATGGCGTGATCTACTTTAGTTTAGGTTCCATGGTTAAAAGTAAAAACCTGCCTATAGAAATAAAAAACAACATCCTAGAAGTGTTCAAAAGTTTGAACCAAACCGTGTTGTGGAAAATCGAAGAGGAGCTGCCCAATATGCCAAAAAATGTGCATATTTTGAAATGGGCTCCACAACGCAGCATATTGGGTAAAGCATTTACAGTATTTTTAATGTTAGTATTTTTAACTTACATCTCGCCTGTGACCTTTCACTCTTCAATTGGCTTAAGACGAGCATTTCGAGTACCTTGCTGCGGTAGGCATATTATGAAAGCCTAGGTATCGGCTGTCATTATATACGATATAATATTAGGTGAATTCACAGCTCATCGAGCGACTTGTCCACGACTCGACCACGTTTGTCGCACACTGTCTATATTATAAATCATAATAAAATCGTATTTTCTAATTCAGCTCACTCCAACTGCGTCCTCTTTATCACTCACTGTGGTCTACTCTCAACCACTGAGACGATACACTACGGTGTTCCCATCATCGGGATCCCATTCTTCGCCGACCAGTTCATGAATATCAATAGAGCTGTGAGTAAAGGATACGCGAAAAGAGTGGACATGACACATAATGTGGCCAAGCAATTGAAGGCAGCTATCAATGATATCTTAACAGATCCTAAGTAAGTGGAAACAAAGTCTAATAGTTCGACCATATTCTCACATGTACAAATTATGTTTTTATGTTTATAAAAACTCTTTTAGAATTTCAATAAGTGTGAATGGCTTGCAGCATTGGGTCAGGTGTCGTGTCGATTCACCTCAAAACTAGAATAGTTATGACGTAGGTACGTACAATACTATCGTCACTATCAATTTATGAATTTATGTTTGCCCACTGCTGCAGTCGAAACATAGCCAGAATTTCCAAGTGGAGAGCGATAAGTGCGAGAAAACAGATTCTGTTTGAGCTCAAATGAGAATAAATGGGAATGTAATCTTGTATGCCCGTGAAATGCTTGACTAGCAGGATTAAGGATAAGGCATAACATGTGGCACGCCACTCGACTAGGCCCTCAGTTGTTTACAGAATCACACACCATTTCAATTTCTTCATTTTAATCCTATGTTACCTTACAGATACACAGAAAAAGCGAAGAAGTTATCGTTCATCTACCACGACCGTCCAGTGAAGCCGGGCGTGGAGCTCGTACACTGGGTAGAACACGTCATCAAGACCAGAGGCGCTCCTCATCTCCGCTCCCCAGCACTTGACGTGTTATGGTACCAGAAAGCTTATCTGGACCTTGCACTTGTCATAGTTGCAGCACTTTATTTATTAAGAAAACTTTTCAAACTGTTTTTACATGTTCTGTGGTGTTTCCAAAGAGATATCATGACTTATTATGGAGTTAAACAGAAACTTAATTGATTTTAGTTTAGTAGTGCGTAATAATTGCCTTTAATAGGTATTTGCTGGCTTATGCTCAAGCGGCTTCACTCGGGCTAAGTTTAATTTTCCCCGTTTCACCCTTTTATGAGTAGAGATTAAATTAGTATGCTTAATCCTTATTTCGACGCCTACGTCACATTAACATTTATAAAGTATATAATATATTGTCTTTTACCCCATTCCGTTCAGCATTTTGTCGGTCAGTCACGGTTTTGTTTATATTTATACATACTTTTCGTAAATATTTATCAAATAAAATAAGAACCATTTAGCTTTAGGCCTCTGAACAACATTAGAAATAATACCCAGCTATATAATAGCAGCAATAATACAAATAATGTAGCCAAGTCACTCATACAACATACAAATTAATGTTGAAGAATGAGTTTACAAAGTCTCATTAAATGTTAAATCACAGACGTCAAAGAAGTTTCTAATCACATTTGCAATATTATATGTATAGGTATAATTGGCAGTTCAATTAATTATGCTGGTTTAAAGCATTGTCCAATGTAGTGTGCTGTATAATTTGAGTGATATTTTAGTGTATTTGAAACTACATGTTTAGTAAGTGTAAGTTTAAGCGCCATTCATTTTAGATCGAAAGCAGGGTTTCTACAAGCTGTTATTTAAAGCTGTCAGTAATATCTCTATAAAATCTAAGACAGCAAAGCCTGTCTAAGTCTCAGTATTTTTGCAACATTAGGAGACAGTATTAATATTTCTGATGCAGTTTACACCACTTACCATCAGACGGGCCGACTGCCTGTCTGCTGACTTCAAAATAAAAAAAAAATGTTTTTAACTATATTGCCAATTCGAAAATAAGAAGAGCTACGAGGCGCGAGTAGTTCATTATTGGTGAGAGTGTATATGGTTAAAGCTATTTAAAAGAAAAGAAAAATGCTGAACTTACCTATCACAATCCAATACTTTCCTAAGTGAAGCCTCCAAGTTATCTCTAGCAGCTACACTGTCAGAGTATATCAGTACATTTGGTGATTTAGTGTTAACTAATGGACGGGAGCTTTTCACAGATTTTGGTATGCTTTGCTGAGAGGTGGAAGCCTTTTGAGGCTCCTCCTTCACTGTAGGGTATGAGTCTATTTGAGAATGCGGCCTTTTAGGTCCTGTTGTGCTGACTACCCTCTTATGCGTAGTCACCGATTTAATCTGACTGGATATGTTTAGCAATGAAGTAGACAGCTGACTAGTGCCTTTCTTCAAGTCTAATTTCAAACTAGATTTCTTTGGCGTAATATTATGCTGTATTTCTACAGTGACATTCTCTAAAACAACTTCCTTGTCACCAGATCCTTGGGATGTCACCTGTGATTTATCTGGACTTTTAGGCAGAGATATTTCTAAGACTTCTGTTTGTATTGTTTCTAATTGTTTATCATACTGTTTATCAGGTTCATCTTCATTTAAGGACTTGGTTGTGTTCACGCTCACGTCAGCCAAAGCAACATTTCTTCTGACTGGCGTGGGTTCTATTAAGAAGTCACTGCTACCATTGAGTAGAGCTGTAGTGTTTCTGACATCAGATTTAATGTCTACTACTTTAGATAGCTTTCTCAGTAGCGCTGCATGGACAGGCCATTGGAAATCACTAGCAGGATTCTTGAGGCTGTGCTGAATGTCACTTCTGAAGCTTCTCATCGAGGGGTCTGTTGCTTTGTTAGGTTCCCCGGATATTTGGACGGCTAGAAAAATAAATGACATTAACAGTTCTCACTAATTCCACTGTTAACTTAGTAAATTTCGCATTTCAGGCATACTGCTACATCACCATCTTTCATTTATGGCAAACAGCTTTTAAGACAAATCTCTTGTTTAAATATAACACCTTCATGGTCATCTTGCGTTTAATCAAAAGTGATATATTTTCATGTAAAAATATGGATGGGTCTGTATGTTTTTACCTCTTTACCCCAAAACTACTGTACCAATACAAAACGTTTTTAGATACTTAGCTTAATTTCAAACAAAACTGAATAGGTTGTCAATCTAAATACATACTTTGTATCCTGACAACTGGCAAATTGTGATCAATAACAAATTCCCCTCCAACAAAGTTGAAGCCAATGACACTGAGATGTTCAATGTTAGTCCTTAAAACAATTGCTAAATGAGTGCCGGCCTTCCACGCCACAGGCTGGCCCATTGACTCCAACTGAAAAATATATTAACATTTATGATAATTATTAACAATAACCCTATCATCGATTACTATGCTGGGATTTCATTGGGAAGGGCAATCATTTTTCATAATTTTCCTGCCATTGTCCCACACTAAGTGGGGTTGGCTCACCATGTTTTCTCTCTCTCTTCCATTCCAGTCTATCATCCGCCATCTCTGCACTCACTCCTTTTTCATTCAAAGGTGCATATAGTTATAATATGGGACAACTTTCCATACTGTCTTCTGTTCCCAAACTAGGCTAGAAATTGCTTAAAATGTACTACACTGAAGAGTCGTTTTAAGTCCACAAAGCAAAGCACTTACTGCAAAAAAAAGTACCTGTGCCCTTAGTTTTCACCTGTGTAGTCTTCATTCCCATGGGAATATCGGGATAACAAGTACTCTAGTGTTATTCCAGGGTCTGAACCATCTAAATTCCAAATTTCTGCCCAATTTGTTCAGTAGTTATGTGATAGACTAACAAACATTGATCCATCCTCACAAAGATTTGCATTCATAATGTTAGGAGGATTAGACTTGAAAGAGGTCAAAATAGAGCTTTCAGCTTTAGTATTTAAACACACTTACAATAGTTATATTCTGGTTACAGTCGTGAGGTTCCATTTCACATTCGAAAAGTACATCAACATCCAAATCACAGAGAAGAGACTGTTCTCCCGAGCCTAGAGGCAAGCCTCCAGTACAAGAAACCCAGTCACTGATCTCAATACACTGGGTAGGCTTCATACTGCATATTCTTGTAGCGTTTGTATAGTCCAGCAGGTCACATAGATAGGCATTCTTTGGATTAGTACATAACTTCGAACTAAGTGTTGGTGTTTCTGCAATCAAAGATGTTTCCTGAGACATAGTAAAATAATCATTGAGTAGTAGATATTCGCCTAAAGGCATTGTTTTCTACGATTTAGGGAGGCGAGACCCAAAATTAGTCTCATATAAGTAACTACAGGTAATAATACAATTTTATGTTAGTCTGCAAGGCCTTTATTGATATGAGCAAACTTTTTTTGATGATAGTGAGTGACAAGACCAGCAAATCAGGTGCCTATATATCAGACACAGTGCCACCCAGTGTTTTTTATTCAAAATTCAGCACGGCACTGCACTGTGCCTGCACCCTGAGATATTGGTTGTTGAAATTTGTCATGCCCATTAATTTCACTGGTAACATTGCCCCTCAGATCGGAACACAGTAATGTTTGCACATTACTGCTTGGCGGATGATTAACTGGCAAAAGTGTGGTACTTCCCCAGGTGGCCCCCTGCAAGAGGCCTACCACTACATCTACACTGCAAACCACTACAAACATTATAAGTACAATTGAGAAAATAATTCCGTAAATTCCTATTGGATTCTGCACCACACACACAAATTGTATTAATTTTTATATTAGAAATAAACTTTTCTTTTGAATCTCTCCAGCCATTGGTGAAAAACGTATCAAAATTAGTTGCGTGCTTTAGAAATTATAAGTTAAAAAGACAGAAGTCGCAAGCGACTGTTATATTCTATTGGAAGGATAAGGAAGGAAGAACCTGCAGCGTTCTCAGGCACTTTGCAAAAGGCAACGCTTGTGTTACCACTCAGGAATTCGAGTAGACGAGCTCTGAACGAACGAATGCGCCAAGTTTTTATAAAAGTCATCGCGATGTAAATCGGCGTGAACAGCATTATCACCAAGTTGCTAGCGCTCTGTTTTATATTTTCAGTACATCATTTCTTCTAGTAATTCTGATATTCGGGCCAATTAATGTTGTCTTCCCAAAAAGCACTGCTTGCTATCTTTGTCCGAAACGATATTCGTAATGAAATTGGGTTATCGATTCTAAAGTCCATTTACTACCGTAGAGTAATTTATGTGTTTACAAATCTTAAACAAAATATCTAACAGGCTCCTAAACCAATTGCTTAATTTTATTTATGTTTATTCAGTCACAACCACTAAATTTTCATAATTATTTATTTATTAATTCCGAGAACTTTTTTCACGTATTTCACTTTTCACGCAACTATTAAAAACGTTCCGTTTTCCACGTTTTACGATTGTTTTCTATCGATTTCTTATGATGAAGCTTGGATTCGCTCACGCTTATTCTGAGAGCACAGCTGAAATTAATATGAAGTATTATACAACTACAAACATAGATACTCCACTTTCAGATTTTTATAGTTTTACTAATATAGTTAAAATGAGATAATAATTTTACTTAATAAGTGACCACCAGCAAGAGTGACCACCAGCAAGAGTGACCACAGTTATGATGCGTATAACAAAACGTTTTTTCAGTTTTATCAAGTTCAAGGTTATCGTTGTCAATGTCAAAATATCAAAAATCAAAACTAAAACTATGCTTTGTCAATTCCATAATATTTAGGAATATGAACTTCAATTTATTTCAATTATTATTTTGTGGTAAAGTTTTAGCATGATATTTTTGATAGCTCATGCTCATGAAGTTTTATAATTATTTCCGTATTTTTGTACTAAGGTTATTCTCGTAAACATTCTAAAAAAATCATAATTTGTTATTTTTCAACAGAACGTTTCCTAATGCCATCTAGTGAGGAAAGCATGAAATAGAGTATGTGCAATGCGCGCTGTTGAAATTTAAATCGTTTTATCGGAGATCTTGTAAGAACTTGTATCTTGTAAGATCTTGTAGGAATTAAATTAGATACATATTGTAATTGGAAATCGCACATCGATAATGCATGTAAAAAAGTAAATAAATTTGTTTTTGCGCTAAGGAAGATAAGGAAACTTACAAACATAGAAACAGCTATAACTGTGTATCATAGTCACGTGTGCTCCATTTTGAGATACGGCATTATAATGTGGGGAAATTCAACAGACTTACAAAGAGTTTTTGTTTTTTGTAGCACAAAAAAAATGCATTAGAACTGTATTTAGTAGCGATGGAAATTATTGCGATTTTACAATAATTTCACAAGCATGCGATTCAATTAGTCACAGCATGCTAGTTGCTATTGCTACGCTATTTGCTATGACACCCGTTCATTCAATATACGATCCTAACATAAAGCAAATAAAGGTGATAATTACTTAACCGCGCCTACCAAATTACTAATAATTTCACTCGCGATTCTCGAACGCAACGAGTTCAATCAGGGTCATGTGAAACAGATATACTATTCCCGTCTCCGCGTCTCCCATAGTTACGAGTTACGACGGCCGACGGCCGCGGGAAAGCGCATGACGCACGCCATAGATAATACATATAAACTGGCGCACGCTGCCGCGCTGCCGCTGCATGATATCGCAATCACAGAATATCGCAACTAAATATAATTTGCTATATGCTATTTAAGCTATAGCGTGCTATCAATGATTGCGATTGCTATTTAATCCATCGCTAGTATTTAGCCTAAAGTGGACAGACTCCTGTCGACCGTTGTTCAGAAAACATGCTCTACTCTCTCTACCATCTCTGTACATATTTGAAATGTTAAAATTCGTACGAAATAATCTGAATTTATTTGAAAAAGACCACTTAGCGACAGCAAAAGGAAAAGTAACTCAGAAACCATTAATAGAGCCTAGGTACAGATTGGAAATGTGCAACAGAAATTGCTACAAAATGGCAACTAAAATATATAATAAATTACCAATGGAATATAGTAAATTAAAATGAAAATGAATTTTATAACAAAATATTTAAATGGCTATGTGACAGATGTTTTTACTCAATAGACGACTATTTTAATTTTAAATTTTAGATTTATTTGTTTCAATTTTGTTTTTATTAATTTATAAATTTTAATTTTGAATGTTAAACTAATTATTTTTATTGAAATGCTAGATTGACAATTACTATGTATGCCTAGAAATTTAAATATTTGCACGACAGATAATATTATGTCAAATCTGTTCTGTGGTCAAAAACGGAATGAACAGTGCACTGAGCATTTATTAGGAACAGTGATTATAATTTCTCTAGGAACATATTTCTCTGCATACTGCGGCCTTTAGAAATTTGACACAATCAAATATTACCAAATCCTATGTACCTGGGTAGGTAGGTTTTAAAGCTATCTAGGTAAGAACTGCCCCGGTAGCACAGTGACCAGGGAAAACGAAGTCCCCGGGGACAGCAGATATGCAATGTTCGGTCGCGAAAGAGAAAAAAGACGGAGAAAATAGGTTATCCCTACCTACCTAAGAATTGTTATCAGTAGAAACTTAGGTAAATATATAGTTATATTATTATAATATTATGTATTATGTACCCATGTATTATGTATCCTATACAGTTACATATATGTATATAGGTACGTATTATATAAACGGTGTTTATCTTCACGGTTAATTAATTTGAGATCATTTGTCTTAAAATGCATTGCGATAATCTTTATACTTACTACACGTCATCGGCTGTCGGTTGATATGCTGAAACCAAAACAACTTGGTACATAGCTACTTACTGCTTATGATAGGTATAAGGTACTTACTTTGTACTTACTTATGTCTTAGGTACATGGTAGATTCTCTTATTCTTTCTTTCAGCATTCCTATTGATTTAAAGAAAAGGGAAGATTAGTATAGGGTACATTCTCTCAGCGCTTACTCAACAACTGTTAACAACAACAAATAACTTTACATACCTATGTGGACCTAATGGGACCTTTCCATTTTCGAGAAGCCAGTATCCTTCATCTCCCCTTTTCTTTAAATCTTTAATCAATGTGCATACCTAGGTACCTATTCTTTCTATCATCCATCTTCTGTCATACTTATGGGGTTTTATTAGGTTTTTATTTATTTTATTAACATTAAATCTAATACCTACTCGTAATATACATTTTTTTTTTCTACATCTATCTCTTACTTGTTTAATATGTTACAATTTTATTCACTCCGGGCACTCACATGCGTACGAATACGCAAACCCACAAGTGTGGGACGACATTCGCAAATAACTATGCAAAGTTTTCGCTGCATTCGTGGTTTTCCAAGTTGTGTCGGTTTTTTGACGCACATCAAAGGGCGCGAACCTCGAACCTTCGCGTAGTCTCCTACACATTCGTGCAACCAGTTGTGCTCACAGAGTACTTTATATATCTTAGCGATAAGACCGCCCATTGTTACACTAGTTATTAGTTTTTAGATCTTCTTGTTTGTGGTGTACCAATAAAGTGTTTATCTATCTATGAAATGCAAACGGGTTTCCATAAAAGTTTGCGAACCCATTCGCATATCCGCTGAGTTTGCGAATAGTATATCTGACGGCCCTCACATGCGTGCAAACATTCGTACAATGTACGAATATTTTTACGCATGTGAGTGACCGGGGTTACAACTACCTACCTATACATATTCAGTTTATCTGCGTGCACGGCAGTGTCCCCCGGAAAGTCGAGCAAAAAAGCGGCACGGCCTTACCATCTTTTCTCGAAGCAGTTCCGTAGAGTTCACGCCATTTTCAATTATAACTATAACTTTTTAGGGGATAAAATTTTCATTAAACAAGCAGGCATTGTAAGGCACTTCTAGCAGTCATAGAAGCTTCAAATTTAAAATACAATTAGTGTTTAGTGTATAAATCAAGGAAAAATTAAAATATTTTGTAATTTTGGTCCAGTTTTCTAGATACACCAACTGCATAAAAGTAAACTGTAATCCCATATAAAGTATAGCATTACAAAGTTACATTTGCAGTTAAATGAATCAGTGTATTCGTAATAGGTACCTAGATATAATTATGTTCAAAGGTAACTTGTAAAATGGTCAGCGGAATGAAAAAGCATGTCTTATGAAGTTGTACCAAAATCCCGCAAAGTATTACGAGTAAGTAGATTAAATTGCCCGAAATTGCCATAAAAGAAAGAATAACAATAGTCATAACTGCAGCCGGCGGAGGTGGCTTGCCCGCGCCGCGGCTTCCGCGCTTCCTGTCCGTCACAGAAAGGCGGCTACTGTCTTCCAGGCGACCTTTGGGTCTTACTGCGATCATATCGCAGGTATACACACGAACCCATTTATCTTACGCACATTGTATCAGTCAGTATGAGTATAAAAATTTAAATAATAAACATAACATAACATACATTCACGCCTTTTTCCCGAAGGGGTAGGCAGAGGTGTACCCAGGACTCGGTCCCATAGTAGATACACCCACATTTCGCCAGTATGTTATTGGTCCCATGTAATAGGGGGCGAGCCTATTGCCATCTACCGGGCACAGTTCCAGACTCCAGGCAGTTATTGAGATAATAAACATAAACATACATTCACGCCTTTTTCCCGAAGGGGTAGGCAGAGGTGTACCCAGGACTCAGTCCCATAGTAGATACACCCACATTTCGCCAGTATGTTATTGGTCCCATGTAATAGGGGGCGAGCCTATTGCCATATACCGGGCACAGTTCCAGACTCCAGGCAGTTATTGAGATAATTCCTAATGAAAAAATCCAATATTTAGCACTATGCCTGACCTGGGGATCGAACCCGGGACCTCTTGATTGGCAGTCGAGCATGCGCCCACTACGCCACCGAGGCAGTCCAAAAAAATTAAATAATCTCTATATAAATGTAATTCTATAGAGAAATAATGGGTTAAGTAATGTATTAATTTAAAAAACTTGGAGTGCGGCAGTGAGTGCCGTAAATTAGAACGAGACAGCAGATATGCAATCTTCGGGTGCGAAAGAGAAAAACAAACGTGGAAAATAAGTTATCACCGTGCCATGCTAGGCGGGCTGGATGAACTGTGAGAATGAGAATATGCGTGGAGGAAAAGGAGTAGCTACGAGTGCAGAGATGACGGATGGTAGACTAGAATGGCGAATGAACATGCTGTGCCGACCCCACATAGTGTGGGTCAAGGGCAGGAAGATGATGATGATGAGCGAGTTGAACGACCCACTCCATTATCAAGAATCAAGCAAATCAGTTAGCACTTAGCATTTCCTTTCAAGAGAACCAGCTGATAGATAAAAGTGGAAGTCCGATTTTAATTATAAAACTCCGGTTTTACAAACGATGCTGACATCATTCGGAACCCCGGAGTTAAACCAAAACCGGAGTTAAGGCCTAGTCCCTAGTATATAGTACTGTAACGAGTTTCACGGATAATAATAAATCCTTATCCTTAGTATAATGTGTACATTAATATGAAATTTTAAAAATAGAAAAGACAAAATAAAGTTAGCCCCCTTATCTTTAAAAATAGACACGATCCCTACGCCTACTCGTCTACTTAGAGAAAAAAATATCCCAAAAAAACATATCGATGTCTTCCCGCGAGTTACAACTCTATGCCATTCGGAAATTAAAAGGGTGTTAACTGTTTACTACATTCGACCCTGTATACTGTATCCAACGATAAACTATTCCGATGGTCGATGGCCGATGGTATAAAATGGTATTTTACTTTATCGTAGTCTTGCAGTGAGCGCCGCGAGGAGTGCATGTGTATTATATGTGCCAGGAGATAGGGTTGAACTATTCGTGATAACTTTACCGGCACAATAATGGAGTTGAACTTTATAACTACACTTATTAAACACGACGTAAACCATAACGTGAAACAGTGCTTCAAATCTAAAAAAACATTTGGTAAGTTACCGCTTAAAAAATCTCATTGATAGATTCTTAGATATTTTTATTTTTCCATACCCGAAGCGACAAAGACGCACCGGCTTTACCTGCCGACGTGACATGGGGGTATCATGTGATTTTTTTCTATTTTAACTTCAAATATGAATGGAATGTGGATTAAAGTGGACGATGTCGCCCGTTACGTCTATAATTCAGAAAGTTCATTTACGTTTTATCAAATAATTAATTCCACTTAGATTCAAGTTGCGTTTATATTATTCATATCCAATGTGGAGCGTGCCTATGCAAGGGTTTACTTTGATTTGGATGCGGATGGAGTCGATATCCGAAACCAGGGCAAAACTACTTAGTAAGTGTAAGTGATAAGTTTGTAAAAAAGATCGGGGTTGTTGATTTTATGTAAGTTCGTGGGTGAGTGGTTCTGAGATATACTTAGATACTGATAAATTCTTTCTAAAAATGAATTCTGTTACAAGAATACAAAAATTAACGAAAGCATGCTTTTTTTGGAACATTAGCCAATATAGCTTAAAATATAGAAATTAGGTAAGTTATTAAAATTCAATATATATTAATGAATACTACACATTAAGTACTGTAACTAATTAAACTGTAATGATGCGTCAAGGTCTACTTTCCAAGTTATAAGTCCATCGAAATATCGAAGCAGGTTATGTAAATCTACTAAAATCGGTGTGCAACGACCGTAATGCACGCGATTATTTAAGGATCTACAAATTAAAATACTTCATTGCGGTTCATCGAACCTAATATTTTGTTTACTGTTTAATCATATTGGCAGTGCGTTATCAAAATTGCGTAAATTAAATGTTCTAATTTGTTAATATGTTAGAATACGTGACTGCAGTCAGCCGACCAATGGCTGCACAGTTGGGGGTAAACATCAGTAGATATCTTGGACTCGTTCACCTAATTTGTTATGCACAAGTCAAACTAGATTGGGCTACGGTTGACCACGGAGGTCGGACAGTTCATTAACTTTGAGACAGTGAAAATGTGTTTTGTTACAGTAAGCAGGAAGGAGGAAGTGATGGCGATCAAAAGCAAGTTTCCCACCAAAATACCCGTAAGTTAACATTGGCAATTAATTTACGTGCAGCGCCTACTGCTGAAAAATAATTGGGCATTGGCTATCTATCTATGTAATTCAGAAAATCGACTGTACGATACGCTCACTCAGCGTTTTTTCGTTTTTGTAACACTTCTGATATTAGCCCACGCCCAATCTTTTCTGCAATTATTCATTGGTGATCAAAATTAATGAGTGAAAATATTTCAGTTGATAGTAGAGAGATATCACAAAGAAAGGAGCCTTCCAATGTTGGACAAGTCAAAGTTCTTAGTACCAGAAGACATCACTATGTCACAGTTCCTGGTTATAATCAGGAACAGAATCAAGATTAAACCTAATCAAGTGAGTTAATTAACATTTTACCTAACTTTTTTGTATTCTAGTTTCAGTCTTATAATCTAGTTTTTATGATTTGTACCGTAAAGATAAAGTAAATCAGAAAAAACAAGATCTCGCACTCCGGGCTGACTCTTGCTAACATCACTATTGAATCTTCAATAGTGACGTCACTATCGTATCTCTTATTGCCTTACCGAAGTAGACCTACCAATTAATTAGCATTACTCTAATTAATTACTTACCTACTATTTACGTAGATCTATACTATGTACCTAAAACATGATCGTGATATTATAATTTGTTTACCTATCTGTAACCAATTAAGTGATTAAGTTTTACTCATTAAGTAAATAGAGCTACGATCTTAATAATGTCGTTTAAATTATGAGTAATACCTAGACAAAAACAATATGGCCGCCGCGCCGCGCCGTAACGTCTGCTTTTCTCAGCTCGAAGGACCAAACATAAATAAAAAACTATATATATTAAATTTACTTCAATAGACGTAGAAGTTTTATTTATAGTAAGTAGGTTAATTAAGTAGCTTGTTTTTAGATGAGAAGAAAAAATAGTCTAGTCTAAGAGTCCAGTTATCTAAGTAGAAAAAAAAATGTTTAGGTACAATATTATAATATTAATTATTTAGATAGGTAGGTACCTACTTTAGAACTAAGTTCTCGTATCAAAACTCATGGATTCCATGCCTAGCATAGCACACGGATTAGATTAGATTAGATTAGAATACTCTTTATTTCGACCATTTTACATAATATTACACAGTACAATACAATAACTAACTAACTATAACGGATATATTATGTTTCTTCCTCTTTTTTTTCTTTCCCGAACATCTAAGTACTTAGTGTGAAGTGTGGAAGAGACGGCAGCGTTGGTAGCACGTTCTCCAATGGACACTAAGTCCCCGCCTAACATGCCACGGGGATACGAGTAACTTATTATTCCCGTTGCTTAACATTGCTTATCTGCTGTCTGGTTCTTTTCCTTGAATCTGACACCTGACCCGCGCACGCGTTTGTGTGAATCAGTCTTGATTATGCCAATGCTTAGAAAAATGTCCGATTTTCATGAACAGTCTTGTTTCAGGCGCTATACTTAATAATAAACAACAGATCAATGCTAAGCATGAGCATGACGATGTCGCAGGCTTACGAGACATACGGAGACGAGGATGGCTTTCTTTATATCACTTATGCGTCACAGGAGGTGTTTGGATATAAAGACGGTTAGTATACCTACTTAGCTTTCCTATAAAGGTCTAAGTATAGTTGTATACTGATAAGTATACAATGTGTTAAAAAAGGTAGACTGCCTCGGTGGCGTAGAGGGTGCATGCTCGACTGCCAATCAAGAGGTCCCGGGTTCGATCCCCAGGTCAGGCAGTGTTGAATATTGGATTTTTCCATTAGGAATGATCTCAATAATTGCCTGAAGTCTGCAACTGTGCCAGGTAGATGGCAATAGGCTCGCCAATAGGCTCGCCGCTTACATGGGACCAAAAACATACTGGCGAAATGTGGGTGTATCTACTATGGGACTGAGTCCTGGGTACACCTCTGCCTACCCCTTCGGGAAAAAGGCGTGAATGTATGTTATGTAAAAAAGGTGTAGTAATACTAAAGGGGGAACATCATTCCCGTCGAACTGAAAAACTTTCATAAGAATTGCGAAATTCGCAAAAAAAACGACTTCCCATACAAAATAAATCAGCTGATCGGCAAATTTTTATGGTTAGACGAATATTTTATTCCGTCGTCTCCATTCGACAAAAAGCCTCATTGGCCATCAGTTCTACGTCCTATGTGGTATGTGCTCTGTCCATTGCCACTTCCAACTTGCTAATCCTATGCTATGTTGATAACAATCGATCGTAACAATCCAATATCACTTTCCCCGACCTCGGGATTATAATCTTAACAGTTATTTTATATTTCAGATATGACGGGTAAAAGTGCTCAAGAAGTTCAAGCCATAAGACACAGATTCCCAAACAAAGTGCCGGTAAGATTCACAATTTACACGTTTTGTTATTTCGAAAATTGACTTTATCTCAATGCCATAAATTTGTACCTAATTTTCAATTACCTCGTGCAGTTGTTCGTGGAGAGATATTCGAGAGAGCGCGAGGTCCCAGCGTTAGGAAGAAATAAGTTTCTGGTACCACAAGAGCTTACCATGTCCCAGTTCTTATATATCATCCGGACAAAGATGAAACTTCGAGACTCTCAGGTGAGGACATTACCAAATTATCCTTCGATTTCTATATGATTCTACGGTTAGAAAAGTACCAAAGGCCCAATACGTTGTCCTGACCTGACTTACTGAAAAACAGCACAGCCTAAACCACTAGAACTTAATAGGTCCTTTCACTATGTAGAACGTAGCATATCTTAACAAACAACACGCCTTTTTCCCGGAGGGGCAAACGTGTACCCAGAACGCAGTCCCAAAGTAGGTACACCCACATTTCGCCTGTATGTTATTGGTCCCATGTAATAGGGGGTACCTAAGCCTATTGCCAAATAACGGGCACATTGCCAGACTCCATAGGCTGTTATTGAGAAATTTACAAATGGAGTACAAAGTATCAACTCGTCGAACTAAAAGGAATTACGAGGCTAGCGCAATCTAATCGACTATCCTACTAACATTATTAATGCGAACGTTTGTGAGGATGGATGGTTGGATGTTTGTTTTTCTTTCACGTCAAAACCACTGAACGGTTTGGGCTGAAAATCGGTACGTAGATAGTTTAGAGCCTGGGAACGAAGACCGCGGGGCACAAGTAGATCAATAAACCATTGACACAATAAGAACAAGAAGAAAAATATATATATATTTTTTTTTAAATTTTTAAGTGTTACACGATGTTTTCGATGTTCCTCCAGGCCCTATATCTGCTAGTGAACGACAAAGTCCTCGTGAGCCACAGCATGACGATGGCCCAAGCTTACGAAACCTTCCGCGGAGAGGACGGATATCTGCACATCACGTACGCCGCGCAACAAGTCTTCGGATGAACGATATGGTAAGTTACTCGTACACCGTATAAACGTGTCACACTGTGACTCGTTGGGAACCCACCGTATATTGCAGTTTACGCAGCCCTGGCGCACTCCGCATTTTAGGTAATATTGTCAAAGATGTTTGCCCATTACACTAGTACTTTAAATGAATGTATCCACAGTACACTAAGAACCTAAGGCCAGCTAAGGTTCACCTAAAGCTGGTCGGCGAGTTAATAGCCTACTCATGCGTTGACGCTTAGGGTTGTAACTTTTATTTTTAGTTAGGTATATAATATTTGCGTATTATGAGCAGCACTAGGTTTTTATTTAAATAATATAATAAGATGTTTTATTAATTCATAAATGAGGTACTTATAGTTTTTCAAGGCTTTGATTGCCTTAAACAACTTACATACGGAAATGGCATTTATTTAAAAAAAATCATATATTTGATACAGAAAAAACCGTCTCCGGTTTCTGCATGTCCGGAACGCTTTATTGTTACCGGTTTATTTGTTGTTAAATAAATTCTCATCCTAACGCCTCACGGCACGGCCCACATTGCCGATACCCGAGTCCCCCACAAATTATGCTAATGTGTGCGTGCGTACCGGGCGCCGTGTACGTTCAAACCGGCAGCGGCTAATTTCTATGAAGATGAAACAGGCGACGGATACGGAACGGTGTACCTTGCCCACTGTAACGTTTTCTTTTTTTTTAAATGACTTATGCTGTTAGCCTCAGATGGCCTCTACAGCTTTACCGGCCAGTGAACCACTGTAACGTATCAACACCGTCATATAAATTGTTGACAGAGAGCTAACACGCCGTGCAGGGACTGTCACGAAACTGTCTAAACTGGAAAGGTCTCAGACATTTCTATAACCGAGTTAAAATGATTTTTAGCACCGCATGTTACAGTGGTGAGCAATGAGGGCGAGGATGAGCTGACGTTTGCTAAAACAAGATACATTAAATTCCGTTAGGATTAGATTAATTGCAAAGTACGAGGGATTCCAGAACAAAACAAGGAAACTGCCAATTAGGAATATTACCGTGAACCACAACCTCTATACCACGGTTATCGTTAAAAATGTAAACAGATAATTAAGTGCAACGATGAATAACAAACTTTAACCTTGAGCCTATAATTATAAATATGATCTGCGGATTGGTTGGAGGTTATACATTGATTACACGAAATTGTGGAGACCAAAACGTATAAAGACAACCCTAAGATGAAGATACTAGGCAATAATATTAAATTGTACCGAAGCAATAATGTGGTAATTGGTAATATACTACGGTTGTGCTTAAGGCGCGGTGCTAAGCAAATTCGCTCTCTCGCTCACACGTGCCCACATTTATCAAGATATAAAACATACTATATGCAATTACGTAAAATAAAGACAACTAGGATTTAGAAACTAACAATACAATTCAGTAACAGATCCACTTTAATGCAAACATGTTATCAGTGCTTTTTTGTTTTTCTAAGATTTGTTTTTTTGTGCAGGTTTTTATACATACATGAAAACTCGTTTGGAATAAATTGGATTTTTTACTGAATCTTTATATTGTTATTTTCTAGATTTAAATTCTTTTTTTTTATTTATTTGTTTTAGTTATTTATTTATTTATTTATATTTTTTTATTTATTTGTCTTTATTTTACGCAATTATAGGGATATTATATAGAATAATTTATATCTTCAAAAATGTGAGCACGTGTGAGCGAAGGCGAATTTGCTTAGCACCGCGCCTTAAGAGGGTACGCCACCCATTAGGATTTTATCTGTACTAAAATTACCAAATCAATTTTTTGTATTTCCCTGTTTCCTCTGATTGGGTTATGTAGGTATACACCTACACATTCGATAAAGGAGTATATAGTTGGTTTAAGGGCTACGTCAACCTTACTTTATAATTATTATCTTATTTGATAGGCCTAATAATAAGATATTATGAAAATGTTCTACTAAAATTGGAACGAGGGCTACTATGTTTGGGAATATTATTGCGAATAACATTCTTTACCCGGAAATATAGGATATAAGACAGTGTATAAGGTTCTCTTAGCCCAGCTAGGTTGGATTCCAAGCCTTTAAATCATTATATTTTTAAGATCAAGTAAACTAGGTATGTCTATATCTGTCTATTTTCTTTTTTAAACTCTATTACTTTTCTAATGGACGTCTTGGCGCGGTGTGAAACTGGGATTTTGAGACGTCTGTTATATACATCGACTCATAGGGTATCATGTCGATGGTTATTAGTTAAAGAGCGTACGCGGCCTATTACGAATTTGACACAATCCTAAAAATTTCTCAAATCGGTTTTGTATTCCCCTGTTTCCTCCGAATATTATCAACCCATTCTATAAATTGATATCCCGATATTTTTATACTAAAGTACCTAAACTGTCCTTGTTATTTTAGTTTCTCTTATAAATTCTCGGTTTTTTATAGTGAACTTCTTAAATTCCTAGTTTTACTCGCTTGATTGGGCGTTCAATACTAAAAAATTAAGAGTTTATAAACAAAAACGAAATGATAGAGACATAGCTTACTTCATCTTTAAAATATCATGATATAAATATATCAAATAGATTTTCTATATTCGGTGGAAATATGGTAATACAAAAAATCGATTTGGTAAATTTTCCACAGGATTGTGTCAAACTGATAACAGGTTCCCCTTCCTGATAATAAGTTATAAAAAATTATTGCGATAACTTTCTTTGCTATCACTCAAACAAATAGTAATAAGTACATTATCAACTTAGTATGCCGCTACTCACGCTTGAACTGATATCCAAGAAATACACTCGTTTATTTATTGAATATATCAGTGCATGCTAAAATAAAACATTGATTAAAACAATACCTACGCTCATAATATTCATAATATTGTTCTTACTTATTGTTTGCTAATAAGTTATTTCTTTGTAATAACGGACATTTGAGTGCAGTGACTTCTTTATTCACATCTTATATTAAGGATACATAATGATTGACCCAAACATGATGCGAATTAATTAAGAGCGTCCCACTGTTGAGAGACTTTTGAAAAATAGGTATTTGAATAAAGTGTTCCTGTCTCACTGCATGTCGCCCCCGCGTCCCGCGCTGCTCTATCTATGTGTGGGTGTCGTGAAGTTAGTGTGCGTGCGCTGCGCAAGTACTGCGCCCGCGCCCCCCGCCGCCGCGGCTCGCGACTCGCGACCGTGATTATTTTATTCACTCCTTGACGGCATTTTATACTGTTCGTTACAACACATAATCTGGGGGCTCGGCAGTGCTCGGCAGTGTTGTATAAATCAAGAAAAAATTTAAATATTTTGTAATTCAGTCCAGCATATATACACACTAACACCAACTGTATAAATAACTCTCAAGTAATATATTATATTATATTAAATAGGATTGTTTAGTGTGATCGCCAAGTCAATCTATTTTATTCGAAACAAAAGATTTTTAATATTGTTATGGTCACTATAAGATATTGTTAGGTTAGCTAATTACGAAATAACTTAAGACAGAAGGACCCTTAAGTAGGGACTTAATGAAGTAACTGACTAGATATTACATGAATCTCACAACTGTTTACGGTAGAAGAACTGAGTTGCGAGACTTGGTTTTTTAAGTCTAAGTCTAAGTTTTGTTTTTGATGGCAATATTATTATCATGTGCAAGGCCAGCTGCATATAACCTGCAGAAATATCTGCTTTTTTGTTTTGTGGAGCTCTGAAGGTAATGATGTACCAAAAAATAGAAAAAGATGATGGTTTCTGGTACCAAAACATTAACCGTTATTAGAAAAAAAATTCTATGATTGGCTGCGGCCAGAGATAATTGACAGTCGTATACCCAGAAATCTACCAGTAAGGGAAGGAAGAGAAAGTCAATAAATTTTAACTGTATAATATCTGTGTGTTTTCTCATCCCTCAGAATATTTTCATCAGATTCCTTCAAAGAAAAAACCCATGTACGGAGAATTCGCCGCAGTGAATCCTCAAATAAAAGAAAGTGTCAAACACTTTGATGCATTTGGTTTGTTTAAAAAATACTCGTAAATGTACACGGCCGCAAATTCTTCGCACATAGTGTAGCGCCCGTAATGAATAATAAATTAGTAAAAAAAAAATCATTTAAAAAAAAAAGCTTTTATATAAACGCTAAAATGAAATAAATTAAAAAATCCAACTGATTACCTGACAACATTATTTCACAATTTTTATCTAAAAACTTGTCGCGATATTTAGGTAAGTACACCTATTTATTCTATTCAATGCAAGCAAATTTGCGACAAACAAGCAAAAATTGTGTAATGTTATAAATAATTGATTGTTAAATTTTTTATGTATATTTTCCTTATTTTAGAGCATTCAAATAAAATGTTCTTTTTAAAAATATTTTTTACTCTAAATTTATTTTAATTTTTTAGTACTAAGTTACAAAAACAAATGCTTTAAAAATATATATATATCGCTCCGGGCACCAAGTTCGAATCACAGCAGGAAGAACATTTCGCACTAAAATAGAGTTAGATAGATATTATTCTTTAATAAAAATTATCACCATTATCATCATCAGCCGGAAGACGTCCACTGCTGAACATAGGCCTCCCCCATAGAACGCCACTCTGCGCGGTTGCTCGCCGTCCGCATTCACCGCGAGCCTGCGATCCTGACCAGATCGTCGGTCCACCGCGTGAGGGGTCGGCCTACGCTTCGTCTTCCGGTCCTTGGTCTCCACTCGAAAACCTTTCTTCCCCAACGGTTATCGGCTCTGCGATCGATGTGGCCTGCCCATTGCCACTTCAACTTGCATACTCTGCGAGCTATGTCGGTAACTCCCGTTTCTATGCGGGTCTCCTCATTCCGGATTTTATCTCGCAAAGAAACCCCAGGCATAGCTCGCTCCATAGCTCGTTGAGCGATTCTGAGCTTATTCAGGAGGCCAACAGTAAGGGACCACGTCTCGGTGCCATATGTCATCACTGGTAACTCTGGCACAACTGGCAACATCACTGGTCGAACACCTTAGTCTTCAGATTCTGGGGTATTTTGGACGAAAAAATGTCACGCAGTTTCCTGAATGCTGCCCATGCGAGTTGGATTCGTCGTGCGACCTCTTTGTCGAAGTTGGACCTACCTAACTGGACTGTAAATGTCCCAGGTAGATATACTTGTCCACGACTTCGAGAGTATCGCTTCCCACAATTACCGGTACGGGTGCAATATGGACATTAGACATGATCTTCGTCTTGTCCATGTTTATTTTAAGAACCACCTGTTAGGAGACTATACTTAGGTTGCTGAGCATGGTACTGAGTTTCTTCAGCGACTCCGCCATAATGACTATATCATCGGCAAAACAGATGGGTGATGTACTTGCCATTAATATTGATACCCCGTCGGTCCCAAGCCAAGAGTTTGAAAACGTCCTCCATTGTATTTATGAACAGTTTTGGAGAGATAACGTCTCCCTGTCTCACACCTCACTGTAATGGAATCAGTCCCGTACTCTGGTCCTGGAGACGAACGGACATAGTGGCTTTCCTACACAAATTCTCCAGCACTTCGATATACCAATAGTCTATTTGGCATCGCTGTAGAGACTGCGGTACCGCCCAGGTCTCGACTGAATCGAAGGCTTTCTCATAGTCCACAAACGCTAGACAAAAAGGCAGGTTATACTCTTCAGTCTTCTGTATAATCTGGCGTAGCGTGTATGTGGTGTGGTCTATATAAAAAATATATGTGAAATTAATTAGCCGAAGATTTTTAGTAAATATCGACTAACAGTTGCAACACTACTGTATCGATATTACAATTATCGACTATGAGACATCACTTCGCTGGCAGTATACGTATTTGCTACGTTTTTTTTCCCCTCAAACCTTTCCACATAATGCTAGAAAGGGACAACTGCAACTCAGACCGTTTTAGGTACATAATTATTAACCAAAACAGCACTTTGTAGTACCCTATTTTCTCTCTCAAAACAAGCCCAATTTCTATTTTTTATTTTTTTGTAATTAAATAAAACCTTCAGGTAGGCCCCTATGTGCTCTTTTTATTATTAATATGCGTTTATATTTTTTAACAAATTTTTGAAAATGTCAAGAAAATTGGGCGATTTTTCAAGTTTTTGAAGTCTCCTACCTCCTGTGATAATTAGAATATAGAAAAAATCAAATCGTAGGGGCATGGCCATGGCCGTTATAAATTTTATGGTCCATAAATATCTGCTCTAGTGTCATTATCCAGGGAGGAAACAGGGGACTACGTTTGTATGGAATTATGAGGTAGCGGCTTCTCGAAAATGGCAAGCTCAAATTAAATCCCAGTAGGTCCACGTACGTCAGTAAAGTTAATTGTTGTCTCGTTCGCACTTCGGTCTTAGGTACGTCTTTCTATCTTTATTGTTTCAAATTTCACATGCCAGTTGTTGAGTAAGCGCTGAGAGAACATAGGTACCCTATCTCCCCTTTTCTCATCAATGGTTTAGGTACTTAATTTTTTTTCACAGATAAAGTTTAATCACGCGTGTAAAACTGGGATTTTTGGCAAGTTTTGGGAGGATTATTTAAACTAGGTATTAGTTTGTATAAAAAAGTAAAAAAACAGTGGCATACTTACAGCATACCTCATAAAATCTAGGTAGATTTTATGAGAAAAAAGCTTGCTGTAACCCTATTATCTGAAATAACGTCACTTAAGGCGCTGTCCAAAGCAAATTCGACCTCTCGCTCACACGTTTTTTTTATGATAATTAGTGACAAAACGAGTCTCAATCAGATGCCTGATAGTAAGCATCATGATTACCCATATAAGACACAGTGCCACCCAGTGTTTTAAATTTCAAAATTCTGCGTGGCACTGCACTGCGCCTGTCAACTTTTTTTTTTTTTTTTTTTTTTTTTTTAATGTGTGGAAATGCATTTACGCATACTCGCCCACCAGGGGCAGGTGGGAGATATTAGTTGTTGATACTAGTCATTCCCAGTAATTTCTCTGGTAACCGTTACCCACATTTTTAAAGATATAAAAAATACTATACACATAAAATATAGAAAACTAGGTTCTAGAAAATAACAATACAAAGATTCAGTAATATATCCAATTTAATCCAAACAAGTTATCAGTGCCATTTTATTTTTCTAAGATTTTTTTTTCTTTACGCAGGTTATTATTCATGAAAACTCGTTTGGTATTAAATTATATTTTTTACTGAATCTATGTATTATTATTTTCTAGAACCTAGTTGTCTTTATTTTACGTAATTACATGTAGTATTTTTTATATCTTCAAAATGTGGGTACGAGCTACCGAGAGCGAATTTGCTTTGGACAGCGCCTTAATCTCATAATGTGATATACTTGAGCATTCTGAACACTCGCCGCGAGCATTACATCGAACATTCGCAAGAACATTACATTACTAATAGTAAGTCATCACCTTAAAGTATACCTAGGTATAGGTACCTAAGCATAATATAATTGATAATTACTGTTATCACAATAAAATCATAACAAACTAATCTCATAGTTAATGTCGGTTTGATAAATAATATTAGTAATATCATTCAGTTACTAGGTAGGTAGGTATTTAGATTATAATACATGTCATGGATAAAAGGCTAAATCGAGAGCTATCCTAATCATAGATTAAGCTACTAGAAAATATGGAAAACATGATTATGTATAATCGGTAAGTAGATGGTCTCAAATCAAGTATAAGTAATCGCGTATAATGTAATAAGATTATAATATCTTGAACGGCACTGATAACCATTTTTACAGGTTATACTCTATAACTTGTAACTTATACCTACTTATTATAGTCAAATCATGATAAGGGTATCATCAGAAGGGTAAGGGAACGTCTACATACTCGTATCTTAACAAATAAATAAATAAAATTGAAGTGTCTGTTTGTAATAAAAAAATTTTGGTTTTTACTAAATGTGCATATGAAAGTCTCCATATATAAGGAAGGAGGCATATGAATGGATGAATGCCGCGGTAGTGTCATAATCATGAGATCCCGGGTTCGATCCCCAGATCAGGCAAAGTGTTATTGGGTTTTTCCATCTCCAAGACAGCCTGGAGTCTGGAACTGTGCCCGGTAGATGGCAATAGGCTCGCCCCCTATTACATGAGACCAATAATATACTGGCGAAATGTTGGTGTACTATGGGACTGAGTCCTGGGTACACATCTGCCTACCGCTACCCCTTCGGGAAAAAGATGTGACTGTATGTTATGTTATACATCTGAAAGTATATATAGGTACGATGAAAATAACAAAAATACAATTTTGTTTTTTTGTCTGTTTGTTACCACTAATTACTAATCTCCGAAACGACTGGACTAAGGGTTAATCCGATTTTAACGGGACTAACTGACAGATAGCTTATAAGAAGTTCACTCAAACTATTTTATTAGATTTTATCAGGGTCCGTATGAAAAAAATAGTAAACCCTTAAATTCTACGCGGATAGAGTCGCGGGTAACAGCTGGTAGGTAATATATATAAACTCTAAACGCCAAACCTTATACTTATACAAGAACGGCTTAGAATAAGAAAAATATTTCGTTACGGGACATGGCTGTTCACATGACTAAACGGCGAAATGGTTCGATTGTGTAAGTGTCAAAATGTACAAAGTTGAATGTAAACCCCTCGACTGTCGAACCCTCGAGTCTCGAGGACGGCCATGTTTTAACTGAACTGTCAAACCCTCGAGTCTCGAGGACTGGCACATTGTCAATGTTAATATTTATTTTTGCCGGTTTAATCTATGCTTACACAGCTGGCAAAAAGTTCTTTAGTAAGACGCTGAACAAAATTAAAAAAAAAAATATAACATTTTAGTTATATTTTTCATTATATTCATCAAGTATATCACATTATGAGATTAAGGCGCTGTCCAAAGCAAATTCGCTCTCGGTCGCTCGTACCCACATTTTGAAGATATAAAAAATACTACATGTAATTACGTAAAATAAAGACAACTAGGTTCTAGAAAATAATAATACATAGATTCAGTAAAAAATATAATTTAATCCAAACGAGTTTTCATGAATAAAAACCTGCGTAAAGAAAAAAAAATCTTAGAAAAATAAAATGGCACTGATAACTTGTTTGGATTAAATTGGATATATTACTGAATCTTTGTATTGTTATTTTCTAGAACCTAGTTTTCTATATTTTATGTGTATAGTATTTTTTATATCTTTAAAAATGTGGGTAACGGTTACCAGAGAAATTACTGGGAATGACTAGTATCAACAACTAATATCTCCCACCTGCCCCTGGTGGGCGAGTACGCGTAAATGCATTTCCACACGTCGCAGTGCAGTGCCACGCAGAATTTTGAAATTTAAAACACTGGGTGGCACTGTGTCTTATATGGGTAATCATGATGCTTACTATCAGGCATCTGATTGAGACTCGTTTTGTCACTAATTATCATAAAAAAAACGTGTGAGCGAGAGCTCGAATTTGCTTTGGACAGCGCCTTAAGTGACGTTATTTCAGATAATAGGGTTACAGCAAGCTTTTTTCTCATAAAATCTACCTAGATTTTATGAGGTATGCTGTAAGTATGCCACTGTTTTTTTACTTTTTTTATACAAACTAATACCTAGTTTAAATAATCCTCCCAAAACTTGCCAAAAATCCCAGTTTTACACGCGTGATTAAACTTTATCTGTGAAAAAAAATTAAGTACCTAAACCATTGATGAGAAAAGGGGAGATAGGGTACCTATGTTCTCTCAGCGCTTACTCAACAACTGGCATGTGAAATTTGAAACAATAAAGATAGAAAGACGTACCTAAGACCGAAGTGCGAACGAGACAACAATTAACTTTACTGACGTACGTGGACCTACTGGGATTTAATTTGAGCTTGCCATTTTCGAGAAGCCGCTACCTCATCTCCCCTTTTCTTGAAAAGAAAATGACAGGGACAGAGTCAGATAACTTGATCCTTAAATTTTTAGGATTGTATTGGGGAATACATAATAATAATATGGGACAACTTCCACACACGGTCATCTGGTCCCAAACTAGGCTAGAAGCCTGTACTATGATAACCTCAATTATAACATCGATATGGTAATTTTCTCGGGATTGTTTCAAATCCCTCGGTTATACTATATACCTGATAATCACTTATCAATGTAATCTGATTTGACAATTTTATATTAGGTAGGCACAATGTATAATAATTAATATACGATAGTATCATACATACCTAAGTAAGTATAGTTATTACATAACAAACTATTATTATAAAACGGTAGGTAACTATATGTTTCCGCCGGACATTTCTAGAGTTCCGCCGAAAGATAACATAAATCAAAACAAGATATTTACACAATTGATATTTATTACAAAAATATTCCAATCTGCTCGTATCTTACCAGGCCATGGTTATTTAAAAAAAAATGACAGAACAAGTGACTTTTTTTACGACAGACGCGATAACATTATCATTGGCAAAAAATGTCCTACTATATTATTTAACGTATCTAAATTAAATTACTTTTATATTATGTAAGTGGAGTCTGGTGAGTGGTGTGGGCCGCGGGTGAACGAACCTTATCAACTCTGTTGCTAGCTAGTGATAATAGAAGCATTGAATTTCATTCACTGGCAGCACTCGGGTTTTATATTTATAAGGTCAATAATAGAGAAATACAGGGTTATTGGTACCAGGTTGGCATCCTTTTCATTTAGAATTCGTCACTGAAACCTCCTCTGGAATAGCGAAATATTATTCTGCTGTATCAAAAGATCTTAAACAAGCAATTAACCATACCGACAAATATGTAGGTTCCATAGGTACCTATGGAACGGCAAATTTATTTTTTGATACTTCAGAGTTAACGTTTGTTCCACATAATGTACCCTTAAAAGGAAAGAAAACCTCTTAGCAGTTTGACGCAATCCTATGGAATATTTTTCTAAGTCGATGTTTTGTATTCCCCTGTTTCCTCCGAATATAGTAAACCTATTTGATATATTTATATCCTGATATTTTGAAGATGAAGTAAACGATGTCCCTATTGTTACTTTTGTTTTGTCACGCGATTAAAACTGGAATTTACAGAAGTTCACTTTGAAAAAACCGCGAGTTTATAAGAAAAACTGAAATGACAGGGACTAGTTTAGTTCGCTACAAAAACATTAGGATATACATTTATAGAATAGGTTAATTATATTCGGAAACAAAACAAGGAATATAAAACATCGATTTAGTGATTCTTTCATAGGGTTGGGTCAAATTTCTCGTAGCTAGGATAAGTCCTTATAAGGATTATTAATTGCTAACTGATTTCTAGTAACCCTGTACATTATACCTATTCTTTATTACCCCACAGTCGACTACTAATTTTGTGCCAGCCTAGCTACATTTAACTAGTTGTTCATTATAGACTATAAACTGTCTCTTATTCTTTATCTCTTTGTGGAAATTACCAACCAAAATGCCCACCAACTTTTTTTCCAATCTATATTTGTTACCATTTTTTGCTGTTTCAAGATTTTACATAATATTATGCTTTTTGTTAAAATTAGCAACCAAAACGCCTAATTTGCAATCTAGAATTATCTATGCCAGTGAACAGACATATGCCCTATTTGTATATGGATAAACACTTTGGCTCTTATCCTATACCATTTGTGGAAATTACCAACCAAAATGCCCACAAACTTTTTTCCAATCTACATTTGTTAGCATTTTTTGCTGTTCCAAGTTTTACATATTATCTCTTTGTTAAAGTTAGCAACCAAAATGCCTAATTTGCAATCTAGAATGGTCTATGTCGGTGAACGGACATATTATATGCCCCATTTATATAAAGTGCGAGCAGATAGGTCGTCCATCCGAACCTGTAATATTCCATACAGTTCCAAGACACAAGTTATTTATGTCATAATAATAAGTTTATCGGGGGTCAGGCAGGCGCAAACATCCACTGATGAACGGCTGCGCTTCACTTTGTTAGATAAGTTTATTATGTATCTACTAATATTTTAGCAGCCCCCCGGGGCTTGTTGGCAAGCGGCGACCGGCGGCAATAATTAGACAATGACATACCTACTCGTATTATAATGGGCGCTAAATTTGTTATAATGTGTACAATTTCTAATGACCAAGTTTTATCTAAATAGGGTTGAGCGAGTATGATCTTTCTTAGTAATTGCAACTGTTATCAATAAACTACATAAAGCCAATGTTCTTTATGATAATAATAAAGGTATATTATTGTAGTGATTAGAAATTTCTTCGTATCTTTTTATGTTTTTTATAAAATTAACGATAATAGGGAATAACCATTGGTGTATGAGCGTTTTTAAAATAAAGTGTACCATGTCCAAATTTATTGTCAGATTTTGAATGTGATGTTTTCGATGGTTTTTTGATTAGAATATAAGTTAGATGTATTGAAATTTATGAAACTATATTTATTTCCTTCAATAGTAAGCTATTTTACGAGAAATCACAAAATTAAACTGGCTCGGTGGAAAAAAATGTCAGTTTTGCGACTATCTTAAAAGCTAACTATCTTACAAATTTGAAGAAACACAGAAATTATTTTAAATTTATTTTGAAGTTAATAATATATATTTTTTAAAACCAGGGCATAATAGTGAAAAAACTAATAACATGTGAATTATATGCTAATTTTAAGTTCGGTTTTGTCACAACTGATGTTAGTAACCGTTACTTTTTCTATATTATGTAATGGTTATGTAGTTTCACTGGGAAACTACATTATTGCTTTCGAAACATATTACTATTTTAAATATTGAAATTAAATAATGTGTACCCTTTCATATTAAAAAATTACAAATACTAAGAATTCCCTCGTCGCAAAACACAGGACAATCGCAAAACCGACAGTCCATTTTTTAGGCTGGGCTTACATGAATAAATTTTTGAGATAAATTTATTATAAATGTACATATTAATAATATACATGATATAATAATAATATGTAATTATTAATAATATACATGTTTTAAAAAATAACCCACTATTCAAACAGACCGACAGACGTATAATACAAAAAAGTAAATAAAAAGAACTGTAAATCCTAGTGTAAACCTTGCTTTATGGTGTCGGTTTTGCGACTTTGCTAGTCAGCCTGGTAGGTCACGGGATAAAATGTCGCAAAACTGACGTGACGCTGTCTTCCCTTATTATATTCTGAACTGTATTAACGAAAATATTTACACTAAATTTGTTATTAAAACTACATTACAACTACATTATAAAATTGTTAATCTTTTAAATATCGTGAAATGTTGTAAACTTAGCGGAATCAGCAGTTATTGTGTCTCAAATCTGACACAAGAAATCTTGACGTTCGTGGCACAGCAAGAAAAAGTATTGCTTACTCGGTTTCGTGGTCACAACTAGTATTTTTTTTATTTCGAACAGAGGACTGTAAGGTTAATGTTGCCAGTACAGAAATTAAAAATCCTTAGTTATTATTTTAAATAGCACTATTAGCCGTGACAAACCTGTCATGTCCGGTCGGTATCACTTTTTACATGTTTGTTGGAAATTCAATTGTGTTTCTGTGTATTTTAGGTTTAAATTAAAAAGTACCGGACACGATAGACGAGTCAGAGTACGTTCAAACCGTACCAAAAACTCATTATATCGCGTAGAAAAAGTTTTCAGAATAGCTTTTAACATCGAGAAGTTCGAGTGGGGGACACGTCGAAAACTGACTTCTTGCTGATTAAAATTAGTCATTATTTTAATTGCTCTCAATGTTTTCATATTTGTGGCACTTCATTTACTAGTTTAAAATATGTTTAATGCTTACAGTCATTAAAATATTCACCAGATCATAATATTACTTGTTAGTAATACTTCAAACACAAGGGACAACCGAAAAGTGGGAGGTACACTTTTTTGTGAAAACGCTCGTATGCACTACGATAGTTAATACTATTATTTATTCTGTGACTGCACCTACATTCAAAATATTTTGGATTTTTCATCACTTAGCTTGTACATTGTACATATTGTTATTATTTCTATGGGACTAAGTCCTGGGTACACTTCTGCCTACACCTTCGGGAAAAAGGCGTGAATGTATGTTATGTCTTAATCATTTTTTTTCTGTTCCAGGTACGCACACAAAAATGGATTTAAAAGTTATAATTATTATTGTTTACTAAATTGTCATCAGATAAAAGACTGATAGAAATGTTATTTAAATGTGTGATAGTTTTTAATTAAGATTTTAATTATAGACTTGCAGGGGCCAATACAAATTCGCAAAAGGGCTGGCCCTTATCAAATTATGTATACTTCAATTATGTTATTAATAAGTCAAATTATTGTTATCTCCACGCGCGCTCAGACCAAATACCGCACTATCTAAAAACAAAAGCTTCGAAAAATTGTGTTGGACTAGCTCGGGTACGCCGATCTCGGCGCCGTTTAAGTTGCCGCATTTGACAAGCATGAAAGCGTTATCTAGTCGCAGCGCGCGCGGAGTCCTGTCAATAATGTAAGTAAGTATAAGAATATAAATATTTATTGTACTAGTGATTAAGTGCCATTATAATCATTTGAAAAATGAGATACTGGTGTGCTAAAATAAAAACTGTATCCTTAGAATGTTATGATCTCTTAAAATTGATTTATAAATTATTGTTAGATCTTATCCTTTCTGAATTTACTTAGGGTTATTAAAAAAAAATATATTATGTATTAAGATGTATTGAAAATTTGTAAAAGAAGGTAAGATATTTTATTAAAATGATGTAGTGTTCTTGAAATATATTTTATGATTTGATACTATATTTAGTTTTGTTTTTGTTTCCTCACATTAATAGACGTAAGTATAAGAATCAGATTGATCGAAGTCACAATTTAATCTTTTTGAGAAAACGAGTCGGCGACTTAGGAGTAATTAGCCTTTTATTTAAACTCATTGCAAACATGAACATAGAAAAAAGGCGGACTGTCTGTTTAAAGAGGTCTACCTTGAGTGGGCGGAAAGTATTTTTGTACTTTTTTAAAAATTAAATTTCAATTATTTACATTTCACTCATACATCAAATAAATCCTAATAAGTCCTCAATAAAATGTCAATATAAAATACAATTATTAAATAATTAAATAACTACTAAAAGCTCGATCACACCTAATTTTTCTAGGTTCTTGGGTGTGAATGTGTGCGTGCCGTAATGTTTGTATTAGCGAGCTGGCTTACTATAATGCTTCACTACTTGCTTTAGAAAACTCCGTCCGCCTTTTTCTAGTTTCATGGCTGCAATGTTTTCATAAAAAAAAATTGCTATAATACAAATATTTTATTCAAATCACATGTACCTTTTGCTCTTATTATTATAATAAATATTGGTTAGTCGATTGATTCTAAAATGTAGTGTGTTATTTCATTCAGCTGGCGAAATATTCTGAGCAGCGGCGACCAATGTGTCGTGGATGTCTTTAGCATAGGAGATCTGAAGACGAACCGTGTTCAGGTACTGTGGGTAGCTCAGGCTGGTCTCCTGGAAAAAATACACAAAGTATAATTTTTTTTTTATGATAGTGAGTAACAAGACGAGCAAATCAGGTGCCTGATGGTAAGCATCGTGATTGCCCATATCAGACACAGTGCCACCCAGTGTTTTAAATTCAAAATTCTGCGCGGCACTGCACTGCGCCCGTCACCCTGAGATATGAGTTGTTGAATCTCATCATGCCCAGTAATTTCGCTGGTAACATTGCCCTTCATACCGGAACACAATAATGTTTGCACATTACTGCTTGGCGGATGAATAACTGGCAAAGGTGTGGTACTTCCCCAGGCGGCCCCCTGCTAAAGAGGCCTACCACTACAAAAATAGCACAATAATAGCATTAAACAGGGGAAGAATGGAGAGGGAAAAACTAGACTGAAAATTATAGTAAATAAATTGTTAAGTTTCCGTACCACAAAAGGAAAAAAAACCTTATTTGTCCCTTCGTTGTCCGCCTATCTGTCTGTCTATCTATCCGTCTGTCAAGACTTTATTTTTTTTGTCACTATCTCGATTAGTTTAATAATTATAAAATACTAGCTGTACCCCGCGGTATCACCCGCGAAGTCATCGTTCCCGTGCTTGTACCTAGCGGAGGCTGTCTTTGAGCTCATCTTAAAAAAAAACTGTAGATGGTTTCAGAGATAGACCCCGATAGGTGCTATACATTACCTTTAGATTAAAAGCTCTAAGGGACCTCTGCCTATCAAAAGACCGGGTATATCCCGTGTTTTCGAGCGACATAATAATAATAATATGGGATAACTTCCACACACGGTCATCTGGTCCCAAACTAGGCTAGAAGCCTGTACTATGGTAACCACAGGACTGATATACATACTTATATATAAGCTTATAACACCCAGACACAGATCAAACAGACATGTTCGTGCACACAAATGTTTGACCTGGCCGGGGATCAAACCCGGGGCCTGCTGCAAAGAAAGCAGTTACTACCGTCTGAGCCAACGAGGCTGTCACAATATTAGTAGGATTAGGATATTATGTCAATCACCCAAGGTATAGTTGTACCTGCAAAGTGGTAAGTACCTGCGTGGTAGGTCCAGAGTCGAGTCTTGAAGGTATCACAGTTAAAGGTAGATAATGGGCAGCAGACTGAGCTTGTTGGATGCAAGTTATCGCCGTTCGCTGCAAAACATGTCACATTATTATTATTATTTATTTATTGTGCCATAAATATATACAACTTTGTTGTTCTGTCAACATCTCATCACGTCAATTATTGAAAGTTATCGTAAATATTACGAGAGCCAATTCAGTATATCAATTACTATTAAGCACTGTGGAGTATGAAATACAAGATGTGTTTTATGAAATGTATTTGATGTATACGATTTTGAAAACTACCGTGAGTGGTACTCATATTTATTATGTTATATAACGACTTAACTCACGTTTAAAGTCGAAATCGCTCGACCTAGGTTTCGGACAACCCCGGTGTCCTGCATCCTGACTTTAAACGTGAGTTAAGCCGTTATATAACATAATAAATATTTGATGTATGTATGTGGCTCGACGGCCATACCCACCTAATAGCTTACATAACATACAATCACGCCTTTTACCCTAATAGCAATAGCTATAATATGTAATCTATACCTTGTCATATATAGCTTGATCAATGGCAGCTGAAAAAATTTTTTTTGTTCACTTTGCCGAATATTAAGTTCTAAGAGGGGAAATTTTGTAGTGATAGGCCTCTTTAGCAAGGGGCAGCCTGGGGAAATACCACACCTTTACCAGTTATTCATCCGCTAAGCAGTAATGTGCAAACATTACTGTGTTCCGGTCTGAAGGGCAATGTTACCAGCGAAATTACTGGGCATGACGAGATTTAACAACTCATATCTCAGGGTGACAGGCGCAGTGCAGTGCCGCGCAGAATTTTGAATTTTAAAACACTGGGTAGCACTGTGTCTGATATGGGCGATCATGATGCTTACCATCAGGCACCTGATTTGCTCATCTTGTCACACTCACTATCATAAAAAAAAAGAATATTAAATTACCCGAAAAGATACCATTTATCTACCTCATCATCATCTCAGCCATAGCACAGCTGAACATAGGCCTCCTCATAGATTTCCATCCAGTCCGGTTGTAAGCGGCCTGTGCCAGTGCTCCTTATTATCAGGTCGTCTGTCCACCTTGTAGTTTGACGTCCTACGCTGCGCTTGCCGGTCCGTGGTCTCCATTCGAGAACTTTACAGCCCCATCGGCCATCAGTTCTACGTGTTATGTGCCCTGCCCATTGCCACTTCAACTTGCTAATCTGCTGGGCCATGTCAGTTACAGTCAATCTCGCAGTATTTATTATATATTTAATATGTACCTAAATTAATGAAATGTGACAAAAAAATAGATTTTTGTCCAGCTGTCATTGATCTAACTATATTTGACAAGGTCTAGCTAAGAATACCTACTAGTATTTGATATCAATTTCAACTTGATACCTCCACGCGTTTTCATGAAAAAGTGTCTTGACAGACGTACATACAAACAGACAGACAGATAGACAGACAGACGGACAACAAAGTGATCCTATAAGGGTTCACTTTTTCCTATTGAGGTTCGGAACACTAAAAATCTGATAACTCAGGACTAACGACAGATTGAAGAGAAAAAAAAATTGAGGTACATAATATACCACATTGACATCTACCAATGGATATTAGTTTTTTTTTATGATAGTGACAAGACATGCAAATCAGGTGCCTGATGGTAAGCATCACGATTGCCCATATCAGACACAGTGCCACCCAGTATTTTAAAATTTAAAATTCTGCGTGGCATTGCACTGCGCCTGTCACCCCGAGATATTAGTAGTTGAAACTCGTCATGCCCAGTAATTTCGCTAGTAACATTGCCCTTCAGACCGGAACACAGTAAGTACATAAGATATTGACATATGATTATAGAGTCACGTAAATGCATTAATGTTATGAAAGTAACAAAACGGTGATTATATTCTGTTGCCAGGTCAATAAGTTAATTGTTGCTCTTAGATGAACTCTATTTACTAAGGATGTACAAATAACACATATGTACCTACATTGTTGGTTGTAAATTGATATTGGTGATTAGTGTTGATAATTTTAGAAGTTATTGCTGGGTGCAAAATAATTTTGTGATTTATTTACAGACAGGTGTTTGATTTGACTACCTTGATGACGTAGTGGGCTCCCTTTTCCGTGCATCTACGAGTATATTAAAGACATATGCATTTTCGTTAAGACACACCCCGAATACTATAAAATGCATATAGTGAAGTTTACTCTCGACAAAAGCGAGCAAAGTTAGGCTAGTAAACTTTGCTTTATAATATCAGCCTCCTTGTCGCAAAGTAATTTATAAGAAAAATGTATTTAACATGAGTAATTTATGATAGGATACCTGATGACATAAAATTATAACATAAACATAACATACATTCACGCCTTTTTCCTGAAGGGGTAGGCAGAGGTGTACCCAGGACTCAGTCCCATAGTAGGCACACCCACATTTCGCCAGTATGTTATTGGTCCCATGTAATAGGGGGCGAGCCCATTGCCATCTACCGGGCACAGTTCCAGACTCCAGGCAGTTATTGGGATAATTCCTAATGGAAAAATTCAATACTTAACACTTTGCCTGACCTGGGAATCAAACCCGGGACCTCTTGATTGGCAGTCGAGCATGCACCCTCTACGCCACCGAGGCAGTCATAAAATTATAAGAAGGTAATTTATTTAATAAAAAATTAAGTGACTGGCTATTATGCAACTGCTTTTATAGCATTAGCTAATCAACACTTCTCAAGGATGTTGAAAGAAGCCCTCAATCTTAGCCTCCTTCCAGGCCTATGCTACTTCCAGGACTAATTTTTTCTGTTAATTTTAGCAGGCAGTGAGGTAAACATGTACAGTACATATATTATATTATCTTGCAAACAAATACAGAAAAACTTATGTCAGTGGTTGCATGTGGTATAGTTTTTGATATATTATATTATGCACACCATATGGTTAGCAGAGGAGAAATTTTCGAGATGACATTTTCTTAGTACTAAGGGTCTATGTTCCCTGCACCAATTATTCAAAATACTGCGATCACCAAGCCGCCTGCCAAGTGTGGTGATTACGGCAAAATCACCCCCTTAAGAATAGTTTATGGCATTCTATGGGGAAGGCTTATGTTTAATATACATGCTTACCAGATGCAATTCCATTTGATCACATATTGAGAAAAACTCTTCTAAGTTCTTGTCAAATCTTGGTACAGGATTTTCAATGCTTTTTCTGAAATTAATTAGATACTTTTATCAACATGGCATGTAATATAATATTCTGCAATGACTGATACAAAAGACTTACTGTGAATTTGAATCAATGTTATGATTTTGGTGTAAGATTTGTGCAGCAGATTTAAGGGTGGTCTGTAAAACAAAATATAGATATATAGATACCTAAGTAGGTACATAGTATGGTTTCTGGTATGTTATCAAATTATAAGTATTGGAATTAGCGTGAATTGGGAAGTAATGCCTGAAGGTAAACCTAACATGTAGAAAATATGCTAACTGCATATAGTACAAGTACAAGTGGAGGTCTTATCGCTTAGATTTTCGTAATTGAGAATACACATACTGGTATGGAGTCTCGTAAAGATCCCATCAAAGTTTTGACTTTAGAGATATTGTCCATTTTATCTTGAGGCGGTTGCTGCGGCATCGCCGGCTGCATTTGCTGCGGCGACGGCTGCTGCATTATCTGACCTGCAACCTGCATCTGCATGCCGACATTTGGTGCCGCTCCCACAGGGTTCATGGGCATCGTGTGCATGTTCATTTGATTATGGTTCATCATGGGTGCTTCTTTTATAGTTACTTCTTAATAATTACTAATATTTAGTTTTACTTTGTGCTAAAAATCGTTATGAGAAAGATAACTTAAACGACATACGACGATTAACGAGTAATACAAAATTTATTTATTCTGTGAATTTTTATAGGTCCGCCCTGTTTACCACAGAACTGTTTACAAATATTGCCAATTGAAGATAATATTTGACAGTACAATTGACCTTGACAGTAATAGTGTCAAAAGTGACATTGATTACCCCGTTAAACTTGACTTTAGTGACAGTATCTGAAAAAATCATTTGGTTTCTTATCCTACATAAAGCCACTAGGTTTGAGCATTTGCGTACTTCTTATGTGGGAAAACAGAATAAAATATATTATATAATATAGAAGTTGTGCAAGATTCCTTATTCCTGTAGCCTGTAACTATTGATGAGGATAGAAATGTCTAGAAAGTAGAAAGTTGTCTTGTACTCCTTGGACTTGACTTAGTTTCCCTTGCTGCTTAGCTGCTAGTACAGTGAGTACTAGCAGCTACGTAGTACGTAGTATTTTATTTTATTCTGTGCTAGCAGGACTAAAACTGTTATATAACGGTAGTCTCAGCCTTAATAATATTAAATAAAAAATATAATAAAAAACTAGCGGACGTGTTCCATTCGACTAACGATCTGAAAATTTGGTTGGTATTTCTCGAATAATTCGGCTTGATAATTGCTCGGAGGTATTAGGTAAAGTTTGGCTTTAAACTCAAAGTACTCGTACATAGTGATCTAAGTACTAAGTGAACTTAATACTCAATTATTCAAAAGCACTTATTGCTTAATTTCCTTCGTTTGATGTTCTATCTCCATAAGTGTCATTGGCCAAATTTGTGGTGTTTTATGCACTTCCACAAGCCACTTGAATTGGTGGCCCAGTGCTGTGCACAGAGTACATTTATTTATTTTAACTGTGATTGTTCTGTGGGTTGGGTTCCTTTTGTATTTTGTTCTGTGCTGTAGCCACAGAACACATGGCCCGGTGTGGGCGGGGGTGTCAGCTTAGTTCCCGGCCTATGCCAACACGGCGAAGGAAATGTTAAAAAGAAACGGAGCTCTACAAACGACAGAGAAAGCATTATTTACTGACCCTACTAAGGAAAATATAACATTTTAGTAGAATTCAAAGTTATGGGAATTATTTAATTAATTCGGAAGATAGAAATAAACACTTTTGAAATAAGTAATGAAATTTATTAATAATTTTATTACATATATTGTTCAAATTAATTAAATCTAGACCTCAGATTCTTATGATTACTTGAATCCGCTTTAGAAGAATTTCTTTTTTGCCATCTGGCAACCGGATAATAGAAATGGCTGTTTTTTGTTTACGATTTTCACTTTTTCATTGATTTGCACTTTGCTCATCTTTAGTGGAAATAAGTTTTGTAAAGTTTCTCGTATTTGTTATATTGTGCTATAGAAAGTTTTGTTTTTGTGCTAACGAGATCATAGACTCTATTATTGCGATTGTGCGAAAAGGCGCCTAGGTTAGGCAAAGTGTTAAATATCGGATTTTTCCGTGAGGGATTATCTCAATAACAACCTGGAGTCTAGAACTGTGCCTAGTAAATGGCAATAGTCTCGCCTTCTATTCATAGGACCAATAACATACTGGCGAAATGTGGGAGTATACTTAGTATGAGACTGAGTTCTGGGTACACCTCGGCCAACCCCTTCTAGAAAGATGTTGTGTAATATAAGATTTACCTTATTTTCATCTGAATAAAGACTACTTCTAATACCTGCCCTTATTTTTTACCCATTGCGTATGGCATGAATAGATATAGAAGTAAATATAGAAATATAATATTGGTAGGTACCTATAGCTAATGTTAGAAATATTAAATCTCCCGCGCTACTGAATAGTTCCAGTGCGAAGCGTTGGTAGTGCTAGCGTCGCTTCGTGTACGCAAATCTGAAGTACGTAGTGGGACTTCTTCTTGTTTAAGTGCTTGTTTAATATGTGTTCTGTGGGTGTGGGTCTCTAAAAAAAAACATAATGTATGAAACTTCAAATATGCCAAAAAAAATATCACGAAATTCAAAAGATTGAAAAACTTGTTTTAGCAGGTTTTAGTGTTTACCAAGTATTATTTGGTACTAACCTAAGAGTTTAGTTACGTTATTATTAATGAAAAATGCAGTTAGCGCTGCACAGCTGTGGCAGGTATGTTTACCTAATGATTTTACTACGATCAGCTATCATTCTAAACAATTAACAACATTAAATATCTATTTACAGAGAGAGACCAACTTACCTTCAATACCAACATTCAGCCAGAGCTTGGACAAAATATTAATGAATGATGGTATCCTTCTGGGTTCTATAACGGAATTAATTGGTTTACCTGGCACTGGGAAAACTCAGATATGGTAAGCTCCTTTAGCGATAGATGATTAACGTTTTGAGACATCCAGTGACCCTACAATCAGCAATCTGAATCATGGCTAGTAACTGTGTAAAACAAAAAGGAATAGCTTATTTAGTAATAGTAGTAATATCCTAGTTTAAATCAAGGAAATATGTGTCGATGGCTAAACATATATCTATAAGAGCTTTCAGTTCAAGTAATGTAGTCCAGAAGTGGACTGGGCCTCAATATTGTAAACTAGATGTTCCATGTGGTTTCACATGCATACCCATATAAGGAATATCGGAATAAAAAGTACCAACCCTATGACCTTTTTTAAGGTGCCATCAAGGTACCTAAATTCATTAAAATTGTTCCAGTAGTTTAGGAAGAGTCACAGTCAGACAGTTTCTTTCACATTTATTAATCCCTCGAGCTCTTCAGGCAAGTTATTTTTTTACAATCAATACAATGTGAAGAACAATATAAGTGCAAGTCATGATATGCTCTATAAACAAAAATATAAGGAGATTTATCACCGAATGGTCGAGGATGTTCCTTGAAGTCCTCTGAGCTATGAAGGTAATTTTTTGTGGATGTTCAACGATGTCTGAGCTCCAAGGGATACCTAATAGAATACTGATTTTAAAATGCCTCGGTGGCGTAGAGGGCGTATGCTCGACTGCCAATCAAGAGGTCCCGGGTTCGATCCCCAGGTCAGGCAGTGTTTAAATATTGGATTTTTTCATTAGGAATTATCTCAATAACTGCCTGGAGTCTGGAACTGTGCCCGGTAGATGGCAATAGGCTCGCCCCCTATTACATGGGACCAATAACATACTGGCGAAATGTGGGTGTACCAACTATGGGACTGAGTCCTGGGTACACCACTGCCTACCCCTTCGGGAAAAAGGCGTGAATGTATGTTATGATTTTAAAATCAATATTCATTAATGATGCCTGTCTTAGTGGTCATCGTCATTATGTTATGTTATTGGAATTTTCCATTGGGAATTTTCTCAATGACAGCTTGGAGTCTGGGACTGTGCCTGCTAGATGGCAATAGGCTCGCCCCCTATTACATGGGACCTTCAAACATAACCAGGGAAGTGTGGGTGTGCCTACTATGGTACTGGGTCCTGGGTACACATCTGCCTACCCCTATGGTAAAAAAGTGTGATGTTATATTATGTAATATAACTTTTTTAGTCTCCAGTTATGCGCATCAGTGCAGATACCAAAAGAACTTGGAGGATTGGACTCTGAAGCCCTTTACATAGATACTAATACTAACTTCACACTATCTAGGTGTAGAGGTAAACATTTACTTATCTATTTATCTTATTAAAATTTAACCCAAACAATAAACATCCTGGTACTCTGGTACTACTTTTTGTAGTGGTAGGCCTCTTTTGCAGGAGGCCGCCTGGGGAAGTACCACACCTTTGCCAGTTATTCATCCGCCAAGCAGTAATGTGCAAACATTATTGTGTTCCGGTCTGAAGTGCAATGTTACCAGCGATATTATGTGGCATGACGAGTTTCAACAACTAATATCTCAGGGTGACAGGCGCAGTGCAGTGTCCCATTCGCATTTGACCAGTTTATTGTTTTACATTATCAGAAATTCTTAATGCAAGCTTACAAAAATGCCACCAACTGTTGGGTCCAAGTTCAGAATACAATGAAGAGGAATCACTGAAGAGACTGCATTATGTGAATGCATTTGGACTGGAAAAGTATTGTACCTTCATGCACTATCTACCAAAGTTTATATATGACCATCCTAAGGTACTTTTATGTTTTTAATTTTATTTAAAAAAAAAACAAAATAATTTATTTGCAGGAATGTAGGTAGTACAAAAGTTCTTAATTAAAAATAGTCCAAATAATAATAATGCCAGTACATTCACCTCCTAAAGGCGTGCGAAATACATTAATTAATCATATGAGAATTAATTATAAACAAACTTTTAAATCATGCAATCATTAATATTATCTTTAAACCATTGTTGTCATAATAATAATAAAGTCACTGAAAGACTTATGAGACCTGTTTAACTTATGAGTCAGATAATAGATCTCCCTAAAGGTTTACTCACCTAAACCAAAAAATAATAACTATTACTACACTTAAACCGTCATCAGTCAGCAATACAATTTGACAAGACTCATCTTGACGACGTTCATACGTGGTTGCCTTAGGAGATCGCTCTGACCGACAAAGCCGCCAGTTGTTACTACTTTCTGGTTTTAAGATTTCCTTCATTGGTATTTTCTGTCATATTGTGGTACCAATTAAAAGTATATTCATTCATTCATACGAATCCCAGTTAACAAAAGGTTTTGATGGCAGCTTAAGTTCTGAAGTTTAAATAATTCCAATGAAAAGCGTTTCTTAAACCTTAGTAAGTACAGTATACTGAAAGGATCGTAAAATACTTGTTTAGCAGATGACCTTGGTTTGCCTAAAAAGTGCCCTATGTTGTCCAGGAATTTTGGTAGGTATATTATATAACCGCGCGCGAGTTATGTAGCTTTGGGCCTGAGCTATTTTATTTAATATCTTCTTAATTACACAATGTACATTAACAATTTAATTCTATACTGAAATAAAACGTTTTTATGGAAATAATTATAACCAAATTGTTTCAAAAATAGTTCATAATTCGAAGATGGACTATTACTGGCACCATACAACCGATAGATTTTAGCATGTTCAAAGAAGTGCTAGGTAATTATTATTATGCACTCAAAAAAAATTAAATGAAATACTTGTTTCTTTTTAGGTAAAACTGATAGCAATAGACTCTATAGTGTATCCATTCAAAGAAGGCATATCAACTAAACAGCGAACCGGGCTACTGTTCAGGCAGATGGCTGATTTACAGAGGATAGCTGTTGATAGACAGATTGCTGTGAGTAATGTGACATTGATAAATACACCATGCTACAAAAATATGTAGTAATACTTAAGGACCACAGACCGGCAAGCGCAGCGTAGGACGTCCACCCACAAGGTGGACAGACGATCTGATAAAGACGGCAGGAACACGATGGAGGCGGGCCGCTTACAACCGGACTGAATGGAAATCTATGGGGGAGGCCTATGTTCAGCAGTGGACGTCCTGTGGCCTGTGGCCGTCCTGTGGATGAGATTCAACAACTCATATCTCAGGGTGACAGGCGCAGTGTAGTGCCGCGCAGAATTTGAATTTTAAAACACTGGGTGGCACTGTGTCTAATATGGGCAATCATGATGCTTACCATCAGGCATTTGCTCGTCTTGTCATTCACTATCATAAAAAAAAAAATAAGGGGGTGCATCTACCCATGTCAGTCAAAAATGCAAAATTAATAATGTAAACAAACCAAATTTTCAGTTATTTTAGCTAAAATCGCTGTAATCATGAATTAACAACTTGCAATAGAAAGTATTACGAAATTTGCAAAAAAAAATCTCGAGTTATCGAAATTTTGAAATTAGTTCAGTTTGACCGGTGGATGCACTACCCTAAGTATAACTATACCTTTTTAGCAAATTGTATAATGAAACACTTGTGCAGGCTAATATAGCAGTTTTGTAATTTAGAACTCAGTGTATTAGGGGTGTTCTACACGGTTCCGAAGTTCATTTTCGGAAACTTTCGACTGTTTCGACACATTTCCGAAAAATGTGTCGAAAGTTTGCAGCACCGAATAATTAGGAAATTGAATCTTAACTCACGATTGAACATGTTTTCGCGACATTCTTCGCCAATGTAGAATTTCGGATTCGGAAACATGTTATATTCGGAAAAATTAACATTACACCCCATTAAAACCCTATTAAAACTTTGTCCCAGCAAAGTGTTAATGTTTCCCTTAGGGATTTATCAAAAACAACCTGGAGTTCTGGATCTGGACAGGGCACAACCTGTCAATGGCAATAAGCTCTTACATTGTGAATGGAACTTAAAAACGTAACTGGCAAAGTCTAGGTGTACGTACGGGAATGGAATTTAACTATAAAAATAATGGTTTCCACTGTAAATATCATCATGGCTGAACATAGGCCTCCCCCTTAGATTTCCATCCAGTCCGGTTGTTAGCGGCCTGCATCCAGCGAGCTCCTGCCGTACTTATCAGATCGTCTGTCCTCCTATGGGAGGACGTCTTACGCTGCGCTTACCAGTCCGTGGTCTCTATTCGAGAACTTTACAGCCCCATCGGCCATCAGTTCTACGTGCTATGTGCCCTGCCCATTGCCACATCAACTTGCTAATTCGCTGGGCTATGTCGATAACTTTCGTTCGTCTATTTATCATTTCTGATTCGATCTCGCAGAGAAATCCCGAGCATAGCCCTCTCCATAGCTCTGTAATTATGCTTAGTTTTAAAATTAATTAAATGAACATAAAAATAATGGTTTCCACTATAAAGTTCAAAACACGCCGACTTCTGTAGGTTAGGTTTGTATTGTAACCACAACGCACGAGCCGAGCGTGCTGCGGCAGCGACCGGCAAAGCGCCAAATCTGATGCATGTTATAAAGTTTTCAGAGTAAGCCGACTTCTGTGGGTTAGGTTTAGGTTTGTCTTGTGACACATGTGGTTTTCAACACAATTAAAAGTGCAAACCACTATTTTTAAAGTTCGTTCAAATCAACAGCCTCGTTGGCTCATTAGGTAGTACGTAACTCTGCTTTCTGTGCCGCAGGCCCCGGGTTCGATCCCCGGCCCGGTCAAACATTTGTGAGCATGAACATGTCTGTTTGATCTTTGTCTGGGTGTTATTAGCTTATATAAGTATGTATATCAGTCATCTGGTTACCATAGTACAGCCTTCTAGCCTAGTTTGGGACCAGATGACCGTGTGTGGAAGTTGTCCCATATTATTTATTTATTTACATACATACATACAGTCACGCCTTGTTCTCGGTGGGGTAGGCAGAGACTATTTCCCTCCAGTTGCTACGATCCTGATATACAACCTTCGCTTCGTTCACTTTCTTGACATTTTTCATACATGCTCGTCGGCTGTAGGTACTTTTGACTTGGCCTTTCCTGAGAACAACGTCAACTAATTCATGAAAAAAAGGCCTAGGTCGACCGCTACCGACTTGACCATTCACACTAGCCTTATAAATCTCTTTTGGTTATCTCCTTTCATCCTACTTATTTATTCAAATGTAAGAAGGTGTAATATGCTAACACCAGGTAGTACTAACAAACGAGATGAGCACCCGTGTGGGGTTGACATCAGGCTCGACAGTAGGCGCGCTAGGGGACGCCTGGGCACATCGCTGCAACAAGCGTGTGTTACTCACCGCGCCCGACTCTCGCACGCGACTCGCCTTGATCATGAAGAGCAATGATTCCAAGAATGCTGTGGCTGAGTTTCAGGTACGATTATATTGTACTGTAACAACTTGTTATTAAAAGGTGTAATAGCCCGTCACTTCTTTCATCCTGATCTGTGCCCGTCAACATACACAACTCCCAAAAGAATTAATTGTAAATTTTCACTAAAAAATTAGCTAATCTGGCCTGCATCCAGCTTGATCCTGCTGTCCTTGTGGGTGGACCTCCTACGCTGCGCTGGTCTCCATTCGAGAACTTTACAGGCCCATCGGGCATCAGTCTAATAATAATTATAGTGAAATTAAACAGTGACTATGCAATAATAACTTATCAATCAGCCATCAAGGACAATAAATATCCGTCCATCAGTATTGATGTCCCATCAGATTGATGGCATCGTGGCTGTGTGCCAAAACAAGCGGGGTTTTCTAGTAATTGTGAGTAGAGGATTGTTGGTTCCATGCCAACATTGGGCTGATCAAAAATATTTTATTAACTCATAGTTGTAATACATAATATGTCAAGATCGAAGCTATTTCAGTCATTACCAAAATAATCAAAGATATTATTTGATTATTTGACTATAAATATACAAGGTTACGGGATAACTGGCAGAAAATGCTATTTAGCATTAAGTTAGTTGTGTTGTGCTGAATTATAAATAAATAAGGTTACTGATAATCAGTTAGCGCCCTCTAAAAGATCATTAGAAAACAACTTTCACTCTCAAATCGCGAAAGAACAGCTGTTCCATAAAAAAGTTTATTGGGCCCTAGAAAAATGTTTCAGAGCTAGCTGACTTTATTAGCCAACTACCCGTCTACCTGTACAAATTAAAAAAGAACAGAAATTCGCAAAAATTCTACTTTCCATAGAAATTTACCGATCAGCTGATCTGTTTTGTATGGAAAGTCGTTTTTTTTTTTTGCGAATATCACAATTCTTCCTTTTCAAAGTTGTTCAGTTTTTCAAAGTTGGTATTTCTTAAGTATTATTACACCTTTTTTAACACGTGGCAGACTCGGTTCCAAATGATGGATACAACTTATTATATCAGTAACCTTTCTTACAAAACAAGCTTTCATAACTAAAGAAAAATTTCAAAGTAGGTACGTGTAGCTTAGGCCCACTTGGACGCCATAAACGGTTAGGAGCAAAACATTTCAACTATTTATCTCTTGAGTTAATAAACTAAAAATTTATTTATTTAACGCTAATTTTTATGCAAGTGGGCCTTCTCAAAGTGGGAGTCCAAAGCTCAAGCTTACAGTGAGTTACGGAAAAATTTGGAAGGTTAGCTTTCGGCTCTATCATGAGATTGTGACATTGTGTAGTATGACATCGGCATAATGTACCGTGCCTCTCTTTTCTTAATTTTTAGTTGATTCAGTGATAGTGCTTTGCCTTCTTATCCCCAGATAACTGCGCGCATGAGCACGTCTATTTGATTTGTGTCTGGGTTTTATATGCGTATATAGGTATATCAGTCTTCTGGTTCCCATAGTACAGACTAAGAATACTAACAATTACTACTTAAAGAAGCGACACTCACCTCCACCAGCCATTAGCCCCCCGCCTGCGACCATTAGTAGACACAGTCAACGAGGCAGTAACGCCTGTACACGCACGCATTTGACGCATGTTCACACGTTATGTTTTCTACGTAGGCTATTGCGCGCGGGCGATGGTATGGAGTGACGGGGGTCTGGTACAGGCCTCTAGCTTAGCTTAGTTCGGAACTCGAATACCATGTGTTAAAAAAATTGTTTCAACGTCATGCGAGAGCTTTCCCTATCACTTATGTCTATTTATTTACTTACCTCATTTAAAAGGAATAAAATATGCCGATCTAATTAAGTAGATGTTTTTTTCATATACCTACTCCTTTCCTTTTCAGATAACAAAGAGCGGAATAAGGGACGTCGAATAAAACAAAACATAACATAGAATAGTAGTTTAATTAATTATAATTAAAATGTAAATAGGTATATAATGTAAACGAAACTACAGCACCAATAAATATCTCTCACAAAAATATCAAGCTTTGTTTTCTAACATTCAACAGTTATACAAGTAAAGGCATTTGATAACGGAATTATAATTAAATAAGATCATTCTGTAGTCTTTATCTTATGTAAGCTTCCTAAATCACGACACGAGAGTGAGTAAAACGCGTTTGTAGTCGCCCTTCGTATCGTCCTGCAAATTATTACATCGATTGTACTTTTGAATTTTGTACACTTTACTTATAAATTTAACATGCCAAGCGTAAACAATATACTCATATAAAAATGTTTGTAGGATTAAGCACAAAGTGTGACTAGCACATTCCTGAAGTCACCGGTTAGGTCTTCCTGTAAACAATACCGAAAAAGCCAAAGTTCAAAGTTAGCTAAAATAAATAAAAACTGGCCCATAGTTTCTTGTACGACTTTACACGTGCATATACTTAATACTTAAAACTAAGTGATTAAATGCAAACATCTAATGCAACTGTTCTGGATAGTATATTGTTACATAAATGTTACGGATCAGTACGGCTCGTAATACTGAGTTTAAATTGAAAAGCAGTGGCTTAATAACTCATTGTAGCGAGGAGATCACCCAGGGAACCTCCTACTTCCTCCTGAAAAAATCGTAAACTACTAATAAGACTAGGTTCAACTGTGACTAACCAAGTCCCGCATGCACGACACAAAAGCGGTTATATAACTAAAGTGCGTTCGCATGGCCGTGTAAAGTAAAAAAAAAGCGAAATATACAGATCTTTGCAATGAAATTCACACCCGGAATGTTTAAGAGATTCGGCGCAATGGCGACAAGAATTAACTTCAGATCTAACGCGTCCATTACACGAGAGGTAAGGCATAAACTATGAGTGTTACTGAGTGACGAACGACATTTTTTTTATGATTGACGTTAATTATCACATTAAGGTGGTGATAGGCTTGAGCATTTCCGCGAGCAGCGAGCTTTCGCCGTTTTTTAAATTTTTTCGAGTTGAACATCGAGCACAACGCTCGTTGTTTTGCTCACTAACCGGGAGCATTTCGGCAAGCCGAGCATTGATCATTCACAAGAACGATACATTTCAAGGAGATTCGCTTGTATTTAGTTAATACACATTTTGCAACTCCGAGTATATTATATTACATTTGATAAAAAACAAGTTCATGCATGTTCATACATATTTTATACTATATTTTACTATGTAGCTACAATACAATAATGTATTTTAGGAACTGAGAAAAACTGCCTTCTGGTCCACAGCTTCCACTTTTCCAGGATGCAGGCACTTAAAAATTGTAGGCAAATAAATAATTTTATGATTATGATTATTGTATTGTACCATTCGCGCGAATGGTAAATTACTGTAGAAAACGCTCAAGTCTATCGCCACCTTTAGACGGTAGGTTAACCATCAGCCGTGAGTGTGGCAAAACTGACAGCAAAGCTTATCGTGTAAAGGACTGACAATAGTGTTTTTTGGAATGAGATTTGATAAGTCTCATCCCCACCGCGCCTCCAATATCTTAAGTCTTAATTGACAAAATTAAACTTAATATTCGAATTAGGTGAAAATGTAGTCCTCGTGAGCCGATATTTATTCGACAAGGGTCAGTAATGCCTTCTTGTAATCACCCGATGTGTCGCCCTGCAATCAAAAGGACCACTTCTCTTTAGAACTAACATATTTTTGAATCTTATTAACCCTTTTATAGCCAAAATGATTTTTCTATAAGAAGCTTATCCGCCATTATAAGGCATGCTGCTATGAGATAAGATTTTAAATTTTCTACATAGATTATTTGGGAAGATTATTTGACAAGAAAACAAGATTTGAACAGATTATTTGACAAGATTTATTATTAAGCTTTTTTTTGTAAAACAGAAATCGCGGTGTTTGAAACACACAAAACGAATAAACACATTGCACCTAATTTATGAAAACCTGCTCGCACCTTCTTTGATATTTAATGTTTGATATACTATGTATACATTATATTAAATAGATCTGTATAATTTTGAATGTTAATGAGATTTATTAAGTTTGAGAATGATAGATGAAACTTTGATGACATTCTGTGTGACATTTCCTTGTAAAGTTGTAATAGAAATTTTGTGTACAAGTCGACAGAAATTATGGGTCAGTTTTAAAATTGATATAAGTACACATTAAATAGAATTCATGCAATAAAAATTTGATAAAATCTAAACGGTTATTATTGTAAAAAAAAGATTAAAATGTTACACATAACTACGAAATGGTTGGTAAAATGTTAAAATTGTTAGCAAAATAATGCCAGGCGACATAAAGTGTTAGATATACAAACAAATTAGATTATAATATTTCGATACAATGTTAGTTGGGTCAGTAAGGTGTGAAGCATTCTCATAAATAGTGCATCACCACAGGTCTATTTAATGCTAATAATAAGCACAAAATCTAATTCAAATCATTCAAGAAAAATACTATATTGACAATGACAGGCTGGGTTTTTTGATCATTGGTTAAGTGAACCAATGGTAAATTTTTTGACTAATAATTCGTTTTATATACCTGTTAACTATTTTCCACACGCTTTCACCATTATTTAGAACCATTAGGAATTTAACTATAGTTTGTTTAACAAACGGTTAATTTAACTCTAACCAACGAACAAAAAACCGGCCCTATAAGTGGGCAACCCCAATTTGATGCTTCCATCATGCCCCAAAACATTTCCAAAATTAAATACTTTAAACGGTTTTGTAATCAGAACTTTGTGTGTACCAAATATCAGATCAATCGATCGACAAACATGTCATACTAAATCAATTCACCCAAAAATGTTACCTACTTTTTACCTATTGATAAAGATACTTATTATCAAAGAAATACACAAATAACTTACAGCAATCCAACTCTCCAAAGGCTTGCCGTATTTGTCGAGGAAAGCTTGCTTGATGTCTCCTAGATCGATCTCAGAGCGGCTCACGACAATTCTTATGAGGGTCTTATCGTTGGTTCCGACACCCTTCATTGAGTAGTATAGACGCTCAGCGAAGAAGCCAACCTTGCTCTTCACGCATTTCACTAGAATATAAAAAAATTAATGATGTTTTGGGGGTAAATTGGTTAAATTAAGGACAGGATCTGTGCCTCTGTGTTTATAATTGACGTCATATTTTCGAGCACTAAATGCTATGTTTTCTAAGACTAGCTGCTACTCTTCTGGTCCGCTTGAATAACTTAATATGATTCAGGCCAAATAAGGCTTAATAGGATGCCAGGTCCCAGGGTGGCAGCCCGACATGATCTGGTTAAACATTTGTGCTTATGATCATGTCTTGATGTGTGATGCGTATATAATTATTTACCCATATATCAGTGTTCTGGTTACCATATTGCAGGCTTCTAACCTAGTTTGGAACCAGAGACCGTGTGTGGAAGTTTCCCACATTATTACTATAAAACATTTTAATTTGTGCCTACAACCATATAAAATTGTATAAAATCATTAAAACCATCATGATAACGTAGAATTTGACCGGCTAAAGCGAGGCTGTTTCCTGTTGAATGACCTTGTATGACGCTATGTTTAGAAGTTTTTTAGTCTAACTTTCACTTTATGAGTCATTTGTCTGTAAAATTACTTAGATCATTTGGTAAGCAAAGATTTTCTTGTATGTTCGCTTTCTCGCATTTGCATTTCTTGCACTTGGAATCAACTCAAGAATACTTATTGTAAATACTTATTCAATAAGGTCATAAAAAGTTGAAAGGCTCTTCAATTTTAAAGGTTATTCCTGGGAATTAACCACGTAGAACCTACTATCCGTCTTCCAACTAATGTTATAAATGCGAAAATTTGTGAGGATGGATGGATGTTTGATACCTACTCTCATGCCATAACTACTCAACCGATTGGGCTGAAATTTGGTATGTAGATAGTTAAGACCCTATAATAACACATTGGGTACTTTTTATCCTGATATTCCTACGAGAACGAAGACTACGCCGGTGAAACCGCGGGGCACAGGTAGTACTCATTATAAAAATCGAAGTCCGGACTGATACACTCATCAACGCCCAGTCCTAACTCTTGGACCTACAGAGCCGACATTTTGCACTTAGGTGTTCAAGAAAGAAATTTCTTCATTACCACGGACGAAGTCTCGAGATTACTATAGTATTGTATAGGTATAGTAATTCAAAACTCAGTTTAGGTTGCCGTTAGTAAACTTACCAATAGCGAGCATGCCCTTCTCAATGCTTCCAGAGAACTCCTTCTTGATAGAATCCTCGATGTCCTTGCCTGTTAGCGCTTCGTACTCAGCAAAGATCTGAAATAATCAGAAGAGTTCTTTATGAACGTACATGGCCTTCTAGGAATTGGACACAATCCTATGAAAAATTTACCAAATCGATGTTTTGTATTCCGCTGTTTCCTCCGAATATGATTAACCTATTCTATAAATTTACGAAGTGACTATTTGTACAGGTACTGGACGAATAAATAATATTTGTTCGTACATAATTTATATTTTTTTATATAAATTTATATAAATTTATTGGATGATTAGCTTAATAATAAATAGAAAATAAAATCACATTAAAATTTAGATTGGATTACACAAATTAGAGATAGAGCCTCTATTTCTGATTTTTGTATATAATGTATGACAACGTAAGTAATAAATACTTTTATTGGATTAAAGTTTTTTGTAAATTATTACTAAGATATATAGACAAAATGAATGCTCATTTTAAAGGCGGCCATGTAATATAATACACAGCAAACCGACTTCTGTAGGTTAGGTTTAAGGTTTTTTTTTTTTATTTTTTTTTTTTCGCACTCTAATTGATAAAATAAAATTATTCTTCCGACTTCTGTACGAATAATAATAAATTGTTCGTACGGTAACCGTATTAATAGACTCAGCCATAAATTTATATCCTGATATTTTTGTAGTCAAGTAACCTATGTTGCTGTCATTTTAATTATTCTTATAAATACTTTGTTTTTTCATAGTGAACTTCCAAAAATAGCAGTTTTACTCGAGTGATTCGACGTTCACTGCAAAAAAATGTAGATTATAAAACTGAAAATAAAATGATAGACATACTTTACTTCATCTTTAAAATATCAGGATGTAAATATATCAAATAGGTTTACCGTATTCGGAGGAAACAGGGGAATACAAAACATCGATTTAATAAATTTTCCATAGGATTGTGTCAAACTGCTAACAGGTCCCGTATCCTGTTAATTTTCATATTTATTATGTTTTGGTCTCATGTGAAATTTATCAGCTCACTGTAGTCCGCCGTTTTGGCTGAGCAGTATTCACGACACCTATAATAAGCATCGAGTTATTTAAGTAGGTAATATATATAGGTCTATGGCATGGGTCGACTTTTAAAATGTTTAAAAATTATTTAAATTACCTTTTAAACACTTAAATGGCAATTAGTTGGTGTGATGATGAAATAAATCGATTTTCAAATTATATATAATACATAATTCAAGTAGATATCTTAGGAATAAGGTATTTAATTAACCAGGTGGCAGGGGTCATTGGCCTTTGGTTTACTTATCACACGACAATGTCATTATAAAAGTAGATAATATTAATAATATGTATATAGAGATTATTAGATATTAATAATATTACAATCACGCACAATTTATGATGATTGAAGGCGTCTGCAGACTTCCATTGCTCTTTAATTAGATCATGAATCATTTTCAGTCTGCATTGTATGAATAAGCAACCTTCATAAGTCAGTTATTTATGTTTTAAAAAAATACATTGCCTATAGATATACCTAATAGTAGGTACCTAGTAGATATATATGACAAGTTGGTTAACAAAAGGTGGCGCCGTGACAGTCATCATCATTATCATCTCAGTCATAGGACGTCCACTGCTGAACATACTCCCCTATTGATTTCCAATCAGTCCGGTTGAAAGCGGCCTGAATCTAGCGCGTGCCTGCCGTCCTTATCAGATCGTTTGTCCACCTTTTGGGTGGAAATCCTACGCTGCGCTTGCCGGTCCGTGGTCTCCATTCGAGAACTTTACAGTCCCATCGGCCATTAGTTCTTCGTGCTATGTGCAATGCCCATTGCCACTTCAACTTGCTAATTCGCTGCGCTATGTCGGTACCTTTCATTCGTCTACGGATTTCCTCATTTCTGATTCGGCCGTGACAGTACTCACACAAAACAATAGGTAATAATGAAATTTCAATTATGCACTTAATAGTTAACCAAAACAATAACAATCTCCTTGACCGCTTGCAAGACAGGCAGAGAGACTATTTACGATTTTTATGCGATGCGTCACGCCTAGGCCTTAGCCAGAAATTCATTTCGAGCTCTAGACCAGAAAAAAGGGTTTCCTGATAACGAATGGTTTTAAGTTTAGAGACAAGAAGTAAAAATGACAGCAAAGATCGTTTTTCCATGCCTAAGGTAAGAGGTACAAAAAACGCTGTGACAAAGAGTGCGGTGAAAAATGTTATGACTGTCATTATCATCATCATGCGGAAGACGTCCACTGCTGAACATAGGCGTCCCCCATAGAACGCCATAAACTATTCTATGGGAGGATTTCGCCCGTAATCACCACGCTTGGCAGGCGGCTTGGTGATCGCAGTAGTTGGAATACTTGGAAACTGCTGGTATACGTGCCAGCTTTCGCTAATCAACCAATATGCATATATTTATATCAAGGTATGTGTACTAGTGTTCTTTAATATTGGATGAAAACTTAAAAATACATGCAAAGTATAAACTGTAGCGTATTTCGTTCCAGTCACCAGACTGCTTATAAAACGGATTAGCTACGGTAAAGCTATACTCACTGCATTCTTACATATTATGCAGATGAAGGTTAACACTTGAAAACACACATTTTTTGCAAGACACATGAATCTACAAAAATAACCGCAACTTATCATTTATCTTTGTACCTATATGTACCTATGTATTGTTTTCTATCATCCAGGCGTAGCATGATACGAAAGTAGGTATATTTCTTTTTTGAACATACCGGTTGGTCCACGGGTCCGGTACCATTTTTAGGGTTCCATACCTCATAAAAAGAACCTTTATAGGATAACTTAGTTGCAGTATCAAGAAGGTATCAAGTTGAAATTAATATTAGAGGTATATAGTATAGGTACATACTCAAGTCACAAGTCAACATTCTGTCTGAAACTTTGGCGTCTAGGTATCGCTCTGTAGATACAGCAACTAAGCAGAGCAACTTTGATCTCCGTATTGCTGCAACAGGCAATTCCTTTTTTTTGTAGTGGTAGGCCTCTTTTGCAGGGGGCCGCCTGGGGAAGTACCACACCTTTGCCAGTTATTCATCCGCCAAGCAGTAATGTGCAAATATTACTGTGTTCCGGTATGAAGGGCAATGTTACCAGCGAAATTACTGGGCATGATGAGATTCAACAACTCATATCTCAGGGTGACAGGCGCAGTGCAGAGCCGCGCAGAATTTGAATTTTAAAACACTGGGTGGCACTGTGTCTGATATGGGCAATCATGATGCTTACCATCAGGCACCTGATTTGCTCGTCTTGTACACTCACTATCATAAAAAAAAAAAAAAGATGTGTAACGACCCTTAGATAAGTATAAAATATAGTAGAAATAAAAGCTCACCTGTCTCAATTGCTGGTAAGACCTAGTAATAAGGATAGAGTTGAAGACGGACTCGTCGGTACCCCACTGTCCTTCACCAGCTGACGCTAAAGCCTCAGCATCGGCCTTGGCTGAGCCCTCGTCGATGCCCTGGTTCTCATCACGGTTGGCCATGCATAGAGATACGCAGAGACGTTTGAAGTGACCTGATGTGTCGCCTTTCAAGTCGGATTCCAGGCTTTTGTTGTATACTACAAAAGAAAGAAGATATTAATAAGTTATTCATCCGCCAAGCAGTAATGTGCAAACATTACTGTGAGCCGGTCTGAAGGGCAATGTTACCAGCGAAATTACTGGGCATGATGAGATTCAACAACTAATATCTCAGGGTGACAGGCGCAGTGCAGTGCCGCGCAGAATTTTGAATTTTAAAACACTGGGTCTGATATGGGCAATCATGATGCTTACCATCAGGCACCTGATTTGCTCGTCTTGTCATTAATTATCATTAAAAAAAAGAGTTTTAAGTAAGTATTATTTTTCTAGCAATGACACGAAGATATGATTGTATCGTATCGAATTCGTTCTAGATTAGTTTTTTTGGTTATGTCAAACCCCATACATTTTAGATAGGATACGATTGCGATTGTCAAAAAATCAAGCCTAGCACGATTTTTTACATGTATCTTTGACGACATGTATCTTTCAAGTCTCTTTCAATTAATTGCTCGTTATCTTTTTTGTGTTGTGTGGGAGCAATTTTATATGTCAGAGTACCTAGTCAACTCACGCGCGCATGAAATACTTTAACATTAGCTAACTACTGCCCACTAAAAAAGTGTGGACCACATGACCACAGTTTGAAAAACGGTAAGAATACTTTGATTGCCCAGTGACTCCGTCCACGCACTCTGGTGTTTTATGGAATTAAGAACAGACGATTAGTTGCTTAGTCCTCGGTATACAAAGTTTGTCAAAATAAAACTTAGCACCATAAAGTTCTGAAATTGATGTCAACTGAAGCTGACCCAGAAAAGTGGACTGGTTGGAATCAATTTGTGCATTCGTGTTACGAGGAAAGTACAGTAACTATTATACAGTTAAACGAGTAGCATTGAGGTTATCGCATATAAAAGCGGTGACATAATGCTATATAGTTATAACTACACCTTGCTAGGTATGTTTTAAGCCGGGTTGGAACAAATAGCACCATGCCGGTATATTCTATTTTTCTAAATATTAATTGACTCGGTTTGATTGTTATACTCACAGATCAGGATGAAAGAGGTAATACTTATTCTACGTATACAATCTAAAATGTGAAGATAAATTTCACCCATGGGCGGGATTCGAACCACGCACCCTCCGCACCATTCCGCGTGGTGGGCACTCTACCACTTGAGCTATCGTGGAGGCACTAGGCATCGACGAAATTTTTTCTATACCATCGACCTAACGCACTATAGGGGCGTGTGTGTTTATCTTTATGCTTGTCGGTGGGTAGAATGCAAAATGCATCACCTAATATATTTTTATTATAAGCCTTCTGATAGATATTTCATAAATAGGTAATTATTATAAGTAGGCTACCTAACCTACCTACGGAAAAATGATTAGGTGATTATGTGACGGTGACCACACCGCCGGAGAATTCTAGCGAGGCAAAAGTACGTAAAAACTTACTATTATTTATTCTGTGGCAAAAAACCGATAAGACTAGGTACATAATAGGTACTAGCGATGCATGCTTTGACGGTGTGAAGTGTAAACGTACCTGCAAACTTATAACACCGCTATTTTATTATCAGGTGTTAAAAATTATGCTCTTCATCTTTAAATGCGCTTACTTAGTTTATTGTTGTTTTTATTTTATATCTCACATTCGAGTCACGATCGGTGACGCTATCAAATGCTAATGGGTAGGTCTGACCTACTGTTTCATGGTCGAAACTGCATGACTCACAATCTTTATATTATCTATGTAGGTAGTATGTTTAATTTAAGTAATTAACGATGTCAGTGATGCTAATCGTAAACCTCGTTGGCCTCGTTGGCTCAGATGGTAGTTATTCTGCTTTCTGAGCTGCAGGCCCCGGGGGTCGATCCCCCGGCCAGGTCAAACATTTGTGTGCATGAACATGTTTGTTTGATCTGTGTCTGGGTGTTATAAGCTTATATAAGTACGTATGTGTATAAGTCATCTGGTTACCATAGTAAAGGCTTCTAGCCTAGTTTGGGACCAGATGACCTTGTGTGTTACTGTAAACTGTCCCATATTATAAAAAAAACTGCTTCGGCAAGGATTTACCGGCATCAGGATAAGGATTAGCCTTGGAGTGACCAAATGTCAAATCTATGGTTTATGGTCTGATCTACATTTAATTGACTGCCTCGGTGGCGTTGTGGTCGCAAGCTTGACTGCCGATCATGAGGTCCCGGGTTCGATGACCGGCAGATGACAATAGGCTCGCCCTATAACATTTATTTCATGGGACCGATAAGATGTGGGTGTACCAACATGGGACTGAGTCCTGGGTACACCTCTGCCTACCCCTTAGGGAAAAAGGCGTGATGGTATGTTATATTGTTAAGTACATTATTAAATTGTATTGGGTATAAGCACTATAGAAAGCAAATACTTTCTATAATGCTTATACTAAGTTGTCATAATTCGGTTTAACCATTTAAAAGATGTTTTTGCTGAAATCAGCTTTTCTGCAAATCCACTTTTGGTCAAAAGAGACTACGCCTAGTAAAACAGATAAGGATAACTTGATAAGGCTTTCAAATTCCTGCATTATGATTTTTCACGAATCCAGATTTGTTTCATGGTGAAATGTTTCATATTCAGGGTCCTACATAGTCTAAATAGGTACTACATAGAATAAAGCTAGAACTACATCCAGCACACGTGTGCCACGTACGCCGATCTGGGCGTGTCGGAACCCATACATTTTGTATGGCGACTAGCTGTTTAGAGCTACATTAGATCCACTCCACTGGCGTGTATGAGCTCCGACGCGCCCAGATCCGGCGTACGTGGCACACGTGTGCCAGATGTACTTCTATAAGCTTTACTCTCATGTGAGAAGATGCTAACTCACATTGTTCATAAAAAGCGGAGATGGTCCTAATTCCGTAGTTGGAGAGCGTGCACAAGATCTCAATGATGGCTTCCTCGTCAGTGCCGAGCCCCGCGACGGCGTCATGCAACTCCTTGGCGTAGAAGTGAGGCAGGGGGGTCATCAGCGCGATGATCACGTTCTCCAAGTTTCCACTCAACTCGCTCTTCAGCTCGCTGATCAGATCCTGGTAAAGAAATGAATACATTTGTAGCTTATACTGTCACATTTGCAAAACTTTTTCCAGCGTTTCACCAGTTAACAAACCATTTTCTCATGATTTAAGTAGTCGATTAAAAACAGTAGGTACAGTTAGTTAAATATGCTTAAGTTTTCTTTTTGTCAGGACAGTCAGTGACCAATAACTTTGACACTAAGGGTATCACTATCTTTTATGACGATAGCTGAGACATACAGCTCTAAGAGCCTTTCGGAAAAAGAAGTAGGATCCATGGATTCACTGTGGATTTTAGGAGGAGATAAAAGTGTCCACGCTGATCTACATGTGGAGCCGAGGTCACCTTTTTTACAATAACATTTTTTTTACAAAATAAGAGGGAATTGCTCTATGATTTGATCAAAAGGTTATTAGGTACTGTAATATATTATATCAAAATTAGAATATGCTATGAAGACCGCAAAATCCAGTATTATCAATCCATCAAAATTCAATTCCAATAAGTTCCAATAGTTTTTGCCGATATGCCGGAACTTCAAAGTATCAAAATTCAATTCAAAGATCAATAGTTTTTGCCAATGAACCGGAACTCACAAGACGTAAGCAAGGAAATCATGAGCTAACGCGACTAACCTTGCATAATCTGTTATTGTATTACAGTAAAAAATATTCCCAAACATAATAATATCATGAACGTACCTACCAAAGCCGCCTAAACGCAACTGAATTTGTTTGTAAATTGAGCCATTTGTGGTTGCAAGGTCGACCGTTTTAATACCTAGGTAGTTAGGTATATTTTGATCGCCTTATCTGCTGTGAATTTCCATCTATTGTTCAAGTTTAAACATTTTATACACGCGTATATAATAATTGTGTTTTAGTCGATCTCTAGTTTAATATTTAAGTTAATAATAATAATAATAATATGGGACAACTTCCACACACGGTCACGTGGTCCCAAATTAGGCTAGAAGCCTGCACTATGGTAACCAGATGACTGATATACATACTTAAATACGATTACTAGAATAATTTTACTAGTTACTTATAGTATTTCTAAGATCTATAAACCCAGGTTTATAATAATAAAACATGCGTTATTATGTTCCAAGATAAGGTTCAATAAATCTAATGCATTGCTCATGGTTTCCTAGTAAAATGGCACACAAAGGTTACAATGACTAACGCTAGATGCTGAGATGATGATGAGCTAGCAGCCAGACTCTGAAGTCTGGCTGCTAGCTTATTGTTCAATATCTTGAACGAATTAACTTCACATTCAATATTGAATGACACGACAATGTAGGTACAGGCGGACTAACTAAAGCTGCCTCGTCGTGCACAACTTATTCAATATACGTGAAATAGTCTCTGTAAACGCGCAAGCTTTGGGTGACCGACCTTACCTAAGGCGTAGTAATAGTTGTTATTCTTTGCCTAAGGTGAGGCAGTTGACCAGCTACTTATTATAGCGAAACGTTTTCATGACTGTAGGCACGAGTTTATTGATGAGAAATATGCTGTAATTCTAAACTTTGAAGCGAAGCAATAAGACTGCAGTTAATTGAGAATTGGGCCTCTTTGTATTTCGTTTTGACGAGTTCGAAGTAGTCATTGGCAATTTGCGAATGATCAGCATTATTGATGTCATTTTTGTGGGCTTCGTTCCCAGTATGGATAATGCTATAGAACACGCAGGATATTTCATTTTCTTTAAATATTCAGTTAGGCTAGCATGGGCAGCATTTCGCAGTTGATACGCACACCTGTCCGATTCGTCAGATTGCGGTGTGCAAGGTTTCATAGAATTTCATATAAAGAATTCTAAAATTCGTTTCGTACGGCGCGTTCGGCTCTGATAAATGTGTGTTCACCTTTAGGAAGACGCGATCTAAAAGGTCCTGAATGAAATGAGGGTATGCGTGAAAAAGGAGTTCCGGAGGCACCTACGTGCTGCGCCGACCTCACATAATGTACCTATATAGGTTTAGGGCAAGAAGATGATGTAATTTAGTAAGAAGTACCCGTACATTCACCCCTCCACAATTTTGTTAATTGTTCATTCATTGTACCTACCATCGACCTGATCGATCCAATATAAGGTAGTCCAATATAGGGTATCAGGTCGATGGCGCTTACCTTCGAGCAACGCGGTCTTCCGCCGTGCCGGAACACGGCGGAAGAAGGCGCTTACAAAGGGCGTGTCTACGTAGATGGCATGATATAGATCTACTGCATTGTACCTTAGTCATTGGTCGGTGATAGCACATGATTATGACACTGATATCTTACAGTTTTACAATGTACCGCATAATGTAAACAAACCTTTGATAAGAAATAGCGCAAGATAGGAAAGTAAGGAGAAAATATTATTATGTGCAATCTTGGCATTCCTATCTAACATACCTATAGATAGACAAGATAATGCTAACAATGTTTGATGAAACAACAATTTCGTATAGTATGGGGCACGTACCTAACTCTATAGGTATTTTAAAATAAATCTATTATGACTAGAAGATAACAAACATACTTTTAATTCAAGGAGCAAAATCTGAGATCTCATTTGAAGAAATTTACATACCTAAATAGGTAATGGGCAATGGGTTTACCATCATATCTATTATTCTAATTTTAATAAACCATAGAAGATTCATCATTCATCATCAACCACAGACAATTCAAAATAAAGACGCCGGTTTAAAAAAAAATTGTAGGAAACCAATGTGTGGCGGTGTGCGAGGGGCAAGGGTAGGTCGGCTAGATTTTATTGGATTGTTTGACTTCAAATATGTTATAGTCTAGGACGATTTAACCACGTTATAGTTCATGTCATGGTATAAGCTGTTTGGCTTTATTGAAAAATGAAATGGGCGGCACTGAGCATAAAGGGCGGGCCGTGTGTTATGCAGTATAATTGCAATATTTTTAGAGAAAGCATACGTCCTTAAAGCGTCTCTTTAGATGGAGTACCTGGTCTTTAGGTTGTGTTCTCTGTGTCAATAGCCACTATGATTCACTGCAGAGCTCGGAAGCTGTGTCAAAGAGGATACGTTCTTGGTGAATTGAACCAAGTGAATCAACGATGGCGATGACTAAGTTAACGGAAGATAGACTGAAGTGGTGAAATAAGCAAGGCCGTAACACCGTAACAGTTAAATTAAAACTGTTCGCACGGTTACCAAGATTCTCAAGGTTAAATTTTAGCCTTATTACCAAGACACAAGGTTCAATATAATTAGAGTAATTTGGTGATCACATCATGGTTAAAAATACAAGACGTTCACTACAAAATTATTATCGACTAAAAAGTTATTATGACTAAGTTTGAACTTTTGCTTTCGAAAGATAAAAAGTAAACAACACAGTTATCAGTGTGTCCACGGTTGTCCTGTAGCCGATAACCGTTCTAATTAAAAAACAGTAGGTTATCAAGTTTTAATGACTTTCCCGGCTGCCAGATTTCCAGCCGAACCCAGCATATTGCATTCAACATATTGGACTGCATTCCATTTTAACCTGCCAGCTGTACTCTGATTATTTCTTTAAAATCTTAAAGCGGCTGTATATATTTGTGAACCGTTAGCATTGACAAGCTTAAACGTTGTGAAGTGGGTAGGCATAATATGTAGCCGACAGTTGCACGTCTTTTGGGACCACTTCAAAGGCTCGTGGCGTAGTGAATATTAATTAATTATACATACATACATACACGCCTTTTTCCCGAAGGGGTAGGCAGACTCACAGTGTACCCAGGACTCACAGTGTCCCGTAGTAGGCACACCCACATTTCGCCAGTATATTATTGGCCCCATGTAATAGGGGGAATATTAATTATGTGTATAATTAATTATTTAGAAACACCCCTCGGTTCCGACAACTAAAACCCTTTCAAATTTCTTTAAGGCACTTTTAGGTCATGTCAGAGATCATCAAGGAAGTATAATTAGGATAACCCGTTCCAATAAAGTATAAATAAAAAAAATATTATTTCGCTCGAAAACACGGGCCTGGTTGCAGAACCCTCTTAGAGCTTTTAATCAATTGGTAATGGACAACACTCATCATCAGCTCCAAAAGGGGACTGCCCTTACCGAGTCTCCGCATAAGTATTAGGTATATATTGATTCTTACCTTTCCATAGTTAGTTTTGAAAGTTTCAGCGATCTCGAGACGCTGGACGATGCCGCGGCGGCAGAGGACATCGATGATCGCCTTCTCATCGGTGCCGAAACCTTTCATAGCCTTGCGGAGCGTTTCGGCGTCCGCGGCCGGTTCGAAGGGTTCCGCCGGGTACACCGTGGGGGTGCACTGCAAGATTGTATTGATAAGTGATTGCTACTTTAAAAACAACACCGCAGATTGTCGTTCTAAGTGAATTCGAAGTTGTTATAAAGCCTGTAGTAAGCCTATAAGCCTTGAAACGGTATCGGTAAAATCTAAGTTCAGGCTGACTGATTCACTCATAAATTCCCAGCCAACCATTGGACCTCGAGAGCTGAAATTCTACATACCTATAAGTTTTCATTACAATGGTATAATATAGGAACGAGGTTGCGGGATTCTTTAGTAGTTTACCGAGTATAAAGGCTCTTTTACATCAGAAGTGGGAAAAAACAAAATTCATGCTAAACTTGAAATTAGTCTCTACTCGTACAATCATAATTAAATATATTATTCCATGAACCATTTTAGAGGAACAAGAGTTCCAATACCCCGAAAAGCAAAAAATCAGATCGCGTAAAGTATTTTAATAGAATTCCGTGCGTGTTGCGAATTTAGCGAAATATCAGACCAACCATTCTAACTTGTTTTACCATGTATCATGACTATTAGAAACAACGATCTTCATTGCTCATAAAGTTAAGTGCTTACAATCCATTATAATACCATGTAAATTCCTAATGGATTATCCACCCTTCGTTGGCGTCCGGTGGGCGTGTCCTTGGCATGTGCTTTAGGTTATGGGCCCAGTCGCCGACTGTGATTTGCAATTGACTGTTTACTTTGCACTTAGCAATCTAGGTTAAGACTATGTTAAGTTTATGATTTATGGTTATATTGTGAGATTGTATGGGCGCTAAAGTCTATACGCTAATAGACGTTTAAACAGCTACTTATTTTGATGGCATGCTAGTTTCATTTTTGGTGGCATGTTCTCAATTTTCTCTACTCTTCCCAGACTTCCTGTTTCATGAGTTATGGAATTTGGGATGTTTCGCAAGAAGACAAAGCACTAATGTCTACCGTCTTTTTTGAAAAATCAGCTATGGCATGAATGGCACGTAACTTATGTCATATTTCAGTGGCGTGTTGACACATAGTGTAAAAACATAAATACTCTACTCAGATTTTCGAACAGGTAGATATTAAAGTAGGTAATTAAAGTATACTTATAAGTAGGTACTTTAATTCTAGAGCAATTAGCACAAATATCATACCTAGTAACAAACATCTACAGAGCTACAGGCTATTATAGCTATCAACCTTGCCTCAAAAGATGACATCATCTCGTGAGATCCTATTGAAACAGCTATTGATATTTCATTACAGACATTAAAATGTAGGCGGAAACTTACCTTGTAGGGGTAATATTGCTGTCCGCTCATCTTGGGAGATTCCTAAACAGTACAAAATAACATTAGAAAAATATTTCACGGTAATTCTAAAAATAAATTTCCTTAAAACGCGGACCGGCTTCTTGACTCGATAAACACCGGCGGTCGGTATGTTGTTCACTTTTTACGCATATTTATCGACCGAAATACACACTAAGATTGTAATAGAATCCAGATAATTGAAGTAACATTCGTAAACAGGTCAAATTTTAAGGAAAAGTACGTACTTTTGTAATTTATGCGACACACCCAACCGAACCACTGCGGGCTGAATTCCGAAATACGCGACTCGCTTCGACCGGTCGAAGTCGACGCATTTTGTTTTCCCTCTCCTTCTACCATGCATCGTCAACCTTTGGCTCACAAGCTGAAAATATTATCTTATTTTAATACATGACCTACTTATAAAAATTTAAAGGCTCAGTAAGGGGATTAAAAAAATCAGATAGGATCATCTAGTAGATAAGTGATACATAAAATTCATAATTTCATGGTTTTAGCGCGAAGGTTATTGAAATTGTGTGAGTTACGCCTATGCAAAAATATTATGGCTTGATGGCAGATGGCAGACGAAACGTCAAACAGTACTTCTTAGATTAGCTGTGAGAATAATTGGGTAGGTAGCTATAACTTATATGAATTATTAACGCTTCGGTGGCATAGTGAGCGCAAGCTCGACTGCCGTGAGCATGAAGTCCCGGATTCGATCACCAGGTCAGGCAGTGTTATTAAATTTTTCCATTAGGAATTCTCTATATCAGCCTGGAACTATGTCTGGGCATCTACGATGGTTAAGGGCTCGCCCTCTATTTCATGGGGGTTATTAGAACATACTGGCGAAATGTGAGTGTACCTACTCAAAGTCAGAGATTTATTCAAATAGGTCACAATCTGACACTTTTGTACATCAATGAAGATAAACGGTAATCTACCGTGCGTTTTGAAAGCGTACTATGGGACAGTTCTGGGTACACCTCTGCCTAACCCTTCGGGAATAAGGCGTGATGGTATATTATGTTTCGCCCCAATATCCGGGATCGCTTCATACCGATTTTAGGTTGGCGTGAAGTACCTTCCTAACAAAAACAGATATTTCATATTCATATTAGGTTCAGTGTTAAATATTGGATTTTTCCATTAGGAATTATCTCATTAACTGCCTGGAGTCTGGAACTGTGCCCGGTAGATGGCAATAGGCTCGCCCCCATGGGACCAATAACATACTGGCGAAATGTGGGTGTACCTATCTACTATGGGACTGAGTCCTGGGTACACCTCTGCCTACCCCTTTGGGAAAAAGGCGTGAATGTATGTTATGTTATATAAGGTGCCTACTAGGTTCCTACCCAAGGGCGTCGCCAAGGGGGGCAGGGGGGGGCTGCTGCCCCGCCCTAGATAATCGAAGAAATGTAGCCTTTATATCTGTTAATGTTGACATTCAAGTGCCGCCATACGATAGACACGTATTTTTAAATACAGAACCATCTGGGCCCTATTTGATAAAAAAATAATCTACAAAACTGTAAAAAATCTACAAAATTGTAGGATTGCAGGGCTTTTCTGTTTCATAGAAATTTGTAATTGTAAATTGTATACAGGCAAATACCTGTAGAATTGTATTTCTACAATTAAGTTTCTGTAGCTACAATTGGAAAATTTACATTTTGGACAATTGCAATTATAATTTGAAGGAATTTTTACCCAACAATGGTATCATGCAATTATATTTTAAAACACCATTTTGTCATCAAATTAACCTATTTTAGGTTTATTTACATTTTTGTTACTTAAAAATTACAAAAAATATGTTTATTGAAAACACTTGGAAACGATGTTTTAGTAACACCAATAAAACTAAAATATTTGATGGTGAATAAATTACACAACGAAACTATAAAAATACAAGTCACATTATGTCTGTACTATCAAACGCACGTTGAAGTTTACACTTGCTTCACAATGCTCTCGACTGTACCTACATACTTTTCCCATTCTCTATACTTCTACTAGCCCAAACCCCCATTTGGGTAGAAATTTCTGAACTAGCCCCCCCCCCTTGATCATCGGCTGGCGACGCCCTTGTTCCTACCTATTAGATACCTACATCCAAACTTTCATAAGCAGTTCTTAGTTTTTTTTTACATAGTGTACCAAATGTTTACAATCTCTAGTTTGACAGGTTACCAGTTACCAGCCGCCAGCCAGCGATGACATCATCGAGAGAGGGGACTCCGGTACCGCGACCGCGCCGTGCCGGTTTGTAGCCGGGATCGTAAACAGTAACAGGCAACCGGCATTATTCTGTACAGATACAGACAGCAGCTTTGGTTTATTCTTCCCTATAATAGCCACTTATAAGACTATTTTAAGTCTTTTCGATGGGTCGAACATTGAGCTTGGCTCTGGACAATGTTATCTCACGCTTCTTGGGTTATAAAAGTAGTGTCTTTTTGCAGGGCGAAAATGATCAGCATTTCCTTGTCTATTGCAAAGAAATAAATCAGAAAGAGAAAGCGGTTACTTAGCGACATTTTGATCAAAAATAAAACCGGAGGATAAATAGGTATAATACCTATTTCCTACATGAGGAAAGTCCTGGTTGGGTAGGAAACGCCAATATTACAGACATTATTAATGTTATGCAGAGGAATTAAATGTTATGGCAAACTACATCGCTCTGCCGCTCGGCTTCCACGTAAGTTTATTGCAGGCGCCCCAATTCAGCGTGACGTAATAAGTACTTTTACGTTCGATAACGTAACTCGGAAAACTACTTGTCCGTAAACCTTGTCCAAACCATCATTGATCCCGATATTGTTGAATTAAAATGAAAAGCGCATACGTCATAAGTCACGTTTATAAATAGCACCTGTGACGAAGTTGTCTCGGATCATTTCATTGTGACGTCACACATCTTATTCATGATCATTGAGATCATCAAGGTCTGCGGAAGTGACTCATGGATGTTTGATACACATGCAACTAATACCGAGTGTATTATGACGAATTTGTAAGCAACTGACAACGTGATGATTGTCTTAGAATTGGTACCTACTTATCTACCACCTATACCTATCAACAAAGCGGCTTACATTAATACTGGGAGACGCCCTTTGTGTATTTTCTTCATAAATCACCAATGACGTTGCATTGCTAAATCACACACACTACACACTACATAACACACTTTTCTTTCGAGATCAAATCAGCACAACATAGTGTACTTTAGACCTTTGTAACTTGACACATTTCAATCTGATAGAAGCTTTACTTTGCTGCCTCGATGGAGTAGTTGTTCCCAAGCGCTACTGCCGACCATGAGGTCCCGGATTCGATCCCCATGTCAAGCAGTGTTATATTTTTCCGTTAAGATTTTTTTCAATAACAGCTTGGAGTCTGGAACTGTGTCCAGTAGATGGCAATTAGCTCGCCGCCATAACTGGCGAAGTGTCTTCCGAGGAAACAAAGTTTTAGAGTATCACCATCCTCGAGTAAAGTTTTGATTAACTAGGTAAGTAGTAACCGATTGCAACTCGGCAAATAGAAGTCCCAAGTTTGTTGTTTGGATTAAATTGGATTTTTTACTGAGTCTGTATTGTTATTTTGTAGATCCTAGTTGTCTTTATTTAACGTAATTACATGTAGTGTTTTTTATATCTTCAAAAATGTGGGTAGGTACATGTAAGCGTGAGGGCGAATTAGTTTTAAACACAGAACAGAGAGGAAAGTTTTAAAAAAAGAACTAAGTAAGCTACAAGCTTACTCTACGGTCTTAGACAGTCTTAGAATAAATAGTTGATAGTGTTGTGTAATTATCTACATACATACATATACATATCTTTACCGTACAGTGTTGCCCGGCCCAAGAGTGACCTAACTACTAACATAGACTAACAATTGTATTTGTTAGTTTATGCTTCTATCGTCTATTATCTAGGTATGACGACTACAACGCGACGGCCGGGAGCAACGACTGTTGCGACACTAGCGATCAACAAGAATGTGTTAGGTAGGTATAAGTTACTACATAGCTTTTGGCGTAATTTCGCAATACAACTTATTTTCCTGAGCAACGCGATATTATTCTAGGTTGATACTGTTTCGGCGGTCAACGGTCCGATTTGCAACCGCAATCAGATCATGCAGTATTAAACTACTTGACCGTTACTGGAAGCTTTATTAGCTTTGAGAGAGCATTTCTATTCGTCCGTCGTTCCGTCTAGTTGTTAGCAAGGTTTGTGCTTCAAATTGCCTCGTTTCCGCTGAAGTGGCGCCACCTGGCGTATGCGTGGAGTTTATCTTGGGCCACGCCATTTTGTTCATTGGCGTTTTTGTTCCCGTCAAGGCAACACGTGCAGAAAACCTAGTTTCTCTTCTGTTGCCCTTAGTTGTAATATTATAATAAGTGAGTTTTATTATATTTATATTCTTCCGAGAATAAGATGAAAACTGAGTGAGTACTTAGCAATAAGTTTCTTATAAGATATTCATAAAGAATATTAGTAACGGATTCTTTTGCCGTTTGATTCAAAACTTTTTCCCTTGTTTAACGGTTTTTGCCGTTCGATAAAATATTATTTTAGGTATTGTGCTCTTATAATATAGCTTTATTTTTAATAAAAACTGTACGAGGGTATAGTTATTAATAATTTAATTTCTTTTGCATGTCTTAACATGTTTTTATTACAGTTCCTTTTCAGTCAAGAGCTATGTCAGTAAAATTACTGCAACAGGCAATAAATGAATAAGTCTGTATGTCTATTCTAGGGCAATAATTTGAAAGTCTTGAGGACGCCGATATAATTACGTGTCGATTGTTTTATCCGCTTTAGGGATAGTTTAGATAAGGACTTTTTATAGAATAGGAGTTTACCTTAGTATGCAAGTGGGTCCTGGGTACACCACTGCCTATCCCTTCGAAAAAGGCACCTTGTCATGTTTGTTATAAATTTGTTGTCTGTTATTTTAATCTGTATTGCATGCACTAAGCCCTTATAAGCCTTACGTAACAAACAAAGGGGGGTACAATATATAAGACCTTACGCTCATGCAATGCCCTTTTATGGTTTTTCTTTGCTTTTCAATAACTTTTTGTTTGCAATATAACATAGTGAACACTTTTCGTGAATTCCTCACTAGGGACTTGCCTGCAACAGCCGTTAAAATAGGTGTTGTATATATATATTATGATAATATTTTGCCTCAAAGGCATTTACCAGGTAGTAAATGACTATGCCCCTCGCGGGGGCATGCCATTAAAACATTGATGGAACTGGAGATCACTTGCATTACTATGCTTACTATTATGCATTGTCTGAGCAACCCACCCTCGCGGGGTGAATATGCCATACAATTTTGCCTATCAAATAAGGTAAGTTTATTGATGGTGATTATGGCAACATATTCGCCTCAAATGCTACCAACCACTACCCACTGGGAAGTAAAAAAATGCCTCTGCATTTTATAAACAACTCACCCTCGCGGGGTGAATATAAGCCATACAATTTTGGCCTTTCAGATAAAATTGCCTCTCGCGGAGGCATGGCTTATCCTTGTATATCCAAAGTTCCATCGCGTGGAACTCATATCAATTGCACCGCAGTTATACTAACGTGCATTTTCTATACAACTCACCCTCGCGGGGTGAATATAAGTAACATAACCATTTTGGTCTATCCAATAAGGTATGTTTATTGAAGATTATGGCAACGTTTTTGCCTCAAAGGCACATAACTACTTACACTTACTTGGCAATAAAAGGACTGTTCTCGCATGGAACCCCATGGATGTCGATATCACCTGGATTGCAATAAATGCTTACTACAGCTACCATGTATTCCCTGAAACTTAGTCTCTCAGGGTGTTTATGTCATAACATACTATCGGTGATGAATGATATATTGTTGGGTCAGCAACCCCTGTATCAATTATTTAAAATTTGTGTCTACTACTAAGGCTCGCGGCCACATAGACGATATAAAAGATAACATAATAATTATAATCTTAATAATAATAACCCTTGGGGTTCTTCAAAACACCTGTTTTTGACAGGTTAGTTAATCTTCGTGATTTTTCTAAACGAGTATAATAGGTACCCATTTCCACCACCGTGAAAATTACTGCTTATAAATATTGAATTTATTATTTTTGAAAAAGATAATAATCTTAAATAATCTAAAACGATTTATAGTAAAATGTTTCATAAATGTTCATTATGAAAGTTGTGTTTCACCTGTAAGCTATGAAGTGCAATTTATCAAAGTTTACTAGGTATTCTTCTTAAAGAATACATTTATTTTAAATGATTTATTATTGTACAATGTTTGTACCTCATAAACTGTCTTAGAATGTTATTAATAATAACAATGCTGATTAAAAAGTGACGGTAGTCAAATAAATATTGTTCCACACTACTGATAGTAGCACTTGCCTTACAAATAACGCTTGTTTAGTGCGCTCACGTTCCTGTTAAACAAAATAAGTGTTACCTACCGTATTTAGCAGTATCATAATATTTATTATTTTAACTATAATAAGTAACTTTGAGTAACAGATCTGATAATCACAAATATCCAAATGGCTACCCAATATTAAATGTCCAGACACTGGGATTCTCAGTTGCAACTCTTAACAATTAAATACAAATCTAAACTTGTATTATTATAATTTTGCAGGTGTTGTTATATTTTTAATAAAAAGAAGATACCTATTACCTTATAGCATTCTCAAAGCGAGTGCTTGCTGCTAACGAGTATGTATATTTTTATATGAGATAAAGTTTTCTTGGTATAGACGCCACCCGAATCGATGTTGCTATAGTGCAAATATTATTATACCTACTTTATCAGAAACCTAAATATAGAAATGTAGTAAATTCACAATTAACAATGTCGCAGCTCAGATTGGCTTTCTAATGCATTATTCCACTATTTCAATAGTTTTGGACATGGTCATATTATGTTCTGCAATAGCTTCTTGACTATTTTACAGTGATCTTTAAGATACCACTAATTTCGTCGGTCGTTTTGTTAGTGATGATACTCACTGGTGATAGCTTACATAATTATAAGTACTTCTTATTTTAGCAAAGCAATAATAGAAAATATTTTAAATATTTAATATTATTATTGTAGAAATACCAAATCATTGTATCATCAACGATCCGTACCAATGACTATTATGTGATTAGTACGACCATTATATTATTATGATAATGGAAATATTTGATGAATGCTGGTTCATTATAAAGGCATAATATTTATTAATGTGTCGCGAAGGACATTTTTGAACACATCGCTTAAGCAGCGGGAATAATAGAGCAGCTACTACAAAAACAACTCGTTCATTCATTTGATCTTAAGGACTCGTTAACAAGCCGAACGATATGGGCAACGAGCATCAGAAATCGTGACGCTTCCGGCTTGTTTCACTTATTTGTGCTACACCAACCTATTTGATCGCAACAAAACAACTTAACATGTTTACATAATCGCTTTATATATAGTCTTCAACTAACGGCCTAATGAATGGGCCCTACGACACCTATAATTTCAATAAATTAGTTCCGATGAACTAGATAATGATGTCTTGGCTATATGTAAATGTTTCTAATTTCTGTACATAAGTTAGCCTGATACTAGCTTTATTACTATCATAAAATGTAATAATGATTTTAATATTGTTACAATAGTGTTGAATAAAAGAACTTATCTTCATTCATATGTATAATTTAAGTGAATCATGAATAATATTCATTACTTTTCTATACGGATAAATAAACTTCAGAAAAAATGTAGTTATACTACTAAAGATATAGCTAGTGATATAGTGATATAGTGATATAGCTGGCATAATGATAAATAGTTTACATGTGTGATAATCAAATAGCCCTGCCTCGTTTTCGGTTCAATCGCTGCTGGTAATTATAATAGATAGATAGATAAATAGATACACTCTTTATTGGACCACTACAATCAATAAACTTTGTAACGTTGAGCTACAATATAGGGCTCTTCAAAAGGAGAGTGAATAGAGTGTTGAAGGGTCGACAAAATTCTGGCAATACCTCTGCTTTTGCAGGTATCCATAGGCGGCGGTAACCGCTCACCATCAGGCAGCTCGTATGCTTGTTTGCCACCTTTGGTGGTATAGTCTATGGTATGAGGAGAGTACCGTAAATTATATTTGGTCAGTGATAAATAGTCTGTTACTATTTAATTAATACACAAAGTACACAACACATACAGAAAGTTTATACAGAAAGTTTTTATACCTACTCTTAAAGTATGATCTATTTTTTTTGGTCACGTTTACCATCCACCGTCTCGAAGATGTTAAAATGACATTCGGGATTCGAATACATTGATGTAACTCAGTGTTTATTTCCACCAAGCACTAGCAGTTTTTCAATGAATTGGTTTACCAATTCATTCTTTCAGTGCGTTAGGATTCTGCTTGGCTGACTGCACTTATATAAATAATGTTAATAAAATATGTTACACAAAATTATGTTGTTATGAGAATCTGTATTATTTTATACCTACTCATATAACATCGTAGTCTCCAATTTTAATGTAAATCATTTACAAGTGTGGCCAACAATTAATAATTTGGCAAATGAGTGACTAAAAATGTATTTATTTCACCTAATTGGCTTTATTCCAAAAATAATTAAAGCAGTTATAGTTTTACACAAAACTCGAACTTATTATAATAAATATGACGTTTGATCATAAGGGTGTTACCATAACTACCTATAACATAATATTATTATGTGTCACATTGGCGTCAGGTATATAAAATACCAAATTCAAGTGGCGTCACCAGGCGAAAACAAACAGGATCTCAAAGCTAATAAAGCTTCCAGTAACGGTCAAGTAGTTTAATAGCCGCGTTTTACCTGAAATAAAACGCATATTAAAATACTTACCTTACTGGAAGCTTTCACTTTAATTTCTGCCTGGTGAAATATTTTTGAGCCTAATGAACAAAATGGCGTGGCCCAAGATAAACTCCACGCATACGCCAGGTGGCGCCACTTCAGCGGAAACGAGGCAATTTGAAGCACAAACCTTGCTAACAACTAGACGGAACGACGGACGAATAGAAATGCTCTCTCAAAGCTAATAAAGCTTCCAGTAAGGTAAGTATTTTAATATGCGTTTTATTTCAGGTAAAACGCGGCTATTATTGTCTCTTATAGTTAATTCACACATTATCACGGGCGCGGGACGGATCAGAAGTACGCAAAGTTAAATTACTAGTATTTGTATGGAAGACAATACACATATAGCGTGCGCGGGTCGGGCGCGTTTCCATGTATCTGACACCCGATACCACGACCGCGAGTTAAAATACAGCCCATTCTAATGTAAATAAAAGTACTTTGTGATTTTTTCGGATATTCCAACACTTAATACCCACATTCATTATCTTAATTTTTTAAATAATTTTATAATACAATTTAATGACATTTGTGATCCGTAGTTTATAGATTTTTTTATATATTGTTTAATTTTCACTTAGTCGCAACTCGTCCAATATAAATTGAATGTTGTCGTCGCCTGTAATTACGATAATATTAATTTTTATTTGAATGTATATTGTGTTGTCGATCAATAAATAAAATAAAAAAACCAAAAAATACAAGAAGTTGTGTAAAACATGATTTATTAGAGTAGGTAATACATTTAATTGGAAATACACATTATGCGGCAGACGCGTCGCCGACCGCGGTTGTGACGCAATATACATACATATTTTCATATAATTACAATATAACACATTTGCTCTAGTCTTCGAGGAAGAAGTATTGGCCAGCTCGTTTTTGTTCTATGTCCTGAAACAGAAAAATAAAATTTACTTATCATACGATCACACCTTTTTCTCGAAGGGGTAGGCAGAGGCGTACCCAGGACTCGGTTCCTTAGAAAGTACACCCACATTTCGCCAGTATGTTATTGGTCCCAGGGGCGAGCCTATTGCCATCTACCAGGCACAGTTCCAGACTGTCATAGAGCTAATTCCTAATGGGAAAATCCTATATCTAACATGATCGGCAGTCGACAACTTATTAAAAAACAAATATTTTATAATTTATATCTTTATAGACTAATAATAAGCGGTCTACTCGCTTGGAACGAATGATGGAAAGAAAAAACACCTACGGGCGGGGTTTGAACCACACGCCCTCCGACTGTACCTCCACGGTAGATCAAGTGGTACGCCCACAACGCGGAATGTTGCAGAGGGTACGTGGTTTAAATCCAGCCCGTGGGTGAAATTATCCTTATCATATTCGTATTTTTTGTAAAAATTTATATATTTTTTATAATAATTGTATGTACTTAGATCAATTAAACATGTGACCCGTCTCACCTTAACAGAAGCATGTTTGTTTATCCTAGGCCGGAAGTTGTTAGGATCCCTCCTGAAGGTGATGCCCAGTAGTTCAAGGAATTTATTCATGCCATTGAGGAGTGATTGTGGTGCGTGGGCGGTCGCATTAGAAGATGGTGTGCCTTCGAACACTATCACTCTATCGGCTAGGTATGTGGCCATTATGAAGTCGTGCTCTACTACGAAGCCTGTTTTCTTTGCATGGAGAATGAATCTGTTGAATAAACAAGTTATATTTATTTATTTATTGTAATAATATGAACGCATTATAGAAATTATACATCAATCAATAATATGTAATCATCAATATTATGTAGAATAGAATAGAATACTCTTTATTATCACCAAAATAACATAATACATATCAAACTAAAGTAATATAAAACTAATTCTTGGTTGACAATCGGCGGCCTTATCGCTTTAAGCGATCTCTTCCAGGCAACCAGTCTGGACGGATAGGGGAAAGATAGGATGAGTAGGGGATGGGAAAGGGTACACAGTTTCTCTAGATCTTATTATACTATAATATACATATTTATGTATACTCATAATATATAACATATAATATATAACTTTTACACAATAAAATCAATCATAATAATAAATTGGTGCCTAGATATTTATAATAATCAAAAAATGTCAAGATGTAAAAATTTTAGCTTTAGGATTATAAGTCTCACAAAATGTCAACAGTAAAGTTAAAATAGCATGCTATTTGTCACAAAAAATATAGCATTTAGGATAGGTAGCAAGGAATGGGTTGAGGTCAGATATTATGCTGCATATCAGTGTTCTTACAATGCACGGTGCGACAGAAAGGTACATCGAGGAACCTGTGTCTACGGTTTTTAATAGTTGTTAAGCACAAATATGGAGCACAAACGATTGTACAAGGTGGGCGAATCTATGGCTCCTTTCAGTGTTTTGCAGGTTTGCCAGTCCTAAGCTGGTCGAGCAGCCTCCTAGTATATTATGTTAATGTAATGTTCCCAGAAAATTTTAAATGATGTACCTGAGTTTAATATGGCGTAGAGGGCGCATGCTCGACTGCCAATCAAGAGGTCCCGGGTTCGATCCCCAGGTCAGGCAGTGTTAAATATTGGATTTTTCCATTAGGAATTATCTCAATAACTGCCTGGAGTCTGGAACTGTGCCCGGTAGATGGCAATAGGCTCGCCCCCTATTACATGGGACCAATAACATACTGGCGAAATGTGGGTGTATCTACTATGGGACTGAGTCCTGGGTACATCTCTGCCTACCCCTTCGGGAAAAAGGCGTGAACGTATGTTATGTTATGTAGGTACAATGATCTGATTTACTTACCTAAAACCAATAATTATTAAGTAGGTAGTGCAATAATAAACTAAATTATAATACTACAAATACACGTGTCATACGGTAGAACCATTTTGATGTGGAAGCAACCATACTAAGTAACAATAATAATAACCTTCGCCGGACAGTGCGCCGGACGATCGACCATGGTATGGTGATGAACCAAGTTCGTAGTATGGCCGTACCATATTTGATCGTCTATTGTAAAGTGGACTCCTTTTCATATTCATGAATAAACATACACGTCATTTAACAAACAATAAAATATAACAATCTTGTTCACAAGTTATAGTAAATTAGTATAAATTTCGTAATTGGTAATATTATAATAATACTAGCTGTGCCCCGCAGTTTCACCCGCGTAGCATTCGTTCCCGTCGGAATATCGGGATAAATGAGAGAGAGATTCATGAGAAGTGAGAGAATGAATATATCTTATACGACTTAACTGGACATCTTGCAGAAAGAGGCATATATACCTACAAAGCTTATCTAGACTTGTGATCTATTTAAACAGCTGTTTAAACACAAATATTAAAGTTCATTGACATTTTTTTGATTCCACAGTGATAATACAAACTCAATGAGAAATATTATTATGTAAAACGGTATAGCTATATGAACATTTTAGATTTTTTGTAACTGTTAAGCTGCCAATTATATTGGTCCATTATAGAACCATTTATGTCAACATATCCAACCAGGCGTGGGATATAGAATAGTGTACCAAGCCACCTATAACAAATCAACTCCTCCTTGAAAAAGGTGTTGGGTTTTAAGTTTGATGTGCCTGTGATATAAAAGCTAGGAGCTTTTTACCATTCTTTCTTACCTTTTAATAACTTTAGCTGCAACCAGACGCTGTTCAGAGTCCAAGTATGCTGAAGGCTCATCGATGAGGTAGACATCAGCTGGTTTCCCGAGACAGAGAACGAGAGCCACTCGCTGCAACTCACCACCAGACAGGTTCTGTACCTCTTGGTCCATTATCTCTTCTATCTTCATTGGTTTCATCACATCTGTTATGAACTGTGGGAAAAGATAAAAAGTTCTTAGGCGTTCATTCACAAGACAGGTTAGCTGTCAATCAAGTACCATCATTCTTGCATACTGAGTGACAGACAACTAATTTCTTATTGATTGACATCAATCATACATTACACGAAAGCAGGCCTGGGACACTGCTGAAGCTATAAGTACCCTGGGCGCCCGCAATTTCTATGGGCTACACAGAGAGAACAGATAGAGAGATAATACTTGATAGAAAGAGCGGCAGCTTGTATTTAACACAATGATAATATGTTAGGCGCTGTGCGACCCGAATTGCACTTTATTGTGTCAAAGGTGTTGTTGTTGTTTAGTGCATGGATGCGGAGGAGACAGCTGCTCAGGTCCTGTTGTACAGAAGTAGCAGCATATCAGGCACAGTACTTCAGAACCCCGAGTTAAGTATGTTAGCATCCAAATATAATATGTATATAAAACCACATCATAATAGGAGATTCAAACCAGGGATTTGTAGCTAGACATATTCCCAGTGTGCCATGGATGCTACAAAATGCCCATGTTTATAGATTGTTTGAGTAAAATATTTGTATTTAAATTAAATTACAATATATGTGACTTAAGAAATAACTTTGTTTTATTTTGTACCTACCATGTGCTATTTCAAAAGCGGAGTTACCTAAATACCAAGTTTTAATAAAGTAATGAAAATAATTCATAACTTTTTGAAGGTAAATAAGCACAAATTATAGTATTGGCACACTATTCACCATAATAAGAGGAAACTACAACAATAAAATAAACAAATTTTCCTATTTGGGTAGAGTTACATTATAGACTTCTAGCAACTTGCTTTAAGCAAGCAGAAATAAATCATAACTCAGCATTAAGTTTGCTTATGTATTATGAAATATAATATAAGAATTACCTGTGGATGAATGTAGGCATCTCTAATTTTGTCATGTAGCAAGTTTCGTACTTGTCCCTGAGACTTGGGCGATATCTTCTGTGGCTTATAACTAATGTGGAGCTGAGGCAGCTGACCTGAACCTTTATCAAAAACGAATAAAATTAATAACACGTTTCATTTGGCAAGCGCAGTTAGGAAAACTTTTTTTTTTTACCTTCTGTAGTGTAAGTAGCCTCCGCATGTTTTAGACATTTTTGAAATACGGGATGGAAAAACAGATCAAAAAGTTCGCTCCGAGCCATTCCATCGGCTTTCTAAACGTTTATTTCCCTATTATCCAACTATTTAAATAACACCTATAACCTCAATATTGAGTATTCGTCTACATCATTAGCATTTAACGATACACGTGTATTTTATCACAAAACAATCAGTCTACACAAATAATACAATAAAAACGTGGGATATTGAGATATATTTTCGCGATAAACGCTTTTTTGCATGAATATTGCAGCCATTTGATAACTTTCACCAATTTGACATTTCGACTCGACCCGTCAATCTGTCAACTGTCAAACTTCAAAGTCAATGTTGCCAATAAGCAAACTCGAATAAAATAGTGATGTTAAATATTATGATCGACACATTCAAAAATCGATTTTAGTAAATTTGCTGGGGAGTATCGCGACAAGGATTTTTGGCTTATGAGCAGATCTCGAAATAAAAAAAATGATTACAAGTACATACATAAATAAATATTATCAGAAATATTACCTTCATCAGGTTCCAAATTGCCAGCCAACATTCTGATGAATGTAGTTTTGCCTGTTCCATTTTCTCCAAGTAGCACCAGAATCTCGGAATCTGAGAATTCTCCTTGCTTCACATGTAAACTGAAATCGCCCATGCTCTTGGACATCTCAGGGTATTCATAGTGATTCATTCTTTTTATCTACAAACATTTACTTTATGAAGATGTATGAAAAACACAGATTTATAAGATTTTAAACGTAAATTGGTTTCTTACCTCTTCTTCATTAGCAGACTCAGCAACTTTGAATACTAAAGATTCAGTCCTGAATCTCATGTTTTCAGTGGGCACAAAACCATCAAGGAAAATATTTATACCTGAAAGAGGCACATAGATTATTACCTTAATTACGTGATAAAAGTTTATGGAACTTAATGTTAGTTTTGATATATTCTGTGCCAAAAGCAGTTAGAAAAAACAACCATCCTTGTTAAAAACAGACGGAGTGTAAAACAAAAAGTGAAGCACCATAGTAAGCCAGTTCGCTAATACAAACATGACGGCACGCACACATTCGCACCATAAAAAACAATACTAGTACATGTATTGTAGATGTAGTGTACATGTGTTGTGTGTATTGTGGTGGTAGGCCTCTTTTGCAGGGGGCCGCCTGGGGAGTACCACACCTTTGCCAGTTATTCATCCGCCAAGCAGTAATGTGCAAACATTACTGTGTTCCAGTGTGCAGGGCCATGTTACCAGCGAAATTACTGGGCATGACGAGATACAACAACTAATATCGCAGTGCAGTGCCGCGCAGAATTTCGAATATTAAAACACTGGGTGGCACTGTGTCTGATATGGGCAATCATGATGCTTACCATCAGGCACCTGATATGCTCGTCTTGTCACTCAGTATCATAAAAAAAATGTAAAAAAAGCTATAACATTTGCACCAAAAAGGAAACGATAGTATTGCTTTCAGTACATTTACGTATTGTATTCATGCATCAGGTCTGGGACACTACAATAAAGGTATAGGTCGCGTCACGGTTTAATAGCGCTGACCTTAAATGCGCAGAAGTCGATTTTTAGATCTGTTAGGACTTTATAGACCAATACACCTGCGCGAAGCCTCCCTCTACTTTTGCCGAGCGCTATTAAACCGTGACACGACCTGTATGAAGCTACAAGTAGCTGGGGCGTCCGTCTTGACGGAAATATTTCTATGGCTTAGACAGAGAGAAAAAAAACAAGTGTTTTGTCTAAGATAAAGAGATACGCGATAGAGAGAGAGGCAGCTTGTAGTAGGTTAATAAAACGATAATTAGTTTGGCGCTGTGTGACCTGAATTGCACTTTATAGCGTCGGAGCTAGAGTCGCTATTTATTTAAATGATTCTAACGAGTGTCTCTCCTGTCCCTTAAGTATTCTGTGGTACAAGGTAGGGTAAGCGGCGTGTCAAACTCTAGCGCTCTACCATTTACTTCTACATTGGACTTTAGTGCACTTTTTCAAAAGTAAATCTGACTATATTCATACTAACCTTCCCTCACAGAGAAAGGCATAGTCACAACACCATAAGCACCGGGCACGCCATACAGACAACAAATGAAATCTGACAAATAGTCCAACACTGACAAGTCGTGCTCCACCACTATTATGAACCTGGGAACAAATTGTAACATTAGGCATACTGTAAAGATGAATTATCTCAATTTATTTACTATCTGAGCCCTGCTGAAAAGTATTCAATGTATGTAGCAAAATTCCTCTCAGATATATTTATATTCTGATATTTTAAAGACGAAGTAAGGTATGTCCCTATCATTTTATTTTTGTTTATAAACTCTACATTTTTGTAGTGAACGTCCAAACCACGCGAGTAAAACTGGGATTTATGGAAGTTCACTATGAAAAATCCACAGGGACATAGATGTTACTTCACTATAAAATATCAGGATATAAATTTATAGAATGGGTTTATTATATTCGCGAGGAAACAGGGGAATACAAAACATCGATTTGGTAATTTTTTCATAGGATTGTGTCAAATTCCTAGAAGGCCGCGTACGCTCTTATTATAATCCCTAGAGACCCCGTCACCTGCAACTTCCGTCTTATCGAAAAATATTACAGCAGGCGATGACTCGCCGCTCATTAAACGGGCCCCCCATAAAGACCACCCTAACGGCTAACTTCACATAGGTCATAAAGTTTTGCGTGCAGTAGTTGTAGTAAACCCACTTACTTGTCAGGATGTATAAGCGAGCGGATGGTGCGGGCGGCGTTCAACCGCTGCTTGACGTCGAGATAGGAGGAGGGCTCGTCGAACATGAATATGTCTCCGTTCTGTATGCACACCATCGCGCACGCGAACCGCTGCAGCTCCCCGCCGGACAGCGCCGAGATCTCACGGTCGCGGATGTGGGACAGATCTACAAACCATTCAGATGTTATACTTATAATAATAATAATAATAATATGGGACAACTTCCACACACGGTCATCTGGTCCCAAACTAGGCTAGAAGCCTGTACTATGGTAACCAGATGACTGATATACATACTTATATAAGCTTATAACACCCAGACACAGATCAAACAGACATGTTCATGCACACAAATGTTTGACCTGGCCGGGGATCGAACCCGGGGCCTGCGGCACAGAAAGCAGAGTTACTACCATTTGAGCCAACGAGGCTGTCAGTTATATTGGGCTTATGATCAGCATAGGACGTCCTATGGCTGAGATGATGATGATGATGATTTACACTAACGCTGACTTCAAGAAACGACATATTAAAAAAGGTGCCCAAGTATCGAAGTTATGCGCCCGGTTATTACCTGGAGATTCATATAACATAACATACAATCACGCCTTTTGCCCGTAGGGATAAGCAGAGGTAATTCCTAATGGAAAAATCCAATGTTTAACACTGCATGACGTGGGGATCGAACCTGGGACCTCCTGATCGAGTCGAGCAGTCGAGCTTTCACCCACTATGCCACTGAGGCAGTCCCCCGGAGATTCGACCGTACCGAAATACGCAGAGCTTTTGTAGACGCATTTCAAAACACAAGTTCCGCAGATTATCCACTAGTTCTTATTTCCATTCCATAATATCTACCCATCATATTCCTATCCATGCAAAAGCTGGTTGCCTAGAAGAGATTGCTGAAAGCGATAAGGCTCATTGTCGACCAAAACTGGTGTAACTTAAAATTTTAAGATTATCTGTATAATATATTATGTAAAATTGTTGTCAATAATGAGTACTGTATTGTATTGTATTGTCTGAGGATTACAATTAATTTAGCATAGAAACTACAATCCATCATAAACCCGACACATTTTAGTTTTATTGTCTCTATTAAGGAGAGACACTTTGATCATGTGTAACTTAGATTAAATAGGCACAATATTGCTAGTATGCGTTCAGTGAATGCCGTGGAGTTGCCGGCTTTAAAATAGTGCTCCACCTTCTCTACCCGTGGTTGCCGTAAGTGGTGGGTGGTTAAGGGTTAACAGATCCAGAGGACGGGCAGCAGCGTCCTCTGCAAAAGACCATCGAACTGCGCTCGACAACCCGCCTGGCAAGCGTGTCGAGTGGGGGAGGCCTATGTTCAGTAGTGGATTGCCAACAGCTGAGATGATGATGATGATGAATGCCTCCATTTAATAGTCACCAACAGTGAATGATGCGCTCAGAACTGTAAGTCTGTGCAATAAGTAAATATCCTAACCAATTCATCAGCATAGGACTCCCCCGTAAGGGTGGTTTTGCCAATATTTGCGTGAAGTCGGTAGAGAGGGTAACATAACCTATTATTTCCCAGTAAATGTAGTGATAAGAACACTTACCCAACATTTCACAAATACGCTTTTGATTTTTCATTTCATCCTTCTTATCGAGCAGTTGGCCAACAGTTCCTTTCACAGCCTTAGGGATTTGGTCCACATATTGTGGTTTGATGAGAGCTTTCAGATCATCCTCCAGGATCTTGGTGAAGTAGTTCTGCAGCTCAGACCCACGGAAGTGGGAGAGGATCTCTTGCCAGTCTGGGGGATCCTGCACATGGTAACACAAACTTTAGTATGAGTAAAATAAGTCATATTATATATTAAATTGAAGAATTCACAATATATATGGGACAGCTTTTCCACAGTTTTCTGATCCCAAACTAGACTAGAAGATGCTAACATACATTGCATGGGCTAACCAGAAGACTGATATACTTATTATGATTATATACTAACACTCAGATACAGATCAAACTGATATGCTCAGGTACTCAAATGTTTGACCTGGCCGGGAATCAAACGTGGGACCTGCACCTCAGAACGTAGAATTCCTACCACTAATCCAACGAGTCAGTCAATAAATCCTATCATACTAATATTATAAATGCGAAAATTTATGAGGATGGATGGATGTTTCTTAGTCTTTCACACCAAAACTACTGAACCAGTTGGGCTGAAATTCAGTATGTAGACAGTTTAGAACCTGGAATAACACATGGGTACTTTTTATCCCGACATTCCCACGGGAACGAAAACTACGCGGGTGAAAGCGGGGCACAGCTAGTTAATATGATTTTCCTGTTTGTAGCAGTTGTCATTTTAATAGTCATTGATTTGTTGATATTTTGTTTAATAATAATAATTATCATTAGGTTCATCAAATTATTGGAAATTCCTTTGAACCTGGGAATCCACCAATATGCTATTATAAATTGGTTTTCTTTGGTAAATTTTGGACTAACTTGCAACAAAATATTTGTTCTATGTATATAAATTCTAACTTAGTTTTTTCAGACACTTTTTCTATTTTTCCACTAATTCTTGTGTCTGGCAACTCTTAGGAACGCAAAATAACCTTGAAAATATTTTATAATGGAAATGCGACAAGACACTATTATTGTTAAGAAATAATAACTACAAATTATTATGAAATAAGTACATACATACTGGACATGTTTTCAATTTCTACATTATGTAGCAATGAGTAGATAACTTATCATTTTGAAGTAACATAGTAAGTTTAGTTATATTACATCTTACAGCAAAACGACCCAAGTTGGGCTTTTGTTTCCCGGCTAGGATCTTCAGTGCAGTAGACTTGCCAATACCGTTCTGTCCCACCAAACCAAGGACTTCACCGGGACGAGGGATCGGAAGCCGATGAAGCTTGAATGAGTTCTTGGAGTAGCGATGAGTGGTGTGCTTCTCCAAGTTAGATGGGATGTTGATGATGGTGATCGCTTCAAAGGGACATTTCTGAAACAACATTTATCGCATTAACATTATAAAGTTGATATTTTGTATGCATGGATGTTTGTTATTCTTTCACGCCAAAACTACTGAACCAGTGGACTGATATTCAGTGTATTGATAGTTAAAACCCTGAAATATATGGAATATCCTGATATTCTATATAAAAGTACCCATATAAAGTATGCATTCCTTGCCACCAATCCTAGATGACAAATGTCGTGCTATTTTCACTTTATTGCTGACATTTTGTGAAACTTATGATCCTAAGGATAACATTTACTATAAGATTTGACATTAAGACATATTATAACAAGTTAATTAATTAATTAACATAGATTAATACCTAATTAATATTATTATATGATTGTATTGTTATAATTATTAGAAAACTAAGTTGATAATATGTATAATTTGCTAATGTGTTCATATTATTACAGTAAATAAATAAATTTCCATGGGAGCAATGACTATGGGGGTGAAATCGCGGGTCACAGCTTGTTATACATAGCTTGTTATAAATTGGTAATCTTTGGTAAGTTGCCATCTGACAGTGGTATAGGGAATACTTGGATTTTTTAGAAGCTGACATTTCGGCCTATGGATTTAGGTATTCTATAATAAATAAGTGTTCTATAGCAGTGTTCTTCATGTACAACGGACCAGTTAAGAGTCTTAGCAGTGTTTTTTAGTTAGGGTAGATAGTAAGTTGGTAGCTGTAAAAGTGTGATGTTTTATTTTTCCTGACCAAATTCACACAATAAACAAAGCAAATGCATCAGCATATGCTGCTAGTGCATTATTAAATAAAAATAAATTGATATTGTCTCACAAAAAGCCAGTGATGAAAATGGAAGAGAAAGTCATATGTCAGGATCACAGCAACTGGAGAGAAATAGTGTCTGCCTAATTTAAACATGCACTTTTACGTGATTTTTCTAATCCCATCTGTTAGACGTAAGCCCTGTGGTTCCTTTAAAAGGACCAAATAATCATAGTCAGTAAGGCCGAAACGATTTAAATCTGAAGTCGGCCATTAACACCAAAGCCTTTAAGACTAAAAAATTTAACCCTTTTCAAAGTACCTTAGAACATCATTACAAAATTTGTGATTAATCCATAATAAATAAATAAAAGCTTCTGAATTTTTTATTATTTAATCTGCCTAATAGACATTGAGCGAGAGTTTGGGTTTCTGCGGATGCATGTCGTAAGTGGTATGTGCCCAGTGGCCCATCCAACTAATATTTCTGAATCCTTTATTACATCTTGCGGAGCTCTTCTCCTAATTCTTGAGAATGTGATTGTGCTGGGATTCCTAAGCTTCCGAATAATCTTCGGTTTTACGAGGCTAGAGTATATAATAAGAGAAACAATAAAAAAACCTATTCAAAGCTCAATAGAGATGCTAAAGGGTTTTTCAATAAGGAAGGGTAGATGTTGAATTGTAATAAAACAAGATATGCGTGAGGTATGTGTGTGACAAAATTTCTTTTTTATTTGAAAGGCCAATTATGTCCCATAAGTGTAGAATGTGACATTGTTCAAATGCCCACTTCAGCTTTAATTTTGGTCCAATTTTTAATGACTTTCACATAGAACATAGTTGTTTGTAGAGTTGTTTATAGACTTCTATACAAAAAAAAACACAATTGACAAATGCCCTAAAGGTGAACATAATACATATGACTTTAAAGTAATACAAGAATTTTGTTAATACCTCACACATGGCTTGTTTTATTTCATTTCAACATCTACCCTCCCTTATTTCTATATACCTATGTAAGAACCTAGAATAGAATAACACATTATGAGATAAGTATTCAGTGTGTGCAAAGATGGTTTTATAATCAATAGAAAAAATATTGAACTTCAAAAGACATTAGAAGCTTTCTAGATGGTGAAACATTCCAGTTGTATCAAAATTTTGACCTATAAATTAAAATTCATATCAAAAGTTGTGTTACCTTGACACAGATACCACACCCGATACACAGTTCTTCTGAGATTGTGGCGATCTTGTCGTTCGGCGTCACTTCGATGCACAGCTTGCCCATACGCACCACTGGGCAGCTTTTCTTGCACTCTTGCCTACATCTCTTCGGCTTACAACGATCAGCGTTCACGATCGCAATACGAGTGAGTTTATCAGTCTCTTCATGCTGTTTATTTCGAGACATTTCTGTGGAACCAAACCACAATCAGTTAACACCAAATTCACATATATTACAGCCAAAATATGCCCTCAAACTATAACTTTCATTCGTATGTGGCACGGATTCTAACCTATACGGCATCCGTATGTTATATTTTTTCTGGTACAAGGTGAAAGGTAGAAAATTATCAATGATTTTTTTAGGCTTTAAATAATTAATGTATGCATTTTAAATGCCTAAATACCTGATAAAAGAAATCGAACGTGGCCAACTTTAGCCGACGTTCGCGTGTCCGATTTATCTTGAAATGTCAAAAACACAGATCACTATAATTAGTACGTCAAAAAGACTGATCACCGATCACAGAGCACAGAGTAAGAGGACAGTGGACAGAGACTGATTTTAGACTTTAATAGAGGTGGTCGTTAAATCAATACACTGTTTTTATAAACAGCTTTATGTTCGTTAATAAATTAACTGTTTATCTTCGACGAAAAAACCTGTTGAAAATATAAACCTAATAAATTCCGTCAACGTTAACGTAACTTGCAATGCAACGAAAAATAAATCTGTTGAAAATAATATAAACCTAATGAATTCCGTCAACGTTAACGTAACTTTCAATGCAACGAAAAATAAACCTGTTGAAAATATAAACCTAATAAATTCCGTCAACGGTAACGCAACTAGCAATGCATCGAAACCCGTTGACGAATTAACAGCTTTTTTAACCTGTTGACCATTGACGAAAAACATCTACATTAAATTATTTTAAAAACCGTCAATGACATCCCTCTAGACTTTAATGAAGCTAGCGGCAGCAAATGCGACCATTTTTATATCGTTCAAAAATGTATTCATTCGATTAGTTGTCAAAATATACTATTGAAAGCTGATCTCAGATGGCGCCACCAATATATTAACTCTTGTCATGGAGGGAGTTTTTAAATAAGATTAAATTAATTAAAAATAAGATTAAGATTTAATTTAAATAAGGGGCTCGAGTCTAGGGCTGCGTTTTTTGATTCCGGATTTAGTCGAACAATATGTGAATAATGGTTAAAATTTTAGACAAATAGTACATAATATGACAGCAAAATTAGTTATTTTATACCTCAGGTAAGGTACGAAAAACGTAGCGAAAAATTTTAAGTCCTGACAATGGGCAAGCAACTTGCTCCGAGAGCGGCGAATAATTTTTGTAGTTTTAACACAGAAGTCGCAGCTTGCTGCCAGCTCGCCGAAAAATCTTGTAATTCTAACAATGAAGGCGCGAGCAGCTTTTTGCGAGCGCGATGAAAAATGTTATGGTTATAGCACAGAATACTATGGTTCACAGATCACTATAATTAGTACTACGTACTATGGTTATAGCCATGAATGAATGAATTGAGTTTGAGTTTGAATGCAGTGAGCAGTAAGCTCGGCAGTATGATCATATGTGATATTATTATGTGTCATTAGAAGAGATTTGTACAAGATAATGTTGTTGTTTAATTTTTGAACGAATACTTATCGAAGTATCGAAGTGATACCAGTGATACCAGAAGCAAAAAAATCGACTAAATCGAACTAAAATTGATAATCGATATTCTCAATGTTTCGAATTATCATTCTGACTTTGCTGATGACTGAGTTGCTAGGACATCACTCATGTTTACCGATTATCGATTGCCTGTGATTACGAGTAACGAGATTTCTGTTCTGTGGATTTCAGAACATCAGATGGCTTTGTAATTTGTGTATGTATTTCACGGCGTAAATTAATATTTAATATGTTTTGTAATTTGTAATGTATGTATGTTATTTATATGCTAAGTGCAACTTAGATATTGATTTAGCTGCGATTAAGTTAATTTGTTAGTAATTCCTTTAATCTCATTGTCAAACTTTAAGAATCTTACAATTTACAATTAAAACAGTGCGACTTCCATATTCCTACGTAAATGGTAGGTAACTATGTTTTAATAATATCAACGGCATTACTAGCTGTGTTATTAGCTAAATTAGTAACTACTACTTGCCGCGGCGATACTATTTAATATTTAACATCCTGTGTTTAGTGTTTACATCATGCATGGAACAAAAAGGCTTTTAATGTATGAAGGGACGACATAATAATATTATTAACTCTATTTTGAATAATTTGGTGTCCACGCTAGTCCACACCATCTTTAAGATCATTGTTAGCTTATAAGAAAGACAATTTTATTATAATTCACAATCCAGTGAGAAAATATTCCCAAAAATTCTACAAGATTGCGACATAGTTTTGTCTACATTATTTTTTATCACCAGACACCTTTAAAATTGCTTAATCATCTCATTTCAGAATTTACTGAGCGAACGGTTACTGTTGAATCTGCAGATAAGCATAATACATGCTATACCAAGCCATAACAAATGAATAAGAGCCCATAATCAAACTAACCTCTGGTGTGCTGAGATTGCAGACATAATAAAACTTGCATCAAGGGTAAGCACTTGTTAATTGTGTAGGTAGTAATGGAATGTGTAATCATTAGAATTAATTTAATCATAATCTCCTAAAAAAGTGTGTCATTCAAAAAATAAGTTGAAATGAACATTATAACATAATTTCTTCCATGAGACTGTCATTCAAGAAATTATTATTTGAATTTGAATAAATTTTGAGATCCATTTTTATTTGTAAATCAGCTCTTAGGCTATAATTAAATTTGCAGTAGGGACTATAAATCTTTATCTTTATTGGAACTTAAACAAAATTGGTTTATAAACAGTGTGAACGATGATGTCTGCGAGAGTTTGGAAAACTGTGTTGCAGACACCAACACCCTCCTCCATAAAGCTATAAAAATTGTTCCAGTTAAGTTTGAAGAACTATGTCTAAAGATAGTACAATAATTAATTACTCTAATAATTAAGTTAACTGTACCTACGCACGGCACTGGCAGCAAGCACACTCGAACTGTTACTGGATTGGCGAGGGACACTAATGAAACTGTTACCTTTGGACACGAGTTCAAATTAAAATCCTTATTTCTCAGCTTTACTATTTATTAAAATTAGCACTGAATACGTACACTATCACTACACTATTTATACTTTAAGCACTGACTATTAAACTAACACACTATATTAACACGGTCTTACTGTTCACTATTTAATTATGAACACTGATTAATCACTTCCGAATGTTAAAAGAGAACTGATTCACTATTACTTTTTCGCATGTTATCACTTCCGTTGTTATAAGAAAACTGAATCCACTATTACTGTTCGATTGGGACACTTCCACTACGAATGAGAACTGAATTCACTATTACTGTTCGATGTTACACTTCCACTGAATTTCACTGTTACTGTTTGGTCGTTACACTTCCACTACTATTAGAGAACTGAATGCCTAACCCGGCTTACTCCGGCTTTTATACTAGGCCAACCCTGTTTCGAGACAGTACTAAAATATTCTGGAAAACTCGGAAGTATCATCCTTAACAATATACAATAGAATATTCTAGTACATAAGTACATCAAATATAATTACTAACATACAAATCAAAGTTAAGACTGTTTGTCTGTTTTCCGAAATTAACCTTTCTATGCTTCACTTAATAAACTTCTATTGACAAATCTATGTGTAACAAAATGCAATAATTTATACAAGAATACACAATAGTTGTTATCACTTAAATAATCCTTCGAAACAGAAATGGCTAATTAATTTAGAAAGTGAAGTCACATGCAAAAGCTAGGTTTACATCAATATTATTTCTGTAATTTTGCCGCTCGATACCAGATGGCGCTTGTTAAGTACATAAGCATAATTATATAATATTTATTGTCACGCCCACTAGGCCTGCCCAAAAACATGGCGTCACTAGCGTAGGGTTGTCAAATCTACTTTCTATGCATATGTCTGCGTTAATTATTAACTACATTATTTGAATTAGCGAAATTATTTTATATCTATTATTATTCCTAATGAATTATTACTAACAAGTGTTATATGAACTTATTACTATATAGAGACTAGTTTAATCGTCCTGCACATTACTCCCGCCGTGCGACTCTGTTGCACCTTGTCCCGGTGCTAGGACGATGTCTCCTGAAGGTAGGATCACCAGCATCCTTACCGATATTCGTAGTAGTCTGCTGTCTCTTATGTTGCTCCCGCCGGTGTTGAAGGTCAGGCACATACTCCTTCAACCACCGTGTCCAAATGATATCGGCGAGCTTCAAGAATGGGTACTCGTGGTCTGTTAACGGGTTAAGGAGGACTCGATCTGTTTGATGATGCTTTTGTCGATAACCTGTCGGAATTGTTTGCACCATCCTAACTGTTTTCTGTGCCTTCTTAATTGTATTCTGCCAGTTCGAGTTCTTTCCTGTTTCGGTCTTGATGTTTCTGTAGTTCTTCCATTTGGCAGTTCTGTAGAGTTCTGTAGACTGAAGTGGCTGTCTGTTCTTCTTCGTTGCAGGCTTTACGTAACCCTTGGAGATAAAAGTTTCTATCTGTTTTGTCTTCTTCTCCAGGCGTGGATCACGATCTATCTTCTCTGTTTTGTTTGATATTATTTTCTGTTTCTGTCGGCGTAGGTCACGGTCGATCTTCTTACTTGAGTGAGTGCACGGCTTGACCTGCGTGAAGCATTGTTTCATCTGGTCTTCCAGGTAGTCTGTTACTTTGTTCTGTTCTTTGATATAATACACGTGGTCGGAGTTCTGTTTCAGTGTGCGGATGTGGACACCATGAAGAGCCCAACCTAGTGGTGTATAGGATGCCACCGGTTGGTGCTTGTCCCCCGTTCGAGTAGTCGATGACAGGAGCAAATGCCAATTGTCCTGGCCTATGATTATTCCAGGCTTGGCCTTTCTGTAGACGAGATATTCACTGATGTCCTGCAGATGTGCACAATCTTGAAGCTGATCTCTGGAAACTTCTTGCGATGAAACTTGCAGGTTCTTAACTGTACGTGCTTGAATCTGTTCTATTTGACTGTTGGATCCTGTCAGTATCAAGTTAACCCTTCTTGACTTAGTCTCGACTCTCTTCATCTCGTTGATGACTTCTAGACGAAGTGGATCGATGGGTCCTCGGGCGCCGATCGTGTCGGCGATACTATCGTCAATAAGTGTAACTGTTGACCCGTCATCTAAGAGAGCAAACGTGTTGACCGTACCTTTTGGTCCAGTAGCTTGCACCGGTATTATTTTCAAATAGGACTGCTTCGATTTAGCAGCAGTCCAGGCGGAGTTAATAACTTCTGTTGACCCTTTATTTTCACTATTGTCTGCCTTATCTGCTGTTTTCTTTGTGAAGTGTAGCATCTTGTGGTGGAAGTATTTGCAACTGTTGATGCCACACACTATAGGTCGGCAGCTGTGGGTTTTATTTCTGTACCGAAGACAACGGAAGCAGAGACTTCTGGCTTTCGCGATGTCCCATCTCGCATTTTCATCCGCTTTCTTGAAAGCGTAGCAGTTCGTTGCTGTATGTCCAGCTTTCATACACACCGGACAGTTCAATATGGACTGCTCTTCTGTGACTGTATATGTTTTTTGTTGCTGTTGAGTGGATTGGGAGTGTGGCCCCTGTGTAATATTCTCAGGCTGTGCGAAGGGGCTACATAGCTCGGCTTCTTTTTTCAGGAACTTTTCGAATTTCAGCAGGTCCGGTTCATCCTTAGGTTGCCCTGCAGAAAACTCATAATATCTGTAGCGGAGCGTCGGTGTCAGTTTCTCTGCCATTGTTGTAGTAACTTCTGGGTTGTAAAGATAGAAGATGCAATTCAGCGCTCGTAGAGAAGTTACGGCATTCGTCACTTTACTAGAGAATATGCAGATATCTCGTGGAGCTTCTGTTAGCCGCGGTAGAGATCGAAGCTTTTCTATTTCTAATTTGGCGATCGACTCTGGTCTTCCATATCTTGCCTCAAGGCTTTTCATAACATCTGTTGGAGTAGCTCCGTTGATCAGAAGACTCTCGACCGCTTCTTTGGCTCTGCCTTTCAGGTTTTTCCTTAGGCGGTTCATGTTTTCCACCATGGAGAACAATTCTTCAGTTTCGAAGTAGGCTGTTCTGAAGGATAGCCATTCATGATGTGATCCATTAAACACAGGTAAGTCCACAAACTTCGGTCGTTTTGCGGCGCTGATAGCTTTTGTGATAGCCGTCGTCATCCGAGAGAGTTCAGTCTCGGCGACGGCTCCCGCCGGTGTTGACTGTGCCGGCGGAATGTTCCATAATTCCTCTTCCTTAAGAGATTTTTCTACTTTGAACGATGGCTCTACTTTCTGTGGTACTTCTATTTTTGGAGGTTTCTCCGATTGAACCATGGCATGACGCTGCTGCTGTTCCTTTTGTGGCAGATGATCCAACCACTCGTCGATTCTCGTTCTTTCAGAGCATGTATAACTCTCATTATCGGATCCTTCAGAATCCATCTCAAGGGCAGCCAGTCGGGCTGTCTCCAACTCAATCTTCAGTTCTAGAAGCCTTTGTTTGGCTTTAGCTATTTCAATAGCTTTGGCCTTCGATTTCGTCGAACCCAGGCGACTAGCAGCATGACTGTGAGCGCGTGATGACTGATCCCGTCTTACGGGGGGAACGACGTCTGCTGTTGGAAGCTCTGTAACACCATTCGGTAGTGGCAGATGGCGCGAGCCACTCGCTGTTGCGGACCAATCACCTCCGCATGGCACTGGCTGGAGGTGTGCGCCGCTGTCTATAACAGGCCTTACACTCCCGCACGGCACTGGCAGGGGGTGTACGCCACTTTCAGTTGCAGGCCTTGTATCCCCGCTCGGCACTGGCAGGGGATGTGTGCTGCTCGCAATCTGAATTCCCGTGTCTGTTTGTGTTGATGGTCGTAGCGTTACCACCGACGCAGATTCTGTTGGCGTCAGTGTCGATCCTGATGACTTAGTGGGAGTATACGCTCCTGTTTCTGAGAAGCACAACGTAGGAGGAGGAAGCGACGTGCTGTTTGTCTCGCTGCGGTTATTTGAGACAGCGTCGGTCACCACAATGGTGTTTTCTGACGATTTCGGGTGTCGCCCCTTTCCGGTTGAACGTGTAACCATCGGCATGTTGTCCCTTGCGGATCCGGCTCGAAGGACCATAAAATGTACCTACGCACGGCACTGGCAGCAAGCACACTTGAACTGTTACTGGATTGGCGAGGGACACTAATGAAACTGTTACCTTTGGACACGAGTTCAAATTAAAATCCTTATTTCTGAGCTTTACTATTTATTAAAATTAGCACTGAATACGTACACTATCACTACACTATTTATACTTTAAGCACTGACTATTAAACTAACACACTATATTAACACGGTCTTACTGTTCACTATTTAATTATGAACACTGATTAATCACTTCCGAATGTTAAAAGAGAACTGATTCACTATTACTTTTTCGCATGTTATCACTTCCGTTGTTATAAGAAAACTGAATCCACTATTACTGTTCGATTGGGACACTTCCACTACGAATGAGAACTGAATTCACTATTACTGTTCGATGTTACACTTCCACTGAATTTCACTGTTACTGTTTGGTCGTTACACTTCCACTACTATTAGAGAACTGAATGCCTAACCCGGCTTACTCCGGCTTTTATACTAGGCCAACCCTGTTTCGAGACAGTACTAAAATATTCTGGAAAACTCGGAAGTATCATCCTTAACAATATACAATAGAATATTCTAGTACATAAGTACATCAAATATAATTACTAACATACAAATCAAAGTTAAGACTGTTTGTCTGTTTTCCGAAATTAACCTTTCTATGCTTCACTTAATAAACTTCTATTGACAAATCTATGTGTAACAAAATGCAATAATTTATACAAGAATACACAATAGTTGTTATCACTTAAATAATCCTTCGAAACAGAAATGGCTAATTAATTTAGAAAGTGAAGTCACGTGCAAAAGCTAGGTTTACATCAATATTATTTCTGTAATTTTGCCGCTCGATACCAGATGGCGCTTGTTAAGTACATAAGCATAATTATATAATATTTATTGTCACGCCCACTAGGCCTGCCCAAAAACATGGCGTCACTAGCGTAGGGTTGTCAAATCTACTTTCTATGCATATGTCTGCGTTAATTATTAACTACATTATTTGAATTAGCGAAATTATTTTATATCTATTATTATTCCTAATGAATTATTACTAACAAGTGTTATATGAACTTATTACTATATAGAGACTAGTTTAATCGTCCTGCACATTAACTATGTTTTGATATGCTATGGTCCAGTGAGCATGAGTCATTCTATTCTATTTTTAAGGCCAATTTAATAAATTTCACTCCAGAATATGCCTCTTGAGGCTCTTGCTGGGATTTGGCAGCAAGAGCCTCCCCCAGCAACAGTTGCACCGCAAACTGATTTGGATTCCTCTTTGACAGTTTTGACTCCCAGGTGTTTTTGTAGATCAGCAGTGGTGATAAACCAGGGTGCATTTGATTTTGTACTCTTTGGATAAAGTTTATGCTAGTCTGCAGCACTACCACATAGTTACAGAGTTACAGTCCATAATATGGTTTTATAACCACTCTGTAAGATTAGGAATTTGTTTTCTCGAGTTTTGATCTTTTCCCAGTAGCCAGCACAAGCTTCTAGATCTGTGATTTGCCTCATCTCGTTTACATTTGATATAGGTTTTACATGTCATCAAATTATTAAGATAACTGACAAGAAATACTTGTTTCAGATGTTAGAAGTGTGTATAGATAGTTTGGAGTCAGGTGTGAATGCAGTGCGAGGGGGAGCCGATGAACTGGAGGTTTGCAGTGCACTCAACGACGGTGGCCTCACACCTTCTCCTGGATTAGTTAAACAAATATTACATGTGGTAATGCATGTTTTTATTGTGCCATATGTGACAAACATGCAGATGGGCTACCTGATAGTGCGCCGTTACTGCTGCCTATGTATACCTGCAACACCAGGTTTACTGCAGTAGGCCTCATTAACCTGCAACACCAGGTTTACTGTAGTAGGCCTCATACTGGCAACAGGAACACATTAGATGAAAGGCTGACTAGATGGAAATCTATGGGCGAGGCCTATGTCCAGAAGTGGACGTCCTATGGCTGAGATGATGATGACAGTAGGCCTAGCATAAATTCTTTGACAGTCTCAATCATGTGTAATTTGTATCATCAGTATGTCAAATTTAATTCTAGCTGATAACCACTAGCAAAACACACACAAAAGCATATTTGGCCAATGTCCAAACTTCACTTGAGAACCTTCACTCGCTCGGTCAATAATTATGATTATTAAATTAAAATGAGTATATTTTCTCGATGTCAGTAAACTTTGAATGGACTGCAAAGTTGTGTTTTATGCCTTATATTTCCTCTTGACTGCCTCGGTGGCGTAGTGGGCGCATGCTCGACTGCCAATCAAGAGGTCCCGGGTTCGATCCCCCGGTCAGGCAAAGTGTTAAATATTGGATTTTTCCATTAGGAATTATCTCAATAACTGCCTGGAGTCTGGAACTGTGCCCGGTAGATGGCAATAGGCTCGCCCCCTATTACATGGGACCAATAACATACTGGCGAAATGTGGGTGTATCTACTATGGGACTGAGTCCTGGGTACACCTCTGCCTACCCCTTCGGGAAAAAAGGCGTGAATGTATGTTATGTTATTTCCTCTTTTTCATTTCAGTCGAAATGGCAACAAAATGTTAACATATTATGTAATTCTTACAGGTTAGCGCTCAACCGGCTAGTAAAAGAACAAAAGTGAACGTAATGCTCCGATGCCGCGGCGGTGACGACTTCCAGTACACAAATAAAGAAATCAACACCATGCTCTCAGACATAGAAATATTCAAGGAGATGGGAGTCGACAGATTCGTCTTCGGGGCTCTCATTGGCGCCCAACAAATTGACGAAACGAACTGCATTAAAATATTAAGGAAAGCCAGTCCAAAACCTGTCACATTCCACAGAGCATTTGACTTATGTTCAAACGCGAAGATAGCCATTGAAACTATTATTAAACTAGGATTCGACAGACTTTTAACCAGTGGCCAAAGGAATTCCGCAGACGATATCGACGCGGTACATTTAATACGGTCGTTATTAGCTACTTATGGTGATAAAATAGATATAATGCCCGGAGCGGGCATCAATGTGAAAAACGCAAGGACTTTCATTGATATAGGATGTAAAATTGTTCATAGTTCATGCAAAATAGTGAGGCACGTGCCTAAAATAGAACGACGGTTGACAATGGGAACTAGTGACGTGATTTTTGTGACTGATGAAAATATTGTAAGAGATATGAAGGAAGTTTTAAGAGGAATCAGTGTTAGTGTTAAACGAGAAGCAGACTCGAGTACATAGTAGGGATTTTCACAGACAATTCAAACTAAACGAGCCCGCTTCCAAAAAAATTTACTATGAAAACAACATAATCACTAGGTATATATGTATTGTAAAATCCTTAATGACTCACTGACTGACATGCAACGCAGAGCCCAAACCACTGATCCTAGAGACTTGAATCTTGGAATGTAGGTTCTTTTCGTTGTCTGAACATGTGCTAAGAAAGGATTTTTCAAAATTCACATTCTAAGGCGTCCAAAAATAACGTCAAAGTTTTGGTATGAAACTCCCATGTTTCGTAATTGCAAGCGGAAAAGCCGCTTTGTTTACACTTGTTTATCATACAATCACGCCCTTTTTCCAAAGCCTATCCATTTGGGTAATAAGAGGTGTACCCAGGCAAAGAATACTAACTATTACCAGGCCTGGGACACTCCGCTGAAGCTACAAGTAGTCGGGGCGCCCGTCTTGACGTTACAATTTCTATGGGCTAGACAGAGAGAAATAATAGAGAGATACGCGATAGAAAGAGAGGCAGATTGTATGTTAATAATACGATAATAAATTAGTGTGACTTAAATTGCACTTTAGGTATTGCGTCAGAGCTAGAGTTGCTATTTAAATGATTTTGTGGAGTGTCCCTTCTGTCCATTTAGTATTCTGTGCTATTACGACGTGAAGAAGCGACACTCACCTACCCTCGCCATTAGCCCCCCGCCGACCAGGCTGTCAACGAGGTAATAACGCTAACGCACACATTTGACGCGTGTACACACTTTATGACTTCTAAGTAGTAGTAGACTATTGCGCGCGGGCGATTGTATGGAGTGACGGGGGCCTGAACCAGAACTCAGTCCCATAGTAGGCACACCCACGTTTTGCCAGTATATCATTGGTCCCATGTAATAGGGGGCGAGCCTATTGCCATCTACCACAGGCATAGTTCCAGGCTCCAGGTTGTCATTGAGATAATTCCTAATGGAAAAATCCAATAACACTGCCTGACCTGGAGATCGAATCCTCATGATCGGCAGTCGAGCTTGGAACATATGAAAACAAAATCGCCAATAAGTGGCGAGGTGCGGAAAAGTCGTTTAGTTTTTCATGCAATGCCTCGTGTCGAAGAGTGGCGGGGACGGCCACGCTTATCCAGTGTCAGTCTATGATCTTTTTTATATAAATAGAGACGTTATACTCATTAAAAACAGCCATATAACGTGACGACGTGTCTTATATGTAGAATAATATGTGCAGCTTTGTTTCCATTACTCATTTAAGTAAAAGATAGCAAAAATATATAAAAACTGGTTGTCAGAAAGAGATAAAGACAGGTTCACGTTTATCCACGCGAACTCAAGCCAAAATTAGCTTGATTTGAGTTCGCCACGCAAAGCGGGATAAACCTCAGTTTATATAAAAGATCATTGGTGTCACTGCATAAACTTTGCACAAGCATACCGCTTTTAGCAGTTTGAGCTGTCTGTGATGAACAATTGTACTTATAACTGTGTCCGTTACATGGCAATAGGCTCGCCCATCATTCCATGGGACCAATAACATACTGGCGAAATATGGGTGTGCCTACTATTGAGACCCTGGGTACACATCTGCTTACCCCTTTGGGAAAAAGGCGTGATTGTATGTTATGTTATAAAGTAGTATTTTTTATAGTATTTTGTATCAATTACGGTTTTTATTTTTAATATGGGCTTTGAAAACGAACTAGTGAATTATTGACAATGTGATTATGTGAATTTAACATTAGTGATTGATAGTGATTTATGTAACTATAGTGATGTAATATGTATTGTAGTTTACAAATAAGTTTTTACAGTCTATTACTAAATGTTTATACAAAAATGTGGTATTTCAGTAACTGTACCTTCTTTTTTTTTTTTTTTGACGCTGGGAAAAAATGCACTACGTATACCCTTCCATCGGGGGAAGGAAGGGTTATGTGGGACTCCCCGGTTGCTACCGGTATACCCACTAAAACGACCCAGCGACACTCCGGCATCGTCTTATTGGAGGAAGACTGGGAAACCGGCAGAGCCTTTACATCCAGTCCCCCTCCGGCGACCGCCCGCCTTTACAGCGGGGCCTTCGCGCCCCTCCCGGCTGGGAGGGGCCCGGGAATGACCACGAGTGTTTGACCATTCCCGCCCGGCGTGGGTGGTGAATAGTGCAATGCGGGAGAAGACGCCTCCGCGCCTGTCTCCCGCTATTCACCACCAGGAGTGAGAAGACGACGATCGTACAATCGCCTTCTCCTACCCCTTCTTCGCCTACGGAGCGGTGCCGCGAGAGGGTCGTCCTCCCGCGCACGCTCCGCTGCCTTTGGGACATTACGTCTTCACAAAAGGAGGCAACCGCTGTCCAGGCCTCTTCACTTCCCAGCATGCTGTTGACCACGCCAGGAAGCGATAGGTCCGGCCCAATCACCGCAGTTAGATTGTGGCGCGGCTCGGACCAGGTCGGACACACCTCAAGGGTGTGCTGTGCCGTGTCCTCCGCCGCGCCACAGTCTTGGCATGACGGGGTTTCCTCTCTCCGGATCCGGTACAGGTGCGACGGATCAGTAACTGTACCTACCCAAATATGATACCTACCGCCAACCTATATATTTGATTGTATGATGGAGATGGAGAGGCGTGGTGGTTTGAAAGCGCTATTGCCAATCAAGGGTTCGATTCCCAGGTCAGACAAAAGTGTTATTAACCCCGACGCAAAAATGACGTGTCTGTGTGTGTGTCTGTGGCATCGTAACTCCCAAACGGATAAACCGATTTTGATTTTGTTTTTTTTTTTTGTTTGAAAGGTGAATTAGTCGGGAGTGTTCTTAGCTATGTTTGATGAAAAACGTTCCAAGATGGCCGCCGGCACAAAATGGCAGATTTCATATTTTTTCATAACTCTCTCAATATGGGTATCAAATGAAAGGGCTTGACTAGTAGAATACATATAGTAGTGTCGGGGGTTTTTTAATTTTTAATTTAATTTTACTTGTTGGATTTTAAGTTTTAAGTCCATTAAGAATTCTTCAATGAATGCATGATTGCATGAAGTATGGCACTGTCTCGAAAGCAGCTCGCGGCATTTTCGACCCTCTGTAACTTTGTTGTGGATATTATATCAGTAAGACCCCCTCCTCGCCGCGTGAAGGCGGAAACCCATCAGGAGGTCTACAAAACCATTTCCGGGTTAGGTTAAGAAGGTTGCGTTTGGATTGAAAAATATTAGTTTTTTTTTGCTTTTAATAACCTAACTACCCGCATATATATATACTATACTATACCTCACTGATCTTTTCAGGACCCTTACCGGAACATTCATACGTAAAAAACGGTTTTGAGACCATCCCAATTAAGTATAGAGTGCGCAATATCATGGCCGGTCAGAGTTCTGATATTGTCCCTCGTGAATCTGTAATAGCGTCATTAAACGTCTCACCCGACGGTTTCTCGTAAAGTCTGGAATGATAAACGACTAACGTGTTTATTAATGTTTTGGCCAACGCAGCGCCGACCTTTTGTTGCGGTCGCTGGTTTTTAACTGGGAAGTTTAATGTTAATGGACCTTATAAAATTTGGCAAAAGCTTAGTTGGTGCCGGGAAATATTTATAGGTCAGCCTAGAAGTTGAAATATCCGTGGCTAAGTTTGAACAAACTACACAGAAAGACATAAGTGTACCTACTCACCTATCTACCGAAGGAATGGGCGTGCAGGCAACTGCTGGCTGTACTACACGGTTCATATTCCGAATAACATGTTTCCCAAAGTTAAAATTTCCCAAAAATGTCACATCGAAAGTTTGTAACAAACACCGAATTATGTTCCATTTAAAACGTCGTTGAATGGAGAGTTTGGATCAATTCCAGTGCTGCAAACTCCCAATACGACTTTTTCGGAAATACTCTCTTTGGGAGTGTTCTGGTAAACTTTTCAACCTGATACCGACGTTACGGTTCTATCGCCGTACTAGCGACCATCGCTTGAGAACTCATCCGCACATAATCGTTACGTGGATGTTGCACACTGCGATTTTCCCGTTCGTTGTGCCACACGTGCATACTGTGGAATCCTCCTGCTGCGGTCTTCCCATGGTGAGCTACAACATGGGGCTCTTCAAAAGTAGAGTGATCGGAGTGTTGTAGGGTCGGCAACATACTGGTAATACCCATGGTGTAGCAGGTATCCATAGGCGGCGGTAACCGCTCACCATCAGGCGGTCTTAAATAATGGGCGGGAATAAAAAAAAATCTTTTGGAAATATGATATTTGGAAAATGAAGAATGACTTTGCTTGACTTGGGGCTCGAACCCCGATCTCATGATCGACAGTAGTTCTTGCAAACCAATTCGCCACCTATATAGGTAGTCCAAATACGGAAACAGGTGTAGAAAAAATATCCACATTATATTTTCAAACGCATAATAAACAGGCAAACAATTTGTCTGTCACCGGATGATAAATGACGCGGATTCGAAAAGGAACCTCCTCATTCAGTGACAGGGTTTGCGACCAGAGCAATCTTTTTATTTAACCCTCCATCAATCATACCACGTCCAAAACACTCCTTATAAATATTGTGCTCTCGGCGCGGTCGGGTTTTGATGTTTTCCGGGTTTTATAGAATTGATTGCTATCATAAATCAAAGACTGAAAATAAGTACAATGTAAATTTAATTGAGATTGCTTTTTATGCAGTTATACCTATATAAAAAGGTAACTCGCCGTCCACCTGATCTCGTTATCGTAAGCTAAGCTAATCATCATCATAGGTCATGCTAAGCGTTTTGGGTTCGATTCTCAGGTCAGGCAAAGTGTTATGGATTTTCAATTAGGATTTTTCTCAATGACAGCCTGGAATTGTATTTGGTAGATGGCAATAAGCTAATAAATGCGACTAAAGCTAATAAATCCGCTTAAATGCGACTTGCTATTGAATACACTTGGCGAAGTGTGAGCTACTTCGGGAAAATGGCATGGTGTTATGTTATGTAAATAAATTTCCATGATCCTTTTGCCCTTCCTATCACTAGGGAGCGAATTTATACAGGATATTAGGTGTAGTCGGATAGATAGATAGGCGCAGTGCATTGCCGCGCAGAATTTTGAATTTTGATTTTGAATTTTCAAACACTGGGTGGCATTGTGTCTGATATGGGCAATCATGATGCTTACCATCAGGCACCTGATTTGCTCGTCTTATCACTCACTATCATAAAAAAAACAAAAGATAGAGAACACTTTATTGTACACCTTACAGACAACATAAAATAATGAAAATAAAGTACGTACAGTTAGTCTTAGGCTAGTACAAGTGGCGGTCTTATCGCTTAAAGCATTTCTTCATAACAGCCGAACGGAATGGAGTTTAATTATATGAATGTTTCTGGTCGACATTGTACCTACTCATTACACAGTACATTAACTAGACGGATTTTTCACATCCAAAGCTTTTATCATTAAATGTACTTTCCTTACCTAAGTTCAAGAACATTCCCAAGTAAGTCATCAATCATGCATCCAAGCAGCGCTGCTTCGATGTCCGCTATACTTTCTGATGTTTTACAAATGAACGCCAAATTAATTGCTTTTATAAAACATCGAGACCTTGCTTTTGGAAGCCTTTTCTAGTATTTTGCGGAGAGATTGTTATTTATTGTTGGTGTTTTCGACAATAATCCGTGGTAAAAAAAATTACATAGAAGAAATTAACATATCCGTTAATCGGAAGACTGACCGAATCCGGATGTTGCTTTTCGCACTAACTCCGATCTAAATCAGTGTCGGTCCGAACGCAGTGCGCGAGTGTTCATACAAATAAAATTATGGCTACTTTGGTCCGTTAACATCGTCTCCGAAAGATTCACGGATGACGGAGAGAAATTGGATGACGGATATCGTATCTAGTGCGTTAACTACCACACAAAATAGATCTACGACTACTTCGGGCCGTATTTCACGGATTCGGATCGGATTCGTTTCGGACCTAGTGCGAAACCGCTGTAAGTGTTAATATTAATACTAGCTTTTCTGTCAGAAACATCATCTTCGCAGCCGTTTGCCATTGCTGGACTATATCAGCCACTTTCGTTTCTGTACGATTCTCCTCATTTCTGATTCGATCTTATACAGAAATCCTGGGCATATAGCCCTCTCCGTAGCTCGTTGTGCTACTCGTACTTTGAGGTTACTAATAAGGCCTATTGTAAGAGACCACGTTTCAGAGCTATAAGTCATCACTGGTAACACACACTGGTCGAAGACATTATAGTAGTTTAGCATTACAGTATTTTTGACGAGAAGATGCTACTAGATTTCCGAACGTTAAAGCCACATATTTTGACTAAGGTGAAGAGTTTGTGAAGTTAGGGCTTGTAGAGTTAAGGCGTGTAGAGCTAGAAGCTTTGCTCTACATGAGATCCGATAACTTTTTGACAGTACGAGCCTGAGGTCTCTTGGCCACATTTTACATGTAAATGTTTTTGTGGGATTGATCTCTTTCTCGAAGTCCTTACGACTTACGAGTCAACAACTCCTAGAACCGAGTTCCCGAAGTTGTAGAAAATCAAACAACAAAATTAATTCAAGAATGTATTTCAGTGAATTAAAGTGAGCTTATATTCTAACCTACAGTTCAAGTTACAAAATAAGGCTATACGTGAAATGTGATTTAATTCTTATTATCAAGTATAATCATTACTTATCTCCACTTATGTTAAGGCAGTATTGCGTACCGTGTGGTGCATATATTACTATTTACAATATAGATAACTATAGATAACTATACATATAGTATTAATTGATAAGATTTGGTCAAATTGCACGAAACTTACGAATTAGTAAAGCGTTTGTTTAGGGCCCTAAATAGAAGCAATTCCATACCTATTTATAATTTTAATAACATAATAAAACATTACACCTTTTCCCCATAATATGTATACCTACTTTTTACCAGTTGTTGAAGTCCCATATGTAATAGGGATCGAGCCTATTGCCAGCAATCTGGCACTGTTCCAGACTCCAGGCTGTCATTGAAAAAAATCCCAATGGAAAAGTCCAATAACACTTTTTGCCTGACCTGGGGATCGAACCCGGGACCGCATGATCGGCAGTAGCACTTGCGAACCATTACGCCACCGAGGCTGGCTAAAGCTATAATTCTAATATATGAAATTATATAGGTACCTTTAAGTACAAAACACTAAACAGATATTTAAAATAAAATTTATAAAATTAAATTACAAATAAAAAAAATGCTTTATTTACTGTTTGGTACAAATTTTTAGGAATTTTGTAGGATACGTGGATTAACTTAGTTTAAAACAACCTAATATTATATTTAACTATTTTTAAATCCTTAATTATAATATATTTCGCTGTAAAACAGCAAGCTCACTGTACAATGAAATCTGACACAATAAATAATAATATAATAAATAATCGTTTATTTTCTCTCACAAAAGGTAATGGTACAGTATGTGTATGGTAGGTACATCGATAAGGTTTATTATACCTGCCTTGTGAGAGACTGGTGACTGTTGTAGGTTTTGGTAAAAACCTGTGTTACAGCCACCAGTGCCCCCCCTCGACAGCGTGTACATATATAATGTAGCTAGTAAATGCTTAGCAGATAACGTAAACAGTAAACACTAAACCATATAGTTATAGGGTACATTGGTATAAATCAATAAATCATAAATAAATAAATCATTCACACATCAATCATCACAAATGATCATGATTTTATACTCAGTAAGTAATCAATTTTCAACAATAGAAAGTGCCTACATGTACAGTCATGTACAGTCATCACACATAAAATATAAATATTTCAAATTTTATTACTTATGTTTGCAAGTTTCAAAATATGCTCTGCGAACTTTACTGCTATAGCCAACTTAACAAATGTACTTATATTTTAAATGTTGACTTCAATCATAGTAATAACAGCTTTATTCACAAGTTTACATACGCTTAAGTTCGCAGAGCCTATGTTCGGACTTGCCAAGTTACGCCGGACGTATTCTATGATGAAATGATAAAAATATAAGTTCATAACTTTGACCCAGTTTAACACTCATATGCAATTTTAAACATAGTAATACAAATAATTTATACATAGGCAAGAAGCAAAGTTTGTACACTACATATTGCAAAACATTGTGTTGATAATAATAATGGCTGCATCTACTATGGGATGGGGCCTGAGTACACCTCTGCCAACCCCTTACCCCCTTTGGCGTGATATTATGTTATGTTTTATAATAATATTAATATTTGAAACGTTTATATTTTTTAGCTTCTGACTGTACTCTATGGACACTATAATAACCCAATGCCCAAGTTTATGAACAACTAGGTGTGCACCGCGGTTTCAATCGCGGTTTCAATTCGTTCCCGTGGGAATATCGGTATAAAAAGCACCCTAAGTATTCCACGGTCTAAACTATCTACATTATATAAAATTTCAGCCCAATCGGTTCAGTAGTTTTGATGTGAAAGAGTAACAAACATCCATCCATCCAACCAATCCATCATATTCGTAGCATGTTCACAGTAGCAGCGTTGCAACCGCGTAGCAACTCCGTAGCAATCGCGTAGCAGTCTCAAGGTTGGCTCCGAATAAAGTCAACTTTACTCCTGACTCCAACGTAACGACCTTTATAAATATATTATATGTTTATCTCAGGATAAACTTTTCTCTTACGTTAGACCTGAGATAATGTTTGGTAAAATTCTTCTGACTCTAGTAATAAATACTGATTTATCCTCAGGATAAGTAGGACTTAAAAGTAAAACACTCCAATAACCTTTGAATATATATTAACACTATGGAAATTGCATTACAAGGATTAGGTACCTCTCTGCCGCCTATATTTTTAAAAACTATTTCACGCCCAACCGCTAACAAAGTTAGTTCACTGCATTTGTTTGTGAGATTATGTTAATGTGTGCTCTACCCGTATACCTATCCCACCGCAAAATGACAGATAAAATGTGAAATGGAAGTTTCTTAGGGTCATTCCTTAGTTCTATATATTCAAAGCACGTTGTTATACACAGGTCTTGTAACGAAGCTCAATTTCAACTGTAGGACCCGGCTGTCTCCTATAAGATATGTACGAGGCAGTCGTTAGGGCATGTCGGAAGCCTTGTAGGAATCTTGGCGACCTGAAACTCCGATAATATGGGTAGTCATAACCCAAATGAATTTACTTGATCAGTGTAATTGGGATAACCCGTTCTGTTAGAGTATAAATTCAAATTATTGTTCAGTGATTATAGTACGATATGTCATAACTTTTCTTTCACGTCAAAGTCGCTGTACGTCGTTGTTATCGATGCACTGCGTACTGCGCACGCAGTTTGTGTGTAAGCATAGATAATACATATAAGTGTAAGTATGATAAAAAAGAGCACACCCATCTATCGTCATGCTTCTCGCGGCCGTAAATTGAAAATTTTATTACTAAACATTAAGCCGACGTACCCCAATTACTTGGTTGCTGTATCACATTTTAATTACTAGTGCGGTCACCAACAGCTCTTCCTCCATTAAATTTGTTTACCTACAGATTAATTTAAAAGAACATAGATATCATCATATTATATAAAAATGATTATTTTACAAACTATAATAACAACAGTACTTATATCTTGCATATGATTTTGTCTAGTTTTAAGCCTATTTAAAACTTGTACCTAACATTCAATTTCTGCATGTTAGACTTATATTATTGCCTTATATATTATTGCAGTATTATTTATTTATTATGTTGCAAGATCTGTGTATAAGACCGTGATTCAAATCACATATAACATAATCCCAAAAAACAACATATTCAATTAGTACATCCAGGATAAATTTGAACCAATAATTATCTTGTCCAGCTTTACCGGTTACGTATTTACAAGGATATGGCGAACCTTACTTAATCATTTAGCTTCGAGGACGTTTAGGAACCTTAATCCATTACAAATTTATCTTAAACAATAACAGAATGCCTGTTAGTCTTTTTGTCTGGTGCATAAGGTTCGAGTTTCGCTGGCTCCGTGTTTAGTGCACTATAGTCTACTGGGAACGGTGGTTGTGGTAATGAGTCTTTAGGAGGGACAAGCACCCACTGTCCTGGGCCGTTGGGGTTCTTGCCCATCAGCCAGTTGGTGAAGCAGTGGACGTATGTACCGTAGTCTAAGATTAGGTAGCCGTTCTGTGGAATTAAAAATATTTTATTAATCATTAATCATACAATTACGCCTCTTTCCTGAAGGGGTAGGCAGAGGTCTGCCCAGAACTGACACACCCACATTTCGCCAATATGTTATTGGTCCCATGTAATAGGGGGCGAGCCTATTGCCATTGGGCACAGTTCCAGACTCGAGGCAGTTATTGAGATAATTCCTTATAAAAAAATCCATTATTTAACACTGCCTGGCCTGGGGATCGAACCCGAGACCTCTTGATTGGAAGTAGAGCTTGCGCCCACTACTACGCCACCGAGGCAGTCAAGGCGACAAAATATTTTTTGAGAATGGAAAATTATGGTCACCACACCACACCTACATAACTCAGAGACACAGATTTCTAATCAGTTAATTACAGCTAGCTTCCGCAAATAGTGCGACCATAATATATGTGGTGTTTAATTTATACATAAATATTTTAGTAATAGGTATTTATGTGAAAATTAAACACCACGCTGTTACATTTATTGAACGAGAATCTAGTCGTGAAAATTCTCTATCATTTATAGGTATTATGTGTGTGTGTATGTGGGTCACACATTTAAAAAGCTTGGCTCATAATCAAAGCACAAATTTAAATCTCCCTCATATTTTTGGTTCTTTGAAATAAGTTAAAAGAGTTCACTCATAAAGGGGCACTCGCCTAATTAAAATATAAGTAATAACGTAACAGTAAAAGGAGATGTTAAAAAACATTTCACATGGAAAATAAATAGATTAAATAAACCCTTTGACAATATTTAAAGGACCACCAAACAAAACCTTTCATGTTACATAGCTAAGTACTTACTAGGCGAAATTAATTGATAATTTAAAAAATAAATAAAGAAGCTTTTGCGTATTCTTTCGGAAATTTTTCGTTTGATATCCATAATATTATCATGGTTGTGCACAAAATATTATTTTGGGCCTTAGGTCGTCCACCATAATATTGCATTTAGAATTACGTCACTTAGCTAATCATGCATTGTCATCCAACTAATGCCCGGCTTACATTATTCCAGTCCACCGATCGAATGCAGTGCTGAAATGCAACTGGAATAATGTACCGGGCATGAAAATAATGTCAATCATTTGAGGTGATTTAAAATACAGTTGCAAGGTTTGACCCACAGATCCTTATATTAGTAGGTACTACACAATACAAACATTGCAAATTGAATAAAATCTTGTAAAAAAACAATAATAATTGTTCCTAAAAACTGACAGTACATAGAGGACAAAGATGCCTGGGAACTTCCGCATAGCCACCACGTTCTAAACAAACGAATATAACCAAACCAAATATTGTAAAACAATCAGTTGAAAAAATTAAGCCCTACAAGTTTCTTGTGCGTTCTTCTTGTAAAGGTATCTTTCCGAACGCACGGTAGACTCATTACTGTTTATTTTCATTGACGTACAAAAGTACGTGAGTGTCAGATTGTGACCTATTATTTGAATAAATCTTTTTAACTTTGCCATAACAATATACATAATATTATACTAAGGTTAATAGTGGTTTCCGATAAGCTGAAAGTAAAAAGAATTTACGGCAGCGCCCCGGAGTCTCGAGGCATCATTATAATATCACGGAAGAGAACCTTTATCGATAAAATAAAGTACAGGGTCCATCGCCCGCCTTGTTTCTAAGATACTTATCGTTCTATCGATGATATCCTAAGCTCGCTTTGAGTGTTACATCGAATGATGTAGATTTATCTCAAGTAAGCCCATTTTAAATGTACCGCTACTAGAAACTTTGAGATTAGTTTTTAAACTTCAACCAAAAATACATTATAACTAAACGGAAACATAATAAGATAGATATGTAAATATGTACTTATCAATAATATATAGGTATATTGATTAACTTAATCTAACAGTTTCAATTTACTTTGTAAATTTTAAAGATTCGATGTTTCTTCTAGGTATTAATCACCAAACAATTTAAGAAAATGAGAAGCTCTGAATGATGATGAATGAAGAATGCCATCACAATACATTTTTTAGTTAGTCACGGTTGGCTTTTATAATATAAATATGTATAAGGCAGTTGGTACTATTCTATAGCTGGTACCTAACCCCACGTTATCTTCGTTGCAATCCAACGAGGACGCCGTGGATAAATCATCGTCTTCCTAACCTTATCCCACGTTAGGTGTGGTCGGCACAGCACATATTATTCAGAAACTCCAATCTATCATCCATCATTTGCACACTCATTATCATCATCATTTGCATATAAGTATGTATATCAGTTGGTTACCATAGTACAGGCTTCTAGCCTAGTTTGGGACTAGATGACCGTGTGTGGAAGTTGTCCCATATTATTATATTATTATTATTACTCACTCCACGTTCACGCATATCTTCATTCACATACTCCATGTCTTTTTTGGCGCCCCCCCTTCCCACATAACTACTTAAATTCATCCTCATAATCCTTTCATCTCTCCGCATAACATGTCCTTACCAGGCTACCCTTCCACTCTTTAATTTCTCAGTCTTGCCGTGGATAATAAATATGTACCTATATTTTTTTGGATTATTTTTATTATATTTTTTGGACTATATTTAAAAGATGATACTCACACTAGTCATTCTATCGTAGGCAGTGTCAATAATTTCGTCCACTCTGGCTGCAGTGAGTCCTATCACGGATCTGTAGAATGCTGCTAATGCTGGCTTGGTTATTTCGCCCGTGCCTGTTCAAATAAAAACAATTTCTAGTTGAATATTAATCAATTTGGCCGAGACTTAAAGTGATCAATGTACTCATAATTTAAAACAACTTTTATTATGGAGACAAATATGAAACCGAGGATGCTCTTCTGTGCAAAATATTGCTTGACCTAACAAAATGTATTGGGGAGTATAAATATAATATAATATAATAATATGGAACAACTTCCACACACTGTCATCTGGTCCCAAACTAGGCTAGAAGCCTGTACTATGGTAACCAGATGACTGATAAACATACTTATATAAGCTTATAACACCCAGACACAGATCAAACAGACATGTTCATGACCTGGCCGGGGATCGAACCCGGGGCCTGCGGCACAGAAAGCAGAGTTACTACCATCTGAGCCAACGAGACTGTCTATACCTAACCTACATTGTTTACCTGCATCAATTATTAAATTTGAAAGCATTGATGGTCATAGTTTGTAAATATTTAAAAAAAGACTCAGGCTCAGGACTCAACATTTTCGTAAAAGTCTAGAAATTCAGAAAAAAGCCGAAATAAATTATGGCTTTAAGCTTTCAAAAGCGTAATATTATATTCTGGACATGTCGCTTTCCTGGCGACACACCAAAATGTCTGTGCTTTATTTCAAGAGACTAGAATCATACTTTTGTGAAATTAACAATACACTGGCCTATGTTACTTCCTTTCCTTGCCTATGTTAATTTATAAACCAAGAAAGAAAATTTTCGTCCAATGATTCCACATTCTCATGTCCCGTTTTTGGCCGAAACCACGAAACCATGTGCCAAAATTTTAAAGCTGCTGGAATACAACCAAAAGTTGCTTTATAGGCCTTTTTTGGAATGTGAATGGGATTTTATGCTAAAAATATTATGGAAGTAAGTTTAAAAGTATATACGAGTAGATGGATAAAAAGTCTTTTTCCTTGTTCGAACACAATAACAGCAATGGCTATAATTTTAAGTGATTTATGGTGTAAATGTTACTTGTGTGAATTTTGAAGTGATCGAGTTTCTTTTAATGTAAAAGATAGATTTGCACTTCGATTTGGTATACGAGTAGTTAATAGTTTTGTCAAATTACGCGAAATGTTTTGATTACACGTTTCGCCATATCAGTAAAAACCTATTATAGGTAGTGTCTTTATAGATTTTATTTTATATATATCTATAATTATATTTAATACATCTACAGCTGAGTTTAAACGCCCATCTGTGGCAATATTTACTAAATGTAATAATAGTTAGGTATATAGTGTTTTAGTTTGAATACCTACATCTGATTTCATTACTTTGAAAAAAATTGTTAGGTATATATTTATATAACACTAGCGACCCGCCCCGGCTTCGCACGGGTAGCAGAAGTAGGTATAGTGGACGTTTATCAGGAGTAAATTCGTGATACATTGTATTTTAATAAATATAACCCTAATGGTTTACGCAGCGCACGCAAATTAATGACTATTTCTGTTACAATGACCAAACCTTAACACATGTTATAATTTATCGTGGGCTATTTTGAAGATATTGATGAGTACTACAAACCCCTAGTACATTACTTTATTCTACCACCAATACTTTTCACACCACATGAAAAATAATCACTGCTTCGATTATTGTGACTAAACCAGAAAAGATGGATATAATCTATGTATACTGTTTTGTAGGTATTGATAATTAATACAATCCCCTAGTACATTACTTTAATCTACCACCAATAGTTTTCACACCGCATGAAAAATAATCACTTTTTCGATTATTGTGACTAAACCAAAAAAGATGAATATAATCTATGTATACTGTTTTGTAGGTATTAATAAGTACTACAAACCCCTAGTACATTACTTTACTCTACCACCAATAGTTTTCACACCGCATGAAAAATAATCACTTTTTCGATTATTGTGATTAACCTAAAAAGATGGATATAATCTATGTATACTGTTTTGTAGGTATTGATAATTAATACAATCCCCTAGTACATTACTTTAATCTACCACCGATAGTTTTCACACCGCATGAAAAATAATCACTGCTTCGATTATTGTGACTAAACCAAAAAAGATGGATATAATCTATGTATACTGTTTTGTAGGTATTAATAAGTACTACAAACCCCTAGTACATTATTTTACTCTACCACCAATAGTTTTCACACCGCATGAAAAATAATCACTGCTTCAATTATTGTGACTAAACCAAAATAGATGGATATAATCTATGTATACTGTTTTGTAGGTATTGATAAGTACTACAAACCCCTAGTACATTACTTTACTCTACCACCAATAGTTTTCACACCGCATGAAAAATAATCACTTTTTCGATTATTGTGACTAAACCTAAAAAGATGGATTGAATCTATGTATACTGTTTTGTAGGTATTGATAAGTACTACAAACCCCTAGTACATTACTTTACTCTACCACCAATAGTTTTCACACCGCATGAAAAATAATCATTTTTTCAATTATTGTGACTAAACCAAAAAAGATGGATATAATCTATGTATACTGTTTTGTAGGTATTGATAAGTACTACAAACCCCTAGTACATTACTTTACTCTACCACCAATAGTTTTCACACCGCATGAAAAATAATCACTTTTTCGATTATTGTGACTAAACCAAAAAAGATGGATATAATCTATGTATACTGTTTTGTAGGTATTGATAAGTACTACAAACCCCTAGTACATTACTTTACTCTACCACCAATAGTTTTCACACCGCATGAAAAATAATCACTTTTTCGATTATTGTGACTAAACCAAAAAAGATGGATATAATCTATGTATACTGTTTTGTAGGTATTGATAAGTACTACAAACCCTTAGTACATTACTTTACTCTACCACCAATAGTTTTCACACCGCATGAAAAATAATCACTTTTTCGATTATTGTGACTAAACCAAAAAAGATGGATATAATCTATGTATACTGTTTTGTAGGTATTGATAAGTACTACAAACCCCTAGTACATTACTTTACTCTACCACCAATAGTTTTCACACCGCATGAAAAATAATCACTTTTTCGATTATTGTGACTAAACCAAAAAAGATGGATATAATCTATGTATACTGTTTTGTAGGTATTGATAAGTACTACAAACCCCTAGTACATTACTTTACTCTACCAAAAATAGTTTTCATACCGCATGAAAAATAATCACTTTTTCGATTATTGTGACTAAACCAAAAAAGATGGATATAATCTATGTATACTGTTTTGTAGGTATTGATAAGTACTACAAACCCCTAGTACATTACTTTACTCTACCTCCAATAGTTTTCACACCGCATGAAAATAATCACTTTTTCGATTATTGTGACTAAACCAAAAAAGATGGATATAATCTATGTATACTGTTTTGTAGGTATTGATAAGTACTACAAACCCCTAGTACATTATATTATTCTACCATCAATGCATTTCACAGCGCACGCAAATTTATGAATATGGTAATTATATTATGTAACACCTTGGTTCACAATATTGCAGTTTTCTTACGGATCCCCATTTTTTTTCAAAATCTCATATAGCCTATGGCACTCACACTGAATTAAGCTATCCATAAGTGAAAGAATTTTTAAAATCGGTCCAGTAGTTTCGGAGCCTATTCGTTACAAACAAAAAAACAAAAAAACAAAAAAACAAAAAAACAAAGTTTCTCTCTTTATAATATTAGTATAGATTATTAGGTATACTTTTCTGTTAACTTATATATATAACATACGTTTTGATATAATTTGTTCTAATTGGCCTTTAAATATGTATTCGGTTATATCTTATGTTTCTACCTAATTAATAGCTGTTAGTTTTCTTAAGAAAAGAAAATTAATAAATAAATCTTTCATTCGATCGAGGTACTTATAGAAAATCTCTTACTATCGTAAGGAACTATAAGTTAATCTGTGCTACTACTATTAGAAATTGATCTCTAAATTTGTCATAGGCATGATGCCGTTTGTACATTTAACTTTAGTTTCTGTGTCCTGTAATGTTATTTCATTGTGTGTGGTGTACAATAAAGTATTTATCTATCTATAAATCTATCTTTGTAACAGTTTGCACCACTAAAATAATATTTACTTATTACTGTAGTAGAGAAGTGAATACTGAATAAGTTAAGGGTTTTTGCTATCTTGAATTGTAATCAACTGCAAAATCTGTGGATATCCACGAGTCATATTATAAACATCATAATGTTCCTCGTAACATCAGCTCGCAAGGTATGTGCTCATTAATTTGTGAAAGCAAACAATTGCCAACCATTGCCACGACAGCGGCAATATTTAACTTCAAACATGCACTAAATCGTGAGTCGTGTCAGTTGTAAGTGCGATTTATATGGACATTTGCATGGTTGCCGCTTGCCTTTCAAATAGCTATTTTACGACTGAAAGCTGTAGGTATACTGTATATTATAGGTATAATAGACCTCTAAATTCTTTCAGTCACGTAATAATAATAAATTGTCAAGGCATACATATTGTGTATGCGTAGTGTAGGGTTCCATGCCTAGATACTGAACAAAAACCAACCGCCTTCTAAAATAACAAACAGCGCCATCTAGTTCCTAACTACATCAAACATGTTATTAATAACAATTTTGTTTTTGTAGAATTTTACACGGACGAGCAGACAGACAGACGAACAGACAACAAATTGAACCTATAAGGGTTCCTTTTTTCCTTTTGAGGTATGGAACCCTAAAGACCCACATACTGATCCTAAACTAGCATGTCCTATATGGTAACCAGGAGACTTGTATACAAATATGTTATACCCAGACAAAGATCAATCAAACACGCCCATGCGCACAAATGTTGACTTGCCCGAAGATAGAACCCGGAACTTGAAGAAGGCAGCGAGCCACTACCGACTGAGCCAACAAACATACACACAAGCTTTCGCATTTATATTATAGTAAGCCTAATAGCGTAATTTCCGCAACTTCGTTCCCGTGTGCGGAATTTCAGATCTTTAAACCCCAGCCCCGGTAGCACAGTGACCAGGGAAAACGAAGTCCTAGGGGGTTAGAACGTGACAGCAGATATGCAATGTTTGGGTGCGAAAGGGAAAAAAACGGGGAAAATAGGTTATCCTCGTGCCATGCTAGGCGGGCAGGGTTAAGGCTGGGCGTTGAGGAGTCCCCCCGATGGGTTCCCGCCTTCTCGCGGCGGTGGGGGTCAGTAACCGTGGTAGGGGCCCACGGTGAAGCGAAGAGGAGCCCGAGGTGGTCGGCCGCTTCACTTTCCTCCAGGCAGGTGTGAGCGGCCGAGTAGGTTGCGGTGCGTCCCACAGGACGCAACGCAACTGAGGCGGGCCGCGATGCGTAGCGTAGCGCATTGCGGCCGAATGGTGGGGCCGCGGCGGGAGAGAAGTGCCGGTATTGCGGTGCGCCGCTCTTCCTGCCTTCCGCGGCCCAAACGGGGTCGCCACCGTTAGATGGCGAAGGCGGTGGGGTCGCAGGGGAAGAGGAGTGTCGGTATTACGATGCGCCGCTCTCCCTATCCTCTGCGACCGAATTGGGGCGAAAAGCCGACGGCTTGCCGCGGTGTGGGTTGCGCCTCCGCATGTCCCTATGAAGTCAGCATAGGGCACAGTGGATGGCGCAGGCGGGGCTCACTTGAGCCCTGCGGTGGTGGTGGGCGGGAATGGGTCTTCCGTGTCCTCTCGCACGTTCGGTAGGCGTTCGAGAGGGCACAGAACACCCTTCCAAGCCCAAGATGTGGGGCCCGGGCAACGGATGCGGGGGTATCCGTTGCCCACCTAAAGGGCCCGCGAGGAGGCGCGCGCGTGTTTCCGCGCGCCCCTTGGTAGGGTTGGGGTGAAGGATTACCCTCACCCCACCGTGGCGGTGTCCTCCACGGAGGACCAAACGCCGTCGGGGCCGCGGATGAGTGCTTCGGCGTGCCCGCAGCCCCGACACATGGCGGCGCGAAGGAACACCCCGGGGTTTTTTAGTGGGTATACCCGCCGTCACAGCAACGTACCGACGTACGGTGCTGTGTCGGCGGGGAGTCCCACATAACCACCCTGCGCTCCCCCGGGTGCGGGTGGTATGCGTCACGCATTTTTCCCCGGGCACAAAAAAAAAAAAAAAAAAAAAAAAAAAAAAAAAAAAAAAAAAAAAAAAAAAATGGGCGTTGAGGAGTGAGTGTGTCAGTCAGTCAGGAGTCATGACTTTGAATATCGAAATAATGTACCCTTTGTTTAGGTCTAAGCTATCACAGCTATCTATATACCAAATTCTACTAGGGGCACAACCCGGAAACTCGCCTCAATCTCATACAAAAGCCGCGCTATAACTGCCTACTACACAGACACTGCACACATAGAGTTTTGTACACGTGCAAGAGTGTGCGTGAGGTGATTTCCCATAGAAGCGGGGATCGTGGAGAGCTCAATCTCGCTGGCGGGGTGAGGAAGGCCCGATTGATGGGTGGATGACAGTGTCCATTCTATACGTAGTATTCTGTGCTATGGGACTCAATCCCATAGTAGGCGAGCCTATTGCCATCTACCGGGCACAGTTCCAGACTCCAGGTAGTTATAGACATAATTCTTAGCGGTAAAATCCAATATTTAACACTTTGCCTGACCTAGGGATCGAACCCGGGATATCATGATCGGCAGTCGAGCATACGCACACTACGCCACCGAGGCCGTCAAACAGATTTCACCTTTAAAATAAAATTATTAGTGTGATAGTGATTAATTAGATTTTTAATGGACCATTCTTTTTAAAAGCCCGGTATATAATATTATTATAAACACTGTTTACTATTCCAAACGTAAAAGAACTATATGAATATAATCTTGATGGCATAAATAAGCCCCACAATTTGAACAAATGCTACAAACAAATAAGTATCAAGAGCACGCGCCCACATTCGTTACACCCATGTTTATTACGGGATCTTTCGTGAAAAACGACTAGGCCCTAGCTTTCCCTTTTCCCTACACAAAAACAGCAACTTTAATAGGTACCACGTCGAAATAAATATTAAACTAAACAGTTTGAATTTAGCGTACTTTAGGGATAGATGTTTATTGTGAGTGAGTGAGTTTATTGTGAGAACTAAGGTGTTAGCATTAAATTATTTTGTGCTTTTTAAAAACAGACTACACAACCTAAAATACTCTTTTATGAAGGAGAAATTGAGATGCAGGTGCTCTAAGTGGAATAAAATTTAGTAAAAATATTTATTCCATTCTGAGCAAAAATACTGTCAGGAGCTCAGAACTCAGGTACTCTCGAGCTGGCTGCTCGGAGTGTAATACGAGGGGAGGTCAAAAAGTTCGCGGAATGAAAAGGAAGGGGGGTGAATTTAAACATGAAATTATTATTCCTTTTCAATATATTCTCCATTAACCCTAATACACTTTTCAGACCTTTCAAATAATTTGTTTAACCCTTCGAAAAAAAATGATTTGTCAAGGCCTTCAAAATAAGCAGATATTGCCGACTTCACTTCATCGTCATCCGTAAATTTCTTACCACGAAGCTCTTTTTTCATGTTTGGGAACAAATAATAATCACAAGGGGCCAAATCTGGACTATAGGGAGGGTGGTTTAAAGTTTCGAAGCCGCACTTGTGTAAGGCAGCCATCGCAACATGACTCTGGTGAACGGGTGCGTTGTCGTGCAAAAGGAGCACACCTCGAGACCATTTTCCCCTTCTCTTTTCTTTAATTGCTTCTTTTAATTTCTCCAGTAGTGTAGCGTAGTACTTCCCCGTGATATTGACACCTTTATCTTTATAATCGATCAATAAAATCCCCTTGGAATCCCAAAAAACTGTAGCCATAATCTTTCCGCCTGATTGTGACACCTTAAACTTCTTGGGCGGTGCTGCGCCTTTTTTGTGCCACTGCATTGACTCCTGCTTTGACTCAGGTTCATAGTGATGAACCCAAGTTTCATCTCCAGTCACAATTCGGTTCAGAAATTCATCCCTGTTTTCACTACACAGCTCCAAAAACTCGCGCGAACACTCGACGCGCTGCTGTTTTTGAAGCGCTGTGAGCATTCTCGGTACCCATCTTGCACTGACCTTAGACATGCCAAGATGGTCATGGAGAATATTCAAAATGGTCGTAGATGATACTCCAGTCCTCTCTGCGATTTGTTTCTTCTTTAGGAGTGCATCTTCTAGAACAAGTTTTTCAACTTTTTCAACAATGTCTGAGGACGTTGCTTCAATTGGCCGACCTGAGCGCTGATCTTCTTCAATTGAGTCTCTGCCTTGCTTGAAAAGACTATGCCACTTGTAAATCATTGTTTTTCCAGGGCAGGTTTTCCCCGTAAACTGATGACATTTCTTCCATAATGTTCTGAGGCGTTTTTCCTTGCTTAGTGAGAAACTTAATCACGGCACGATACTCAATTTTCTCCATAGTTGATATTTTCTACCCGATTGACTTGTTTATCCAGCGATATCTCAAAGTTTTATGAACTGATTGGGCTGAAACTTAGTATTTATAATTGTATTGAGTCAACAAGTAGCGACAGGTAAAAAAAACTACCCCCTTCCGTCTCTAAACCCTCCATTCCGCGAACTTTTTGACCTCCTACCTCAATTTTACTACGAAAGCAAAATCGACAAATCGTAACGGGGTGAGGGAAAGGTCGGCTTGTTTATATTGATTTTAAACATGTCATAGCATATCATATAATACGCAAATATTGATTCGAACGAGAAAAGATCAGGAACGGGGCCGGTTTGCAGCGTCACTACATAACCTTGGCGAAAGCATATCCCCATTAAAGCTTAATGCGTCTTTTAGGTTGAGTTGTCAGTGTTTGTAGATTGTGTTTAGGGTCGATATATGCTTTTATCGTAAGAGTGAGGTTCGACAGGCGCGCCTGACAGTCACGCGAGCGAGCCAAGGAGCTTCCACATGCTTTCAGTTTTAAATTTTACTTTTAATCTCCTATTTATAGGGTGAATGTTTCAATAATTATATTTACATATTTTTAACCATATTTCCTATTTATTCAAATGAAAACCACCACTATCATCATCATCATCAGCTGGAAGACGTCCACTGTTGAACATAGGCCTCCCCCATAAAACGCCATAAACTATTCATATGGGGGAATTTTGCCGTAATCACCACGATTGGCAGGTGGCTTGGTGATCGCAGTAGTTGGAATACTTGGAAACGGAAAGCGCTGCTGCCCACTGTTCGAATAATGTCCCTTAGCCGGGTCTCACGGTTCCCACGGGATGAGAAAGGGGTGGCTCTATTATATAACCGTGAATCCACAACGACACGGCCAGATGAAAATCAATGTAACCAACTCATAACATAACGTATTTTTCCCGAAGGCAGAGGTGTACCCCGGATTCAATTATTTTTTTTGGTCCTATGTAATGGGGGCGAGCCTATTGCCTTCTACTGAATATAAAACTTGTTTAAATAATAATCTGTCCGGACATGTTCTAGCATTGATAATTAAAATTTTCACAGTTTGTTGTGCTGAAGATCCACTTAAAAATGGCACCCTGTATATACAGGGTTATTTACATGAATATAAAACCTTCTTCTAGATAGCTTCAGCCGTGAGCAAGGTAAAATTGTGTTCCTAAATACACACACTGCTGACAGACTAAGGGATTATGTACACATATTTAATTGGCGCAGCCTGGAGTCTGGAACTGTGCCCGATTGATGGCAATAGGCTTGCCCCTAATTACATTGGGCTTAAAAACATTACTGGCGAAATTTGGGTGTGCTTATTATGGGGCTGGTTCTAGGGGTACGTCTCTTCTCTTCGGAAAAAAGCGTGATTGTATATTTTTACGAAATGTGGGTGTACACTGTACACCCACTACTATGGGACTGAGTCCTGGGTACACCTCTGCCTACCTTTTCGGGAAAAAGGAGTGATTTTTTTCAACAATCAAACTTACTCGTCCTATCCACGACATGGAACAGAATCTTGCACAGGTACTGCAGATAGATAGGAAGGTCGGAGAAGCGTTTCATATCGCTAAGATGAAGCGCCCACCGCGCGATCCATCCGTCCAGTGTGGTGCGACCCGGGATGTTGATGCCACTTGCTTCCGGCCCACACACTCGCTTGTAGTACGGCAGCTCGGCCCATCTGGGGAAAGATTGCGGTGGATTATTTGGATTATAGGATTTGCAATAAAATGTACGTAGAGCGTCTATCTAGAGATCTAGAGATGTGGTGCTGGAGAAAAATTCTTGGAGTATCGTGGACCGAATTTAGAACTAACGTCTCAGTACTCCAAGAGCTCAGCATTAAGCAGCGACTATCATCAATTGTCCCAGGCTCGCATGCTCAGTTTCTTTGGACAAATATCGCTGAGAGACGGCCCATCTATTGAATGTTTGGTGGTCCAAGGCCAAGTGGAGGGAACACGACCTCGCGGCAGATCACCAATGCGATGGACTGACCAAGTAAAAACAGCCGTGAGTGGTCCGTTGCACGAGTGTTCGAAGAAGGCATCCATTATAGAAGAATGGCGACGGATTGTGAAACGGATCACATCACAACCATCGTAACGGCCACGACCACTCTGTCAAGAGCGATGCGACAAAGAAGAAGAGAGCGTCTATGAGTAGTGCTACGGCTACGAGGAATCGTAGCAATGAACTATCCTGCGGAGCGTTGTCAACAAAAAAATCGTACTGATGTTATTGAAGTATTAAATGGTACTAGCTGTGCCTCGTGGTTTCACCTGTGTAGTCTTCGTTCCCGTGGGAATATCGGTATTAAAAGTACCCTATTTGCTATTCCAGGATCTAAACTATCTACAAACGAATTTCAGGCCAATCGGTTCAGCAGTTTTTGCGTGAAAAAGTAATAAATATCCATCCATCGGCAGTGAAGCTTGCGCCAAATACGCCACCGCGGCAGTTATCGTACCCAAAAATATATAACATGTTACTTGTAATACAGTCTACTTTACGGCTTATGAATAATTAATTTCTGATTTAAACTGCTGCATTTAAAACTAAGAACTTGTCTTATTTTTTTTTTATGATAATGAGTGACAAGACGAGCTAATCAGGTGCCTGATGGCAAGCATTCTAAGCATCATGATTGCCCATATCAGACACAGTGCCACCCAGTGTTTTTAAATTCAAAATGCACTGCATTGCGTCTGTCATCCTGAGATATGAGTTGTTGAATCTCATCATGCCCAGTAATTTCGCTGGTAACATTGCCCTTCATACCGGAACACAGTAATGTTGTAATGTTGCCAGTTATTCGTTATAACTGGCAAAGGTGTGATACTTCCCCAGGCGGATTATAAGTACGTATGCTGAAATATTCAAAATGTGAGGTAAATAACTATACCAAATTGCTATAAATTATAAATCTCTCTTATTGTATATAAAAACGGAATAAACCGAGCAATTTACGTCCCGTTTAATGCCCTTTCAGGTAAAGTCCCCTTTCTTTCAGTATAATTTCTCAGTGGTGTAACATTTCAATTATTTTTTTCAATAGTAACAATGGCTCGCGTATTTTCTTTCCGAGCTGTTATTTATTACAAAGGAGGCGAGGGTATTACGTTCCATGAGCACAGAAGGTCTATAAAGAAATGATATTTCATGGGACCGCTGTAAAAACAGTATGAAAAGTAGATAACAATTTTACATACATATTCCAGATTTTCCGAGGAGTGATGTGCGGGCGAATTATTTGTCGTCCCAGATGGATACTTCTATTGAACATGGGTGGTTGAGAATCATTCTAAATTCTTAGCAAACGTTTATACATTGTTTAATGGTTCTATGGTAAGACATCATCATCATCTCATCTCTCATCCGCAGGACGTCCACTGTTGGACACCTTCCCCATGGATGTTTCAGCACTTTAGGGCCCACACAAATAATCTTAGAAATAGATAAACATTCTATTGTACACCTTACAGCGAACATAATATTATAAAAATTTTGTAGGTGCTGTAGGTGGTTTAGTAGGTGTAGTCTTAGGCTAGTACATGTGGCGGTCTTATCGCTTAATGCGATTTCTCCCAGACAACCGAACGGAAAGGAGTATAATTATGAATATTTCTGGTCGGCAGAGGACCAATCAGATATTTTTATAAGCCCTAGCAATCAATTAAGAACGGCTAGCAACGGGCTGATGCTAGGTAACATATAAACGATAATTCAGATAAACATACTTGGTCGGTAAAGGGTTGATGAAATGTTCTATGAATTCTCTCTTCACCTCCAGTAGTATGTGGAATTCGGGCGAGTTGGGCGACCAATCTGCGAAGTGTGCCAGTTTCTGCAAATAAGATAAACTTTCTAAGCGAATGTTATAGTTAGACAGCTTAATTGAGTTCTCGCCTGCGGGGTACAGGGGCGGCGAGGGGCGCAGAGATAGACGTGAAAGAGGATTGTTGGGAGAGGTGCGGGTGGGCGGTGCCGCGGTGCGGCTGCTGCCCTCACCTCTCCGGTCCTACGAACCTTTACCTCGCAGGCGAGGACTTTATTAAGCGGTTTACCTATAGTACAATAATTATCGGGCGTGCATCTTGTTCCTACTTATAATGCTATCAGAGGATAAAGAGGTATAAAGGGGATAAATAGATACGTACCATCCGTACGTACAATATTTTTTTTATGCAAGATGAATGAATAGAATTAAAATGGAAGGTATTTTTTCAAGCTTTTTATATAATTTGCCTTTTGAGTCATATCTTGCTGCTGTATTTTTAAAGAGGAAGAGCTACGGCATATTGCGCAGTACCTATATAATAGGTAGTTCATAAAAACTTGTGTTTATAAAGTTTTTGAAGTAAATAACTTTATTTCAATTGCACCTTCAGGGCGAAATCCACATTACCGAAGGTAACATAAAATGTTCAAGTCATAAACAGTCACCTTTGAATCCCAAATGCTTTTAACATGATAACTGATAGCATAAAATAGCGCATTTTCTCCCGTAAGGGTAGGCAATAGGAAGAGGTGTAGTAATTCAAAAGAAGATAATATATTCTTCATTCAAAACCAGTTTCCAAAACCGATTTATATTTCTTGATTGGTTACCTGGTTTCCATAAATGAAGAATCCATTTGTTTTGGAAACTGGTTTCGAATCATTAGTTTCCAAAGCGGCCGAAGCATAGTAAAATGCTTGTACTTTATTCATTTAATTTTAGGGTGACCAACAGCTTTGTATCCGAAAATATAATTATCCTATTCCTGTATGGTTATCTGGAAGAGATCACTCTTAGCGATAAGACCGCCAATTGTTACACTATTTGTTTTTATTGTATTTTATTTTTAAGGATTTTGTTTGTGGTGTAACAATAAAGATTTTATTTATCTATCTATCCTATTAGAGTATAGAGAGCTAATAATAAAATAGGTCCTCAGCGATATGCCAACAAATAAAAATGAAACAATGCTAAGAACAATTACGCTATGTTAAAAACATAATATAGATAACTAAATATTATATAAATAAAATCAGTGCCTACAAATATTATTAATAATAATATATATAATAATATAATATGGGAAAACCACACACGGTCATCTGATCCCAAACTAGGCTAGAAGCCTGTACTATGGTAACCAGATGACTGATATACATACTTATATAAGCTTATAACACCCAGACACAGATCAAACAGACATGTTCATGCACACAAATGTTTGACCTGGCCGGAGATCGAACCCGGGGCCTGCGGCACAGAAAGCAGAGTTACTACCATCTGAGCCAACGAGGCTGTCAAAAATTGGCTATTATGATGTAAGGAATAAATACTCAACCAAAATGTCATTGAATTCTTTAAGATAATGCTTACATGCGAACTTATTCATTATTCATTATTATTTATTTATTTATTTATATTATTATTCAGCCAAAACTTCAGTGCTGTGTAAGTTGCACGGTGGTGAAATAATGCTCGCTTTTGTCGTGATAATGATTTCACTTTCCCATTAAGATTCTTTTAGCCAAAGCTTTTCATGAAATAATGTAGGTCGGTTAAGCTGAAATTTTCATCCATATTTTCTTTAGAATTAATGAATAGATTCAAAATAAACAATAAAAATAACTTTGCATCAAGTGCAAATAAGAATTAGGTTACGATATTTATTATTATGCATGAACTATAAAAACTGGTATTATGTAATCTAGGGCCAGCGTACTTCTGAAGATAAATCAAGTGAGCCTAAATCGATGTTACGGTGCAATAGAGATACCGTAGGTACCCATTTTGCAGATCCGTTATTAAATAAAGTGACACCATAGGTTTTGCTGTCAGTTTGGTCACAGTGACAGCTATATTCATAATTGATAGTTGAAGGTCAACACGGCTGAGTATCATTTATAAGGAAATGCGCCCATCCCGTGAAAGCTACATTGTGTTGTTCTTCAAACAAATACACGGAATGCAACGTCATCCGGCCTCGCCTACGACCTGCGCCCGTGGTCATGTGTGCACTGGGCTTAACCTATCGTTTATGTGATATGTTGACCCTTAAATATTGATGATAACATCATCTTGTAATACATTTATTATCATCCAAATAACATAATTAAATGATAAGTACAAGGGGCACGCTGAAAGTTTTTAGATTAGGCCAGTAAGAAAAGCAGCCAAAGAAAAAACAAAATTTATATTTAGAAAAAGTATAATTTAGTTTTTTCTTAGGATATAATTTGAGTCATTTGTTTTTAACAAACTGGCAGCAATTTGCTGCCAATTTGTCATCCTTTTCATACCTCGAAGAACTGATCGAAGTCCTGATCACCGATGACGTCATCGCGGTCTTGGTCCAGCAGTTCTGTGAAGAAGAGTGTCAGCTTGTCGTGCTGCACTGAGCTGAGGGTCGCTAGAGGTTGCTCGTCATCCAAGTCGAGGCATTCCAGGTCTTCACTGCATCGGTTTACCCACGTCGCTGGGGGAGGAATATTGATGGATAGAACACTTTTTAATCTTTATTAAGGTTAAACGTCACCCATACAAAATGAAAATACATAGATATGAAGAAATAGGGAATGATTTTCCACTCGATTGTTTGTGGTTGGCTTTGAATCTGGCTTTTATTTGCGCAAAAACATATTTTGTTGAAGAAAACCGTATGGATTTTTCGCGCAAAACAGAAAAAACGGGTAAGACATACTTATTTACTCTAGGTTTTTTTTGTGATCGTGAGTGACGAGACGAGCAAATCAAGTGCCTGATGGTAAGCATTGCCCATATCCAGACACAGTGCCACCAAGTGTTTTAAAATACAAAATTCTGCACTGCGCCTGTCACCCTCAGATATTAGTTGATGAAATTTGTCAAGCCCAGTAATTTCGCTGCTAACATTGCCCTTCAGACCGGAACACAGTAGTAATGTTTGCACATTACTGCTTGGCGGATGAATAACTGGCAAAGGTGTGGTACTTCCTCAGGCGGCCCCCTGTAAAAGTGGCCTACCACTACAAGGTCTGCCCTATCTATAATTTATCACTTTATACGATTATCAACATATATAGGTACGAGTAATATTGCTAGCGATTAGATGATTCTCACACCGTCCTGCATTACGCAGCGTAGTGCAGGAATGCGAACAAATCGGTGTGTTGTGGGTACGACGTGTGGATTCCATACAAGTACAGACAGACATACACAACCCGCCTGCCAAGCGTGTCGAGTATTGGCAAAACCCCCCCTTTATGGGGGAGGCATATGTTCAGTAGTGGATTACCAACGGCTGAGATGATGATAATGATGATGATGACAGACATACATCGCGCACTCCCGCAATACGTAACGTTGTGCGGAGCAGTGCGAGAATCACCATGCGTGTAGCGTGGTTAAATATATAAAAAAATTGTAGTTTCATTGGAGACACAAGAAAATGATCCATTCCACGCTCGTGATTCGTGTGATATTTCCTCCTCGCTCGCAAACTTTAAACCGAACTCGTACTTATTAGGAAATGTATTGACAATATCTCCACTGATGTGAGAAGTCGCGTCGTATGTCGCCTGCATTTTTGTGCTAAAAATGGAACACCGAAATAGCAAAGATGTAGCTGCCAAAACTTCTCGACGAGTTTAAAAAGCCTTTCCGAAACATACACTGATTTTTAGTGTTCCGCACCTCAAAGGAAAAAAGAACCCTTATAGGATCACTTTGTTGTCCGTCTGTCTGTCATTCTGTCAAGACACTTAAACGGGAACACGTGGTAATCAAGTTGAAATTGATATCAAATATCAACTACTCAGATCTGCGGTCCCTTGCGGCGGTAAAAAAAAATTATACTTCTATGTTAACGCAATCAGAATTTATGGCCATTTTACTGCATTTCCATACTTTGCGCATAGAACTAAGTGTGTATGTGCTTGGTATATAGGTATGGAACCCTAGACTATGCATACGTATTCCTTCAGAATTTATTTATATATTCCGCGTATCTATCCACTAAGGTATTTGTATATTTATTTATATTTTTTTAGTTGGGCTAAGCTCTAAAATAATTACAGTTTAGCTACATATACTCGTACCTATATTAGTATTATTATCTTTTCTGTGCCTGTATGTCACCAAAAAGTGGATATATATGTATTTTCTATTGTTCCGGAGGGGATGGTGTTTGCGACACAGTCTAACGACTACTGCAGGCATCATCGTTCCTTTATAGCTTTATGTGTCTCTTTGTTATCTGTTCCAAAATAAACGATTTATTATTATTTATATGGGCTCACTTCCAATCACGGTCATCTGGCCTCAAACTAGGCAGAGCCTGTGCTATGGTAACCAGAAGACTGATATGCATACCTACTTACGCTTAAAACACCCGGACACAGATCAAACAGACACGGTCGTGCACACAAATGTTTGACCTGGATCAAATATTTGTTGAGGGATCGCGCCCGGGACTTGCTACTCAGAAGCAGAAGGAGCACTAAGCCAACCGGTCAATCATTCTTCCACCAACTTACGAAATAAAACACGATTTTTCCCAATATGCTTAGCTATTAATTTCTTTAAATTAATGTATCGCACCCTTGTTAAAAGTCCCTCTATCAACCGACAGTGTTTAAAAATATTTACATTTCGCCTTAAGATTTACATAATAAACCGGTGCTTAAACCCATGTTTACGGCATGAATTTTAAGCATCCATAAGATAAATTCCGGAAGGTATCCTACTGAAGTTTAACTGATATCCCTATCATTAAAGGGATGAAGCATGATGAGAAATTCCTTTTAAAGTTATTGTAGCGTATTTTAGCTTAAAATTATGCTCCGAGAAGATACCAACAAAGTATAATGTAGGTACAACATTTTCGAACTTTTGTACAAGAATATTTTGAATAGGTGTTTCGACTTCACAAATGAGTGTAGGCACGCAATATTTTGCCTATCTTTTATATAAATAGTTGAGCTACGTTTATTGATAGGTACACCGTATACCTGTACTAGATTATTAAAACATCACGCATTTGCATGATGACATGATAGTACGTATACATGCCGCACAAAACAAAAATATTGAATTCAAAAACACTTTTGTTTTCACCAGTATTTGCTCAAGTATTTTGTCCAAAAAACGGTTGGTCCATAGTGGTAGTGTATCGGAACCAATAACAAATTTTTCAATGTGGGTGCGTCCCGGTCGGGAGCGTACCGTAACGGCCGAACCCTTTTTCCCAGAGGGGTAGGCAGAAGAGTGTGAGGACTCCCATAACTCTCCATTTATGTTTTTAAGTCTCATGTGATAGTGACCGAGCCTTTTGCTATCAACCGGGCACAGTTCCAGACTCCATAGGAACATTCCTAATGGAAAAAACCCAATAACATTGAAATCTAACGCAAAACTTATTTAAATTATTTTATGCTCAACTGTACTTAATAAGTACTTTTTTAATTTACAAGTGCTCTTCCTTGTTTATGATTATTTTTATTGCAATTTGTTGCGAGGTTAATAACAATACTGTATGTACGTACGGTTCCATAGAAAAGGTCGTTCTTGGCGATAAAACTGAATTGTTACACTATTCTTTAATTTATTTATAATGTATTTGAATTTTAAATCTGGAACAGTGCCCGGTAGATGGCAATAGGCTCGCCCCCTATTAGATGGAACCAATAACATACTGGCGAAATGTCTACCATGGGACTGAGTTCTAGGTACACCTCTGCCTACCCTTTCACGAAAACGGCGTGATTGTAGGTATGTTATGTTATGAATTTTAAGGTTGCTTGTTTGTGGTGTAAAAGATCTATTTATCTATACTCTGGCATTCTAAAGGTGATATTCTAAATTGAGGTAATATTTTTAGGTATTCCATTATTTTAATATTATTATTGTACGTGTATAAGTTAATATTTATAATATAAAAGTATTTATATTTTGCATAGTATGTTTATAAATATAAGTAGCTATATTAAGTATCTATTGTAAATAACTATCTATTGCACACAACCGCCGTTAAATGTTTGCTGTTCTTTCCATCCCCAGATTGTCTGTAAGAAATTGCTTTTCGCGATAAGACCGCCGTTTTTTTACCGTGTCTTTTGTAAAATTGTTTCTTTTTGGTATGCAATAAAGTGTTTTATTCTATTCTCATAACAGTAAATTAGCTATCGAGATCTCACCATTCGCGCCAGATACAGAAGGGGTTATTAAACATTAAACAGTGTAGGGACCCAGGACCCTGGTGCCCTAGAATTACTGCGTCGCATTGCGGACTCACCAGACTATTGTATGCTTTGATAAAACACTAATTGGAACAAATCTACCCTTTCTTGTGGGACCAATGTCGAGTTATTGATGTTACAGTCATATAAATGTTTTGATAACACAAATTTTTAGACCCAGTCCGGTCTAGAGTTCTTCATTTTCATAGCGCTATAGGTACCTATATATTCCTATATACCTACAAACCTATATATAATCAAAGCCTGTAGGTATGTTACGTTTGTTTTTGTATTATTATGTAGCTAAAAATATAAAAATAAAATAGAAACAAAATACTATCGCGATTATTAATTAAATGTGTACAGAGTTCAATGCCACCGGACTCGTTTCCGATAAGTAATGTATTTTCTATTTTTATTAATCAATCAAAATATTATGCCCTATGAAATTGCTGTAAACACGAGATAAGAGCGTACATGGCCTTCTAGGAATTTGACACAATCCTATGAAAAAAATTACCAAATCGATGTTTTGTATTCCCCTGTTTCCTCCGAATATTATAAACCCATTCTATAAATTTATTAGCTGACCCGGCAAACGTTGTTTTGCCATATAAATTATTTCTAGTGAATGTTTTGATAGTGAAATAAAAATCGATTGACAATTGATCAGTTATCAACCCTAAGTGGTCGATAACTGATCAATTGTCAATTGTTGGTTGAAGATTACTACAGTACCAATACTGCTATTAAAATATAGGGGATGATGGAAGAAGGTAAAAAATTTAGGGTTGTATGTATCATTTAATGCCACATCATATAAAAGAAAAAAATTCTGTCATAAAAAATAAAAATTTGGCTTTTAAATAAAAATTGAGGCTAGCCGTTTTGTTGTAAATTACTGTAAATTACTATATTAGTTTTTGATAGAGCAAATTACCTTTATTGAAAAAAAATAGGTATACAGAACACTTCGAAAATGTACCTATTAACACGACATGTCTCAGCACTTGGATTAACCGAATTATTCCCCTCGTAGTCCAAGCCTCGAACTACTCGATAGTTCAAGCTGGAACTCCTCCCCTCCGTAGACGCCCTCACAACGTCCTGGACGACCCGGACGACTCCGATATAATCGCCCCCGATGTGATCTACGGCGCTAGGCTCGCCCAATCCTACCAATATACGCAACAATCGGTGCCGAATACCAGATCCACCAACTTACACAATCACAACATCGACTTCGCCGGCGAGGTTGGAGATCTCTCAGATCCGTCAGATCGGTTAGTTTCTCTCAAAATAATCAAATAGATCAAACAATTGATAGGGCCCTAGAACACTCCCCTTCTGGGGTGCCAGGGCAGGGCGAGTCTGACTCCACGTATCCTGGCGACGGCCTATGCCGAAAGCCCTTGTCCTAGTCGCCCTTAAACTTTGGGTCTGGCGCCTAATGCGCTCACCACTGCCCGGTATAGCTGTAGATGCCATTTGAGGTCAATAGTATAGGTCATTTAAAAAAAAAGCACTTGGATTTTATCAGATGGCAGCATACCCAAGATGCTAGCGATATTGCCACGTTGAATTGCTATGCTTATACGGCTTATTCCTTTTCCTCCAAAAAGCAATTTCTCTCACCTCCAAATTTTATTAGTATAAGATAACGCTAGAGTTTTCGACCAAACGTCGCCTCGACTAAGCACTCAGATAGATTTTTGAAAATGAGCTCCCGGCTACCACGGTTTCATATCGTATGGATATATTATGTAATACTTATGTTTACGAAGAAGTGACACAGTTCTCTCTGAACTGTAAAGGCGCGAGTCAAGACAACAGTCTCTTAATCATTGGAAGCTAAGCTTTATATCGAAGCAATTTACTTTGATTGGTACATTACCTTCGCTTCGCTGTAGAGAATTCCCAACATTTTTATTTGATATCCCACTTCAATGTTAGATGGTTTTCTATTTATTTCTCAAGATTGAAACATGTTCCAGATGTATACCAGAAATTATTCGTGTCACAAATTTAAGATCTCTTTTATAGCTCGCTATTTATTGTAGAAATCTGGGAATAAGAGAACTTTTAGTAAAATTTGTAGAGCATTTTCTTCTCTACAATTAGTTTTTTTTTGTTTTGTATGCGTTCAGTTTAATCAAACTGTTGAAAGTTTAAAAAGAGAAGATCGGAATGTTTTTATTGTTTTTAATAAATTTAAATTATTTAGGGGCAACTCTTAACATATTATTAGTTTTAATTTCAAACGGTTCAGATTTATTTCTATTTGATTCTATCCAATATGACACTAACTATATTTAAAAAAATATACGATGAGTTGATTACTATAGGCTTTTACTTAAATAAAATAACGTTATTGTGTTCTGCCATAAAAACATTTTCACTTTCTAATACATACTCACCTACTCGTAGTTAACACAAACTTACGCAGATAATAAACCATTTAATTTCTTCCAGATTTTATATTAACATTTTTATCTTACCTAGAAACCAATTAGTTGTTTTTTAAATTATTACATAAACATACATTCACGCCTTTTTCCCGAAGGGGTAGGCAGAGGTGTACCCAGGACTCAGTCTCATAGTAGATACACCCACATTTCGCCAGTATGTTATTGGTCCCATGTAATAGGGGGCGAGCCTATTGCCATCTACCGGGCACAGTTCCAGACTCCAGGCAGTTATTGCGATAATTCCTAATGGAAAAATCCAATATTAACACTATGCCTGACCTGGGGATCGAACCCGGGACCTCTTGATTGGCAGTCGAGCATGCGGCCCCTACGCCACCAAGGCAGTCAAAAAAATTTTTAAATTATTGATATATTAAAACTGTAAATCAAAAACTTCCGACATAATATGGGTTGACGATACAATTCATTATGATGACTATTAGTGTAAATGGGGTAACCAGTTAGTCAGAGACCAAATTTATTATTATTACAATTTATAAATTATGTAAAAAGTAGAAAAATTGAAACAATCAAAAAATACTCACAATAATTTAGCACTAAGCTGGGCATTTCTTGTCGTGTTCAAACACCGATTGTGTAATTTTCGTATCCCGCCCGATATTTATGTACCGCGCATGTTTGCTGAATACACTTTTATAACAAGTCATTTAAGAGACGAGAATAACATAATATGACGTTGTCCATTGTAAACAGGGGCTCGTCTCTCGACCAATGGGCTCACCTAAACGTAGAGGCACGATAACCGTCTATTTATCTTGGTAATAAAGAACCAGTCGATACTGTGACGCAGACGTTAGTACATAAATTGCAAAAGCTAACCAAAATATATACGCCGTGAGTTTTAAATAGGTGTATCGAATTTCAAATATATTAGCCATTTTACATTTTTAACTCTAAACCGAAAAAGATGGTTGTTATTAATTTTAAGTGTAGTGTGTATCAGTGAGTTTCTATATCTGTGTGTGTCATCGTACTTAGTTCTAAAACGAATGGACCGATTTTGATGCAGTTCTTTTTGTTTGAAAGCTGACGTGATTTATTCGGGCCACGGCGACTTTACATTATAATTTTGGTTTCATTTGATAGGACTTATTATAAGATTTTTAAATATGCATAAATATTATTTTTTTAGCATCGCCATTAATTGTAATAAATTAAGCAAATGTAAATGTAGGCCGTGTGATTCCCGGCTATATAATAGGGCCACCACGTCCTCATCCCGTGGGAGCAGAGGGACATATTCGGAGAGTGGGCAGCAGCGCTCTCCGGCACCAAGTATTTCAACTAACTTGGTGAGAAGCTTGATGATCGCACATCAAGCTTCTCACCAAACGTGGTGATTACGGAAAAATCCCCCCATATTAATAATTTATGGCGTTCTATGGGGGAGGCCTATGTTCAGAAGTGGTCGTGTTCCGGCTAATGAAGGTGAGAAGCAAATATAACGCGTGTCGCCATTAAAAAAATGTTAATTATATTATATTTAATTAATAAATAATAAGAGGGAGATATTACTATGTTTAGGAATATTATCGCGAAAAACATTCCCTATCCGGCAACATAGGATAGTGAAATCAGGTGCCTGGTGGTAAACATCATGATTGCCCATATCAGACACAATACCACCTGGTGTTTAAAAATTCAAAATTCTGCGCGGCATTGCACTGCGCCTGTCACCCTGAGATATTAGTTGTTGAAACTCGTCATGCATAGGTATCATAATATAATGAATATATACCTATACTTATTAATACTCGGTAGGGCAATGTTACCAGCGAAATTACTGGGCATGATGAGATTCAACAACTCATATCTCAGGGTGACAGGCGCAGTGCAGTGCCGCGCAGAATTTTGAATTTTAAAACATTGGGTGGCACTGTGTCTGATATGGGCAATCATGATGCTTACCATCAGGCACCTGATTTACTCGTCTTATCACTCACTATCATAAAAAAAAAAATAGGTGTTTATCATTTTCGCGATAAAAATATTTATTACATAACTTCATGGGTGGCAAAAATTTGCAAGCATTTATCAGTCAAGTTACGGCAATAATAATTATCTTATCACATCATAAAATACCTTAATAAATAAAGTAGGTACCTATGTAATAGATAGGCCTTGATAAAGCGAACGTCTTAAACTCTGGGAAAAATAATCCGAGGGATTTACCCAATTTATCTTCATAAAAAGCGGAGCGTTGTGAAGGTATTCTCTTATATGTTTTTTAATTGATTTTAAAATATCTTTATTTTCATTTAAGTGTTTAACATGTTTAACATAAAACTACTTAAAACTACTTTTTATGGAAACAAACATACTTCATAAATTTAATATTTTTAAAGACACGCCTATAAAAATCTTTTAAAAATTGTAAAAGGTATATATACAAACATTTTTTGTTTTAGGCACTTGTACATTTTAACTACTATAAATTAACAAACAAATACGACTAAGACTATCATCTAACGTAGATTCTTGCAATTTAGGCTAGGTAAATACATATTCTTATAATCAAAATTGTTTAATATACATACACACATTCACGCCTTTTTCCCGAAGGGGTGGGCAGAGGTGTACCCAGGACTCAGTCCCATAGTAGATACACCCACATTTCGCCAGTATGTTATTGGTCCCATGTAATAGGGTATAAGTAGTATATTTTACCAAGTAGTATAACAATAATAATATACCTACCTACGAGCTAAATAATTAACTAGGTTCACTGTGTTTAATCAAACCTAAAACTCAAGAGGAGATTATCTAAACATTACCTTATAATCTTATTTATTTGAGGATATCGTGGATTATAAAAGAACTTCAAGAAACTACAAGGGACCAATAAAACGACCTAACTAATCGTATACTTGGTACCAGAATCTGATAGGTACGCTTTGCTGGTAAGTAGGTCAGCCTAATCAGCTAAGTCGCTGTTCACTAGAATAAAAACGCGAGTAATAAAACTAAGCAAATTCGCCCTCTCGCTCACACGTACCCACATTTTGGAAGATCTAAAAAATACTACATGTAAAATAAAGACAACTAGGTTCTAGAAAATAACAATACAAAGATTCAGTTAGCTCTCTGCTTTTCCTAGTATTCCAGCTACTGCGATCACCAAGCGGCTTGCCAAGCGTGGTGATTACGGCAAAATCCCATGAATAAATGGCATTCTTTGGGGGAGGCCTATGTTCACCGGTTATCGTCTACCGGTTGATGATGATGATCTTTTGAATCACTCGTTCATTCATCAGGAAAGTTAAATAAAACAAGAATTATTTACAGGACAAGTTCACAATGCCGAGACATCGATACGAATATTTGCATAGATTTCGTTTGTAACGGAAGCGCTGGCTCGATTAATATTTCATGAATGAAGCTCAAACGAATCGAACGTTCCTTGCTCCGATATTCCTTTATTCTCTGAATGGTAAGCAAAAAGAATAAAACACGAATGCCGCTTGAGGCTGTTGTTGTCGGAACCAGTAATATTTTAAGCAAAGCGGCTTTAAATCTAAATCCCGCATCCCGCGTCAGCGGAAACTGGAAATATTTTGGATAAATAAAAGTAACACCGCAAGTTTTTACAGAGCTTCCGTGGGATAAAACAGCATTGTTAAAATAAGACGTAATAGTCTAGGTTGATGAAGTTTTATATGAGGGATTTAATAAAAAAAAATTCCGCGCCCCCTGCTGCCCCTGTACCCCGCAGGCGAGGACTCAATTAAGCGGTCTAGCTATAGATTAAGAACTATTGTACACGAGACATAAAATTACACGCTTTGTCATTGTTCACCCAGGTGTAGTGTGTTGTTCAATAAAGTGTAATAAACCTACGCCACCGAGACAGTCATCAGAGAGGCAGATATGATTTCTTTAAAAGCAAGGCGTAAAGGTGCTCGTGAAATATATTTACAAGCATATTTATTGTGTCAGGATTCAGCGGGAAGAATCTTGGAGGATCCATTTTCCAGTCTCGGAGCCTATTTACTTGATTGATGGAGATTACTTCAGGGATCTTATGCTTCCACACATTCAGTCCGAGTGTTCTTTGTTTTACATTTTGCATGAAACGAGTTCTTTAGAAGTAAGTTACTTTAAATTTACCGCTGGTCCATTTAGCCACTATTATAAAGCCACGCTTAGCACTATTATAATACTAGTGCCAATTTTCCTTTTATTTACTGTACCTATAGATAACTCCGCGCGTTCTAACTAGATATCGCACTAAGTATATTAAAACAAGTGCTTCAAAAATGCGGCCACTTTTAAAATGTATTGTGCGTAACACGATGCTAGTGATCGTAAAAACAGTTTGCAATGTGTGCTAGTGGTCTTGAAAACTTGTGTTGGACAGGGTACGGCAATGTTGGCGTACTATTAGTGGCCGCATTTTACAAGTATGAATGACAGAGGTATCTATAAATCAGAGCGCGCGCTATATCAGCTGTCAATATTCTAAGGTGACAAAATTTACTAACTACCCAGTTTTTGTGCGTTAACATTTAGCGCACAAAAAGTGGCCGGTAAGAATTCGCGCGATTACATATTTATTTTTAAAATTCAATAAATGTATAAGGAAAGAAGGTCTCACAAGACTCGTTCTCGGTGGACATACCGCTGTAGATAATAAGCGAAATCTTCAGAGCTCATTATTTCACGGCATAAAATGTTCAAGTGCGTCTTGCTAAAAGATAAATAGATCAGTTGCATTTCTAAACATCCGCTGCATAAATTAGAGGTTGCTGATATTTTTTTATTGATTTTTATTGACCTGTGACGACTTAACAGATATTTATTTATACGTTTGTTATACGAGGATTCTTAATACATACTGACATGACTAAACAGCTCAATATGTCAGTTAAGTAATTTTAAACGGAGAGAGGTAAAATACATCCACGCAAACTTTCGCATTTATTAACTAAACTTTATTAAACACACAAAAAGATGAACCCTAATGCAAACACCAGTTCAAAGTTGGAAACTTTATTTAAATCCAAAAAGTTGTAGGTTGCGTTCCGCCACGTAACTCGACGTAATTTGAAAACTTACTTGCCATACAATGTGATATATACTTTTACAATTTTTATGTTTATGTTCCTCAAATAAGATGTGTCTTAGAAAATATAGAATAAACGAAATGACCCAGCTACTTCGTGTATCTACGGGGAGAGTGTATCTCTGGGAAATAAATCCTTCCAGTACTTAATTTTATTCTGTTGATTTTTCTAGGGATAGCTGAATCCCTAGGAAACACTTGCTCCAAGAAATATGTACCCGGTTTCACATTTATTTTGTGTTCAAGTGACGTGGTAGGTAAAAAATGTCCACTTTTACACACACAACATATTATGTACATTGTACATCATTCCCAGAGCAGGTACACCCACATTTCGTCAGTATGTTATTGGTCCCATATAACAGGGGGCGAGCCTATTGCCATGTACCGCGCACAGTTCCAGGCAGTTATTGAAATAATTCCTAATGGAAAAATCCAAAACAAAATCACTTTGATACAGACTTTAAATTAAAGTCTGTAAGCTTGAGTGTATAGCTTGGTTTATTTATCTGAGGCTATCGTATATTACAAAAGCATGCAAATATTATCCTTGTCTGTTTGAACTTTGTACCTTATTCATAATTTTATGCCGTGACGTTTATTGTACCTTTGGTCATGTAGTTCAAACCCCTATAGACTCATCAAACACATAATTTAACTTCTCTACCATTCTTTGCAAACATTTAAAATAGTTCACGACACAAAGTTGTTTATCTGAGCAACAAATCTAAGAACATGAAAATACCTGGGACTTTATAAAATCAGAAATGATACGCTTGTATTTTACAAAATCTTGACTAATGTTGGCGATTTACGATGAAAAGTGCCCTTATGTAAGAGATGCTTAGAGCATCGCATGTATTCTGAGAGATTCCAATTGTGTAAGAAGTCATAATGGTGTCCTATTGATTCGCATAATTTCTTTTGTCATAAATTTTTTCCGCATACATCATTTGTCATAACCTTCTCTAGTCATAATATTGTAAATACATATTTTTTTGTAGTAATACTGATAAATTGTCCTAAAATTTAATTGCTATATTATTTTTGTGTATAATAGTTTTTATTCCTATTGTTAGTTGTCATAATGGTTGTTATGTATAATTTTATAGTTAATAATGGTGTATGTCCTAATTTTCATTGTTCATAATCGGTAGTGTACGTATTTTTGCAAGTGAGGAATATTGTAGTGTTGTATTGCATTTATGGGTAGGAGTAGGATCTCGCCGTAACTCACATACCCAATAATATTTTTTTATTTACTCGATTTTTTTCATATGTTAATCCACCGATACTTAATTTGTGGCTCCTCTTTTTGTTGTAAATATTTTGCACTCGTTTTCCATTGTAATTATAATTTCAAAATTAGTTTAACTTTGTTCCAAATATTAACACAAAAATTTGACTTAGTGTTATTTTTATAATAATAATGAAACTACCTTCTTTTTTATTCATAATCAGTAATAGCGCCTTACTATAATATTTTTTTTATAGCAATGTGATATATCAACAGTTTGCTACATAGAAAAGATGTTTAACTACGTTAATGAGTTAAGAACATTCAACATTCTATTGGTTAGGTTAGGTTAGGTTTAATTTATATTATGACAAAAAAAAAACATTCGAACAATATATGATTATGGCACATAATTTTAGTGATATCAATAGTTAGGACATGTTAGGATTATGGCATAAAATAATATGGTTATCAATGGTTAGGACATATAATGTTATAGGTTTCAAATGTTAGGACAATTAAAATTATAACAAGTTATAATAGGAGTATTGAGGTTATGACTGGTGATCATTAGCTATAACATATATTATGGCTTAAAATTTTATGAGTTGTAAAATGATGGCTAAAAATAGTATGCGAATGAATAGGGAACCAGTCATAATATGACCACTGCAATTGTCTACATTGTCTACAAAAGTCGTTCTTCTTTCTTTTTCTCTTTTGAGGTTTCCATAAAAGCAGAATCCATCTGTTTTGGAAACTGGTTTCGAATCATTAGACTCCAAAGTGGCCGAAGGGTTGCAGAGGTATCTTACCGAACGCACGGTAGATTCATTACAGTTTATCTTCAATGACGTGCAAAAGTGGCAGACTGTGACTTAATTGAAAATTCATATTTTTCATATTTTATGAGTTCACAAAACGGTGAGCTTTTCGTAAGGACGGTTACATTGAATTACTTTCACGTCGAACAAAACGGCCAGCCTTACAGCGCCTCATAGTAATGACTAGGCGAGATCTAAAGGAAACGTGACGCCACAAAACACTACATGCAAACTTTAAGCCCCTCTTATTCCAAACTCAACGTGAAATTTACCAGGGGTTAAAAATAAAGTTTGTTGAATCGAACAGTCGCGTCGCAAGGATCAAACGTCACGTCAGTTGGTGACCGAAATAGGCGCGATCGATCGATGGCGTGACATCCTCCATCTGATAATAAAATCAATGTACAACGCTTGCTAAGGGGATACATTGTAGTTCTTGTATTTGCGGTTTAAAAACGGATATATAAAATATATCCTCTAGGTGGAATACAAAAGCAGGCATGATAATTTTATGAAGCACCAACCAAATCACGTGCACTCAGCACAACATTAATTGCAGGCGAGACTGAAGTAACTGAGGATGCAAATAAATGATTAAGTATTGAAATTAATGTGAATGTTGTGTGGGGTCGGCCCTACAGACCAATCAGAGCGAGTGATTTTGATCTTTTGTTTTAAGTCGATGCCTGACAGTAACAAAAATGCATGGAACAGTTGATTATTATTCGAAAGGAAATGGGCTTAGAATCCAAAGAAGTTGGGCTAAGAAAACCTTACACTGTCTATTCTATATTGCCGGGTAGAGAATGTTATTCGTAATAATATTCCCAAACATAGCAGCCATCTTACTATCGCCGTTTAATTTATAATTTGATTCAAATAAAGTTAGGTTAAGTACAAGTTATTATTTTAATGGCGATGCGCGTTCTAATTTTAGTCGAATATTTGCCTATTTCATTATAATTAATAGCGCGACGTACTAAAAATTATTGTTTATGCATATTTGAAAATCTTATTCTTAGGCCTATCAAATAAAATTATAATTTAAAGTTGATGAGGCCCAAAAGCAAAAAACTCTTTTCACAGATGGATCTATAATTCTATAATGAAAGTTGCTTCAAATTTCAACTGATGAGTACAATGACCCTAGAAGAGGATGCTGACTGATTACAAGTAACTGTAAACATAAAACTGTATTATTTCTCTCTTAAAATCAATTAATTTTATTTCTATTTAGGTATATGCGAATGGGATCAACTCAACCAAACAAGACGAGTTTGTGACCGAAATTATGGGATCGATACGCGACGTGTGAGTTGAGGCAGAAGTTCTAATTGACCTCTTCAATAATGTAAAGAGAGCGGCAAACGTTGTGTCGCCATGTGAGACAATTTCCGAAGCTAATTTCATGTGTTTGTAATATGTAAAATGCTCATTACTCATTACTTGACATTTGATCTTCTCAATGTAGACACATGAATATTATATGAGCTTAAATTTGAACAATTTTTGTGTACTTATGTAATAAAAGGCGTCCTGAATAATTGGCAAACCAAGCCTAAGCCAAAATACTGATGGCTAACATATTTGCAACTTGGAACCTAGGGAAGATGCAATGATTAACAAAAAAACGTATTCTGAAGAGCTCCGAAGACGTCAAGGTAGGTACTTATATCTCTAAAGGGGAATTAAGTATATAGCCTTTGCTAGATACATAATCATGTTTCAGCATTTTGGTTGAATTTCGAAAAAGGCAAAACTAATCTTACGCAATTCCGGGTACTATACGTCTGAGAGGACCAAATATTGAGGACCGCGGGCCATTCGACCGAAAATCGACTACGTTCCAAAGGACCGGGGATAAAATTACATCAATAATATATAGTCGCCTACAGCATTCATTAATACTTGATAATATTATATTATATATTTGTTATACTGGCGAAATGTGGGTGTATCTACTATGGGACTGAGTCCTGGGTACACCTCTGCCTACCCCTTCGGGAAAAAGGCGTGAATGTATGTATGTATGTATATTTGTTAAGTAAGAATTACTACATTATTTAAATGCTGTAGTTTAATATTAACTTAGTTGGAATCACGTGCAAAACCGTTGTCACTGTAGCCATCAATGAGTGGGCAGCACATCTACGGTAATATTGGAACATACGAGACGGTTTCATGTGGTACCGTCGCTTGACGTCCTAATTGTATTCTTCAATAATGCACAGAGACATTACCGAGCGCTGAGTGTCTGGTAAACACATTATGTACCTGCGCATACCTACATAGTAGTTTATATTTTGTGTTGGACGTAGATACGCAGTTGGATATAAATAAATCATAGGTAAATACAAGTAGGATAGTACAAAATGCGACTAGAAAAGTTTCTGCATCTGCAAGACAAAACGCTGGCTCTGAAATCTTCTCTGTCTGTTTTATTCACAACATCATGAATGTACTATAAGGCTGCTTACTGTGATCTCATTATTTTTGGATACATATTTATTGACAACACTTAAATTCTGTTGCTATATAAATTGAAAGGATCTGGTACATCGTTTTCTGAGATCGGCTCAGATTTTTGTCAGTAAATGAGCTCTCGGTTTCCCTAAGTTTGTCGAGAGAAAAATACTACTTATCGTCTTTATTATCACGTTCTGTGATAATCGAATTGAAGCATCGATTAGGACGACGCGACGTGACAGTGTTGATGCCTTTTATTGAAAATCTCGACGTAATTTTAGGGGCTTGACTGTGCTAATTTCCATGTACATAAACATATGAAGTTATATACTCAGTAAGCATATTTGTCGTGTCATAATAATATGAGATCCTCGATGTTCTAATTGTCTTGTTTACGAGACTGCGCTCAGATGATAAAAGTACATCTTGTTTAAAAGATGTGGAAGGAAAAATACTATTAAGGCTGATTTGCACTAGCTTAACTAGACTAATATTAACTGAGAAACCATTTAAGCAGCACCTTTTTTTTTATTTTTAGGGTTCCGTACCTCAAAAGGAAAAAAGGAACCCTTATAGAATCACTTTGTTGTCCGTCTGTCAAGACATTTTTTAATGGGATCACGTGGAGGTATCAAGTTGAAATTAATATCAACTACTCAGATCTGCTGTCCCTTGTGGCTGCAAAAAAATTATACTTCTAAGTTAACGTAATCAAAAGTTATGGCCATTTTACTGCATATTTCCATACTTTGCGCAGGAACTAAAACAATTTATTTATGCCATAGGTAGCAAACAAGGAGATGGTGTGCCTGATAGTGAGGGGTTACAGCAACTTATGGATACCTGCAACCCCAGGGGTATTGCCAGTATGTTGCCGACCCTTCACCAGTCTATTCACCTTCCTTTTAAAGAGCCCCACCTCAACGGTAAGTTGTAGCAACTGTTATAATAACGTTAATTAAAGCTTACATTTACTATGTTAAAGTTGGCTGGTGCAACTCAGACTAATAGCATAGTATCTAATAGTTTATGTTCTTACCTATAGGTAAACGTATTGCAGTGAAAGTATGGTAACTCGATTAAAAATCGATTTGTAACGGCAGTTTGGACTGATGTTCTCGATGTCCTCCTCAATAATTCAGAGTCACCACGCCGTGTTTGTGTCATCACGAAAGTTTAATATTGATCTGGATGTTTGGTTTGATATATTTAATATCTGAATATTAAATTGCAGCAATATCATACAATTTACCTTGTTTATGTAAGCAAACATGTTTTTAGCTCAAGTGGTCTACCTGTCTAGGTACTTAACTACATTTTCGTGTTAGTATAGAGTTCAGATAAAAAGACCCAAATTATAATTGGACTTCTTCACGAAATTTTCTTTGTTGTGGAACTATTTCTGAGACCTCACGACCCCTACAGTGCAAGAGGAGGAAAATAGAAATAGGGTAAGGTCAAGAGCGCTCAAGTCGTGGTCAAACAACGGCGAATGAGCGCTAAGAAAATACAAATTATATTTACAAACTTTAGCATAATAATAAAATTCGACATGAAAACGGGTTGGAAATTAATTTGAACTATGAATATTTCTGTTTTGTACGGTCTATTGGACCGTTGCGCAACGAAGTGTGAATATGCCGGCATTTTGAAAAATTAGCAATGTTGGAAAATGTTCGTTCAGCTTTGCACATCATGCTACACTGCCTCAAATATTTTCGACGACACGTTTGGATTGAGTGTAGCGATCTAACAAGGTATTGATGCATAGAAATATGCCGTGGGACATGACACGAATGCGAATCAACTCAAATTGCCAGACACGACATGGTCTAGTGTGTTATGTAGCTAGCTATAAGTAGACATAAGTAACTTTATTTTGTGAAAAATATTTAGGAGGTGTTATTAGAACTTCTGGTTTAAAAAAATGCAAAAAACTTTAAAAAGGTCGTCAAAGCTCTTACTACTTTATTCTATGGGGGATGCGATCTGTAATCGATGATAATAGATTGTGATTTTCTGATACCTATTTGAATTGGGATATGTGAATCTATCTGAAATACTGGATTTATACAATAATAAATAAAATTAAAATTCATTTATTTCAGGCAATAGTGCGTATAACAAATTATACGATACCAGAGGCCCATATTAATGAATACCTTACAGACTAACATACATCCTACTGATATTATAAATCTAAAACTTCAGTACAATCTGTGGTACAATGTAAAAAACTTACATTTTTGAACATACATTGTAGGTGAACAAAACCCTTGAGAGTTCTAACTCACCGCCAGCGCCATCTAGCTAGATCGATGGATGGATGGATGTTTGTTTCTCTATTACGCCAAAACTACTGGTCAAATTTGGGCTGAAATTTGGTATGCAGGTAGCTTAGACCCCAGAATAACACATTTTACTTTTTATCCGATATTCCCACGGGAACGATGTCTACGCAGGTGAAACCGTGGGGCACAGCGAGTAAAAATATAAAACACTGAAGTATCATTATGGCTTAGGGATATTATGGTTCGGTTTCGTCCTTCGAGCAACACGATCTTCCGCCGCCGCCGTGCCGGAAGGCGGAAGACCGTAAGTATTGCACGAAGGTTTCGCCTCCCTGAAGCGACGGAAAACCATGCTCAGGTCGCCTGGGCTACCGGTTATGGAAAATAGTACCCCACCCTCTTTACCTGTGGTACCTGTGTTTATATTAAAAATATTATATTATCATGTGAAAAAATATCAAAAGGCACAAATGCCCTTTGCCCTTAACTATCTACGGCTGCGGTAAAGGACTCCGGCCATGCGTTGAAGAAAAATTGACCTGCACGACATAGCTTGGCTGTTCCAAAACAGTAATTGAGATATTTCTCAGGAACAAATACATCGTTTAGCAGCCGACGTCAAGCTGAATTTATCACGTTTGTCCATCTTGCTTAGGAACATTTTATGACGGTGTTATGAACGTGTTTGTACCTATTTATATAAAAATGCTCGTTAAAATTGGCTCAAAATATTGCTAATAAAAGCACGAAGTCCCATCTCATATTTTATCCTATTTAATAGTTTGGGACCTTGTCGATTAATAATTTATTCTATTTTAAATTTTTTACATAATAATTTTATTAAAAGGCATTATAAAAAGGCGCACGCTGCGACTAGATCTGTCATACTGGTCAAATGCGGCAAGATTTCACTCATTGGCACTTATGAGGATTGTCAATATAAGTCACTGTGTAGCACAGTTGTTAATGAGCGATTGTGAGTACCAACTCAAACCTACGTGGTTTAATGGTACAATATAAATGTTCTGTTTTTCATATGTATTAAATAAATAAAAAAAAAGTCACATAGTCATAGATAAATAAAAATACATAAATAATAATAATAATAATAATAATATGGGACAACTTCCACACACGGTCATCTGGTCCCAAACTAGGCTAGAAGCCTGTACTATGGTAACCAGATGACTGATATACATACTTATATAAGCTTATAACACCCAGACACAGATCAAACAGACATGTTCATGCACACAAATGTTTGACCTGGCCGGGGATCGAACCCGGGGCCTGCGGCACAGAAAGCAGAGTTACTACCATCTGAGCCAACGAGGCTGTCAAATAAAAAAACATAAATAACAAGGGTCAAAAGCCTTTATATCAGTATCAATGATATAATTAAGTATTTTGGTACCAATATGTGGTACCAAATAGTTACTTATTACTAGTGTAGGTAGGTATACTGGTTGTTCGAGAGGATTTAGCACCTTTTCAGAATATTGTAGACTATTGATTACTAAATTATCTATGGTATATTATATCAGAGTGTGTTTCGATACCAAGAAAATACAGCGTCATCTATTAGTTCATTGCGCAAAGTATGGCAGTAAAATGGCCATTACTTTTGATTGCGTTAGCTTAGAAGTATGATTTTTTTACAGCCACAAGGGACCGCAGATCTGAGTAGTTGATATCAATTTCAACTTGATACCTCCAGCCACCAGCGTTCCTGTTAAAAAGTTTCTTGACAGATGGACAGACAGACAGACAACAAAGTGATCCTATAGGGTTCCTTTTTCCTTTTGGGTTACCCTAAAAATAAGCACAACTTCCGAAATTAAATATCCAGTTCAACCTGTACCGAGTTTTATTCGCCCGGACTGGTAAAACCGCGCACTTCGCATCAACTTTACCATTGTGCGCCTGTGCCCTTCGACGCGTGTGTATATGTCTTACCGTTGTTTGCTTTAGACCGGGCCCCTCATAAAATATGAGCATGATTTGTATAGAAATTGAAAGGCAAACTTTTATCATAACAGTTTATATTATGTAGCCTATATGATTTTCAATTTTCAAAAGGCTTCTCGAAAACCGAAGACGTATGTTTATACGCGACTGCATCAGCGTGGAATTTAAGGGGTTTAATTTTCTTTAGTTATACGGAATCCTTATCATTTTTCTAAAAGCCAGTTAGTGATAAAAAACAGCCACACAGACAAAAACTGTTTAAATTGTATATTTGTTATTAGTGTAGTATTTATACTTTCGTATGCATTTAGTAAAAACCTGTAATTTTATATTATAAACAGACACTTCGATTTTATTTATTTTAATAGATTCATCTAGCGATGATGATCTAGCGACGCTGTCGACAGAATCAGAACAGAGAAGTCAATTTACTTTTTCAAAAACAATGTTTTAATGTTTTCTTGAAAATTATACCAAGTTAATTAACACGCACAATTTTACTATTTTCTAGCCAAGTTGTAGACATTAAGACCAAATAACGAGATCTCAATATATAAAAATTGCAGTGCCTCAAGTCGAAGGTCTTCGACCAGTGTGTGTTACCAGTGATGACTTACGGATCTGAAACGCGGTCTCTGACTGTGGGCCTTATCAGCAGTCTCAAAATAGCGCAACGAGCTATGTAGAGGGCTATGCTCAGAATTTCTCTACGAGATCGAATCAGGAGGAGATGAGGAGATCCGTAGACGAACGAAAGTTATCGACATAGCCAAGCGGATTAGTAAGTTGAAGTAGCAATGGGCAGGGCACATAGCACGTTGAACTGATGGCCGATGGGGCTGTAAAGTTCTCGAATGTAGACCACGGATCGGTAAGCGCAGCGTAGGACGTCCACCCACAAGGTGGACAGACGACCTGATAAGGACCGCAAAAACACGCTGGAGGCGGGCCGCTTACAACCGGACTGGATGGAAATCAATGGGGAGGCCTATGTTCAGCAGTGGACGTCCTATGACTGAGATGATGATGAAGATGATATATAAAAATTAAAGTCCTGACTGACTGCATCAACGCCCAGCCTCAACCTTTGTCTATCTATGTGCTTCTCATTATGATGTAGACAAGGTATAAGAAAGGAATTCCTGCAAAACCCACGGAAACGAAATCGCGGGCATTGCGCATTGCATATTAATAAATAAAATATTATTTGTAGTTTTTTCGAGTTTCCATACTCAGAGCAGCAAACGGAGCCTGGGGGCTTACTTTTCTATCTAAAAAATCACACTCACTCCAAACATGGACACTCCAGCCGCGATGTTTCTCATCCTCGCTGTTCCCTGCGGCCTGCATTTGTTCTATGTCTCCACCTTCAGCCTCGGGCAGCGTCCGCCAACGCTTCAATAGCTCCTTGGTCTTATCTTTCGTCTTGTCACATGCTTGCTTCCAGTTCGTGAAATACTTGCGGGACACTTTAGGTGACGTGAGAGACGCTGATTTCGAGTCTTGTCTGGGAAAGGAAAATAAGGTTGATACTTTTAAATAAATTGTCAAGGCATACGTATTACGTATGTATGTATAGTGTAGGGTTCCATACCTAAATACCAAGAACATACAGCGTCATCTATTAATTCCTTGCGCAAAGTATGAAAATATGCAGTAAAATGGGCATAACTTTTGATTGCGTTAACCTGGAGGTATGATTTTTTTACAGCCACAAGAGACCGCAGATCTGAGTACTTGATATCAATTTCAACTTGATACTCGTATCTCCACGCGATACACACGTTAAAAAGTGTCTTGACAGACGGACAGACAACAAAGTGATCGTATAAGGATTTATTTTTCCTAACCCTAAAAAATTACAACACTTTTACGAACGTCTACGTGAGTTGAGATTTATTTAGTTTGAAGTTAATTTTAATTTAAGTAGGATTGTATGAGTCATGTAAATGTACTTAATTACCATTTACTTTTAAACAATGAAATTGATTTGATTATTTGTTTAATTCTAAGTATTTATAAATTTTAACAAAATTGCAAAGATGGCAGGGATGTGAAATATGGAAGTAATTTGAGGAGGCTTTTGCCTAACTATTAATAGTGCGATAAAAGAACGCTGTGGCGTGGAGAAGATGTAGTGACAAAGATAGAGAAAGGAATGCTGAGGTGGTTTGGACATGTGGAGAGGATGGATGAAAGGAGTTTAACAAAAGAGATTTATAAGGTTAGTGTGTATGGTCAAGTCGGTAGCGGTCGACCTAGGCGAACTTTTCATGAACAAGTTGACGCTGTTCTTAGGAAAGGCCAAGTCAAAAGTACCTACAACCGACGAGCATGTATGAAAAATCTTATTAAAGTGAACGAAGCGAAAGTTGTATGTCGGGATCGTAGCAAGTGGAGGGAAATGGTCCCTGCCTACCCCACGGGGAACAAGGCGTGACTGTATGTATGTATGATGGGACATACTATAGGTTCGCATCGAAAAGATATCTCAAGACTTTTTAACAATAATAATAAGCCGTAATCACCACGCCTGCTAAACGTACCAACTGAATCTAAGACTTCATAATTCTAAAACCTAGGTTACTAAAATAATTACTAAGGCATAAGTGGTATGCAATAAAGTATTATTCTATTCTATTCAATTCTACAATCCTCGGACGTACTTATAATAACTCTACATCCTTCCTATTCAACACTCTCCAGTTCTCTACCGGGATTGGCTGAAAATCAACTTGTTCATGATTCTCATCCGGTCCCGGATCAAGACTTAACAATTCACGCAATTTCACACGGGAATAGTGAGAATAATTATAGAGCTTGCTTCAAAGATTCCGACCGGATTACACAGAGGTTTTTACAAGTTGGACTAAATTAGGGAAATAAACATGTTTTATTGAATAATTTAAATTGTAGTGGTAGGCACTACAATTTAAATTATTCATAGGTAGGTAAAAAAAAATTTACATAAATTAAAATTAAATAGTGACCTTCATAATTTTAATACTAGGAATAAAGACAAAATAGCTGTACCTAGCTTTAGATTATCTAAAACAAATAAAAAGACATTCTTAGGAAATAGTGTACGTTTCTATAATAAAATCCCAAAAGAGATAACTGGGCTCTCAGAGGGTAAATTCAAAACCTATATAAAATCTACTTTACTTAAGAAGGCTTATTATAAAGTCAACCAGTACATAGAGGACAAAGATGCCTGGAAACTTCTGCATAGCCGCCTCGCGGCACCTTCAAAGAAAACGAATGTAACCAAACCAAATATTGTGAAACTATCTGTTGAAAAAATTAAGCCCTACAAGTTTCTTGTGCGTTCTTCTTGTAGAGGTATCTTTCCGAACGCACGGTAGACTCAGTACTGTATCTTCATTGACGTACAAAAGTGTCAGATTATGACCTATTTGAATAAATCTGTTTGAGTTTGAGTTTGAGTTTGAGGCCTCTATTGCAGGGGGCCGCCTGGGGAAGTACCACACCTTTGCCAGTTATTCATCCGCCAAGCAGTAATGTGCAAACATTACTGTGTTCCGGTCTGAAGGGCAATGTTACCAGCGAAATTACTGGGTATGACGAGTTTCAAAAAATTTTTTTTTTTTTATGATAATGAATGACAAGACGAGCAAATCAGGTGCCTGATGGTAAGCATCATGATTGCCCATATCAGACACAGTGCCACCCAGTGTTATAAAATTCAAGTGCTGTGCCGCGCAGAATTTAGAATTTTAAAACACTGGTTGGCATTGTGTCTGATATGGGCAATCATGATGCTTACCATCAGGCACCTGATTTGCTCGGCTCGTCGTACTTTAGCAAGCATAAAAATATGCGACTAGATTGGTTTTCATAGGCGAATAGGTCCCGCTATCCCAGTTTAAGTTGAAATCCGATATAACTTGAGAGATAATTTGAATATAACCACCAAACTATGTTCAATATTCAAGTTGGCCACTAATACCAAGAATTCGACTCAAACTTCGTATCCCGACCGCAATTGGTCGGAGTCACGAACTTGGCAAATAACTTAATCACCACAATGACGGTGAAACAAAGCCGACCGCTAATCACTGCTAATCCATCAATTCGATATTATCTTAATCGGTAATGGAAACACCCCTTTATTAGTTTCCATCAATGAGATTTTATATTAAAGAGGCGCTACGTGCCAACAGTTAACAGCGTATAATATATTCTAGCTACAAGAAAATGGTCATAATGCTATGAAAAAATCAATAAATCGATGTTTTGTGTGCCCCTGTTTCCTCAAAATATTATTAACCAATTCGATAAATTTATATCCCAATATTTAAATAAATTATTTCTTTTATCTGACGACTGTCAGATAAAAGGAAACAGAAAATATCTACACGTTTTTATATTAAACACAGTGTCCAAGGGCAAATCGCCGTAAGATAGTCGTCAGTGCGGTTTTTCTCTGAAATACCTACTTGAAAAGAAATTATACAAATTAAGCACACATTTGCTTAAAACTGTCTGTATTCAGCTATTGTTCAGCGGGACCTTTGAAGTCTTGAGAGAATTATGAAGCCAATGAATAACCAAGTAGGTAGCTACCACATACTCGTATATAATCTGATTAATTCTTGTTTGATGGGGTACCTACTATTATTATACGTCTCATTTGATTGGCCCGTTGGCTCAATTCTAAGAAGCTCTGATTTCTGAGTTACAGGTCCCGGGTTCGAACCCCAGGCAGGTTTGATATGACGTGTTTGGTTGTTACGTATAAGCGTTATATTTTTATCAGACATCTTGTTACCATCGTTAGGGCTTCTAGCCTAGTTTGGATACGTGAAAACCGTATTTAGGAGTGGTGGGACCACTTTTATTATTATTATGTAGAAAGTATTATGTACGAAATTACTTGTTTGGGCTATGGTTGTGATTTCTCGATGGATGGTGACCGGGCTATTGCTCCAGACTCCGGCACCTGCCGTCTCATGGTTGACATCGAGGTAAGCTCAAGGCTCAAGGCTCCATTCTGGCCAGCCAACAAAGGCAAACCAAAAAATGGGAGACTGTTCCTCATCAGTGTTCACTCCGGCCGATCGGTAAGGAGAAGCCGGTGATGACGAACAGAATTCTCCGCGAGAGTACTCGGGTCCGTGGGGTCATACCTCCCCAACAGCTTGCCATAAGTTGCCCTGCGGTATTATTATTATACTAGAGCATATATGAGTATATACTTCATACAGAACTATTGTATATATTTTCTATTGGCGAAATGTGGAACAAAAACATTTCAATGAAACAATGAGTAATCGAAACGTATTCGAAAACTCGTTGTTTTAAAATGTATGCAGAACAATACTCGTATAGAGGATGTCTGTCATCTTTAACGGATTGGATATAAATTCGTCAGTCTGAAATATTACGGACTTGTATTATTATACACCTACACATAAATATTTACAATTTTACTAAAAAGTTATTTGTATGAGAATAATAATTAGTAGTTTACTTACACCAATTACAATAGTAGATTGTCACACAAGGGTACACAGAACAGATAATAATACTACGTATAGAATGGACACTTTCATCCGCCCACCAATTGAGCCTTCTTCACCCCGCGAGCGAGATTGAGCTCTCGACGAGCCCCCGTGAGCTAGGAACGCACCTCACGCACACTCTTGCGCGTGTACAAAACTCCATGTGTACAGTGTTTGTGTAGTAGGTCACGTCTGTGTCTGTGTAGGTTGTGTAGTATCGCAAATTTTGTACGGGAATTGAGTGGAGTGTCCGGGGTGTGACAAGGGGCAAAGAGACCCATTGTACACGAGGTTGTTTTACTCCCGAGCTTTAGCAAGGGAGTAAATAAAAACTGAGTTATAATGGGTTTTAGCTCCATCTGTTACACTCTACTATTAATTTCAAAAAAACATTCTCGCTAATATCCTATACGTGCGGCACCAACATATATATAAACTCATTGGTAACAGACAAAAACTAAAAAGAAATTTACTTCATCACCTAGAAGTTGAAAAGTTATTTTAATCCCGCTCTGATACGCAACTTGAACAAGAGGAGTGAAAAATATATTATTTTCCTCCATGCATGATCAAAGTACAACAAAGACCTATGAAAAAGGCTATGGTAATTTTTTTTCTGGGAGATCAAATCTTAAATTAGATGAGATCCATGGACGAACGAAAGTTACCGAAACAACCCAGCAGATTAGCAAGTTGAAGTGGCAATATGAGCAGGGCTTTGGGTAGGGCCCATAACACGTAGAACTGATGGTCTATGTTGCTGTAAGTTTCTCGAAAGACAGCAGGACCGCTGGACGCAAGCCGCTTACAATCTGACTAGATGGAAATTTATGGCGGAGGCTTATGTCCAGCAGGGGTATAGCTGGGATGATAATGGTTCTAAAATACATTTAGAGGACTTTTGGCTTGAAAAATATACAAGGCTGCCTATAAATTTTCACTTATAAAAAATTACTTTTTAAAGTATTTGCCAAATATTGGTAAGTAAAAAGATATGCATGCGGACAACAAAATCAACGGAAAAAATCAGAATCATAAGAAGTAAGTCTCTTGGTTTAAAAATCTACCAGTGGTAAGATTGTGCGGGCAAATACTTCATATTTTACGACATCTAGTTCATTACTTACTATAAAAGTGACTCCAAAGAGTAATGGTGCATTTGCAGTAGAGCGTGGTGGTACAGCCTAGACTGGAAAATACTCTATCGCACTCGGTGTTATGTAGGGATCTACTGCACTATTCACTTTAATTTTTCGTATAAAAAAAACTTTCATTCTCGTTGCTCGGTTATTTTATTTAGTCAATTCCTTCTATACACTATTTTTATAGGTGCCACAAGAGAAATAACTAAGAGGCTAATAGGTTACATGAATACTCCAACTATCAAAATCATGAGTTAGTAATAACTTTAGTAAATACTACCACTAGCCCGATGTTGAGATGATACCACAGTCTAATAAGCAGTGAATAAAACTTGCATAGGATTCGAATGGGTGACGACCAAGAGGAGGTCTATAAATACCCAGCGTTGGGTATTTATACCCACATACCCAACTCACTGCTGGGGAACCATACCTATGCCTAACTCTTTTGGGGGAAAAGTGTCATGCTGTATAATATGTACCTCTCAAATGTATCCCTCGATCCTTCACTAGCCCTAGATAACTTGCGTTCCCGTCTCAAGGAGCCATCATCGCTGGGAGACTTCTCCGGAGGAAGCTTGAGCTCCTTTTCGGACTTGCTACTGGTCCTGGAGCCCTTACCCTCGTCGCCACTGTCTCGCTTCAAGGCCGGCTTCACTGGCGATAGACTGCCGGGCTTGTCTGTCTTCTTCACCTCCATATTGGTGGGCGAGGCATCGTCGGAGCTTTACCACTGGAACAACATTACACGCAATTTAGAACAGAGCATTCCATAGAAGGACTTGTCGTCCAGGGGCCTGTTGAACGAAAGAGGGCACGAGGCTGCTCACCGACGCGCCGGATCGTTTTTGTCAAGTAAGCCACGGAGACACAGTCCAGTGCTCTCGCAACGCTATAAATGACCAGAAATGATGTTAAATCGCTAAAACCATCAGAGGGATCCAAAGTGAAGACCACGCATCGTTGCAACCATTACGACTCTGAAAAGTGTGCCCGACTTGAAAAACTTTTTTTTGTTAACATTCAAGGGATGATTTAGTATAAAAGTAGCTCCAATATCGCCACGATCGTAATGAATGCTGCTATAACTCGTACCATTGCATTTCTTTATCAGTTGTGTACAATCATCATCATCATCTCAGCCACAGGACGTCCACTGCTGAACATAGGCCTCCCCCATAGATTTCCATTCAGTCCGGTTGTAAGCGGCCCGCCTCCATCGTGTTCCTGCCGTCTTTATCAGATCGTCTGTCCACCTTGTGGGTGGACGTCCTACGCTGCGCTTGCCGGTCCGTGGTCTCCATTCGAGAACTTTGCAGCTCCATTGGCCATCAGTTCTCTCTTTCCAACGGGATTGCCTTCGAACTCTGGTCCTGTACTCGAACCGACATAGTAGCGTTACTATACAAGCACTTCAACACTTCGATATACCGATAGTCAATGTGGCATCGTTGGAGAGACTCGAGCATCGCCCATGTTTCGATCGAATCAAAGGCCTTCTCATAGTCCACGAACGCTAAACATAGTGGCAAGTTATACTCTTCGGTCTTCTGTATAACTTGGCTTGGTTGTTGTGTACCTTTAATACCTTTAGATAAATAATTCTTTATCGAGACGAGTTTAAAATATACAGATCTTAAGATGTCTGTAAGACTAATCGGTCTACAATGTGCGGCATTATCTATAGAGTAAAGCGAATATCACTTCAATACGGTTTAAAGGCCAAAGTAGTCAGGAAAATATTCAAATAAGACTCCTTTTGTATTATTGAAATGAGACAAAGCAGTATCAAGTAGCAGCTGGCATTAAAGTTCCGCAACTCTGCAATCTAACCGGGCAGGCGCGCTGTTTTACAGCAGGCATACGAATCTCGTACACTTATTTACATAAAAGAAAAATATTTTTTTTTTTGTCGTGAGTTCATATTTCCCGGAAGGGAAAAGAGGTATAAAAGTCAGGTTTATCTTTTAGTTCAAAACATTGGCGGAAAACACCAACACGGAAAAACCCTGAATCAGCCAGTCAAAATGTCTGAATATAAAGTAACAGACAAATAGATGAACTGAACCTAATCGTTCCAAGGAAGTTTTAATCAATAAGTTTTTCTCCAAGTTTCGTTATCCATCCCCAGACAAAACCTGCGTGAATCTTTTTACTGCCTCCGGCTCTTATTATTAATATAACATCCAGGAGCAAGATTGTGCCATGAAATATTGATGGTTGCATAAACCACTCAACCACTTGACTTATTACCCAGTTTCCCCTCGGGCGCCTACTCTCCGTGTGTTTCCAGTGCAATGTTTCTATGATTCATCATCATCATCGACTCAACCATTGGAAGTCCATGTTGGCCATGTTGCCTTTGTGGACATAATTTTGTTGGGGGGTTTTGCCAATGCTCGCCTCGCTTGGCACGTGGGCTGACGAGCGCAGTTCTGATGTTTTAACGTAAGAGACGCTACAACCAGTCTTCTGAATCAGATTACCCGTAGCTGACTCTCACGGCAACCATGGGTTGAGAGGGTTGGGTAGTATTCTTTAGTCGGTATGGCGCGGCTTTTTTTACGACTGTTACAAACTCGTACCAATTAACCGGTCAGATAAGCCACTGTTACCTCGTCTCGCGATCATGATGGTGACTCGTGTTTCTAAGTAATAAATCACCTTCTTTAGCGTTAACTGGCGAAATGTGGGTGTATCTACTATGGGACTGAGTCCTGGATACACCTCTGCCTACCCCTTCGGGAAAAAGGCGTGAATGTATGTATGTATGTTATGTTTAGCGTTTTATGTGATTTTAACTCAATGTTGTGTTAGTGAGCAACGCTCAGGTGGGACTAGCCTTGTGTTTGTCGATCCTGTGTGCTTTATAAAATGCCCTGAGACCGAACAGAATAAACATGATCGTCCTAAAAAAATAATGCAGCCTTGAATGTCATGGGACCTCAAGGGCTTGGGCACGGCGTCATTTGTCTACGTATTAGCATTCTTTGATGAAACAAAGGCAAGCTGACGTTTTATTTTGTTATTGGTGAGGGAATTTATGTAAGTACTCGAAGAACCTAAATTGAATTTACTTTTGCATTTGTAATGAGGTGTTGACGTCAACGATACACATAATTTTATCCCTTGGCCTTATCTACTTCTTTCTTATATATAAAAAAAAATGAATTTCTGTTCGTTAGTCTCGCAAAACTCGACCGGAACGGCTGGACCGATATTGCTAATTTTGGTTTCGAAATAGTGGAAGTGGGTATAGTGGCACCAGGTAATCAAGTATCAAATAAAAAATATCGTTTGGTGTACATTGATATCTTTGAATTTTTTAGTCTTGCTTGTATAATATCCTGTAGGCTATGAAAAATGTAGAAATCCCAAACTAATTGAACGAATTCGTACGTACCTACAGCTATTACAAGATCGAGAAAGTTGGTCAAAGTTATTTGAGTATCAATAACTAAAGTGGCACTCAAGTGGCGGCTGAAGTAGGAAACTTTGACAAAGTTGCTCAGTTTCACGGCTTGCCCTAGGGACACGACCAGCTCAAGCCGAACAAAAACTACCAACTATTTTGCTATATATCATGAACTTGATCAATATGAAGAAGGTATTTTTGTTTGCAGAGAGCTTATTAGAAAGTTTATTTAAAAGTCATTTTCCAGAAATTTCTGAAATAAAAATATAGTCATCAAACAAAGATCGGGGGCCCAGATATTGAAGTACTTAACTATTTTAATGTCTGCTATCACAAACCTCGAAATATCGTTTATATACATAAAAGTCACAGTTCTTAGCTACTCGTAGATAACGAAATTCAGCGACAAGTACTGTTATTAAGCTCTTGAAGAGAAAACTTTACAAATTCAAAAGATACCGACTTTAAGGGAGGTAAGCACTGAATGTTTAAAATTAACCCAAGTTTTCTACGATTATTCGTTTTAATATCACTCTAAGTAGCGTGAACTAAAATTAAGTACCTTGTGAAAAGCTCTTGAAGTTTTTTAGAGCATTGGTATAATTAAATTGTATTAAAATGATTGGGAAAATGATAACAGCAAAGAGAATATTCATCTTGGAAAATATAAAATTTCCTTAGATTCTGAAAACTTTGAAGTGTTTCAGTTCATTTTTATAGTTTCAGTTTCATCTTTATAGTGTTTCAGTAAGATTTTTTGTAAGGTATTTTCTTAGTGAAACAGCATTCTCAATGGAAAAATAACAAGGACCTATTCTGGCAGCACGTAAGGTTTTAGTTTTCATTCGAAATAGGCATACGACCCCTGTCTTTCCTAATGTGAAACGATGATCTTTATAGGGCAAGAAGGCTTCGTTTGAAGTTTTATGGAACAATATTTCAAACCAATCTGGCCTAGCGGAAATATGCCCGGCTTTAAATCGGAGGCCCTGGATCGAATCTCACCACTTTTCACCTGGGCGCTACAGTGTTGCTTATGGCACTGGGCATATGGCACACAGCTGGGACCTACAAATCCCGGTTGTTTCCTATATGATATGTAAGAGGCAGTCGTTAGGTCATGTCGGAGGCTTTGTAGGAATATTGGTGACCTGAAACTCTGACAATATGGGTTGTCCGAATAACCCTATGAAATGACTTGAGCAGTGTAATTAGGGCAACCCGTTCTGTTAGAATACAAATACAAATTATTATTATGACTCCTTTTTCTCGAGAAGTTAGGCAGAGGTAGACCCAGGACCCATTTCTATAGTCACCGAACCGTTTGCCAGTTATATTTTTTATGTCCCATGCGACGGCATGGTGGCGAGCGTATTGCCATTTACCGGGCACAGTTCCAGACTCCAGATTGCCATTGAAAAAATTCAATGAAAAAATCCAATTACACTTTTTGCCTGACCTGGGGATCTAACCCGCTACATCATTATATGCTGCAACGCTCGTTACTGTCTCAGCCGTTACACTTCTGCCCTCCTCCTATGAGCCTTCGACCACGAATGAACAGACTTGTGATGTATATTAATAATTAAATAAAATAACACTTTAACCAGTAATATATCAAAAAAGCAGTAACCGAAAAAATCTTGAAATTAAATGTAAAAAGACATTAACATAACTCTGTTAACACGAAAATGTTCCGCCATTCCAACATACTTCACTTCAATCAAAATGTTTTTATTCGTTTGTTCATTTTTAATTGAGTATTATTATGACGTTCTTATGTCTTTATTATGCTCATAAAATAGAAAAAGCATAATAAACGAACATCACACAATATAATCTGAAATCTCTATGAGCAAACGTGATATTATAGAGTTTATCCCACCGCAGGAATGCACCGGCGGGTTCCACGCTCCAGCATAAGCCGTCCATTAGCTTATTGCAACGTTCCGGAGTAAATTTCTAATTATGGCAAGTATTCCGCGCACGTCCCACCGCGTGGTATAATAGTATGGGGCTGAAGTGGCCCCTATCACGCGTTCTATTTAAGTTAGATTGGATAAGGTCTTTGGACATGTAGGTTTTAATTTCTACTTAGTTTCAGTGACTGGTTCAGTTCAGCGGCAAATTGAAAAATCAAACGGCAAACAGAAACGTAATAAATAAGCACTTACTTCTATTATTTTTCAGTTTTCACAAATTAATAGAAATTCTACTAATATTATAAATCACAAATATCAGTAGGTACAATGTAAATAAATTTCCCTTTGTAGCTGGTAAACTGAATGCTAGTTTTCATTTCATTTCATTTATTCATGAACAATAAAAATTGTATTTGAATAGCATAAATCTTAAAATTAACACAAAAAAGCAACTAACCACAAATCAAATTACAGAAACATAATAAATCATTAGGTATTACACAATAAAATTAATTCCAATCTCAGTGTGTTCTAACTCGACCCCAGCGCCATCTAGCGCTGTTTTATGTGTGTAAGTTTGTTCCGTTTTCACGCTACTGAAACGATTGTACTGAAATTTGGTATGTAGATAGCTTCGACTCTGGAATAACACAAAGGGTACTTTTGATCCCAATATTTCCACGGGAACTAAGACTACGCGGGAGAAACCGCGGGGAACAGTTACTTTTATTCATAATATTTTTTTATTTTTTATTTAAATCCTACCTCCGATTTTTTGGGATTTTGTGTGGGGAGACCTGTTCTACCCTATGTCCTTTCATATCAGTTCTCGCTTTTGCTACCTCTCGTACTTTCATACCGTATACTTGGTCTTTCTGTTCTCCATCATCTTTCGTACTTGAATTACCTATTCCTATGCTTCTTATTTCTATTGTTTGGCGTTGGCATCCCGACCTATGACGAGCCTTCTCGACCCTAGCTCCCGGACTTATTCATAATGCTATGATCGCAATGGCGTTGAATTGCTTACGAATTACACTATGGTTCCGTAGCTAAAGGGTGCCGAAGGAATCCTCTTAGCCTCCGCTGTATAACCGCTGTATATCCATCCGTCCGTCAGTCTGTCACTGCTAGACATTTGTTTTAATTTGATTTTGAATTGTTCCACTATTGAATCGGGATCAACTAAGTATAATTTAGATCATTGACACATAGGTTTGTGTAAGTGTGTAAAACCGCCGATTACAACAAGAGCTCCATGATTACAACAATTTATGGTTAAAAAACAATTTTGAGATTGCCAAGAGCTTTTTAACATGTGGGCCGTGGGTTTATTTCAATGGCTCTCGAACGTGTCTGGCGGACCCTTATTAAATATTTACCACCAGGCTCGGACACATGAAAGTATTTCACCTTTTTATATAAAATGTCTATAGAAACCGGCATAATAAAACCAACCTCGAAGTCGTGAGTGCTCTTGGAATACGTACTTGACCGGTGACATTAAATAAATTCTGCCTCTAATTCTTAAACCAGAACCCAATCAGAAGTTTATAGTTTTAATAAAAAATACTACAAAAAACTTATTATAAGAAAATAGAGTGTTGGGGTACGAAAGCAGTTGATGAAAGCAATGCATATAGCATGTAGCAATGTGTGGTGTAACAATAATAGATAAAATAAGATTGAGATGTCATGCGAAGTGGTAAAAACATATTATGTATTAATTATATTATGTGAAGAGGTCGACCTAAAATTACCTGGATGAACTGTATAATAATCTTTTGTAGTGGTAGGCCTCTTTTGCAGGGGGCCGCCTGGGGAAGTACCACACCTTTGCCTGTTATTCATCCGCCAAGTAGTAATGTGCAAACATTACTGTGTTCCGGTGTGAAGGGCAATGTTACCAGCGAAATTACTGGGCATGACGAGATTCAACAACTCATATCTCAGGGTGACAGGCGCAGTGCAGTGTCGCGCAGAATTTTGAACTTTAAAACAATGGGTGGCACTGTGTCTGATGTGGGCAATCATAATGCTTACCATCAGGCACCTGATTTGCTCGTCTTGTCACTCACTATCACAAAAAATAATAATAATATGGGACAACTTCCACACACGGTCATCTGATCCCAAACTAGGCTAGAAGCCTGTACTATGGTAACCAGATGACTGATATATATACTTATATTATCTTATAACACCCAGACATAGATCAAAAAGACACGCTCGTGCACACAAATGTTTGACCTGGCCGGGGATCGAACCCGGGGCCTGCGGCACAGTAAGCAGGGTTACTACTGTCTGAGCCAAAAAGCCTTTTTCTCCGTTTTTTTTTTGCGTTCGTACTTTTCCAGTTTAGAAGAGAGAATATTGATCCATTGAGTTGAGAATATTGATTATCTGATTAAACCATAATATTATAATAAGGCCATCATACATATCTTTTTAGTATATTTATTAAATTAGAACGGTAATAGTTTTTTTGTGTAATACATAATTAAATTCTGACCAATAACATACTGGCGAAATGTGGGTGTACCTACTATGGAACTGAGTCCTGGGTACACCTCTGCCTACCCATTCGGGAAAAATGGCTTGATTGTTAAATGCTGCGATAAATTCAAAGTTCTTTATTCGGTCTATTCTTCAAGTAGCCTTCTTCTAATTTATGGCTTCATAAAAACTTTATTGCTTGCATTATTTTATTTCCTAAATTAGATATGTCTGGACTAGAGTAGGTAACTAGTTTTTCTTGCAAGTGGTCGGGAAACTCGTAATGAGACCGGATGTTTTTGATTATTTGGGTGGTTTAGAATCAAAATGTGTAAAAAGTACTAATGAACCCATCGCGGTGCACGGAGAGGCTACACACTTGCGTCAAGCTTAGTACTATTATTTATTCTGTGGTTAAACTTCGCTTTGCAAGAAAAGGTCAGTAATTGTATCCACTGTAACCCACCTACACGCTACGCATGAATTTACGGCACTGGTACACGCGTGGATTGCTCGAATATAGCGCTCACGTAGCTCAACGATGTCAACGCCATGCACGCTGTACACGCGATTGACTTTAGTACTGCACGCGATACACGTTGGTACACGTGGTGGCTTGCTCGAATATGGCGCTCACGTAGCTCAATACTATCAACGCCTGCACCGCTGTGCACGCGGTACACGGATGTGTGTATAGCGTCCTGCAGTAGAAATGTAGACTCACGTTGTCAAACAAATGTACTCACGCAGTTAAAATGCGCCGCGTGCCCGTGTTCAGCATGCGCAGCGGTGGGTTCGAGCCTTTACTACGAATTAGGCTACTTCTGCTTTCGTTTACTTTGCTTTTTAATTTCAATTTAAAAACTGGCATAGTTTGAAACAGTTGCATAAAACTCCAGTTAGTTTATGAGTTTATTAGTTTATATGACTGCCTCGGTGGCGTAGAGGGCGCATGCTCGACTGCCAATCAAGAGGTCCCGGGTTTGATCCCCAGGTCAGGCAAAGTGTTAAATATTGGATTTTTCCATTAGGAATTATCGCAATAACTGCCTGGAGTCTGGAACTGTGCCCGGTAGATGGCAATAGGCTCGCCCCCTATTACATGGGACCAATAACATACTGGCGAAATGTGGGTGTATCTACTATGGGCCTGAGTCCTGAGTACACTTCTGCCTACCCATTCGGGAAAAAGGCGTGAATGTATGTTATGTTATGTTAGTTTATGAGGTAAACTAGCACACGAGGATTGTGCTAGTTTACCTCATAAATGCCTCATGCGCAACATAGGTGGCTTGCTAGTACTAGCAAGCCACCTATGTTGCGCTCTAACTCATTAGCTTCTATTTAAGAGTTCGTCTGTGTACATCATTTATGTAATTTTTTTTAAAGAAATCGTGACTATAATTTGAAAACACAATCCTCGTTGATTTTCCGCGTTGATTAATTTACCTATTAGCTACTAAAAACTACTTTACTTAGTTAATTAGGTCCTAATTTGCCTAGTTAAACATCTAACAAAGACGCCACATTCCCTCTTTGTTCCCTAATTTTGTTGTTTTGTACAGAGAAGCAGAGATCTAATTAAGCGTGAGGTTTGTTGTCACCAAACCAAATGTTCGTCAAACGTCCGAGCGTTCATTAAGTTTATGTGTGTTCTGTGCACATTGGGTGTTAAGGGCAGGTTTCATTGTCGATACTTACTTGAAATATAGGGCGAAGTAGCCCTAACAACATCCTAAACCCATTATTGTACTGGACTCTGGACGCGCAAGGCATTGAGAGCTCTCTGTGTATAGTTGGCCCATAGGCTACAGTTGTAACACGTCTGACAGTATAGGGCTTAAATTTTAGTCATTTTGCTTCGTAGACGAATTAAAAGTTAGACACTGTGATCATTAATGGGATTCGTCATCACTGCCGCCGTATACGTTTTTTTTATGATAGTGAGTAACAAGACGAGCAAACCAGGTGCCTGATGGTCAGCATCATGATTAATTAATTTATTTATTTAAATTCATTTATTCAGTCGCTTGACCATGTTGTGTTAGTAAATACAAAATGCCTGCCCTAGCTAATGATTGCCCATATCAGACACAGTGCTAGCCAGTGTTTAAAAATTCGAAATTCTGCGCGGCACTTCTAATTAGTTAACACTGTCCTTCAGACAGGAACACAGAAATGTTTGCACATTACTGCTTGGCGGATGAATAACTGGCAAAGGTTTAGTACTTCCCCAGGCGGCCCTATTCGTAGTTAGAGTAATTGTGTGTAATATCCTGGTGTATGTTCTATTGGCAGTCCTTAATAAGTGCACGATTTGCAATCGAGATAAGCTCAATAGATTCGCATTAGTGTATCCTCATCTTTAAGACGTGTGTCTTACTGACAGCTAATCTGTGAGTGTACGAATAGTTTAATTAAGTTTGGGTAGCGTCACGTGCCGCAAGCAGTCTTTGTTCCCAGATTTGCTAAGCGCGGGTTAAGGTGGTTCCACCGATATCATTTTTCATATAAACTTTTTTTTTAGGAACCAATGCCAATGATAGAAGATATAATTTTTTTATTCGTATTTTATTTTAAGTAATAACTAATTATAAAGTGGTAGTTATACTGTTATACTACAACAATTTATGGAATTCTTTAAGAAAGACTTTAAATCCTTATTCGCAGTTTAAAAACGTATTTTTGTAGTATATCTAGATAAACGCCACATTATTATTGCTTGTTACTTAAAATCAAACACTAAAGAAGTAATAACATATATTTTCTCTCATCGTCATTGGTTCCTCTAAGTTTGTATGGGAAATCATGTGGCGGAACCATCTTTGACTTGCTTTTATTCTGCAAATGGCTATTTTTACCACATTTTTAGTTTATACTAGATTGAGATTCTACTATTATTTAAACGTAGAATGTGCTCTTAAATAGTATGGTTAGTGTTCTTAGATTATTGAAAAGTCTCCGCGCGCACTCCAACCAGATACCTAAAAACCTGCCAAAAGCATTCAAATTGTAGTTTGCGTAACACAATTCTAGTATGCGTAATACTGTTTTGCAAAAGTGCTAGTGTGAGTGAAAGGTTGTGGCTTGGGTACTCCAATTTCGGCTTAGTTTTAGTTGACGCATTTGACATGTATAATTGCGCGCGCGGTGTCCTGTCAATAATTCAAGGTCGTGTTATTATTTTTTCTGGTTGAGTCGATTTATTTTCAGGTCAGCGAAAGGCCTCTGACATAACTTTACGACTAACCTTTATTATAATGAAAGCAAGCGAGACCGAGCAAACACGGTAGTCCAGCCCAGATGTTATTATTTTTTATTCGCCTTGCGCGTTCACCTCAAAATCAGGTTTATAGGGAAGTAGCCAGGAGGCATTCTAATATTGCAATTCAAAAACTTGTCATTTTACTAATTGTTCTATCTTTCAATTATTTTTCACGCGGATACGTATTTTCACAACATAATATTTTTTAGGCGCGTGTGAAGTTAATTTATGTGAATGTTGACGAGGTGACAACATAATGTAGTACCTAGGACCGACCTATCAAACACACCTATAATCCACACCTCTTTTGATGCACTTTTTAGTAGCTATGCCCCGTTTCACCCGCTGAAAAATACCGTTATTTCTATGCTATTTACATATAGTTATAATATCTTGGCCAAAATATTAAACTTCTACCACTGTTATACTTAAAAGTAGTTTTGGCATGTAACAAAAACACACAAAAACTATCGCAATTATTATATAAATTACATTAAAATTATAATCGTGTTTCATTGTATCTGTAAACAACCGATCCTATATTGAATGTGTCCGCCCGACCCCCTATTCAATTTGCATACGCGTCATACAGTAGCGTGTAGAGGCAGTGTGTGGTGTTGCCAGCGTTTGAAACCGCTTAGTCAAGCTGTCCTCGTTGCATAGTTAACTTACTAACTAGACTATCTTGTGTACGCAGCCCGGAAATGGTTGCTCCGATCATACAGGTTACTCCGATAAACAGGAAGGCTGGTGCCTATGTTTTGTAATTTCAAGTAATTGTTTCCGGTATTCAATTAAATATCAGATTCTACCTGTAGATTTTAACATTAAATTCTGATCACAAATATGCAATTCGACGCTTCAATGTCGTCAGCATCTTGGGTGCGCTGTCATCTGATAGTGATTAAGAGCACTTGGATTTCCTATAATAACAGTCAGCCTATTTTCAAAACGTTCTGAAACGTCGAGGAAAATAAAAAAAAGGTTATTTTAGCGCGATTCCCGTTTCTTTCATAAAATAAATATTATAAATTATTATTATAGTATTGTTTAGAATTTTTCATTAAGTCCATAAAGTAACTTTGTTCTGTTAAAAAGAGCAATAATTATTAAAAATCTTTATCAATATCAGGATTAAAATTTATTCTTTTATGCCAAAGATACTGAACCGATTAGGCTGTTTAACAAGTAGATTTGATTATATCCTGAAAAGAGTAGAATCAGCTGGAAATGATTATACGAGTACATTATATTCGTTTCAACATTATATTCATCTCTACAGCAGAGAGTATTGAATTAAATTCAGTCAAGCGTCTTCAAAGTGAATCAATCGTGTTCCAGTTTAGGTTTCATTACATTATATGTAAATATAACATGAATGGCTCAGATCAGAAGCTGGAGCAAATGGATTAATCTATCAGTGCGGCACTGGAGCACAAAATAAATAGAAACAGAAGGTATTCTGACATGTGCAGAAAGGCACACAACACACAAATGCGAGCACTTTATAAGGCGAGTCCGATACGTGGGATGCTTCCTTCTAGAGAGATTAGTCTCCACGCGCGATAAGTGCGTTCGTCTATGTGTGCGTGCGTTTTTCAACCGTTGTATGTGTCGTCAGATAATAAGAAAAAGTAAATCACTGTGAAAAACCTAGTACAATTGTGAAAACCGGATAGTTCGAAATTAAGTAAGATTTATCTCGATCTTCCTAGCGATTTTTAAAATCTTTGCATAAATCCTTGGAACTTTGAATGCTGATTGACTTATATTAACTACCTCTTCTGGCCTTTCTTTCCAAATAGGACTTTCGATAGCGATTTTTATCAATTAATGCAATTTTATTAATTGCAATTTTTTATTGTAATTTCAAATTTAGACATTTTTATCAGCCAATCAATGCTTATAATTTTATAAGCATTCATTGGCTAATAGACACTAGCTTAATCGCTAATTACAATCAATTTGATATTATATATTAATTATTATATAGACGATAGCGATTTAGCCAGTGTCCATTGGATTTTCGTAAAGATAGTTATAAAGCTCGAGAAGATCCGGTTTACCGCAATCGTCCTTAGTTTGTCGCAATGAATCTGATTTATCAAATTAATTCTACGACAATTCTACGAGATGTGCACAATTACCTTCTGTCTGTGTTTTGTGAAACAAGTGCGATACGGAGTAGGAATGCACTGTCAGCCGCGGAAAACTAATTAATGGAATGGATGTTCGAAAGTCGGCTCAGTTCACAGAACATTGATAAAAAAGAAAAATCCTGGGCAATTTCGTTAAAACCTATTTAAAGCCTTGTACAGATAATTTACAACACAACATGCAATTTATAGAAAGCATGCGCGTAGTGCCATTAGTCGGTCGGGAAGATCCCTTCAGGGACTTCCCACCCAACATATAACCCGGCTCTGCCCCGCGCGGGGCCGGGTACGCAGATTTTCATGGGTCAAAAAAAATGCATAGACTATTTCTCTCCTCTTGCTACGAACCTGACATACTTTCGCTGCTAAGATTATTACATTCTTATAACATTTTCGTTGGTTGTGGGTAGTTTGAACCTGGCATATCCTTAGGATATCGTTAACTTGCTCAAGAAAAGTACGCCTTCGTCGCTGATCAAAATAAAGTAAATAAAACTTGCAAGGAACAATATGCGGGATCCCATGTGATCAGTCGTGTAGACCTCTATTTAAAAGTCTTGGTTTACTACCATTATCATCTCTTTATATTTATGAAATATGTAACTTTGTAAAACAACATAAGGATCTTTTTGTTACTGTAGAGCAAACAAGTTCTAGACTTCAGAGAAATCCGGAGAGGCTCGTATTAAAGGAACAGTCGAGATCAGCTAAATTTAGTAATAGTAGTTTGACGATGTGTGTACAAATATTTAACAAAATACCAAATGATTTGAAGTTGTTGAATTACAATTCATTTAAAAAGAAACTGTATTTGTGGTTAAATGACAGAAATTATGAAAAATTTCTATGACATAAAAGATTTTTTAAATTATAAGTAAGACATCTATATTGTATTGATTATATTAATAAAGACATAGGACATTAATTACATAATTTATATTGGTATTAGTTTTAAGGCAAATGTTGCATGCTAATTATTAGCTTGACATGCGGATCTAATAACTATTTACTGTACAACTTTTACACAATGTTAAAAGCAAATAAATGATTATTCTATTCTATTCTATTCTATTCTATTCAAGTTTCCTTTTATATCTCACTGAAGATGCTCTCATAGTAGCTTGATGTAAGTATTTGGACCAAAACGAAAATGAAGACCTTGAAGAAAATTATAATGTAGGCGAGGTCATATTTCGCGTACTTATTAGCAACTCTGAACATAACGGGGTTTCATCAAGAGTTGATTACAGGAAATGAGGTAATACGTCACTAGTCCCATTAACGTGTTTTATGGACGCGGTATGGGAAGCTCATAAGAATAATCGATTCATTTCCTCTACTTTGTGTATTTCAGGCATGAACTCAACATTTTTAACCCCTGACCGAAAACGAAAGGGGTATTACAAGTTTGACGTGTCTGTGGCGTCCTAAACTAGTGGATCGATTTTGATGTGGTTATTTGTCTCATGAAAATTGGTTTAGCCGTTTCAAGGTTATCAGCTCTCTATTTATCAGATTATCAGCAAGCTCCAGTGGTCTGATTGACACGAAATTTGGTATCCTGCCTCTTTATCAAAATGGCAACAACTTGCTGCAGATTGCTGCAGCATTAGGGTCAGATTCGTCTCAATGAATAGATTACAGATAGATGATGACCAGATGACCAGGGTTGGATGAGCAGGAAAAGGAGGAGGGTTTTTTAATTTCTTAATTTACCTACACTTGTTCATAAAGAGTAAGGTATAACAGCTGCATCGATCCGCAACGATTGATCAACAAAATAATATATTCCATGGATCTCTGTCCCGCAGAATAGAAGAATAAAATGTGATGATGATCCCTATGAAGTACCAGAAGAAAAGAAAACGGGAAGAGGTGAAAATAGAGGTAAACGGGTACTAGGAGATCAGAATCTGGGGAGAGATAGGAGAAGAAATTAATCACTCAGCTAATACCTTAATACAACGTATATTAACAATTCTAAGGCGGAACGAAGTACGCTAGGTCTGCTTGCTACTGCTGTTGTGTGCATCTGCTTCCTATATATTATGTTATAATGTCATTGGTCACAGTTCATTCAAAAATTTCATTCATTTCAACTCGCTCCAATATTTTTAAACGTTCTCGTCAAAAAGTGTAAAATTATGCACTATAGTAATTATACTTAGGCACGGTTCGTGTAGAAGGCACCGGGCGAACGCTTCCTGAATTCTAAATCCAGTGGCGGAAATGAAAATGTATTTTCAGTGGTTGGAATGATATCAGGCGAGCCACTCGGGGTGATAGCGTAAAAAACCTTTGTGTCTGAATAAAAACAGTTGGTGCTGTTTTTCATCATGATATATCGAACTTTTATTGGCGTTCTCGAACGTTTTCTCGAATGCATACGCCATTGAACTTTAAAATTTATAAAAATTCTTTCACCAAGGTCACAACAAGACTTATACGAGTAATATGATTTGAACTCGTATCATAATTTTCTTGGTTTACACTATCGGTGAAATGTGCTATGCGGTTTCACCTGCATAGTCTTCGTTCCCGTGGGAATATTGGAATAAAAAGTATAAGCTATGCTAAGTATAAGCTACCTACGTACTACACACATGGAGTTTTGTACACGTAAAAGAGTGTGCGTGAGGTGATTTCCCAAAGAAGCGGGGCTCGTGGAGAGCTCAATCTCGCTGGCGTGGTGAGGAAGGCCCGATTGGTGGGCGGATGACAGTGTCCAATTATACGTAGTATTATTTTCTGTTCTGTGCTATATGTAAGAACTTCAAGTATGAGTGTGTCATAGGTACCTACTTACTTCGAGTGAAGTATGTAGAATGTAGATGCAAGTTTAAAAAGTGTGCGTGGAATCTGATAGTCAGCTATATACCTATACAATAGTAGGTAATTTATATGAATAGCCAGTGTCTAAAGTAATTGGGTCAATTCCTAGTATCAATATCGATATCCATATCGGATTGCATTCGGTAGGCGTCTATTTGATTGAACTGCAAATTGAATTCAACAATAAATAAAGGCTATGAAGCGATCTTTCAACTTTATATAAACCTATCCATGTTATGCCAATCACATAAAATGTATAACTACTTATAAATTTTTTTTTGTTACAACCAAATAAATCATTATGGAATTGAATAGGTTTACTCTTTATTGATTGACAACAATATAAAATATTCAGATTCAAGTTAAAATTTATGGATAATTTTAGTACTATGAATTAAATTGACAATGGTCTTATCGCTTTAAGCGATCTCTTCCAGGAAATCAGTTTGAACAGATTGGGACATTTTCTTAATTGAAAGAAAAAAAACAACATTTACTAAATAGGGATAAGTTTAATAACATAATAATTTATTTATTTCCCAAAAAGATAGGTACATTAGCTTATAAGTAAATTAATCCTTTAATAATAATAAGTAAAATATGGTCACTTATTAAATATATCACCGTTCAAATTACCCCATCTGACCCTACTTATATTGTGTGAGTAGTATGAACTTTCGACAGCAAGTCTAATTATATGAGAAAAAAATTTTACTGAGAAACAATGGAGAGGCAATTACCAAAACATTCGTACATTATTATAGCACACATTCGCTTTATGCTAATAAATTCAAATGTGTGCCGTAAAGTCTTCATAAAGATTAACGACTATTACAGTAATAGCTTCGCCGACCCATTACACATTATTATCATTGCGCCTGCTAAAGTCAACACGCAAATATTGTGAAACAGTTTTTTTTAATAAGTATTTCGTTATGCCTAGGAGGTGGCCGCACGAGCCGACGGGCCGCCTAATGGTGAGCAGTTACCGCTGCCTATGGATACCTGCAACACCAGAAGTATTGCCAGTATGTTGCCAATCGTTATATAAAATACTTATATAACGATTTTATACAACGAGTATTCGGAGGAAGATCTCCGAACGCTACCTTAGCGTCTTCTGGTCCAAAATACCTATTCGATCAATGTGTGTTACCAGTGATGACTTAAGGCTCTGAAACGTGTTCTCTCACTATGGGCCTTAATCTTAAAACAAGACAATAGTTCTGCTAGGTACCGGTACATACTTACTATCTATTAAACTGATAATGATAATACATAACAATAAAAAGGCTATTGTTAGTGCGTCAATTTTTCCATTTCTTCCTGATTAGCTTTGAAGACAGGCCTCTGCCTGTCTTTAAAGCTAATCTCAATAGCTAATAGCAATTTTCTGCCATCTCTAAGAGTAGAGATGGCAGAAAATTGCTAATAATTAGGTTTTTTTTGTCAATGACAATTTTACAGGAAAGTAGATAACCTTATAACATTACAATTGAAAAACCTGGGCTTAAAAATTTGTTCTATTTCTCAATTAAAATTAACATTATTACATTATACTTACTCGTGAAAATCACTACTTAGAACCATTATTGGAGGACAAAATGAATCATACGGATACATGCATACACGAATCACGACATATTTTCAGGCGCAACTGAAATGAATTAAGTTTAAGGTTGCCGCGGTGACAACATTTAGTAAAACCGATAAATCACAGCGAGTCACACGGTCTTAGTTTAAAAGTCGATGGTTTATGTTTTCAAAAGCCAATAAAATAAAATAAAATTTACACATTTCCCCCAACCTTAATTAGCTGATTGGATACTCTCCGTTCCAACTCATCTAAATTAACCCAAAAACATCAAACGGATCATAAACCTTATTTTTACTGGACTCTTAAAGATTTTCTGAGAGATGAAGCATCTTATCTTATACACCAAAATTAAAAATAACCGCAACTAATTAAGTCCTTTAAGTTTGATGGAAATAACTTTTTTTATTTTGAGTTGCGAGAAAGGGTATCAACTTTTCTTTATTCCCCTTCTTTATATATTATTTTGTTAGAAGTAAAACATATTTTTATTACGCTACTACATTAGCACAACAACCTGACCTCTATATTTCATGTTTTATATATTTGCAAAACATAAAAGTCATATGGGCCTTTATCGAATAATGAGTAGCCAATTGAAGAAGGTAGACCTTCGTTTTATGTTTCATTTGTTCCAATAAAATACAGGTCATACCGCTCCGTTTGACCCGAATTGTAACGGTCCCGTTGGGAGGAATAGAGCCCACGAGGAACATGTAACGAAAGTACTAATATAATATTATGTGTTTGGTAGAAAACTTTCAAAGCACTGCCGTAAACTTTACGACAAGTGACGCTATTCTGTATTCATTCGGAGAAATACGGTTATCAATCTTCCTATATAATATTTATCATAAGAGGCCGTACGGACCGGCAAGAGCGGCGTAGGTTAATTCACAAAGTAGACAAACTACATAATAAGACAACAGGAACACGTTAGATAGTAATCGATGGGAGAGGCATATGTCCAGCAGTGAACGTGGCAAAGCTGAAAGTATTATGATGATGATGATGACGATAAAAGACCATATAGAGTAATGCGCCAAAACGAATATCATTCCTATAAAATCACGATATGCTAAGATGTGAACTCTTCCAGCCTTCAAACAATACAGGGCACCAGAAAACCTGGAAGAACAAGAACAAATGCTTAAAAATGGTCATGGTTCAAAATGATCCCGTTTCCGTACGGCTATCTCCAAGATCAATATAGCCATAATGATTCATGATGACTTCTGGATATTGGAGATGCCATCAAAAGAAGAAATACACTCACTCACAAAGACCCCAAAACAGACTGTTCCAATGAAAATCAGGTTACTCACTATAAGTAGCTACACTAAGAATAGGATCATTGATTGCATGGAAAAGTAGACGAGAGCATTGCCAGCGGAAAACTAAACTGAAAGGTTAGGCAACTACGCCTTTGTGCCTTCATCTTTGAAAGGATAGTAAAATTAAATGGTTCTCAAAGCATTTGACCTAACAATGAACTGGGTCTTGTTGACCTTTTAATATTTAGTCATGAAATTACGCGATATTGTAATATGCCTGGGCTTACAAGGGTGAAATGTTAATGTCTAGGGAGGGTATAGTTACTGTTATAGTTGTAGGCTTAATTTTATCACGTGTCTTGTATTTCTCTTAACCCTTTTCAGTACCCTAACATTATATGAAGCAATGATACGTTCTACGATGGCCATACAATTATTCACTCCTTAACAGGAAAGGGTAAATCTGAGCAGTTTGACACAATCCTATATTATGGAAAATTAATCAAATCGATGTTTTGCATTCCCATGTTTCCTCCGAATATAATAAACCTATTCGATATATTTTTATCCTCATATTTTGAAGATGAAGTAAACTATGTTTCTATCATTTTATTTTTGTTTATAAACTTTTTATTTTTTTGGAGTGAGCGTCTAACCACGCGATTAAAACTGAAATTTTTATAATAATAATAATAATAATAAGTTCATTATGAAAAAACCGAGAATTTATAAAATAAACTAAAATGACAGGAACATAGTTTACTTTATAAAGTTCGGAGGTAACAGGGGAATACATCAATTTGGTAAATTTTTTCATAGGATTGTGTCAAATTTGTTGTAGTGGTAGGCCTCTTTTGCAGGGTGTGGTACTTCCCCAGGCGGCCCTGGGGAAGTACCACACCTTTGCCAGTTATTTATCCGCCAAGCAGTAATGTGCAAACATTACTGTGTTCCGGTCTGAAGGGCAATGTTACCAGCGAAATTACTGGGCACTGGATTCAACAAACTAATATCTCAGGGTGACAGGCGCAGTGCAGTGCCGCGCAGAATTTTGAATTTTAAAACACTGGGTGGCACTGTGTCTGATATGGGCAATCATGATGCTTACCATCAGGCATCTGATTTGCTCGTCTTGTCACTCACTATCATAAAAAAAAGCTAGGATACGCTCTTATTAAATATGAAAATAAAGTAGGTACAATATAAAAAGGTACAGGTAGGTAAAGCATAAAACAGATATACTTTATTCATTAACATTTTATTTTTGGTAAGAACTAATTATAAAGTTGCATTAATTTATCCAGTTACACTCAAAAAACACGTATTATAATTACTGTTAATAGGTTTTTAATATCAACCCTGAGAATTCGATAATTCCGATAAATACTTATTTGCAGTTTCAAAACGTATCTAGTAGTATAACTTGACAAATGCCACTTTATAATTAGTTGATATACTTAAACACACACCTCGTTGCCAGACAGACAGCCTCGTTGGCGCAGACGGTAGTAACTCTGCTTTCTGTGCCGCTGGCCCCGGGTTCGATCCCCGGCCAGATCAAACATTTGTGTGCATGAACATGACTGTTTGATCTGTGTCTGGGTGTTATAAGCGTATTTAAGTATGTATATCAGTCATTTGGTTACCATAGTACAGGCTTCTAGCCTAGTTTGGGACCAGATGACCGTGTGTGGAAGTTGTCCTATATTATTATTATTATTATTATTTATTAAAATAAAACACTAATGAAGAAATTATATCTCTTCAATTATCGTAATTGGTTCCTCAAAGTTTGTGTGGGAAATGATGTCGGCCAACCACCTTAATGTAGAAATACTAAACTTTGTAGGTATCGTCTTTAGGCGTTACGTTTCATGAACATTATATGCGACAACCATTACCGTGTTCTTGTCTCGTATTAAATGTTAATTAGAGTAGAAATTGCCCTATATCAGGGTCTTCTACTCTTTGGAGCTCACATGGCTTGGGTCTTTATCAATGCATTCATTCTATAGATTCAAACAGTGAATTTAGGAACGGTTCTATAAAACTGTTCCCCTTTTTCTAACCAATTAAAAAAAAAGTAGTTTCTCATTCAGACTGTATGTTGTTACGACTGCAACTATGTCATAGTGGGCACATGCTCGACTGCCGATCAGGAAGTCCCCGGTTCGATTCCCAGGTCAGCCAAAGCTTTAAAAATTGGATTTTTGCATTAGTATTTATCTCAATAACTGCCTGGAGTCTGGATCTGCGCTCGGTAAATAGCAAATTTTTTGCAACAGCTATCTGTTGAAAAAATTAAGCCAATTTACAAGTTTCTTGTGCATTCTTCTTGTAGAGGTATCTTTCCGAACGCACGGTAGACTCAGTACTGTTTATCTTCATTGACGTGCAAAAGTGTCAGATTATGACCTATCCAATAAATCTTTTTGAGTTTGAAGTAGAGTTGAGTGCGCCAGATAATAAATAATGGTGTACATTAAATATTGATATAGAAATATTTAATCAAGGTATTACAATCTTAAATTCTGTCCTAATGTACCTAGTACTTACTTGGGTAGGTAGTCGTTTGGGCCCGCAGAGGAAATTACGCAGTTTCCACGCTCGAACTTTCAGAGGCAATATGAGTGTTGAAAAACACGTCACAGTTTTTGAATGTTTTTGGAATTGAATGTTTAATCTTACGTTGGATCAAAATATTTTTTTAGTATAGCTAAAGTCTTTAACATACTCTAATCACTGTCACTATATATTATAAAATCCTAAATGACTTAATGACTGACATGCATAGCAGAGCCCAAACCACTGATCCTAGAGACTTGAAACTTGAAATTTAGGTTGTCTTCGTAGTCAGGACGTGTGCTAAGAAAGGATTTTTGAATATTCACATTCTGAGGGGTCCAACAAAGGCGTCAAGGTTTTGGTATAAAACTCATACATACATACGTATTTGCAGACAAAGCCGCTTTTCTTAAACTAGTATACTACATACGAAAAATAAGCAAAGTAACATGGCTTGTTTTTAAAAAGAGTTTCAACACAGGGTACGACAGGGTTTTTCCACTTGGCGCCAACCGCCAAGTGGACTTAAAGATTGGTACACAAATAAAAAACTGTTTTGCTGTTATTTGTTAAATTATTAAACAGGGTTCCTTTAAATCAGTGGCAAATAAATCTCAAATGTATGCCGGCTGGTGTCACGCCAACACTACAACGGAATTATGAATGCGCTTGATATCATAAAACACAGCTGAATTCTAGAACAAAGAGCCCGTGAAGTTGTCAGATTAAAATCGGGGAAAAAGTTTCTTTTGTCGGCTCGCCAAGTTTCGCAATCGATTAGAGCTGGTACCTTCTAACTGCTTCCAAGATTGTCAAATTAAACCATGATAGGTATCTGGAAATGGGACCGAAAACTGCCGTTTGAAAGCATCGAATGGTTTTGGTAAAAAGTTAGTAAAACTTTAATGATTTTGAAGCATATCTTTCAGGGTTTATTACGTTTTGTGTGGTGGAGTGATAAGCTAAATCCGATATTCAATTATAACTCTACAGTTGGGATGTGTATTGAAAGCACTGATATCCATTCGGTTGGTGGTTTGTTGATGATATATCCACTTCACTCGCATTTTGAATGCCGCTTTTGCGTATTTTGCGGTTTGAATTTTTATTTTTTTATCTGTCGACACATTCGGAGAGCTGGGTTTTGTGGAATCTTTTTTAGGACGATTTTGATTCCATTAACGCATTGTGTGGCTTTAATACAATGATTGGTAAGAACAAACTCGGATATTATATACATACTGAACTAAAATATATATATTATGTCCACCATCAAGGTATATTATGGTTTATCTATAAAGTTAATGTAGTTTATAGTTCTCCTTCACGTCATAGTTAATAGTTAAATACATCACGATGTCTATGAATAAATATTTTTTTGAGTTTGAATTTGAAATTTAAAAAACCCACAAGTTGTTAGAGGTACGCAAAGTAGACTACAAAACCACCATAAATAAAATACCGGGAAAAATTTAAAGCTCCAGGCTATCCAATTAACAAGAACTGGTACGTACATAGAAAAATAAAATATTTAAAAAAATAGCCGGGAGAGGCTTTCAGTATTTTTTATCTGAGCCCTACCTTCGGTCAGACCCGGCGCCCTTATCTTATCTGCCTAATAAAGTGGGCAAATGGTATCACCACCTACATTGAATAGATAAGCAAATTGATGACGCAGAGTCGCTTATCCTTTATGTTACGTTTGGTTGGAGTCTCTATAATCAGGGACAATTTTGGGCTCGAGTATCGGGCCGATACGAACAAACTTAGGAATAATGCATACCTACGCGAACTTATATATACTTAGAATTAATTGGCCCCGAAATTGAAATCGTTGAACAACAATGACGTACTCCGTAATTGGGAAATTTAATTTTTTATGGAAATAGAACCATCTAAAATCGAAGATTTTAAAAGTTGGAACTCGTTAGGAATATATACAAAAGAATTACATGGTAATGGTATCAAACCCCATAGAGATAATATGAATCTTTATGAGGTTTGATTACTCTATGGATTTAATTACTGCGGTGTAGACATATGCCTATACCGCTACAGTAATAATTATAATTATTTCCCCTTGAGACGGAAGTGGTAGGTGCCGCAGTCTCGAGCAATAATCCGGTCACCATCCATCTAGAAATCACACCTATAGCCCAATCAAGTAGTTTCCATCAATTCACAATATAGTCCTTGCACCTATAGCAGGGGCTGTCTTTGAGATCATCTTCTGTAGATGGTGTCAGAGATGGACCCCGATAGGTGCTATCCATTACCTTTCGATTATAAGATCTTAGGGGCCTCTGCACGTTGGATTAAAAATGGTCTCCGTGCACATCTATAAAACACCGGGCAACAGCATATATTTTCGAGTGACATCATTATTGTGTAATTAAATATGTAGGATATTTTATTATGAAATTTAAATTAATTTATAATGTCATTGGGTTACTGTCATGATTTATTTTTCTTTCGTCACATTAAAAGTATGATAAATTAAAGTTTCAAAGTGTTATTGAACGATCAACACTGGAAAGTTTATTTAAATTTGGTTTTATAACAGCCCATTATCAGTATCCTTGAGACTGTTACGTGAATGCTATTGATTGTTTCGATTTGAATACTCAAATTGGAGGACAAAGTAGCTAAAACAAGGGCAGTTTAACAACTTGATAACGAAGTACTTTATAAATACGAGTTGGTAGTTTAACAAGAACGCGGACCTGTTAGCAGTTTGATACAATCCTATGGAAAATTTACCAAATCGATGTTTTGTATTCCCCTGTTTACTCCGAATATAGAAAACCTATTTCATATATTTAATTCCAGATATTTTGAAGATAAAGTAAGCTATGTCTCTATTATTTTATTTCTCTTTATAAACTCTTAATTTTTTAGTAGTGAACGTCCAATCAAGCGAGTAACACTGTGATTTTAAGATGTTAACTATAAAAAAACCGAGTATTTCTAGCATAGCGTTACCAGCGTTCCTGTCTTCTGTCCATAGCACAAACCGGCTCTTTCACAAAATAATCAATTCATCATTAGGCGATATTCCAGTGCTGGATATGGACAGGGCCAGACTCGCTTGGCGTGCTGAATGTCTGAGTGAGGATTTACCTCAAAATCCTTGTGTGCAGAAGCAATGGGACGAGCCCATAAATAATAAAATATTTTCAAATCTAATAAGTAATTGTAACGATGTAGACAGGGCTCGTCTCCTTGCTTCTAACACACATGAGTCTGGCTATTGGCTTAACGCTTTGCCTTCGGCCAATTTAGGTACATTTTTAGATAATTTAAGTTTTTCTATTGCCATAGGTTTGCGCCTGGGTTGCTCCTTAAATGAGCCCCACCACTGCCCTTGTGGAGTTGAAGTGGACAAGATAGGTCACCATGGGCTTTCTTGTCGTAGTGCGGGCCGCTTGTCGCGACACGCTGCCCTGAATGATATCATCCGTCAAGCGCTCTCCACCGTCAACGTGCCGGCCCTATTGGAGCCGAACGGTATCACACGTGATGATGGTAGGCGTCCTGATGGAGTGTCATTAATTCCGTGGAGTCGTGGGAGGTCGCTGGTATGGGATGCTACTTGCGTCGACACCTTAGCGTCCTCTCACTTGCAGAGATCCACCAGGGCCGCTGGCGCAGCAGCAGATGACGCGGAATCCCTCAAGCGTAGGAAATATGCGTCTCTCAGCGAGGGATGCATATTTTTTCCGTTTGCGGTAGAGACAATGGGGCCATGGGGTTCAGAAACTAAAACCTTTTTCAGGGAGTTATCGAGGCGCCTAGTTGAAACCTCAGGTGACCAAAAGGCTGGTTACTACCTTGGCCAACGTATAAGTTTGGCCATACAGAGAGGTAATGTAGCTAGTTTTTTGGGCACCTTACCTGCAGGAGGCGACCTAAATGATATTTTTTATTTATAATTTATGTTAAGTTATTAGTTGAATTGTTTTACCTTATATTAATGTGTTGTTCATTGAATAAAACCCTAGATATTGGCTAAAAAAACCGAGTGTTTATAAGAGACACTAAAATGACATTACATGGTTTATTTTACTGAAAAATATCAGGATATGAATTTATAGAATGGGTGAATAATATTCGGAGGAAAAAGGAGAATACAAAACGTTGATTTGATAAATTGTTCATGGGATTTTGTCAAATTCGTAAATTCGTTCGTCGTGCGCTCTTAAGCTTTCAGAGGAGAGCATAGAGCTCAATGTAAATAAATTAATTGCCTTACCATATATGACGAAGCTTAATACATTTTAAAATTATACTTACACAGGTGTCACAAAAAGGTGAAGTTATACCTAAACCGGTAGGTAGTTGTAACATTTACTACTACACACACATAATACACATAGCTAGCCACAAAAAAAAGTAAAAATACGATTTTCCATACGAATTAACAGCTCAACTTTGCGTTGCTATGGTACATTGTATATGGGAAGTCAAAAATATTTTATTCACATAACATCACGTACACGTAGTACACGGACTCAGTCCCATAGTAGGTAACCCACATTTTGTCAGTATGTTATTGGTCCTAGCCTATTGCCATCTACCGGGCACAGTTCCAGACTCCAGGCAGTTATTGAGATAATTTCTAAGGGAAACATAATAATTATTGAAACATATGTTAAACATATATTATATAAACTTATGTCTGAATGTTTTTTTTTAGGGCAGACTGCCTTTATGTTATTATGTAAAAATTATCAATTTAATAATTTTTTTTATGAGAAATTTACTTGTAATTCAAAAATAAACAATAAACGGTCTATCTGTTCTATTCTATTCTGTTCTATTCTGAAAAAATCCAATATTTAACACTTTACCTGACCTTGGGATCGAACCCGGGACCTCATGATCGGCAGTCGAGATTGCGCACACTACGCCACCGAGGTAGTCAAATCTAAAATGGTGTGTGAAATTCAGAGCAGCTCTTCCGATAAGATAAATGGTTATACTGACTGCTAACCGCGCTGGAAACTGGTAAGTCGTTAACGTTTCAACTGTTAGTGGTCTCTAGGGATGAGAGATAAACGGATAATGGTCTAATAGCATGGGCTAATATATTGATCAGCTCCGCTCTAAAAGAGATTCAGGGATATCTGCAATCTGCAACGCTATTATTAAAAGTAAAAAAGTAACGCCTACACACTGTGTGAACGACTTTATTACATGCGGCAGAAAGAGTCGAATACAGAGCATCGATTTGATTATAGCTCATTGCAATCCGCGGCAAATTTGCCAAGCGATTTTCTGGACTTGAAGTTCCAGTGTCCTTGTCAATATAATTCGACATTTCTATTTCTCCACGTAATCCGACATGAGACGATAAATTGGAAAATGGGTAGTTTTTTTTATTGAGAAGCAAACTGTGAACCATTTATATAGCTGAATTCAGTAAGTATACTTTTAGGAGTGGCTTTTATGATTGGTTGAAATATTTCGATCAGCTGAGTGTAAAACACTTGGCCGATCGAAATATTTCGGTATTTCGAAGTTTTTAGTGTTAAAGCTCCTTAATGTCAGTGAAACTTTTTTTTAGTGCAGAAACTGTGTCATAATTATGTATAGGTATTTACAGTGCCATCAACTTAATAAACCTATAATATATGGCACAGCCTATGGTCTGACAGCCGCCATTTTGCGACTAGGGGACATTTTGCGAAAGGGACATTCTGCGACGAATCGGAAACATTATGTAAGTACAGTCGGGGTATAAAAAGGAGACAGTTTAAAAAAATATATATCTTGTTTGAATTAAGGTTACCTACCTTGTTGGATTTCAAGGTGTAACACTGAGGTTCAATGTTAAAATTGTGCCAAGAGAAAGCTTGTTTGGTTTAGTTTTTGTGTTTATCACGTTAACAGGAAAGATGTCCTCTCCACTCCACTGTTTTCTCCGAACACAGTAAACCTATTTGAAATACATATTTATATATATATTTTAAAGTTGATGTAAAGTATTTCCCTATCATTTTATTTATGTTTATAAACTCTACATTTTTTTGTAGTGAACGTCCAATCACGCGAGTAAAACTGTGATTTTTGGAATTTTTGGATAAATTTATATAATGGGTTTATTATATTCGGAGGAAACAGGAGAATACAAAACATCGATTTGATACATTTTTCATAGGATTGTGTCAATTTACAAGAAGGCCGCGTACACTCTTAAGTCTATGTGTATCGCTAGCAAGTGTAGTAGACTGTTCCTTACTGTTATAATATATTCAAAGACTGTGCGTATAATATCTTGATGACAAGATAATATTATAGGCACTGGTCCCACTGCATACAATTTGTATTGACATTATAGATGTAGCGAGCCATTTGCCTAATGTGCTCGAGTTGCAGCATGCCTCCGCGTATGCACTTTATATTCTGGGGTAATAGCTTGGATAATGGATAACAAAATACTTATGGATAAAGTGCTTTTAGATTTTAGCAGTCCTCCTTTATTATATTTACTATTTCATGAAATTGTAGTGGAAGGCCTCTTTTGCAGGGGGCCGCCTGGTGAAGTACCACACCTTTGCCAGTTATTCATCCGTCAAGAAGTAATGTGCAAACATTTCTGTGTTTCGGTATGAAGGGCAATGTTACCAGCGAAATTACTGGGCATGATGAGATTCAACAATTCATATCTCAGGGTGATAGGCGCAGTGCAGTGCTGGGTTGCACTGTGTCTGATATGGGAAATCATGATGCTTATCATCAGGCACCTGATTTGCTCGTCTTGTTACTCACTGTCATAAAAAAAAAATGAAAAAGATAATCATGAGGTCCCGGGTTCGATCCCCAGACCAGGATAAATGTTTTTAGATTTTGACAAGTAAGAACTTTTTCATGGAATTAACAAGATAATCCCGGGCTCCCGGGTTCGATCCCAAGGTCAGAAGGCGTCAGGTCAACTAGCGAAGTGTAGGTGTACCTTCTATGTGCCTGGGTACACCTCTGCCTGCCCCTTTGGAAAAAAGGCGTGATGAACAAGATTAGTACAATGTTAAAATATAAGAAAGCCCTTGACAATCGCAGTGTTACCTAAGACTTCAATGGTGAGCCCTACGTAACACTGCACTGCTTTTGTCACAAGTTCAGTTCAACACAAGTTGTATGCTTTATTAATTTTGTTAGTCACAAATGAATTACCGCAGAATATTGGGTAAGCAAAATTTTTTTTATGATAGTAACAAGAAGAGCAAATCAGGTGCCTGATGGTAAGCATCATGATTGTCCACATCAGACACAGTGCCACCCAGTGTTTTAAAATTCTAAATTCTGCGCGTCACTGCACTGCGCCTATCACCCTTAGATATTATTTGTTGAAACTCGTCATGCCCAGTAATTTCGCTGGTAATATTGCCCTTCAAACCAGAATACAGTAATATTTGCACATTTAATGCTTGGCGGATGAATATGTGGCAAAAGTGTGGTATTTCCCCAGGCGGCCCCCTGCAAAAAAGGCCTACCAGTACCTACACAAAAATGTCATACAATACTATGAAAAATTTACCAAAAGGAGGAAACAGGGAATATAAACCATCGATTTGGTAAATTTTCCATAGGACTGTCTTTCCTGTTAAGGGTTTAGTTACACGAAACATATGATTCAACATTCCGTTTTAAAATTATAATTTTCCCGCAGCAGAAGCTGCAAGTTAAAGTTAGACATCCATTACCGCTGTCATGCCAAATGCTAGAAGCAGCTATTTCGAGACATAACTAAATTTTAAGAGGTCATACCTGCGACCCGACTGCTTTGATATCTAACTTTATTTTAGTTCTGGCAACCGGGTCACCTTCTAATTTGAGTGCTCTGGCTTTACTGCGGCAAATAGCACGCTGATACTACCCCGGAATATTCCCTGTGTTTATTTTTATGTTTTAGCAAATTGGTATTGAAGTTGTGTGCTGAGATTTAAATTTTTAAATGGACCTGCAATGGGGCAGTTTTAAATGGACCTGGCATGAATCACATATTTAGGTGACTATGAAAGAGAGACCGTATTATTATAACATAACATTACGCCTTTTTGCCGAAGGGGTAAGCAGAGGCGTACGGGACTGATCCCGTAGTACGTTCATACACTTCGCCTAGTTATGTTTTTGGTACCTACCATGTAAATAAGTGGCAAGTCTATATTGCCGTTGCCCTCTACCGGGCACAGCTCCAGACTCCAGGCTGTCTACTACTTTTTGTTAGACCTGGGGATCGAACCCAGTTCCTATGATCGGCAGTAGAGCCATCATTTATAAAACACTCTAAAATATCAGTTCCCTGCTGCTTTATGATTCTTATTTCTAAAACCATAGTACACGTACATTTTTTCATTAGTATAATGTAAGAAGGATTGTCATGCAAAGCCTATAAAACGTCCGACATGCTGTTCTCTACACAAACCTGCGTAATATTTTACAAGCAGGGTAATTGAATGTAAAAAGTTATGTTATGGGGGACACGCGAGAGTTTTAAGATATAAACCAAGCCTGCCGTTGCAGAGTCGTATCCCATTTTACGTCCTGATCTTGAATATTTACAACCTATGTCTACATAGGAAGTTCGGAATCTGCAGTAGGATTTTTCTTTGTTTCTTACAACTCATAGCTTAATCACTTGTAGGTTTCGTCTGCATTCTTTACATATGTAGGCATATCTGTATAACATAACATAACATACATTCACGCCTTTTTCCCGAAGGGGTAGGCAGAGGTATACCCAGGACTCAGTCTCATAGTAGATACACCCACATTTCGCCAGTATGTTATTGGTCCCATGTAATAGGTGGCGAGCCTATTGCCATCTACCGGGCACAGTTCCAGACTCCATGCAGTTATTGAGATAATTCCTAATGGAAAAATACAATATTTAACACTATGCCTGACCTGGGGATCGAACCCGGGACCACTTGATTGGCAGTCGAGCATGCGCCCACTATACGCCACCGAGGCAGTCATATCTATATAGAGAGATATCTGTATAGATATAAAAATATCAAACTTAAAGATTAGCTGGTCCGTTTTGTACTATCAATTGTCGTGCAAAGAAATCATCATCATCATCTCAGCTATAGGACGTCCACTTCTGAACATAGGCCTCCCCCATAGAATTCCATCTAGACCGGTTGTCAGCGGCCTGCATGCAGCGTGATCCTGCTGTGCTGTCTTTTTCAGATCGTATTTCCAACTTATAGGTGGACGTCCTACTTTACGCTTGCCGGACCGTGGTCTCCATTCGAGAACTTTACGGTGCCTTCCCATTGCCACTTCAACTTGCTGATCCTCTGGGCTATGTCGGTTACTTTCGTTCGTCTACGGATCTCCTCATTTCTGATTCGATCTCGCAGAGAAATCTCCAGCATAGCGCAACGTGCTATGGAGAGCCATAGCACGTTGCGCTATTTTGAACTTACTGATAGGGCGCACAGTAAAAAAATGTAGAGAAATATTAGCGAAAATTGCATAGAAAAATTGCAAAGATATTTCTTTGCTTGCAATTATTTCTTTAGAATAAAATTATTAAAATAATAACTCCTTGTATAATGCTCATCCCCTGATAATAAGAATCCGCAGCACGCCTATGTACCTGTACATACTACCTAAGTACCTAATCAATATATCATTGCAAGTTTCAAGTCACAAAACGGACCAGCTGATTGCTAAGTTTGTAAGGGAACATCGGGTTAGACACCTATATAACCACTAACCACCCTAAATAAATATTAAGTACTCGTTTCTGACACATGTCGCATAAGGTTTTTTTTGTAATATGTGACTAGTAAGAAACCGGTAAGGACCGTAATGTTCCATACATTTCTGGTTTCTTCGGTTTCTGGCTCCAAACAGAAGCTTTTCTATTTTATAGTAACCAAGAGATTGATAATAATAATAAAAATAATAATAAGGGCGGCTTATGGCGAGCTGTTGGGGAGTAGCGACCCCACGTACCTGAGTGCCGTACCGGGGGAGGGTTATGTTCTTCATCTCCGGCTTGCCTTCACCGGCCGGCCGGAGTGAACACTGACGAGGAACAGTCCCCCACCTCTGTCTTGCCTTCATTGGCCGGCCAGAGTGGAGTCGCGAGAGCCTCGTGCTCGAGGGAGGATGTGAAGCATAAGTGGCGAGTGGGCGAGCGTGATGCGACCTTAGGGTAACGCAAGTGATCGCCGTTTAAAGTCCAGGGACACCTCTCCTACCCTTAGCCGTTCACACCAACGTTGCCCCTCTCGTCGCCCTTATTCCCATGTGGTGGGCGGCCTTTATGGGGGGTCCGTTTAGTGAGCGGCGAGTCATCGCCTGCCGTCATATTTCACCATGAGACGGAAGTGGCAGGTGCCGGAGTCTCTAGCAATAGACCGGTTACCATCCATCTACAAATCACACCTATAGACAAATCAAGTAGTTTCCATCCATTCACAATAGTCTTTGTACCTAGCGGAGGCTGTCTTTGAGCTCATCTTAAAAAAAAAAACTGTAGATGGTTTCAGAGATAGACCCCGATAGGTGCTATACATTACCTTTAGATTAAAAGCTCAAAGGGGCCTCTGCACGTAGGACTTAAAAAAAAAAAATGGTCTCCGTGCACGCCTTTCAAAAGACCGGGTATATCCCGTGTTTTCGAGCGACATAATAATAATAATAATAATATGGGACAACTTCCACACACGGTCACAGTCGATACATATCTCCTGCATCTCCATAGAAGAAAAATAGTTACTATTGAGGATTAATACTCCACACACCCCCACACACACACATAATAATCCATATCTTTCGCTGGCTGGGCGAGAAAGATACGGTCGCTAACAAAAGAACCAAGTTTGCGGATGTCTTACACATGCACCTAGAAAAAAAGGTCTTACAGTTTAACAGGAGGTGGTGGTAAACTTGTCACTCATAATCTAGCGTGCATATAGCTTTACGTTTCATTAATACACTGTTCAAGGTTTTATAATGTAAAAACTAAATGTAGATAGCTGATTTTTTTGTTTTTTTTTCTCGTTTGTAGTATCCGTGTCCTAGATTGTTAAGATTTTTTGCAATTTTCCTCCGGTTATAATAAGAAACCGTTTTGAAGCAAAAAGATGTTGCAAAGGACTGTTTTATTGGACTTACGTTTATTTTCTGAAAGGAATTTCATTGTAAATTATTGCTGACTTATAGATTGTAATTATTATAAATTACTTAAAAACGTTTACGATAAACGTGTATAATAAATACTAATAAATGATTTTCAACACACTTGCTCGTAAAGTGACTCATTATAAATAAATGCAGCTTATTACGCGCTCGTGCATATATTGCCTTATACGTGACCTTACATTATAACTCTCATCTCTATTTACTACACTTATCTTTTGTACGCCGTGGAGTTACCGGCTTTAGAATAGTGCTCCACCCTCTCTACCCGTGGTTGCCGTAAGAGCCGGCTAAGGGTTAACAGATCCAGAGGACGGGCAGCGGCGTCTTCTGCAACAAACTATCGAACTGCGCTCGACAATCCGCCTGCCAAGCGTGTCGAGTATTGGCAAAGAGGAGGATTGAGTAGAGGGTGGGGTACTATTCTAATGCTGGCACCCCACGGCATGACATACTTAACACACTATAATTATAATAAAGAAATTTTATCCTTTATAAAATTTACTTTTTTTCCGCGAGTTTGATGGAGCCTAATATTTGAACCTAAAGCTAATAAAATAATTAAACTATAAGAAGTTTAATATTGATAGTTTCAGAAATTTTGTGCCAAAAGCAAGTGAAATTTTAATTGTTTGATGTCCCAGTTGACCCAGAAAGCCGTGCTAATGCTCGCGACGTCAGGTGAGCTACGAGTTTGTATTCATAACTAACAAGTTCTTAAGTAGACTTTTCACTGAGAAGGTACCTTTCACTGAGAAGGTACCTACTTTAGAATTTATAGTTTTGCATGCACTGATTTTATTATATGTTTGTAACTCACAATTTACTTTGAACTCATATTACGATATGACTGTAAGTCTTATCAGTGAGCTCAAAATAGCGCAACGAGCTATAGAGAGGGCTTTGCTTGGTATTTCTCTACGAGATCGAATCAGAAATGAAGAGATCCGTAGAGGAACGAGTTTCAGACATAGCCCAGTATACATAGCGGATAGATAGATACATACATATACATTAATAGATATCAGACATATAGATATATACATAGAAGACATAGCGGATTAACTTAAATATAACTTAAAATTAAAGCCCCCTTTATGTCCTCTGTGTCCCTGTCCCTGTCCCTGGCAAGCCTTAAAATAATATCGATAGGTAGATAAGGAATTTAATTAAAAACTTTTAGTTGACTTCAGTTATTCAGTTAGGATTCCCTAACGAATGGCAATGTTTCGATAAAACAAAACGTAAATGAATTCAAAACAAATCTGAAACATGCGCGGACCTCTGATTAAAGTTTGATGTTCCATGCTGGTTTATCGCGAACAATAAATAAAATATTTTACGGCTACAATTTTAATCAGCTCCATTTTTACAATCTTTTACCAAATAAACTTTTCGGGAAAAGAAGTTAGAGGTACACATATTTTCGTTCATTTCCCTGCCTTTGACGGCAACGTAATAAATGAAATGGAAAGAAAACATACCAAGACCTTATAAATTGAAACGTAAAGATGTTACCCAAAGATTGAACCTTGGATGTTGTCTTTGAGTTAGTGATTTAATATAAGTATTTATCTGCACTGATTGAAGTGTTAAAATACGTACCACTTACCTAGAACTAATGGGATGGGGTCAGGAGGATCCGAAAAAATGCCAAACCAAAACACACAGACTTCGCTGGCTCGGCCACCTGGAAAGAATGGGAGAGGATCGCGGTGTGAAGAGAGCGTACCTAGGACGGCCTAGTGTCGACGACCGGTTGGACGACCTAGGTACCGCTGGATAGATGAGGTGTTAAAGGACTGCGAGTCGTAGACTGGCAGGAGGTGGCACAGGACAGGCCGAGGTGGAAGCTCTTGTTGTCGGAGGCCAAAACTCAGTTTGGGTTCACGCGCCAACCTAGTTAGTTAGTTTATAAGCTGCCTAGGACCTACATCATCTTCCTGTCCTTATCCCACACTTGGGAAGGGTCAGCACATCCGTCATTTCTGCACTCACACCTTTTTCACGCATATCCTCATTCACATTTCAGGTTCATTCAGGTCTTTGTACGTCGCCCCTACGACCTACATATAACAAAAAAACACTGTAAAGGTACAATGCTCGCCGCACATAGTACGATGATATCCTAGAGTAATCTTTTCAGGAATTTTCGAAGGGTTAGTTCTGCCTATCCATTCCCACAGGTACAACCACACTTCGCCAGTTTTGTTTTTTAAATATCAAGTTAAAGGTATTTTTCCAGTTCTTGTCCTGGGAATTAAACCCAAAACTTCATGCTCAGTATGACTGCTTGCACCACGAAAGCAGTCTCGATACATCATAATGAAAATATATAATAATATCAATGAGCTTTCAGACAAATAGAGACGTTATACTCATTAAAAACAACTCTAAAACCAGGTGAAATTTTGTTGTATCTACTTATTTAGAATACACGCAGCGTTGTTTCCATCACTCATTAAAGTAAAAGAAAGAAGCAGATATATATAAAACCTGGTTGTCAGAAGGAGATAAGCACAGGTTCATAGCTACGTGTGCAGCAAACTTTATACGTGTAACATCGGCGCAAGACAAGATGTGACTGACTTGACTCAAGCCAATTAGTTTGGCTTGAGTTCGCCACGCAAAGCAGGGTAGAACGCTTGTATACCTAGCTCATATTATTTAAAACATAAAATGCAAATTTTCTTGTGTCTAAGTCCAAGGGGTTTGATGTTCTTGAGTGACTCTATCAGTAAGCATATTGATTTTTATACTTGTTCCAAGTACAATGCTTTGAGTAAAATATGATATAACTCGTAATTCAGAATGAGAGCGCCAAATAAGTATAAAGTACCATACCATATTTCTTAACTTGCTCTAAGCAGAGAAATGTTGCGGCCACAAAAGTTTTTCAAGTGAGAAAACAACAAAGTCACGTACAAAACACGTTGAGTCATAACCGGGAGTCTGTTGATTTTTCCTGTGATTCGCCTAAAGATCTCGCTAAATAAATCAAGTTTTCTTTTGTTCGGGAATGATGGATGCGTTTTCCGAGCCATTTTGTTCTTGTTTCTATGAGGAATAACATGTCGAACTTATTTGTGGGAATAAGTATTTCCGTTTGCTGTTATTGATAGATTCATCTTGATGTATTATTTCTAAATAGCAAAGGTCTATTATTGATTAGTATACGCTTGTGCAAGTTTCGTAAGGCATTTTCATGTAATATTATGCGGGCTCTGCGGTAAATATCTGCGTCAAACACATTTTCCTAATGGGTTTATCTCGACGGGCGCTGGTCACTATCCATGACATCCGACTCAAATTATATAATATGAATTTATCTACTTGTAATCTTTTGTTCTTCAGCGAATCGAATATAATAATATTAAAACTAGGCTAAGAAGATGTGAAAAGGTTTTATATAAATGTCATCGTTACTGAAACCATGTTCTCAGTAGTTATATTGTTGAAGAATAGGGGCTATTTCCGTAAAGCATAAACTGGAAGATAGTAAAATATTATGATATGGGCCACACCCGGCGATTCGCCTTTTATTATGTCATAGTCAATAAACGGCGTGAACGGGGATAGTTCAATATAAACTAAAAAGGTATACATGCTTAGAGCTCTTCTTTTGTCTATTAAGATCTTCATAGTCTTCATAGTTCTTTAGATCTTTTCTACGTATCTATCTATCTAATTAGTCCGTATACACCTACTGTTGGGTACAGGTGGGTCTCGCCTCTCTTTTACACTGCTCTTTGCGGTCATGTGCAGAAAGGTGGACGCACTTCTATCCCAGCCGAACGCCGATCCGACGCGGTCAGAAGGGTTTCTTTCATAGGATATTTCATATAAAGAATTCTAAAATTCGTTGTTTTCGTTTGGCGCGTTCGGCTTGAACAGATGGGCCAGAGGTTTGCCTGGTCAACCTGTTTTCATCCCGTCTTTCCAAGTGCCCTGTCCATCTCTACTAGCCTGGCTATCCTACTAATATTATAAATGTCAAGGTTTGTCAGGATGGATGTTTGATACTCATTCACGCCGATACTACTCAAACTCAAAACTCAAACTCAAAGGCTGAAATTCGGTATGTAGGTACTTTTTATCCCGATATTCCCACGGACACGAAGACTAAGCGGGTAAAACCGCGGCTTGCAGCTAGTGTGTATACCTATATACTATCCTTTTCTACTTTCCAAACATTACTGTGTTCCGGTATAAAGGGCAATGATACCACCGAAATTACTGGGCATGATGAGATTCAACAACTCATATCTCAGGGTGATAGGCGCAGTGCAGTGCCGCGCAGAATTTTGAATTTTAAAATACTGGGTGTCACTGTGTCTGATATGGGCAATCATGATGCTTACCATCAGGCATCTGATGAGCTCGTCTTGTTTTAAAACTTTAGACCTTCTGAGCTTTTATTTATTCTAATTTCAGCCGGATCTTTATTAACGCTAACAGATGTGGAAAATATGTAAATAATATTATTCACAGAAGGTTATGTTCCAATAAGAACCCGAATGCCTCAGGGTTTGGAGTGTCCCGACTGTATTTTGTACTATGTTTTATAACCTTAATATATTTTATGGGGGCTATCAGTTCGACCCAATCGGAATATTTAGGGGTGTAACGTGTAAACGGTCGGGTTTTACGCAAATTACAAGCTTTTATTTTCATTCATAAAAATATACGATGCTATGAAATGAAAATAGACTTCATCATAGAAATGGCTTCACAGCTTAGGCATAAGTGCTCCTTGCAGTTTTTACGACTGCAGATATTTATTACGAATTACAAGGTCTTGAAGCAATTATATCCAAAACTTAATTAAGCATTTTAATACTAAGTTCATTTTTGTATATCGCTAAAAAATTCGGGCTATACAGCTATGCCCGATATTTTCATAGGCGTACCCGGAGACCATTTTTTTTAAGTCTAACGTGCAGAGACACCTTTGAGTTTTGGATGGACATCACCCATCGGGGTTCATCTCTGAAACCATCTACAGAACCCTGCTAGGTGCAAGGGCTATTATGAGGAGCGGCAATGTGGTTGCGAGCGGCTAAGGGTAGGAGAGGTGTCCCTGGAATTTAAACGACGATCACTTGCGTTACCTTTAGGTCGCATCACGCTCACATAAGTGGCGAGTGTCACTTATGCTTCACATCCTCCCTCGAGCACGAAGGTCTCGCGATTCCACAATGGTGGAAACAGGGCAATACAAAACACCGATAAGGTAATTTTTTCATAGGATTCAAATTTCTCGTAGCTAGGATATACGCTCTTAAATGGGCTAAGAATTTTTTACCCGGTACTAGTATTTTAAGCTTAAGTGCCTTTCATTAACTGTTAGCAATCTTTCTTCAATCGATTTACTTGACCCGTACGTCTCGTCTTTTTCTGTATGACTATAATAACCATTTAACACAATGCACTTTCAAGTTTTAACAACATAACATAAGATACATTCACGCCTTTTCCCGAAGGGGTAGGCAGAGGTGTACCCAGGACTCAGTCCCACAGTAGATACACCCACATTTCGCCAGTAAGTTATTGGTCCCTTGTAATAGGGGGCGAGCCTATTGCCAACTACCGGGCACAGTTCCAGACTCCAGGCAGTTATTGAGATAATTTACTAATGGAAAAATCCAATATTTTAACACTGCCTGGCCTGGGGATCGAACCCGGGACTGACATTGGCAGTCGCCATCTAGGCAGTCCAACTTTCAAGTTTTCTCTTATTTAAATACCGCACACTTATGCCTCATAATTTATTAATCTAACAAAGCTGTCATCATGTACGAGTTAGTAGTCACAAGTTTTTATTACCGACCCAGAAAGTCAATAGAAATAGGCAACATTTGTTCAGCGTATTCAAATAAAACTTCATGAATATCGATTTCTTGGGTAAGCACCTACTATATTCGAGGACAAACGACAGCTAGTACCTGGGAACCCTATTTTGATACTATAGTTCCATACAATTAACATACAAACTGTATTTTATCAGTCTCTTGAATTCCTAGTAGAGACTTTCGACTGCAATATCTAGTCTACAAGATTTTGTTAGACTCTTATCTGAGCTATTTACTTTTATGTAGTAAGTTTGAGGCACCGTGAAGTTAAATAAATATATGTAGTTAAGGTATACGTATGTATGCGTAGTGTAGGGTTCCATACCTAGACAGTTGAACAAAACGCTTCCAATCCCAAAAGCAATCAGCCTACTAAGAACATACAGCGCCATCTATTAGTTCCTTGCACAAGATAAAAGTATGATTTTTATACAGTTTACATACATTTACATACAAGGGACCGTAGATCTGAGTAGTTGATATCAATTTCAACTTGATACCTCCACACCGTCTTCCCGTTAAAAAGTGTCTTGACAGACGGACAGGCGGACAACATAGTGATCTTATAAGGGTTGCTTTTTTTTCTTTTGAGGCACGGAACTCTAAAAATGAAGTTAAAATTAAGGAAATGATAATATGATATAGCTTGACAGAAAAGAGTACGAAATAATTTGGGCGCCGCTGTCTTTTACAACCGTTAAAACAATTTAATCAACACGCATCGTTTCCACTCTTTTCTGTCGAACTATAGAAACGGACACGTCCATATTATAGATGGGTTGTTGTTATTTCGTTACAAAGTTATCTCGTCACATATCTCTCTTCCACACAACAAACAACACATAACAAAATATCGATTTTCATCATTTTACATTTTGTCACAGAAAACCTCCTGAATCAAAGATGACAAACTAGTGATAACGACAGTAATATTTTTCTATATCAATTGGAGTTCATAATACGAACAAAGTAAAAGCGACAATGGTCTAAATGCGGTAAAAATCGATAGTTGTATGAGGCGAGTGACCGAGTAGCACGACGCGGTCGATATCAAACCCACGGCTCGTTCGAATCACGGTGCGTCAACAGAATAATTACCATCAAATGATTACCATAATAATATTCATGGTTACATTAAAAACTGTTTTGTAGCACCCGCAGCGCATTTTTACGAAGCCGTTCTTGTAGTTTCTGCTGTTATATGCGATTTATCTGTGCTGTGTTGATTGATCATATCTATACATTCGTTCCGTACTTGGATACGTGAACATTAGTCGCGAGACTGGCCAAAGAGGTGGACCTAGCGGTCGTCATAGACCACAGTCGTGTTTGTTAAGGTATTATTAGGGCGCTCTAACAACAGCATGATTTAGTCTTTACGCTTAATTTATACAATGCGCTCAGGCAACAGCTGAAATTAACCTGACCTGCATATTTTCCATAATAATAACTATTTTGTAGGAACAAATTATGATTCATATCCGTGAGAGCTTTAGAATAGTTTTCCACCCTCTCTACCCGTGGTTGCCGTAACGGCTAAGGGTTAACAGATCAGACGGACGGGCAGCAGCGTCCTCAGCAAAAACCAACGAACTGCGCTCGACAACCAGCCTGCCAAGCGTTTCGAGTATTGGCAAAATCCTCCTTTATGGGGGAGGCTAATGTTCAGTAGTGGATTACACACAGCTGAGGTGATGATGATGATGAAGGCTTTCATAAATTATGGATACATTTAAACAACGTCCACTGGTGTATACAGTCCTTTTCGTTTTAAGAGCATGTTCAAGATTAACAAAAAATAATTCTCAATATTTATTACTATCGCTAGCACCTGAATCTACCTATATTTAGAAGGATTTTGTAAGTGAAAGTTATTTATTAGAGGAATAAAACCGACGCCAGTAACGAATTGCTCTGAATTTGAGTTTATCCAGGAATATTTGTGGGAAGTTTGTTTCGGGAGCTATTATTTATTGTAGGGGTGTTAAAACTCAGTTTGGAGGTTGGATCGTCAGCAGTTCCCTAATGAACTGAGTATCGTATTGAAGCAAGCGCGGATCGATTGATTTCGCTGTCGGCATTCAGCAGCCCTAACAACCTCAATTGACTCAACTTTATTGTATTAACCAATCATCTGATGATTCACAGGTCTCCGCGCGCGCTCCTACTAATAGCCTCCTACGCCTGTCAGCTAAAAACCAACTGCGAACTGTTTTTTACGCACACTAGCATTGTTTGATTAATTGATATTATTATTTTATTTTGATTTTATATTATTTAATGGATTATTATTTGAATTATTTTATTTATTATTACATAATTTATTATTATGTTTTTATTCAGTTTTAATTTGATTTCATTCTTAATTTTTCTAAATTTTCTTAATTTTATTTTGATTTTGTGTGTTTTTACATGGGTTTATGTTGCCTGAATAAAACTATTTTATTTTATTTATATATTTATTTATTGTGTTACGCATATAACAATTTGAAAATTGCCGCATTTTCGAAGCTATTGTTTTTAGGTTGTGTGATATCTGGTCAGAGCGCGCGCGAAGACTTTCAATTGTCAAAGCCGGCCATCAACCCTACGTACAAGCGGTTTTGTTCGCGACTTCATCCCGAGGGCTCTCGAGCTTCGATAACTTTCTTAGTAAGGACCTTGGGAATAAATAAGTAAATAAGAAATAAGCATTGTGGATAAATTATGTTTTTCTGTAAGTATTATACTTGTTAAGGGTTAAAGGTTAAGACAAAATTTATGACTCGACTGCCTCGGCGGCGTAGTGGGCGCAAGCTCGACTACCGAGCAGGAGGTCTCGGATTCGATCCCTATAGGTCAGGCAAGTGTTATATTGGATTTTCCCATTAGGAATTATCTCAATAACTGCCTTGAGTCTGGAACTGTGTCCAGTTGATGGGAATAGGCTCGTCCTCTATTACATGGGACCAATAACATACTGGCAAAATGTGGGTGTGCTTACTATGGGACTGATTCCTGGGTACAACTCCTTTGCCTAACCCTTCGGGAAAAAGGCGTATGAATTTTTTTAAACGTAATAGCCATGTAAAATATAATATTATATTCTATTGTAGCCATGAAAAATGTTTAAATTAATAAAAACTCACAAAATGAGCTGAGCTTTATTTTGTGTGCTCAGAAAACTGCGCAACGTTTGAGCGGTATGATATAAACTCTGACACGTTTTGTGGTTCTACTATTACGAGGCGGGGGTCATGTGGGGACATAGTGACCGCTGCAAACTCAATGAGCATAATAAAAAGCTTAAAAAAGTTAAAATTTGGGTCCCAATGTTTACAACATTTTTTGCCATATTTTATTATATACGTACCTACCTACTTATTTGTTTTTCATGCTAGTGTAGCCGTGCCTTTTCCATTAAATAATACTCGAACACTTCAGCATATTTTAAATGATTTATTCCAAGCCCACCATCTTCAATCTCGCTCTACAATCATCAGTCGCGCTGGCATCCACCCCCCTGTGTTGTCATCGCGCCCTCGCACATGCCATAGATCTTGGTGAAACCACACGTTGCCATTAATATTTTCCGTAAAACCACCAAAATGTTCACAGAATCCGTAGCATGCGCGTCACAAAATAACATCAACCCTACACTCGGCCAACCTGACAACGAGTATGCCCCCATACACGCATTATATGATAACCCTACACTAGTTAGGTTCAAAGTTTATTCCAATAAGTGCGTGTGTTTGGAAAACAGTCGCATTTACCTTTAATATAATTAGCTATCGTAATGTTTTTTAGATGTGTCAGGCTCTCATAGCTAAGGCTTAAACAAATATTAAGTAGGTATATAAATGATGATAAAATTGTATCAATCAAAATCGAATGCGCTGTGTTCAAGCGACTAAAGGTACCTACTTATTATAATATGATAACACACACATTTTTCTAAGAACTTTAAAGAGCCTTTTAATTGTTAATTAAGTCACTAAAACAAAGTAGACATATGATAAAATTAGTGTCGGTTATTTTCCCATAGAGGTTCAGTATTATTTCGAGAAGCTCTATATTATTGCAGAGTTAATTAAGTTATTTTTAGTGTCGTCGCCTCCATCCCAAGTGCGGCGGTTCAAGTTTTAATTAGCATACACTGACATCCCTGGGGCTGCATTGTGTCTTTGGAGTTTAATATTTAGCTCTCTGTGCTAGGTATTTAGAGCGAAATTATGAGTTACATGGGGAATGGGGCAGATGCCAGTTTTTAACAGTGACATTGGACTTTTCCATTAGGAAACTTTTCAATGTGACAGATAGGAGTCTGGATTTGTACCCGTATAATTTTTTTTCTTTTAAATGACTTTTGCTGTTGGCCTCAGATGGCCTCTACAGTTTTACTGGGCAGTGGTGAGAGCAGGAGGCGCTCGACCCAAAAGGACGACTAGCACAAGGGCACTTAAACTGTACCTATGAACCTCGGCTTGGGCCGTCGCCAGGATACGTGGGGTCAGACTTGCCCTGGCACCCTATAGAAGGGGAGTGTCCTAGGGCCCTATCAATGATTTCATCTGAAAGATCTGAGAGATCTTCGACCTCGCCGGCGAAGTCGGTGTTGTAATTATGTGGGTTGGTGGATCTGGTATCCGGCACCAGCACCGAAAACGGAGCGACTGTTGCGTATATTGGTTTGGGCGAGCCTAGCGCCGCCGATGTGATGGCGGCGATAGAGACGGAGGGGAGGAATGTTAATGGCGAAAGGCGCGTCCCCTATTATACTACTAATGACGATCGAACATGGTACGGCCGTAGCACGAACTAGATTCGCCACCATACCATGTTCGATCGTGTGTGTGTTCGATTATTATTATAACTTGGTACGGTGATACGGACGCTTGTACATCAAATCGGTTCAATCTTGATGCGTGAAAACCGTACCGAACGGTACGGTGGTACGACCGTACCATGTTCGATCGTCTATTCGTAGTTTTACATGGGACTTGAAAACATAACCGACGAAGTGTGTCTGTACCTGCCTACTATGGTACTAGGTCCTATAGGCACACCTCTGTCTAGCCCTTTGGGAAAAAGGCGTGTGGTTATTATTTATGATATAACTAGTGTAAGAACAGCGGCTTTGCCCGCTCGCAATTATGAAATATAGGCCTTTATACCAAAACTTTGACGCGCTATTTGGACCCCTTAAAATGTGAATTTTCAAAAATCAAACTCAAACTCAAACTCAAACAGATTTATTCAAATAGGTCATAATCTGACACTTTTGCACGTCAATAAAGATAAACAGTACTGAGTCTACCGTGCGTTCGGAAAGATACCTAATTATTTTATAGTACACGTCCAGACAACGAAAACAACCTACATTCCAAGTTTCAAGTCTCTGGGTCAGTGGTTTAGGCTCTATGTTGCATGTGAGTCAATGAGTCATTTAGGATTTTATTATGTATACAAGCTGAGAGCTGAGTGGTGGGCAATTTGAATAAGTATGGGGGTAAAGGCAATAGGTTGCAATTAACTTATTATTTCGTGAGTAATTCCTGATCTACTTATGTTAAATTTAGGAAATAATTCCCTACCGTCACCACACCCAGTGGGGATTTCGGTAACAAAAATTATAGCCACCTATTAAATTTACCCCACGAAAATAATGTCTAGGTTTAAAAGTCACCTAATTGTTAGGAAGGTAATAGAAGAAGCTAAAAGAATATGAATATGAAAAGATACTACAATATAGGTATATGTCCGTATCCATATCCATAATATTATTTATATCAAATTACAATACGAGTATTATTTTAAATGTACATCACTTTTTTAAATTACTATCAGTAACATCGTCATCAATTCCACACCAAGTGGTTGGCTATTCCCGGTCGTAGCCCCGTGCACCCCCACGTCCGAAGGTACCCATCAGGCTGGCAGAAAAGATACTTAGAATTATTTTACATTCCATATAAATCACGTTAAGCTAAACTATTTTCACTGTTATGAACTAAGCACTTTAAATGAGAATGCATTCACGTAAACGGCATCACAATGTAACTTAATTCCACCGTAGATTTTTAATGAAGCAAAGAACTTACCTGGTAATTTCAATTCCCTTAAATACGTGAGGCGTGAACTGTTTCACCACTCCACTCTCATGTTAAAACATATAGATGCAAATTACAATTAGTTTTTTGTTCAAATTGGGCCACATGTTTTCACGAGTTCTATTTTCGTTTCGTCACGAAGTTTTCTTTTCATATAAAACAGGACGCGTGCGCTCGCTGCGCTTTCCTTTCGGGACTGAAGCTTGAAGGCTGAAAACTGTTAACTGAAGGGCTGACGATACCGCAGCTTTAATGGGTAAGCGGCTTTGTGGTTATTAGTGTAAGGGTTTTAGGATTAAGGACCTGAACAAAGTGTTAAGAGCCTTCATTGTTACTAAGGCGTTTAATGAAAACTAACATATTTTACTCGTTGAATTTTTATGATTATTTTTTATGATTAAAAAGTGGCACTTCAAATTCAAACTGAAATAGATTTATTCAATTAGATAACAATCTGACACTTTTACACATTAATGAAGAAAAACGTTCGAAAAGATATAGTTCGACACAAAAGAGTAGAAAATAATGGGGGCGCCTCTGTCTTTTACAAGAGTAAAAACAATTTAATCAACACATACACTTTAAATTAGTTCCGTTTCTACTCTTTTCTGTCGAGCTATACCTTTAGAAGAAGAACGCACAAGAAACTTGTAGGGCTTAATTTTTTCAACTGATAGTTTTACAATACTTAGTTTGGTTACATTCGTTTGTTTGGAAGGTGCTGCGTGGTGGGTATGCAGAAGTTTTCAATTACTCACACAATACCTTAACACAAGACATACATACATAACATCACCTCTTTTTCCCCTAAGGGCTAGGGGCAGAGGTGTACCCAGAACTCAGTCCCATAGTAGGATACAATCACACTGCCAATTATGTTATTAGTCCCAAGTAAATAGCGGAGCGCGCTTATTGCCATCTAACGGGCACAGTTCAACTCCAGATTGTCATTGAGATAATCTCTAATGGAAAAATTCAATAACACTTTGCCTGACTTGGGGATCGAACCCGGAAGCTTATGGTCGGCAGTAGAGCATGCGCGTTATTCCACTCCGCTCCACAAAATCGTGACAAGCGCTCTACGAGCTTTTAAAAATACAAGCCAGTACATTCCACTTAGCAACACAAGAAAATTAAGTTCGTCAGTAAATAAAGTTTTAAAATATTTATACATTTACTTTTATTATAAAACTGTAAAAAGTCGTATATTAAAGATATTCTAGAAAAAACAGTTGGGTATGGTTCTGGGACGTAAAGAAGCACAAAAAAATATACTAATTAGTACGACCACTAGGCCACTGAATCATGCAATAAAAAATATTATTAATTTAAATTTGGGATTTAATGCCCAAGAAAATATTATTATTTATAAGACGAAAAAAAAATAAAAAAGATAAGATAAATAAAAAATCATAAAGAGTCCGAAAAACGAATTGGTCGAAGAATTCAATTAAAATGGTAATTAACTAGAGCGGTGATAACTTTGGGCTTTAAAATTCAATTTACTGAGCGAGGGGTCAAATTATAATACAACTGTGGGTATTTTACAAGTTACGAGTAGCTAGAGTACTATTATTGTGCTAAAATGCAAACACATGTCGCTAAAAATAGAACCTTACTTTTTTCTTAGGCCATAATTGGAGGTTTACTATGTTTGAAAACATTATTGCGAATAATAATCTCTAGGATCACTTTTTACGGGATAATTACCATGTTTCGACGCTTCTCGAGTTTCCCGATATTGTTTACAACTATGATAGTTTCAATCTCTACCCGGCAATATAGGTTTACCTGGGGCAAGTTTTCTTGAAGAACTGAAGTGTTCATATTCATGTTCGGGTAACTAATAGGGCTTGGTTTTTAGACAGCTGCAAAACCCTATTTAAAAATGCAATAAACAGCTTTTGCCGATCGATGGTACATTTGGGACATTTGCCTTTTAGTCAAACAGCAACCGGATTTTTATAAAAATTATGACGAGATTTCTACCCGACCAATAAGATCTAGGTTCACTAATTTACTTTATCGACCACGTTCCCTCAAGGACATATTATATAAAAGAAACGTTTACAATATGAGCATATTAATTCACAGCTCCTCTACCTAATAATTAATAATATAAAAAGTGTAAAGGATAGTAAATTAAAAAAATCATTGTCAGACTGGCTTTTTGCTGAATGTTTTTAGTGTTAAAAGAGTCTATGGAGTCCTGTAATGCGGTAATAAAAAAATTATAATGATTTAATGATAAAAAATATTTTTTAATAGTAATGAAGATTGTGTGAAATTGACGTAATATTATAATGTTAAAATAAATGATAGTATATATAGATGTAGGTATTATTAAGATCTGTACCTTGACATTTTATTTCTAGCAAATAAACTCAGAGTAAGGAGGAAAGCAATTCAACGTCATTGCAAATAAACTATTTAATTTGATTTGATTCAGTCCTCACAGACTGCGTGCAGCAGTTTAAATGTTGTGTGAAATGTCGTAGCTGCGTATGTAGAGGATTATTATCAGACGTACAGGTCGCGTCACGGTTTAATAGCGCTCTACAAAAGTGGAGGGGGGCTTTGCGCAGGTGTATTGGTCTAAAAAGTCCTATGGCATCTTCTTTTATCCTCAAATACAAGTGCACCTTTCCCTGAACATGTCTTCTTGTTGAATAGAGTGTTGAAGGGTCAGCAAGATACTGGCAATACCCCTGGTGTTGCAGGTCCCATAAGCAGCGGTAACCGTTCATCATCAGGTACACCGTCTGCTTGTTTACCACATATGGCATAAAAAAATGACATTTCCATTTTAGATAGATAAATAGATAGATATTAATCTTTATTATTACTCTATGTATGGGCTCACCATACAGAGCACGTGAGTTCCCACGTTAACTTAACACTTAACATAACTCTACAGATTTCTTTAGCCATAAGTTTGTTAAAACTAATAGTACCAATAAAGGCGTCGTTCAGAGCACACTGCTGTTTTATTTTTAAAACTAAGCGTCCCGGCATCGCGCACCCGTACTCAACAACTAACAAACAATTAACAATTAATTCTAACTATAACTTAACAAATAAAACAATGTATGAAGAGTCTCTAAGCAGTCGAGACTGTACACTCTACAAACATGAAACCTTAAATTTAAAATACAATTATAACAAATAACGTAACGATTGGCGGTCTTATCGCTAAGAGCGATCACTTCCAGAAAACCGTGCAGGGAGAGGAGAGTACAGTAAATCACATTTGGTCGGTAGTGTGACAGAAGTAGTAAAATTGTATTTCTAGGTATATAATATTATATAAGTAGTCTATAGAGATAATATACTTACCTACGTAAACTAAAATTACAAAATACACAAGTACATACTATAAACTTAATATAATATATACTATTATAATATTATACTTACATTTTAGTCCTAGTTCAGTTTTTCGTATTCTATTTTTACTCGTTCTTTACCTCGTCCTTAACCTTCAATTAATAATTTATATATTATGTGTGCTGTGAGCAAAAATGTAACATAGCAATCCTATCTTCGTTTACGATACCCGTGTGTAGTTCATTCTTTTAAGAGTAAATAGACCGTCGCAGAGTCGCAGCCAGTGCCGCGTTATTCAATTTATTTTTTATACGGAGCCAGTAATTGAATCCGACATTTAAAAATTCTATTTCCCCTTTCTGCTGAATACGGAGGTATCAAATAGGCGCATAGATTACCGAGCGTATTCAAATTCTTTATATTGCGGCCGGAAATTGAGCTGGCAGGATTCTCCTGCTTTGATAAAGTTGATTTCAAAATATTTTTTTTGTTATTTTCTGTTAAATGAGTTGAGAGAAAATGTGTGTAACAATTTTTAATATGTTTGGCTTTCATGATGAAAGGAAAAAAGCTCTATATAGGTACTCGTATCTGCCCAAACTTATAGCTCACTTTATTTATATATAATTCAGCACAACGCTAGGACTAACTTAATGCTAAAATAACACTTTCTGCCAGTTATCCTGGAAACTGGAGAAAATGTTACACAGAATGGGTAGGGTGCAGATAAAGGAAAATGTTTGAACACTTTAATTTTGTATAAAACTAAAACAACTTGCAGGGAAACTTAAAAATTAATACAAACAGATAAAATTTTATAAATAATTTAGTGATTTTCAAAACCTAGTAAACACACAAAAATACCATATAATACACTTGGTTGTAATATACTTTAGCCTATCCTTCCTACTAATTTCTGGAGTCCGGAACTGTGCCAGGTAGATGGCAATACACACGCCCTCTATTACATGGCACCTAAAAACAACTAGAGAAGTGTGGGTTTTCCGCTACTATGAGACTGAGTCCTGGGTATCCCTTTGGGAAAGAGGCGTGATAGATAGATAGACAGATAGGTATGTACACCTTACAGAGAATATATTATTATGAAAATAAAATAGGTAAAGATGCTAGTACAAGTGGCGGTCTCCTGACAAGTGAACAAAAAGAATAATGAATATATTTGGTCGGCAGTGTACTAATTGTTTAAAAAAAAAAGGATAATACGTAATGATTTAATATATACACACTAAAAACACATTTATAATAGAAGATAATATATAATACTATTATAATACTAAATTAATTGAATATATACTTTATATATATACGAAACATAAATTCACGCCTTTTTCCCGTGTACCCAGGATATATACATATTATTATTATTTATACATATACATACTTACATAATATATTATATACATACTAAATATTATGTTAACCTATATAAAATCTACTTTACTAAAGAAGGCTTATAATATAGTCAATGAGTACATAGCAACGATGCGTGGAAAGTTATGCATGCACCATCCAAACAAACGAATGTGACCAAACCAAAATTTGAAATCTATCAGTTGAAAAAGTTAAGGCCTTCAGGTTTCTTGTGCGTTCTTCTTGTAGAGGTATCTTTCCGAACGCATGGTAGACTCATTACTGTTTATATTTATTGATGTGGAAAAGTGTCAGATTGTGACCTATTTGAATAAATATTTTTGAGTTGAGTTTGAGTTTGAATGATGTATCGAGTAAACTTATGTTCTTGGGAAGTTGAACGCTTAGATTATTGACAGGTCTCCACGCGCGCTCCGAACTAGACACCCTTGTCATACTTGTCAAATGCAGCAACTAAAACTACGCCGATATCGTCAATTCTGAGCCTGTCCAACACAATTATTCAAGCACACTTTTTGCAAACTGTTTTCACGCACACTATCATAGTGTTACGCACACTACTGTGGTCCGGTCTGAAGGGCAATGTTACCAGCGAAATTACTGGGCATGACGAGTTTCAATAACTAATATCTCAGGATGACAGGCGCAGTGCAGTGCCGCGCAGAATTTAGAATGTTAAAACACTGGGTGGCACTGTGTCTGATATGGGCAATCATGATGCTTACCATCAGGCACCGGATTTGCTCGTCTTGTTACTTCACTATTACAAAAAAAAACTATAATTTCTGAAAGATAGGTACATTTTCGTAGCTTTATTTTTTAGGCAGTGTGGTATCTGGTTGGAGCGGACTTCTCTACCAATATAATCTAAGGTTAAATGCTTATTTGCATGAAAATTTACAATTATAGCTTTTGGTTGTTTGGGTAATGTATTGCATATACTGCAAAACTGCTGCCGTGTCCTAGCCGTTACTAATAAACAGTGCCAATTATTTTCCCATTTAGACCGAACGCCATTTATACCTAAAATCATTTTATATTGAATTAAGGTCACTAATGAAATAAACTAACAAAATTAAACTGTTTTTATGCCTTATTATGTTAGTAGAGCTGGCTTCAGTTAAACTGTGTGTGTTTGTGTTCTGTGTATATGAAAATAAATAATGGTTTCTGTCATCTTTCTATGACCCTTCGGCCACGAATGAACAGTCTTGTGACGGATATGAATATTAATTATTAAATAAAATAACACTTTTTAACCGGTAATATATCAAGTCGTAACCAAAAAAATCTTAAAATTAATTATATGAAAAACAACACTATCAGACTTACTATTCGAAAATGTTCCGCTATTCCAACATACTTCAGTTCAACCAAAAAGGTTTTTTAATTTGTACTATTATGACCAACCTTATTTTTCATCAAACCCATAGGTGCTATTGAGAAATATAAACTGTCATGGTGTCATGCCACAGAGCAATACTGTATACGGAAATGTCATGCTCATATTATTGTAGACAAAAACGGATATTACTGAAAATAACTTTTTATTTTATCACTATTTTATCTCTTTTCTAGCTACAAAAACATTAAATGAAAAATTGTTGAAAAGACAGAATTTTTGGTATAATTGTCTTTTTGCCATTTGTGGCCAGGAGTGAACATTGAGCTTTCTATGAGTTTTAATTTTTAGTCTAAACACACGTGAACACAAATTCGGAAGTTTGTAACGTCATGTAATTTCCCAAGAGAAATTTATTAGAACCGAGACCGCTCAACAATAAGTTGTTTTATTGTTGGTAATAATATTAATACATCTACCAATGACGTTGAATCGCTTCCTTCTACAGACACACAATCCCTGAACAAGCTTCACAAAAAGGTGTCCATCACTGACAATTACGCGCTTTGACATCTACTGAATTTCTATTATTTGAATTTAAACTCTATTTACCTGATTGTTTTAAAGCCTAATTTGGATTGAACGATTTTTCACCCTATGAAGTTCAATGTTACATTTGACACTAAGCGACGCGGGCGAACATAGGAGCATTGGAGTAGACTTATATGCACTAAAATATTTAGTGATTTAAATATTTAAATTTTTTAAATAAATTAATCACACTTATACTTTTTAACTTTTATAAATATATATTACAAGAAATAAAATTTTAAAGGGTCAAAAAGTTTTAAAATTAAAATGTATTTATGTTTGTAAAGATAATTAAGTTACATGATAGAATCTCGGTTTAATAGTGAGTACAGGTTCGTTGGCCTGATTCTAGCACGTAGAAAGGGTCTTAGACGATATTATCCTAAATTGTTACGTGATATGATTACTTTTATACTCTTAATAAATAGTCGAAAGTCACAAAAATATTAAAATGTTAACATAAATTGTAAAATCAACGAGGACTCTGCAATGTACTCGTAAACCAATTAGAAACAAAAAGTATAATATTATAATGCACAGTGCGTTATTGAGATAAAACAAACAAATATTTAATTCAATGTTTAAAATGTTTTCAATCCACTAGGTAATTAATGCTAAACCTTAATTTATGTAAAAAAATATATATTTATGTTCGGATAATATTATGCAAAAATATTTAAAATATAATCGACTTCATAGTTTTCCATTCGAACAAAGCGCTTTATTGTGTTTAAAAAATTAAAATAAAATAGAAACACGCAATGTGGATACATAAATTCCTAAAATTATTGTAAATACATGCCTAAATTATGAAAAGCTATCGCTTTCACGCACGTATCTGTTGTTATTCGGTTAGCTTTTTACCTAACACTGGCATCACGCGGTCGGCCTACGGTTGCCATGCAACTAACCACATAGTACCAGACTATATTGCGGCGGTACCAGACTCGCGGCTTGGAACAGATTTTTGCACGACTGGTTCTCTTTGGTATCCTTACTCTGAGACATCTACCTAGTATCTCTACGGTACAGGTCAATATTATTTGTATTTGCGTAAGGCGTGCAATAAAGTTATATCATCGAATTATGATAAATAAATATTTCAAATATTACGTTTAAATAACTGTTTAATATATAAGTAGATCAACAGGCCGTTAGTTCGACGACATCATTAAGATCGCAGGAAAGATCTGGATGCGATCCACGCAATAAAGAGTAAAATTGCGCAAGGGAAGGCCATGCCCAACAGTAGTTTGATATTGTTGGCTTACATACAAATATTAACTAGCACTGCGTTCTCTACCTCTGGAGTGCAGCCTATATGAACCAGTCAATGGGTAAAATAATATTAAGATCGCTCTCCTTCATTCTTCTCCTTCATAATATGGTTAATAGATAGATAGATGGATAGATAGATAAACACTTTATTGTACACTTTACAGCGAACATAATATTATGAAAATAAAGTAGGGGTATATGTAGTAAGTATCTGCTTTCAAATCTGATTTTATGTCGATCATTCTTAAAAAATAAATTTTGCTGGTTTCCAAGTTAAATTAATCCGTTTTATTTTATAATACTGTGCTCCGCGGTTTCACGCTTTTTTTCACGCGGATGGATGAAAAGTACTTTTATGTTATTCCAGGGTCTAAACTTACCGACTACCGATCTACACCGATCGGTTTCAGCCCAATCGGTTCAGTACAAAAAACATTGCTAGCGCGGTTTTTTTTGTTATCTAGATGGTGCTGGAGTTAAATTATAACTCGGTAGCGTTTTGTTCACCTTATAAAAACGTAACTTTTTTACACTTTACTGATATTTGAGATTTATAATATTAGTCAGATGGATAAGGTAATAAGGGTCAACCAAGTACCAAACCAGAGGTGATGAGATATAAGATAATATAACGGGGCTCTCAGAAGATAAAAAAAAGAAATTCAAAACCTGTATTTATTAGGAAAAGCTTATAATAAAGTTAACCATTACGTGGAGGGCAAAGATGCCTGGAAACTTCTTCATAGCCAGCACCTTACAAGGAAACAAGTGTAACCAAATCAAATATTGTAAAATCGCAGTTGAAAAAGTGAAGACGTACAAGTTTCTTGTTCTCCTTGTAGAGGTATATATACGAACGCACGTTAGATTTATTAGCTATTGATATTATTTATTGGCGTTTAAAAATGTCTTTTAAAATATACATTCACGTCTTTTTCCCGAAGGGGTAGGCAGAGGTGTACCCAGGACTCGGTCCCATAGTAGATACACCTACATTTCGCCAGTATGTTATTGGTCCCATGTAATAGGGGGCGAGCCTATTGCCGTCTATCGGGCACAGTTCCAGACCCCAGGCAGTTATTGAGATAATTCCTAATGGAAAAATCCAATATTTAATACTGCCTGACCTGGGGATCGAACCCGGGACCTCTTGATTGGGAGTCGAGCATGCGCCCTCTACGCCACCAAAGCAGTCTTTTATAGACTTAGATTAATAAATTTTCTTTGAGTGTGAGTGTGATGATGATTGTTGATGGTGATGTTTATCAACAGTGTTAACTTTGTTGTCCATTCTATAAATATTTTAAGTTTCGACTCTACGGGTAAGGTAAAGCAAGTCACCGTTCGCCGCACCGCACCGTAACAAACTGACTAGGTACATCTGTTTTTTGCTGGGGTGCATTGACTGTAACGGCACGAAACTAAATTGCTCTTGGCTGACCAATAGGAGGTCCAAGCCTGAATCGCGCAAACGTTGTTTTCTTAGCATTCGGACATGTAATTTATGAATTTGATAGAGGCTTTGGGGAGTCCGATGCTGTCGAGAAGACCGGCTATGGCGAGGGGCCGGACTCATTCCTCGCCGTTATTCAAGTTAAGTTTGGTAGAGCGGCCTCTGCTTCCGTGTATCCGTTGTTAATATTAATCTGAATTAAATTAACTGTATGTATGCGTTAAGATTAGGGACCCTCTTCTTCACCGGAACCGGTCGATAGCATGCTTGACTTCCTTTTGCCGATTTCTTTTGTTCACGTACATCAAGGAATTTGTCAAGCAGCTATCCTGATAGAGTTTTTTAAGATGGCAAGTGCCTTAATTGTAAACTAGCCATTATATTTATTGTAGCTAGTTATTTATTGTATCACCGTGATTTCACCCGCGTCGGAAATATCGGGATAAAAGTGCGCTATGTGTTATTCCTGAGTCCAAACTATCTACATTCGGAGTTTCAGCCCAATCGGTTCAGTAGTTTTGGCCTGAAAGAGTAACAAACATCCATCCATCCATCCATCCATCCATCCATCCACTCAGAGTAGGATATGTAAAGAAGTTCCACAGCTACTTTAAATCTAAACCTTAGATAATTGAAAAGGTTTCTGTCTATGACAGCGGTATCTAGATAGAGGCCGCGTGGAGACATGTTATTATCTGTAATCTAAACTAATAATACATTTAATAAAAACACAGGCACAGCTGGATATGCCAGTCTATAGGAAATCTAAGAGTCCCAAACCACTGAAATATCTCACTATTTTTTGATTTATTCTTACTTACATCAAAATTGGACACTTTAAGAAACTCATTCGTTAATAGAGAACATGAAACGGACGAAACTTGAGAATTTACTTTTGTAAAAAGATTTAAACTAAGCTTAACTTACGATTAAATTAATTATCTTTTATGTCAAATATCTGCAAAATCTGTGTCTGTTTTTCACTATGTTGTCGACACGCTAAGATTTTAATGCGTGTCCAGATCGAAAAATATTTTACGATAGCAATATCTATGTCCAGTTACTTTTTGCGCTAACCATAACAAGAATATGATGTTGAAAGAGCAAAAGGAAGTCAAATATGGTGCCGACCCGCTGTGGTGAAGAAGAAGCGTCCCAAATCTTGGCGCATACATACGGTTAACTTAATTCTGGTTAATATTAACAACAGTAACACGGAAGCAGAGACCGCTCTACTGAATTTAACTTAAATTAAGGCGAGGACTTAGTCCGGCCCCTCGCCGAGGCCGGTCTTCTCGGCAACATCGGACTCCCCTCGTTTCATTACTGATCTAACCCTCATATAGTATAATGCTGTGAAAATATCGTTTGTGTGATTCAGACTCTCATTCCTGATTGGTTGGCTGCTAGTAACTGGGCTGCAGTTTGCAGTTATTCAAGTTCACTTTCGCGCGGTTCTGCTTGCCTGGTTACGTTACACATGAGTAGGAAAATCTCATTCATTAAAATAAACTAAAAAGTATGAATTTATTCAGAACTAGTGTAAGAACAGCAGCTTTGCCCGCTTGCAATTATAAAATATGGCAGTTTTATACCAAAAATTTGACGCCCGTTGTGGACCACTTAGAATGTGAATTTTTAAAAATCCTTACATAGCACACGTTCAGACAACGAAAAGAACCTGCATTTAAAGTTTCAAGTCTCTAGCATCAGTGGTTTCGGCTCTGCGTTGCATGTCAGTCAGTGAGTTATTTAGGATTTTATAATAGATATTGATTAATAAAAAGTGAGCTAAACATCTGCAAAATTGACATTTTGCATTTTATGGGCAGCGTGCATGATAAATAAAATTACTTCGACCTGTTATGTCATACTTGTAAAAATTGTTAGAGCTCTTACATAATGATGCATGCGGACAAGGAACGTTACGGTATTTTATCTCACATTCCTCTTTTAATAATGAACACGATAAATACGTTTAAATACTGTGATAACATTCCATTACATCGTTAACTTATATAAAACTATCCACATAGATCGTTTGTAAGTAAACAGATTCTCAAAATGTCTTTAAACATAGCGTTTCTTTTATTATTATTCATTTACGTTGCAAGTCCAGGAATAGTGGAAGCAAACGATGGCACAGGACTCTATAAGCTCGTACTTGGAGGCGGAAGTGCGATCCCTGACAAAAACAAGCACTTGGTCAAATTAATCATTTCCCACCAAGATAAAAACAAAAAATATTGTTCTTCATGTAGTGGATCCATCATAAGTGCTAAATGGATTCTAACAGCAGCTCATTGCTTCAAAGATGTATCAAAAATCACCGTGAAAAAGTTCATACATGACAAATTACAAACTATAGCTAGAGAAAATAAGGATTCGGTGTTAATAATGAAGGACTACGACTTTCAATCTGAAACTGCCGAGAATGCTGAGAAAGATATTGCGCTTGTGAAGTTTAGCCCTTACGATGGTTTTGATGCAGACATTAAAGCTATAAAGTTAGCCAAGAAAACGATTAAGAGTAATGAATCAGCGATCATAGCTGGTTTTGGGCTTTCAGAAGAAAAACGAAAGTGTAAAATGTTAGAGCCGCGTCAAGGCATTGTCACTATGACAGATAAATGCTTCTTTACAAAGGGAACTACGCTTCTATGTTCTCAAGATTACGTCAGAGCAGGAAATGGCGATTCTGGAGGATCGTTAATCTCGAAAGGTGTGCTAGTGGGAATAACGTCGATGGGTGACTGTGATGATAAACCAAATTATAAAGACTGGAAATGCGAAACATATTACGTTGACGTAGTCCCTAATTTGCCATGGATTACGAAAGTGCTCGATAGTAAATGATACCATGTTTTTCTGGCTTTTGACGTCATTTAGGTTCTGACTAATGATGTACTCGTAGAAACATTTTATGAAGGCAACTTTTGACACTTTGATCTTGTCAATTTGTTTGTCAACTGTAATAAAATATTGGTGTTAATTAGCTGTGTAAATTTTTTTATATTACTCTAATGCTCTTGTATAATGTTATTAACGTCCTAGGAAAAGTAATATTTGTCATGTTATGATGTGGTGGACGCAAGCGCGACTGCTAAGAGTAAGGCCCTGGATTCGAGCCCCAAGTCGGGAAAAAAAGGATTATTTTATTTAATAGGTACACAAATCAGAGTAATAACATAAGTAAAAGTGAAATATAATATAATAATGAATCAAGTTACAAAATTAGGTTTACTTATCACCATAATACCTATATTATAAAATTCTAAATGACTCACTGACTGACATGCAACGCATAGCCCAAACCACTGTCCTAGAGACTTGAAACTTGGAATGTAGGTTTCTTCTTATTGTTTGCACGTGTGCTAAGAAAGGATTTTTGAAAATCACATTTTAAGGGGTCCAAAAAGAGCGTCCAAGTTTTGGTATAAAACTCCCGTGTTTCGTAATTGCAAACGGGCAAAGCCGTTTAGGTTACTTGTTATGTAATAAGAAGAGAAAGTTCATATTATTTATTCTTTAGACAATATAGACAAGATATCAAGCTTGAATTTTGGCAGTCTGTTGTAAAAGACATCATGTCATGATGACGAACAAGATTATTCCATTAGGAATTTTCTCTGAAAAAAGAAAAATGTACTCAGTTTCTGGCAATAGGCTCGCCTCCTATTACTTGGGACTTAAAACAACATTACTAGCAAAGTGTGGGTATGTACCTATCTAATATGTAAAATAGGAATAGGGGTATCATCATCTTCATCATCTCAGTCGTTGGTAATCCACTGCTGAACATAGGCCTCCACCATAAAGGGAGGTTTTGCCAATACTCGACACGCTTGGCAGGCGGGTTGTCGAGCGCAGTTCGATGGTTTACTGCAGAGGAATAGGGGTGTACTTCTGCCTAACTACACGAGAACTTTTCCCCGTTGATGTATAGGTAATGTTTTATCCTTCTAATATTATAAATGGGAAAGTTTGTGAGGATGGATGGATGGATATTTGTTACTCTTTCACGCCAAAACTACTAAACCGATTGCCAATCGGTTGTCGGACTGAAATTAGGTACGTAGATAGCTTAGACCCTGAACACAGGGCACTTTTTATTCCGGTATTCCCACGGGAATGAAGACTACGCGGGTGAAACCGCGGGGCACAGCTATTATTATGTTATAATTCTCATATATCTATGGACCTGTATGTGTAATGAAAGTGTGAGCCAAACAGACTTAACCCCATTAAAGTAATTCCAGCTTACTAATTGCAGCTGTGTTGTGCCATTAACAATGCAGGCGACACACCGTCGTGACGCGGCATTATGTTTTACTAATGACTTTGGCAACCACATTCATTATTGAGCCACAGGTTAGCAAATCGCGAAACAGATGTTTGAAGTGAATGTTGAACATTATTATTATTATAAAACATAACATACATTCACGCCTTTTTCCCGAAGGGGTAGGCAGAGGTGTACCTAGGACTCAGTCCCATAGTAGATACAACCACATTTCGCCAGTATGTTATTGGTCCCATGTAATAGGGGGCGAGCCTATTGCCATCTACCGGGCACAGTTCCAGACTCCAGGCAGTTATTGAGATAATTCCTAATGGAAAAATCAAATTTTTAATACTGCCTGACCTGGGGATCGAACCCGGGACCTCTTGATTGGCAGTTGAGCATGCGCCCTCTACGCCACCGAGGCAGTCGAGGCGAGTATTATTATTATTATTTTATGATAGTGAGTGACTTAGACCCTGGAATAACATATGCGGTACATAGGCGGTTTTCCTGATATTCCCACGAAAACAATGACAACACGGGTGAAACTGCGGGGCACAGCTTTTTTATGATAGTGAGTGACAAGACGAGCAAATCAGGTGCCTGCTGGTACTCGTAAGCATCATGATTGCCCATATGAGTGCCACCCAGTGTTTTAAAATTCTAAATTCTGTGCACTGCGCCTATCACCCTGAATTATTGGTTGTTGAAACTCGTGATGCCCAGTAATATCGCTGGTAACATTGCCTTTCCGACCGGAACATAGTAATATTTGCACATTTCTGCTTGGCGGATGAATAACTGGCAAAGGTGTTGTACTTCCCCAGGCGGCCCCCTGCAAAATAGGCTTACCACTATAATTTATAAACTGCTGGTTTTTAATATTATGTAAAAAGCATCATAATCTACCTTTTAAATTACATTAATAAAAAGCGAAAGGAAGAAGAGAAAGTGGACATTTAAATAAAAATTGTTAACTCGTTCAGATTTAGATGATAATATAGCTTGCGTAATGTACAGTCATGCACAAAATATCTGGACAATAAATAAACTTACATAAGGCTAATACGTCGAAATTAACCATAAACTCGTTGTCCATAACGTACGACCCAATTTTTATGCAGGTAATTACGTAGGTACGTTGTTACGTGGGAAATTCTTACACGCAATCAATGTAGGTACAATCCAAACGGAAAAGCTATTAAAATAAAAACCAAAGGTTATACATAACATACATCACGCTTTTTTCCCGAAGGGGTAGGCAGAGGTGTACTCAAGACTCAAGAGTCCCATAGTAGGTACCTACACCCACATTTCGCCAGTAGGTATGTTATTAGTTCCATGTAATAGAGGGCGAGCCTATAGCCATCTATGGGACAACTTCCACACACGGTCATCTGGTCCCAAACTAGGCTAGAAACCTGTACTAAGGTAACCAGAGTTTTGTGCTTGATTGTACATATCATAGAATAGGCGCTATTCGTTTTCACGCATTACCGATCATCGTAAAATTAAGTTGTAAGACAAGTTACATCTGCTTTTTGTACATTATTACCTAAATAACCAATTTGAAACGTGTTGTTGTTACTTCGGCACAAGTTATCTCGCACCACTTTAGATTTTTCCATACATTCAAAGTTATTTTGCCACAAGCACAAAAAAATATATGTTAAATCGCCACAGGTAGGTAATGGCTATTGCTACTTCGCCACACGTCTCAAAATACTATTAGCAAATCAAGTTCTAGAGAATTTTACTCTATTACATTGCTTCGACAAAAGTGTGGTAATAAGTCTATGGTAGCTATATAGTCAGCCTAACATACTATTAACATCACGCCTTTTCCCTGAAGGGCTAGGCAGGATACTCAGGACCCAGTCCAGTATTAGGTACACCCACTAATTTAGACAGCTATGTTTGAAGTTCTATCTATTTTGAAGTTCTGTATCTATAGGCTCGTCTCTTAGATATAAGTTCTTTATCTAAGAGACGAGCCTATTGCCATCAACCGGGCAAAACATCTGTTACTGAGGAAATTCCTAATAGAAAATCCAATAAAAAATTTCCTGTGACCTCAGGCACCGCAGTTACGTTTCTATCATCAACTGTCATTTCCGGATAGCTTAATCATTTTATATATTACTATAAGTGGCCCGCCCCGGCTTCACACGGGTAGCAGAAAGCATTGGTACAGAAGACGTTTTAGCAGGAGTAAATTCGTCATACATACATTGTATTTTTATATTACGCAGCACACGCAATTCAATGACTATTTCTGTTACCTTAATTTAATATGTGGATATACTATCCGCGGACTATTTTGTAAATTTTGATAAGTACTTCAAACCCCTAGTACATTACTTTATTCTATCACCAATAGTTTTCACAGCGTATGCTAAAAATAACTGTTTTGATTATTGTGACTAAGCCAAAATAGTACTATAAATCCCTAATACATGATTTTATTCTATCATCAATAGTTTTCATAGTACACGCAAATCAATGATTATTTTTGGCAATGATGATGACACCTTGGTTTACAATATTGCAGTTTTCTTACGGATCCCTATATTTTTCAAAACCTCATATAGCCTATGTTACTCATACTCATACATGAATTAAGCTTTCCATAAGTGAAAGAATTTTTTAAATCGGTCCAGTAGTTTTTTTTGTTACAAACAAAAAAACAAAGTAACAAAAAACAAAGGTTCTCTCTTTATAATATTAGTATAGATATATATTAATCAATTTTCATATCAGTCACTACAACCCATCAAATCTAAGAAGAAGTTTTTGGCAGTTATTATTTTGCCTTGTTTGCAGGATTTGTATTAAAATATATTGATTAAGAATTGTACATATTGATAATAAAATCATAATTTTATGGTGTTACGGCGAATGTTATTGAAATTGTGTGACTTACGCCTATGCAAAGTTATTTCTTCTCTCTCAAAGCTTGAAAAGATGAAGATGTCAAAAGGTACTTCTTAGATTTGATGGCCTTTATTTAAAAAAAACATTGATAATGCAGAAAATTAAGTGATCATCCAAATCTAAAAAACCAAACCAAATTGAATTCGAAACAAAACAAAAACGTAATTAAATTGTGTGTCTAACCGAGTCTAACTCATTGAGTTGGATGTTGCAACATTACCATAACTTTAATAGTTTCAAGTTTCAACTCTTTCTTTGAAACGGCGCAAAATTGCCATTCGCGGTCAAGATCTCGTCTGGCTTGGAAACTCCTCACAAACCAGTGCGAGAGAAAATTACTTTCAATATTTAAATATTCACCGCTAAAATGTTTTCAAGAATTTGTTTAACTTTGTGTGTTGTGCTGTGTGTGATCAATTCTTCGGAACAAGGTAATTAATATTCTTATAATTGAACTGAAACCGAAAGTTTAGTGTGTAAGGTCAATGAGGTGCTGAGGTTAACGGTGCTATCAGGTAGTAGAAGTTTAATTAATAAAGGCGTTAGGTTTCATTTTGTATTTTGGCATTGATATGTTTTGGAGATAAGACATTGCATACATTTGCAATCAAGTTCAGAAGTAGTAGGTCGTACCTTCTTTATAATTATTACTTTTCTTATCTTTATCTTTCCCGTTTCTTTTTATATTGCTGCCTGGCTCGAGTAGTGGTTTGCCAGCGCTACTGGCGGTCATGAGCTCCCGAGTTCGATCCTCAGGTCAGGTGCTATTAGATTTTTCCATTGGGAATTTCTTCAATGGCATCCAAAAGTCTGGAAATGTGCCCGGTAGATGGAAATAGGCTCCCCCCTTACTACATGGGGCCTAAAACCATACCTAGTGTGTACACCTACCTACCACCCCATTGGGAAAAAGGCGTGATGTTATGTTATCTTCTTATATTCACAACTTTTTTGTTTCCTACTTCATATTAGTGATCACGGACTCAGTAATAAGATTTCGTTTTCTTTCAATGCAACATACCAATAAAATAAGTAAATCTTGTTTTACCACTATCTTATTTGCGTTTTGTTTCCGTATGTAAAGCCGTGTTGTAATTCTGAAATAAGGCTACGACAGGCATAGACAACTTAAACCTATAGACGATGCTTAGGGTAGGTATGCTTTCTCAAAGGATATGCAGTGATGTAGTGACACTATATAACAACCGGCCCCGCCTTTTCTCTTCTCATTAGATTCAATGTTTGTGCATAACGTGAGATGAACTATTACATGTTTGATATCTGAACGATTGATTGATGACATTACATTCCATATCATCACATTTTTTTCCCGAAGAGGTAGGCAGAAGGTGTACGCAGGACTCAGTTCCACACTGGGTATACCCATATTTCGCCCATGTTATTGGTACTATGTCATAGGGGTGAGCCTGTTGTTATCTACCTGCCAGGTAGATAACAGTAGGTCCAGATTCCTGGCTGTCATTGAGATAATTCCTAATAGAAAAATTCATAAACACCTGGGGATCGAACAAGGGACCTTATGATTGGAAGTCGAGCTTGCGACCACTACGCCACCGAGGCCGTAAATATGTTATGTGTCTAAATTATGTGGATAGTTCAAACATAAAAGTTTTAACTTAAACCCTTCTACTCCACCACGTATTGGCAACTAAAGTTATTCATACTAAAGTTTATAAAATCGGGGTCTTTTATATTAAATTGTCAGTGTTCTGAAATAAGGCTACGGGCTAAGAGAAGCTCCGACGTAATGGTGTGCTTATGGCACCCTTTTGTCACTCGAGAATTAGGGAAGCCTCCTCGACTTTAAAGAGAAAATTCGTGGAAGAAAATTTCGTTGCGCTACCTGTTTAGATGTTAGTTGATTTTAGATACTGATGAGATGAAGGTTTTCACACAAATGAGTTTTGTGTAAACAAGTCCTAAGAGTTTTGTGTTTTGAATACTCATGATCGGCAGTTGAGCTTGCGCCCATTGCGCCGCCGAGGCAGTATAGAGTACATAATAAGCAATTATATTACATTATTATAGGTATTTATATTTGACCTCGGTGGCGTAGAGGGCACATGCTCGACTGCCAATCAAGAGGTCCCGGGTTTGTTTCCCAGGTCAGGCAGTGTGAAATATTGGATTTTTCCATTAGGAATTATCTCAATAACTGCCTGCCTGAGTCTGGAACTGTGCCCGGTAGATGGCAATAGGCTCGCCCCCTATTACATGGGACAAATAACATACTGGCGAAATGATGAGTGTATCTACTGTGGGACTGAGTCCTGGGTACACCTCTGCCTACCCCTTCGGGAAAAAGGCGTGAATGTATGTTATGTTATATTTGACAGCCTGGTTGGCACAGATGGTAGTAACTCTGCTTTCTGTGCCGCAGGCCCCGAGTTCGATCCCCGGCCAGGTCAAACATTTGTGTGCATGAGCATGACTTTTGATCTGTGTCTGGGTGTTATAAGTATGTATATCAGTCATCTGGTTACCATAGTATAGGCTTCTAGCCTAGTTTGGGACCAGATGACTCTGTGTGGAAGTTGTCCCATATTATTATTACATATCATGTAACGTGAATCTCGTATTATATCATTATGACACAAGTATTAAGTCACAGGTGCTTTGCGATACGTGTGGAGTATCTCGATAACGTCTTATATTATGCTTGCACGTAATTCGTTACATAATGTTTTGTTGGTTACCTTCTGGAAGGATCTGGAACATTCTAGACAATTAAAAATGGGGAATATTTAAATGCACTTTAAAAATAATGTTTCACATTTTAAAAATGTAAAGTTTTAAAAATAATGGTTTAGCTATACAAATAAAGTTAATATATTAAATTATAGATGTATTTTAAAGTGCAATAAAGTTGTTTTCATTTAATTTAAGTTGCCATTATTTAATAGCACAATTATTTAATTACATAATAATGAGGAAATATGAATGGGATGTTAATACATCCCATTAACAATAGCACGTAAGTACCTAGTTCTGTTTTGGATAAAACTGGCATAAAACATAATTTTAAAGTTCTCCGTAAAAGAAAAAAGTGTGTTCGGGAATTGAAAACGTGCTCCGCTTTTATTCTCCGGATTACGCTTATGTGATACAAGGGTGGAAAATTTCAAGATTAAAGTATTAAAGAACAAGCCATGTTTAATGTCTTGCGATAATTTTTGGATTTTCTTGTTTATTTTCTCAACAATTTAATAAAAAAAAATAATGAAAAAATGTGTTATTGTAGAGGATAAATAATGAAATAGTGTTAATTACCGATGATATTTCACTAGTTTAGTTGCTTTTAACTTTGTTTTGTGGTTTATGAACACTTTGATCGTGTAAGGGCGGGTCCAGATCTGTCGGATGCGCCGCTCGCGTGCGTCCTTACACGACATTTTTAGCTGTCTTATCAGTGATGGTATGAGTCAAACTGAGTGACGGAAAAGCAAAAGTGTCTTAAAGTTAGACACAACTATTTTCTACGTGTTTTCTGCTTCAGGTTATATCTATAACATCTGTGGCGACTGTTGTCCGTACGTATAAAGTTACTTATTATAATGGTTGTTTAAAAACAACATTAAAATAACTTAAACTAGATTCAAATACCTGACCACTGACCACGATAAGTTTATAATTAACATTCATTACGAAATACGAACTCGGCCTAGTGGGACTAGCACTCAGACATTATGGCCAGTAATACGCGGATACACCACTAAGGTCGTACTACATTGCAATACTATCAAAACTGTGCACAATTTATTTGCGAAAGGATCAAATAGAGAAAAAGAAAAGAAGGTTCACTTTTTAAAATTCAAACTATCACCATTTTAGAATAAGTGTCGGGTGCTCTATTCGTAAATATAATATTTGAATTTAGATTGGATTAATTTTATTTATTTGCGAAAAGATACAAATAAAAAAGTCAACAAAAGAAGGGCCAATTTTGAAATTTAAACCTTAGAATACGTTGTCTTGTTTTTATCTTAAATAAAACATTTGAATTTCGATTGTATTAATTTTTAATAAATTATGGAGTTAATAAAAGTGTGCTATATTTGGACTGTGCTATCGTTTCTGTTGTTCCAATGCCTCAACCAAGGTTCAAGTCAGGAAACTTCATTCGAACTGCCCGTGCAACTAGTGGGATTTCCATTCATCATCTTAGCTGTTAGATTGACAAATTTCGTCAAAAAACTGTCGTACGCTTTGAGTCCATGTAAGTATTATTGATTATTGAATATTAAAAACTTAAAGGTTTGTGCGAATATTATGTAATTAGGCAGGTAGTATTATATTTTTAAAAAAGAAGTTATGGTATTTATTATAAATGAGACAATTAAACAAAGTAGTACGCCTTGGCGGCATAGTTCGCAAGCGCTGCTGCCGATCATGAGGTCCTGGCTTCAGTCCCCCGGATTGGCAAAAAGTGATGAATTTTTCTTTTTAGGAATTTTCTCGATGACAGCCTGGAGACGGGAACTGTGCCCGGTAGATTACAATAGGATCACTCCCTATTACCTATTATTACATGAGACTTAAAAATATAAGGTGAAGTGTCGGTGTTCCTTCTATGGGACCGCGTGTACCTGGGGGTAGGCAGAGGTGTACATCTGGCTACCTTTTCAGGAAAAAGATCTGATGTTTTGTTAAACAACTGAGTATTTAAGCAGGTTGCAACAACTTTTTGTCATTACGTATACCAAATTACATTAAAATTGTTTTATAGACCTTGTGCTTTAGGTAGAGTATTAATCACACGAAATAGAAATAATGGGCAATGGGCTCCCACATCTCAAGGTTTAACACCAAAACGCTGTACTTAACTACTGTTTCGCATACAAGAATTGTGTAAATATCAAGCCAGATTGACCCACAATTCAGAATTGCGGCAATACTCGGAGAAGGTGCGTTCCTTGTCACGTAGCACCAGTTTTTGCAGTGCAATGTTAGCCTCTCGATGAGTTAGTTGATTCACTGGCCGCGGCCAAAGCTTAAAGTTGCGAAACGAAACGCTAATGCCGAAAGTGAAAATAACGTGGGTTTTGTCAAAGAAAATTTATTTTGAGTGATTGCTTAAAATTGCCTCATTGCGAAGATGTTTGAAGAAAAACAATAGGCTTATTCATGAGATTGTGAAACGATTGTATTATTTTGACGCTGGTTTTCGTTTTGTTTCTATTTTGAAACCAAACTCTAGACAATGAGGTGTCCCGCACTGTACCTCCTCTTTTTGTTAATTTTATTTAATTTCTGTAGTGATGGAAGTGGGCAAGAGATGCCGTTTGAGTTGCCAGTACAACTCGTAGGATTTCCGTTTATAATAGGAAGTGTTAAATTAACGAACTTTTTGAAGAAGCTTTCGTATTCCTTAAGTCCAGGTACGTACATAAAGTATTAAAATAGAATAGAGATGACCATCATGTTTTTCCATTTGAATTTTTTTTAAAACCTAGAGACTATAAAGCGCTTATTCTGGTAAAATATTTTCCACATACCGTTCGTGATACACAGTTTTTCACACATTCCCTTCGGCATTTGGCAGATTTATAGCAGCTCTGCAGTTGCTACTAGATGAATGCGATTTCGAGCGCTTTCAGAATAATAGGATGCGAAGTATCGTTCGATCGTTTATCAATGTTATTAAAGTAATAATTCTGATTCCTTATATGTTTGTCTTATATTTTGTATATCCCTATCTATATGTGCGTGGGTGATGGGTAAAACGTTTAATTACTGTAGTATTTTATTTACTTTTTACTTGTTCTTCAAGTAGGGTTCTTCAAGTAAGCTTAAGGTAAGGTTATTAAGATCATCTATTAACTTGTACTTAACCTATATAACATTATAAAATGAGATACATCCTCCGTTATTAAAATATTCACTACAACCACTATATTATTATTTATGATACTGTTGATTTGTTCCTATACAGTATCGTCATTCTTTTACCACTGATTTTTTTTGAGGGCGTAGTAAAAGGTTAGGTCTCGGAAGTAAAGGTTTATATTTATTTGTGGCCCAGTCATTTTAGGTAAAAAAAGGGGTCAACCTCGGAATGAAAGATAATAAGCTGTAAACTGGTATAAACCTTTGTTTTGTCGTTCTAAATGTTGTCTCAAAAGTCACAAGTGCTATCGTGTCCGCGTTTTAAGATATTGAAGGTCAAATGTCGTAAAAATCGGTTTTTCGTAAATATTTCACTTTCTATTGCTTAAATGAGATTTGCATCTATAATAAAAGTTGTAGAGTATAGAATTCTCCACAACTTTTGTTTGAACTTTTTTTTCATACGATCAACCGTTTTTGCGGTAGACCGCGACGAGTGCGCCGCGTACAGTAATAAAAATGACAGGCCTAATGCAAGGTCAAGCGTGAGTTACGGTTATCAGTACGTTGTATAAAGTTAATTATTTACTAAAAAATACTTGCTTATTTTAATTAAATATAAATAATTAATAATGAGTACATTAATAATGGGCATTGTTTAATAATTATAATTTTTTTAGTTAATAATTAACTTTATACAAATTACTCACGCTTGACCTTGAATTAGGTCTGTAATTTTTATGACTGTACGCGGCTCACTCTTTGCGGTCTACCGCAAAAACGGTTGATCGTATGAAAAAAAAGTTCAAAATTTTATACATTACAACTTTTATAATAGGTGCAAATCTTATTTAAGCAATAGAAAGCGAGATATTCACGAAAACTCGATTTTTACGACCTTTGACCTTCAATATCTTAAGACGCGGACACGATAGCACTTGTGACTTTTGAGACAACATTTAGAACGACAAAACAAAGGTTTATACCAATTTACAGCTTATTATCTTTCATTCCGAGGTGAAACCCCTAAAATGACTGGGCTATTGGAATAAATTACAGCAGCTGATTGGCTTAACTAGGCGAGGGCATGAGATGCTTCAAATGAATTCCATAAATTCTGTATAAACAGTTTGCTTTACAATGTTTTTGGGTGTGTACAAGGTTCGTGTTTAAACTAAAATTTATTTATGATGTATTACTATCGCTATGTGAAGTCGGATTTACTTATATGGCTGAAAGTGTAACGCCAAACACGCCTAGTTATTTTGACAAAACTATCTTATCTCTACGAAAACACTTTAGCAAAGCTCCTCAAAATAAAACGATTGCTTCGAGATTCACACAATTCGCATAGAAAGCCGTCGAAGATCGTAGGTACAAAAAAATAATAAAAGCTTAAATTTTAAGTGATTAGAGATGTCACTAAAGATTTAAGTCACTCGTTTAATCACCTAAAATATAAGCTATTATTATATTTTGTACCGAAAATTAAGAGGTGACTATTATACGAGTAAGAGCGTATCCTAGCTACGGAAAAATAGACAATATCCTATGAAACATTTACGAAATCAATGTTTTGTATTCCCCTGTTCCCTCCAAATATAATTTAATTATTTTATATCCTGATATTTTTATGGTGAAGTAAACTATATCCCTGTTACTTAAATTTCTTTTATAAACTCTTGGTTTTTTAAAAAGTGAACTTTAAATATCCCAGTTTTACTCGGGTGATTAGACGTCCACTACAAAGAAACGAAGAGTTTATAAACTAAAGTAAAATGATAGGGACATGGTTTCCTACATTTTAGAAATATCAGGATATAAAATATGTTAATTAGGTTTACTATATTCGGAAGAAACAGGGAAATACAAAATATCGACATGGTAAAATTTCCAAGGGTTTGTGTCAAACTGCTAACAGGTCCTCTTTCCTGAACAATAAATTTTCAGCGCTAAAATACCAATGGAATTATAAAGTAGTTTCAATGTTGATAACTGCACTGACACACATAATCTGGTTAAGTAAGTTATTCGTAACTGGTTACTACTAACTATAAATTGTATTTTATGATATAAATGGTTCGAGTAGAAATTATTACCTAGTTTACCTATACTACGCAATCCTACGTAATTCTACTCGGTGCTCATTTTACAATTAGGAACTGTATCTACCTAACTATTTAAGTTTAACTTACAAAAGTTGCTTTCAAAATTTGAATTTCGATTGATCAATTTAGAAATTAACTCAAATTTCATACATTTGATGCATCGATTCGCTTAAATTTCTCAGCGTCACTTTCATTTTCTTTTGCTTCTTGTGGAGCATTTCTATTAGGTCTGTAGTATTTTTAAGCGTAACGTTATACTTTTTCTCTTTGATATGACTCTAGGTAACTTCTTGTGGAGCATTTCTATTAGGTCTGTAGTATTTTTAAGCGTAACGTTATACTTTTTCTCTTTGATATGACTCTAGGTAACATTTTATTTAAGATAATGTAAACAGTGTGCAGCAAAGAACTGCAATCTGCAATTCACGGCTGATTTGAATACAGTCGTGGATATAGTTTCCCTATTTATTAATTACGCACCGACATGCCCTGCATCTTTCTACTAAATATGACATTTAAACTAAAATAATTCCACGTCTCCTAAAGAAAATGGGCGTCGTTTGTTTCAAAAGTAATTAAGACGTTGAAGATTAGCCGGTAACTTATCTCACAGCTAGCATTAGTTAACTAATGGTCACAAATGACTATGTAGGAATGGCTCTCCTTTAACTTTGAAACGGAAAGCTCATTTGATCTTATCAGAGGAAGAAATCCAATGAAAAAAGATATCTATGTTTTGTTTGGTTCATAAGCGCAGACACCAAAAATAACACTAGAAAAGAGTGGCTATTGGTATGATTAATGAATCTCAAAAAAGGCTTAACTTAAACACTCAGTTTTTTGGGAAATCACGAAGATCGTTCTTGAAATCACGACCTTATCCGCTTTATTGAAAATAAAACAAAATAAACTTTATAGATATTTTTTATTTTAGGTTAGTTTTATGATTAAGAATGTGAGGTTTATATTGTTGAAATTAAATAACTAAATATTGTTAAATCAATACTACATTTTTAACTAACCTCCCTTTACAGATCTGTTCATGTCTAACTTAGATAACCACTTAATTAACCAAACATCTACCATTATTTCAGCTACATACCGTTCCCGGAACCGTCGGCATCTAGACTACGTGGAAACAGAGCCGTTCGATGCTGCGGAGGTGGAGAAGTACATCGTCGGAGAGTTTGGAGCTAAAGCTTGCGTGTTCGAGAGAGTCTGCGCACACTATGCTACTAGGGCGACGGCTAAACCTAGGCCGCAACTGGACTGGCCTGATGTTTTCCGGTGGGTTTTCACATCACTTACATCTTGACCGTACCAATGTACCTAAAGATAGTGGATTTATGCATCTTGCATACTGAAAATATAAGTACCTATATATAATCATACCCAAAGTCTTAAATCGGGCGGAAATTGGTTAACAAAGATCAAAAAAGTTCAGCATTTTAGTATACGTATTTTTTCGACAATTAATCTGTATTCTGGATCTAAAAATAGAGAGAAAATAATATAGACTATTTAACAATTACATCAGAGAATGAGAATAGTAAACTAGAAATAAAAGTTAAAACAGTGCCTGCTATATCGCTCAGAGCGGCCTCCTCCAGGACATGCAGGGGGAGGGAATAATAAATACATAGAGATGGTGGAAAATATTAAGATTTGATGCAGAATTAGGTATTTACTTATCTTTAAGACTTGGTAGACCTATGCTGTTGGCCTCTGATGATCAGCTTTACCGGGCAGTGGTGAGCGCAGGAGGCACTCGACTCATAGTTTAAAGGCGACTAGCTTAAGGGATGTATCTATTTCATAGTCTTCTTCTTCCATAAACAGAACTCCTTGCCAAACAGTACTGACCTTGCACATAACTGTCATAATCGACTTTCCTAATAGGTTTAATTGAGAGCCATAACTTCAAGGGCACCTTATCCAGGTCATTAGTATTGGACACGTTATCGCATGTCTGATGCCGCAAGTGGGACGACGTTATGTGGACGACACGCAATCGAGTGGGTCATTCCGACCGGTCGCGAGTCGCCGGTCGCCCATCCACTGCACGATTCGGTGACGTAACTTAATTCTTGTGTTAAGTCATACTGTGTGACATATAAATGTAGTGAACGATGTTTTAACCGTGATTGATACATGATCATGGTTTAACGAGCTTTATCACAAATGAATATCACAAAAGAAAAGCTTTAATTAAATATTAAAGCGAGAGTATTCAGAGTGTAATACAAGATATTAAAAAATGAGTGTACCTATGTGATCGAGCTGTGTTTTCTATTCTATTTATCATATTATTTTCGGGTTAACTTCGGGTCAAGGCGCACCGTGTGTCACGGATGTCAAAAAAGAATTGCATGCCACCGTGAAATAAGATGCCAAAGCAGTCCTTGGCTTACTTATGTATAGTTATATGATTATAAAAATGATTTTTAATTTACTTCAACTTACTTAATTATTTTTTAATTGTCCATTTAATTTATGTCATTCAAATTTTGCTCTAATTACGTAGGACTATTAGGTAGAATTAAATCTCAAATACCATAATTAGGTTTCTATATACACAATGCTGTGTGATTCCTCCAAAAAAAAAGGAAAAAGGAATGATAAATGTTAATGGTACATGATTACATCAATTTAAAATCTAAGTTATTTCTGTGTATGGGAGACAATAATCCACCTATTCGTAGTCCGAGGTTACTCGTTATTATGCAAGACCGCACAACACTTTCACTTTTTCACTATATCAAAAACAAGCTCTAACACTAAGAAATACGTCTTATATTATATAAACATCGTCTTATTAGTGTTCTTCAACCGTGAGTCTGAAGGAATAGTCTTGCGTTGAGTACGTTAGCGATTTGCAATGTTTGTGGTGCAGTGATTGCTGTCGAGATATTGTTCCGTTGTTCTCTCTATCATTATTAGTGGGAAACATGAGATGAGTCGGAAGTGGTCTCGCTTTTATTATGTAAGCTGGGAGTTTGTGACCTGTGAAAGTTTATGCAGAATGAATAGGTCGGAAAACCAAAAGAATTTTCAATGGTGTCGCTGGACAACATTAAACATTGTTAGAATGGTTTATTCCACTCAATTAAAAAAATATAAATAATATGGGACATCTTCCACACACGGTCACCTGGTCCCAAACTAGGCTAGAAGCCTGTACTATGGTAACCAGAGGACTGATATACATACTTAAATACGCTTATAACACCCAGACACAGATCAAACAGACATGTTCATGCACACAACTGTTTGACCTGGCCAGCGATCGAACCCGGGGCCTGCAGCACAGAAAGCAGAGTTACTACCGTCTGCGCCAACGAGGCTGTCGTTTTGTTTGTGTTTGGCTAATGGTGTGGTCTTTATTTGAGTTAAAGCATATTATTTGGTTAAAGGAAACTGTATGGCTTTTTATATTTATGAAAAACGTTTGAAAACTTCAATATGATACGGTTTACTAAACCAAATATTATATTTTGGCGCAAATAAAGGCCAGAGATCAAGTAGTTAACACAAACAATTGAATAAAACATTATTCTCTCTTGCTCCATAATTTATTGTGGAATTCCATTACGTATGAAAATCGAATACCTTAAAAGTACCATTTGGTGGCATGAAATAAATGATTTGCGTTTCTAATTTATACTAGACTCTACCTTTACTCATCATTATCGAAATGTTTTTATATTCGTTCATCTTCAGATTATGCAGTGACAGCCTTAGGTTCTACACTTTGTAAAATATACCTTGATTCCTTACAGCTGTACTAAAGTAAATGTTTGGCAATATTTCCGTAAATGAAATAATACGAGGGTATAATTTGATTCTTCTTCTTATCGTGTTTATGGTTCATTTCTATTAGACTGCGCTAGTCCAGAAAGTAGTCAGTTTATTGCTTTTTAACATTTTTTTCTGTGGCGTTATAAAGTTCCTCCCTAGTTCTGGTGTTCGGACACTCGAGCAGATATGCCATGGTTATGCGAGAAGCCCCATAGTCACAATGCTCAGCTCTTAAGCCCCATTTTCCCAAGTTTTGTCTACAGCGGTCGACCTGGGTGCGAAGTCGAATTGGATTATTCATTAGAATTATAAATTACCCGAATGCCATTAATGTGCCTAGTACCTGTTTATTCAAGAAAGTAGAATTGTTCAGTTGTCAGGGATCAAGCTATATTTTACAAACCGTAACTTTTTATCTTTTTTTTTTGCAGGCAATACAAGCGGTCATCGGATCAGGCCAAAGAGTTCTACCTACTCAGCGTGTTCATGGGAGACATAGTTGGCTCCCCGCTCCTCTGCCACCAGCTCGGGAAACGAAGAGGATGCGACGTCAACTTGCTTGGAAACTAATTGTTAACTAGATCTTATGCTACTTGTAATCTCTATAATAGTATTCGGATTTTTTACGATATGAGGAATTCGACACACTCTTATCAAAACATTATGAAGTAGATGTTTCGTGTTTCCATGTTTCCTGGACATCACACACCTTTCATTACGAGTATGAGCCGTACTTTTTTGAAAATGTGAAGTAATCAATCGAAGACGAGCGGACGCCAAAAATTGAGGCGGTGGTCGTCGGTTTCCGAGTCGTTAATTATGCTATATAACCTTTAAACCAATACTCGTGTCCTGCGTGGTTACATGGAAGTAATGTTTCTACGCGTATAATGTTTCACTTCTACATTCATAGTGATTAATGGGGCGCGACCGGAGAATTCCCTATACAAACGTAATAGTTAAATCATTTGAAATCAGAGCATATTCTCTGCATGTAATGACGTTATTCGGTATGAGACACTAGTTATCTATAGGTTCCTAATTATATTTTAGTCTAAAATACTCATAATTTGGAGTTATATTTGAAAATACCTATATTTTGGATTATTATCGTATTCTAGTCCAAACTACTTCTATTGTGGATTAAAATATAATTAGGAACCTAGATAACGTCATTACATGTAGAGAATATGCTCTGATTTCAAATGATTTAATTATTACGTTTGTATGGGGAATTCTCCGGTCGCCGCCCCGTTAACGCCGCGTCTTTCGGTTTTGATTGATAATGAGTGGGACTCTAGGTTATAATACAATATGTTTAAAAATGTATAGCAATACTTAAGGGGGTATATGTACCCGTCAACCTAAACAACTTTCAAAAGAATGAATATAGAAATTCGCTAAAAAATATTTAAACTTTTCGTACTTTCGATCAGCTGATCCATTTTGTATGGCAAGTCGATTGTTTTTTTGCCAATTTTTCAGGTTGATGGGTAGATTTACCCTCCTTAAGAATTACTACACCGTTTTATATTTTGCTAGTACATATTTATTTATCTTAATAATTCAAATGTTATGGAAGACTTGTTATTTTTATTCAAACAACACCTTTAACAAAAAAAAATTACAATTTTATTCATCTTGAACAAAAATAACAATTTTATTCACCTTAAAAAAATAACAATTTCATTCACCTTCCTCATCTTCCTTACATCTTCCTTAACTATTGTTACTTGTTTTAGTAGGTGAAGGCATTAAGTAGGAATATTAATATTGATTAAAATGTAAGTTTTTTAGATTTAAGGAAATACAAACCACATCAAACCATCGTGATTTTAATGTTAAGTTACCTCGCTATCTGACACGAGTACAGATAAAATTGTAATATTAGCTTAGATGGTAATATAAACTTCATTTTTTGTTACACATGTATAAGATATTTCTAACCACATCCTAATAATATAAATGCGAAAGTTTATGAGGATGGATGGATGTTTGTTAATCTGCCAAAACTACTAAACCCTTGGGGCTGAAATTCGGTATTTGGGTAGATATTTTACCTTGCAATAACACAGGGTATTCTTTTTATCCAGTTCTCAAATGGAGAACACGGACTTGCAAGCGCAGCGTAGGACGTCCACCCACAAGGTGGACAGACGATCTAATAAGGACGGCAGGAACACGCTGGGTGCAGGCCGCTTTCAACCGGACTGGATGGAAATCTAAGGGAGAGGCCTATGGATCAGCAGTGGACCTCCTATAACTTAGATGATGATGATGATTCTCACGGGAACGATGACTACGCTGGTGAAACCGCGGGACACAGCTAGTTGTTTTACATAATAATATTATAATCAAAATTATATAAGAGCTATTGCAAGCGACGTTTTATATTATGGCCGAGCGCAGATGCAGACACGATTCGAACGCTGGACTGCAATTTCGTTGGTACTTTAAAAAAACTACAGCACTTTGGATGCACGCGCGTCTTCGGCGATGATAAAAAACGCCGTGTGTTCTACTAAACTCTACTTTAGAGGATACACTGAAATTCTTTTATAATTTTCCTGTATATTTAATGTTACAAGCTTAACGTTGTACTGTGTTTATTTTTAATTAAACTAACGGCGCGAAGCCACGGCAACATCACGGTTTTGCAGGATACAGTAACAGATTTTTATGCGTATGGGTTTTTTAATTTTTAAACCAAGTTTTTTCACTTTTTATATTTATGTTGACTTATAACCAAAGAAGTTCGATACAATAGTCACGAATTAGCAAAAAAATGTCCAGGCCTAATTGCGACTTCCACGATCTTATTAAGTACATATTATTTATAGTCCACGTGCGAACTATGTGACACGGCTTTGTGTCATATTATTTTATATTTTCTATAATAAATAAATTATATAAATATGAAACATTTTAAAGTTAATGAACAAAAACAAAACATATTTAGGCCCGATGTCATAAAGCTCGCGCGCGGACTACAGTTTTATATATTATATAAAATATATTACATAAAATAGAGATTACATTGTTTTAACTCGCACATGTTATATAGTACTCGTATGTCAGTCACTTCATGACACTTTTACCTTGACAACTTTGTTCGGGCGCGGGGACCCTGTGTAAATAAAGTCACAGAAATTGAAACCCGTACGTAACTAAACTGAATCCAGCAAAATGCTGGATGTTGCTGTGGGAAAGTGGTTTTATGTCTTTTGGTTACGGAAAACCAATCTCCTGAGGCTATCAAATTTTTTCTTCGAAACATTTTCTATAAGTAATACTTAGTTATATTCTATTAGGGACTAATTACACTAACTTATTCAGCTTTGTACAGCTTGGTCCACTAAGATTTTGTAGGAGATACGGAGTAAGTGTGATAAGTTCCTTATTATAGGTGTGGTAATTTCTAAATCTAATTGTAATATATCTTTAAAACATTTTAGTGCAATTTAAGATTATGTAACTTACCCATAATTTTCTCGTATTTTGCTCTGTGTAATTGTTAAAAAATATTTTGGCAAAAAATTAAATGTTTAACTATCGTGAATTCTTCCAATTAGTTGCCACAGAACTAATGTGCGAATGCATTCATTTTGTCACCTTATGTAAACTTATTTTTTTATACATTGCAATATTTAATAGGACAATTTAGATACGTATAGAAAAATATTTGTATAGTTTATTGTAGAGCTAGTCATAAAACAATATTTTACAATCATTCGTTGACTTTATTTATCCACTGTTAAAAAGTAAGTTACTAACAGTCCTTAAATTATTATTGCCCGTGCCGATCTGGGACAGAATAGTTCGGCTGAATCTCTTACCTAAGATTTTCATCCATCATTTTCTCCAGTATTTTTTTTTTATGATAGTGAGTGACAAGACGAGCTAATCAGGTGCCTGATGGTAAGCATCATGATTGCCCATATCAGACTAACCCATATCACATATTGTGAAACTATCTGTTGAAAAGATTAAGCCCTACAAGTTTCTTGTGCGTTCTTCTTGTAGAGGTATCTTTCCGAACGCACGGTAGACTCAGTACTGTTTATCTTCATTGACGTGCAAAAGTATCAGATTATGACCTATTTGAATAAATCTGTTGTCTTGTGTGAGTTTGAGTTTGAGACACAGTGCCACCCAGTGTTTAAAAATTCAAAATTCTGCGCGGCACTGCACTGCGCCTGTCATCCTGAGATATGAGTTGTTGGATCTCGTCATGCCCAGTAATTTCGCTGGTATCATTGCCCTTCATACCGTAACACAGTACAGTTTGCACATTGCTGCTTGGCGGATGAATAACTGGCAAAGGTGTGGTACTTTCTCAGGCGGCCCCCTGCAAAAGAGGCCTACCACTACAAAAAAAACTACTAAAAAAGTTTCCAAGATAACTGGCAAAAAATGCTATTTTATACAACAATTAGCTTTACTGAGGTATGTGGACCTAATGGCACCTAATTTGAGCTATCCATTTTCGTGAAGGCAGTACCTCATCTCCCCTTGTCTTTATATCAATGGTACCCATTAGCTAGTGGAATTTAATTGATTAAATACGAGGAAGATTATGATTTGCGGTATTGAGGTGAATATTCTAATAGACCGACCTGACTACATTGTATATTGAATAAATATTGAGTCTGAATAGAAGCCAATTTCAATTTCTGAGCTCATTTTTTAACCAATCCATCCAATCCACATTTACAAATTAAAAACATTTTCTAGAAGGACTCAGATATCTCAGATGTAGATATAAGATACATTTATTTAAAGAAAAGGGGAGATAGGGTACGTTCTCTCAGCGCTTACTCAACAACTGGCATGTGTAATTTGAAACAACAAAGATTGAAAGACGTACCTAAGACCGATTTGCGAACGAGACAACAATTAACTTTACCGACGTACGTGGACCTAATGGGACCTAATGTGAGCTTTCCATCTTCGAGAAGTACTCATCTCCTCTTTTCTTTAAATCAATGATAAGATATTATAAAGTATTGGACTACGAAAGCGGGTGTTGAGATGGTTGTGTGGAGTGCCAAGAATGGATAGTCCCATGTACCTAATAGGGGGCGAGCCTATTGCCATCTACCGGGCACAGTTCCAGACTCCAGGCAGTTATTTATGAAATCAATATTTAACACTGCATGACCTGGGGCTCGAACCCGGGACCTCATGATTTGCAGTAGAGCTTGCGCCCAGTACGCTACCGAGGCAGTCGGGTTACCTAGGTAACCCGGTAGCGTACTGGGCAAATATACAAATGTAACTTTTTGACATTGTATATTGAGATTTGAGATTTATATTAAGTAGGTAGTAGGATAATATGGATATTTATGTTTAAAAAAAATTGTGTGCTTGCAAAAGACAATGTTATGGAACACCACTATGTACAATGTACACAGTTTATCTATAAACGATTTCTATTCCATTCTATTAACAAACAACGCCATCTGTCGAAAAGGTCATAAAACAGTCACGTCTTCGCTGCTACGACAACTATGTTTTTGAGACAAAGAGAGGCTACTGTTGTTGGGGCGTGTTGTAGACTGATATTATTATAAGCGAGTAGTGTCTTTCACTAACCAAAAATATCAGTACAATGCAACGTTCTTAGGCTAGTGAGCAGCGAGTGAATGCAGTTCTGTACATGGAACATAGATGGCGCATTTTTTTTTTAAATACATCGTAATTTTATTTAGTTAAAAATTATCCGACAAGATTTTCGGTAGTGGAGTAAATGGAGCTATAAAAGATTTCCTAAAATCTAGATTCTTCTTCTTCTTAGCAATTTTCTCCTCCACTTCACGATCTTGTGCATCCTCTACGGAGAGTTCACAGGCACTCATGTCATCCATATTTATGTTTTCCTACCTCCCTCCCACATCTGTCTCGCCATCTGTGTATCTGTGTCCCCATACTCGCGTGATCAGAGGTTCACTAGAAAAAATTAGAGTTCATAAAACAACATGAAATCATAGAGAAAAGAAACCTTGAAGTGGGGAAATGCCTTCGCACTACCCTTCCGAAACGGGGGTGGCTGAAGGCGGAGTGTGGGACTTGCACCCACTAAAACCCCCCCTATGAACCTCCGTCGAGAACCGGGGCAAGATGCAGAGAAAATAAACCTAGTTAATATGGCTTTATATAGGCTTATCTATTTTTTTTTTTTAGAATTTAAGGATTATATTATCGAAAAACAGCGGGGTCAGAGTCTATTTCCTGTTGATGCGTTGTGTAGACGTAAAACACGTGTCGATATAGTTATGAATGGTTTCACTAACAAAAATAATACCCAATAGCATTTCCTCTTTGCATGCAATTTTGCGGGCGGATGGGCGGTGCACTGTGCATGTTGTTATTGACACTAAAAATCAGAACTAAAAACTAAAGATTCTTGTTCCAGAAGTTTATAATAAATATGTTTTTATTTTGCGTAATATATCATTTCAATTTCACTATGCACCATACTCCTCATTCATTTATATTCTGGCGCTGAACTGTATATGTTTCATAATAATTTACTTAAATGTATTGATCTGGTTCAACAGCGTACAATTTCGAAATTTTGTAAAAGTCAGAATTTTGATTTTTGAGATTTCACAATGCAACCAGTTTTGTTTAGGATTGTGACATAGATTTTTGGAAATGAAGATTGCACAATTTTTATGATATAACAAATGGAAGACAGATCAATACAAAACATTATTCCAGTTGGCTAATTGCTAAGAGACAAAGGCTTGCTTCCAAAATAACGGTTATATCCTAGGTTATATCTTTTTATCTATCTACCGATCAATCTCCAGCGTTTGTTGGTATGTCTATCCACGGCAACATGGCAAATTTGTGCCCGTACAAGCCATTTAGAACAAGTTAAATAAGAATATTAGACTATTCGCTTGAAATACAATATGAATACGGAAAAAATAATTTCTCCCACGAGCAGGACTTGCACCCACACCTTCCGCACCTCCGCGTGGCGTATATAAAAATATTATGAAAAAAAGATTGTGTTATCAAATTTGATATGAATTCCAATTATAACATTAGACTTGTCGGTGCGTAGAATTCGAAATGCATCACCTGCATTGCTGTAGTGGTCGCCCTCTTTTGCAGGGGGCCGCCTGGGGAAGTACCACACCTTTGCCAGTTATTCATCCGCCAAGCGGTAATGTGCAAACATTACTGTGTTCCGGTCTGAAGGGCAATGTTACCAATGGCATCACGAGATTTAACAACTAATATCTCAGGGTGGCAGGCGCATTTTTTATGATAGTGAGTGACATGACGAGCAATCAGGTGCCTGATGGTAAGCATCATGATTGCCCATATTAGACACAGTGCCACCTAGTTAGTGTTAGTGTTTTAAAATTCAAAATTCTGCGCGGCACTGCACTGCGCCTGCCACCCTGAGATATTAGTTGTTGAATCTCATCATTGCCCAGTAATTTCGCTGGTAACATTTCCCTTCATACCGGAACACAGTAATGTTTGCACATTACTGCTTGGCGGATGAATAACTGGCAAAGGTGTGGTACTTCCTCAGGCGGCCCCCTGCAAAAGAGGCCTTCCACTACAAAATTATGTTAGACACCCTTCTTTTTTGACAGGGGCTAAAAACAGACGCATTCAAAAGGCATTTAAACGACCAATCCTATTCGATCGATCTGTCTATATACTCAAAGCATAAAAAGACCTTTGATTGAAACAACTATAGTAATAAAATTCGCTACCATGTCATTAAAAAATTGAATCGTGAGAAAACTAGAAGGATTTTATAATTGAGTATCCAAAACAAAAGGCATAGTGATTGAATGATAGAGTAGCTAGCCTTGTTTTATCAGTGAATGAAAAAAATAAAAAAAAAATAACAATCTAGATTCTAATAAACATAGGCGGAGTTGTGCCAGCTAATTTTAACATTAGCCAATCTTTAACCAACCCCCATATTAATTTCTGATTATTAATGCTAAACAGGGTTTAAGAAGTCTCGACCTTTTTCAAATCCCGGAACTCGATAAACCAAAGTCCCGGGCATTATTGGACTACCTGAATAACACTGAAATCGAGTTCATATTGAACTTCTGACCAAAAATGCGTGTTATAAGGTTAAATGTATGTATTTATGGTATGGTACATAAAGGTGCATAAAATATGTCTGTCTATGAAATTAAGAATGCCCAAAATACAATTCAAAACAAAACAAAAAAATTATTATTACAAAAAAAAAATTAAAAGGTTTCTGAATAATAATAGTGTGTAGACCATTACATAGACCATGGATAATGATACTGTAGCATATTTTCAGACATATAGTTTACTAGCTTTGCACCGCGGTTTCACCCGCGTGGTCTTCGTTCCCGTGGGAATATCGGGAATAAATTTACCCTATGTGTTATACCAGAGTCTAAGCTCTATACATACTTACCAAATGACAGCTCAATTGGTTAGGTATTTTAGCGTGAAAACGGAACAAACATACACCTAAAATAAATTGTTAAGGCATAAGGAAATTCCAAATACAGCGGCATCTATTAGTTCCTTGCGCAAAGTAAAGAAAAAACATAACATACATTCACGCCTTTTTCCCGAAGGGGTAGGCAGAGGTGTACCCAGGACTCAGTCCCATAGTAGATACACCCACATTTCAAACAAAGTAAAGAAATATGCAGTAAAATGGATAACTCAACGCAATCCCCTTAAAAATTGTCTTGATAGACAAATAGACAGACAGACAACAAAGTAAACATAACTATAAGGGTTTTTTTAATATTTTTTTTATTTTTGTGCTATCTAGATGGCGCTAGAGTTAGAACTTGCTAGTGTCGATGTCGCAGCGTTGATGGTGCGTCGTTTTTTCATTGTTTATTGGAACACCAACACAATGTACACCGTGGCTTAAGTTTAAAACATTCATAATTTGTACATGCTAGACTGCCTCGGTGGCGTAGAGGGCGCATGCTCGACTGCCAATCAAGAGGTCCCGGGTTCGATCCCCAGGTCAGGCAAAGTGTTAATTATTGGATTTTTCCATTAGGAATTATCTCAATAACTGCCTGGAGTCTGGAACTGTGCCCGGTAGATGGCAATAGGCTCGCCCCCTATTACATGGGACCAATAACATACTGGCGAAATGTGGGTGTATCTACTATGGGACTGAGTCCTGGGTACACCTCTGCCTACCCCTTCGGGAAAAAGGCGTGAATGTATGTTATGTTTTTTATGTACATGCTAAGTGCCATTATATTTATAGGTGCAAACAGCATGCAAATTTTTCATATATGTTTTCATATTCCATTTCATATATTTATTTTCCATATATATTTTGTGATATGCCCCATTAATGCATTGTGTCGTCGTACGCGACGTTTCAACGGATCGACGGATAAGAGACGAAGCGGGAGCGAGGGAGATGCGCTGAGCTGTTCGCTGTCGACGCAACGCAGTTCTGATAGACAATGCGTTTATCCGTTGCGACGACGCGACGCAACGCAGCGCAATGCACTAATGGGGCCTCATCTTTAAAAAAACATTTTTTTTACATTATACTGAGATTTCTAATAGTGTAAGAACAGCGGCTTTGCCCGCTCGCAATTATGAAATATGGCAGTTTTATACCAAAACTTTGACGCGCTTTTTGGACCCCTTAGAATGTTATTTTTTTTTAATCCTTTCTTAGTACACGTCCAGGCAACAAAAAGAACCTGCACTCAAAGTTTCAAGTCTTTAGGATCATGGTTTGGGCTCTGCATGGTGAGTCATTTAGGATTTTATAATAAATAGTGATAAGATCTTTTAGTTACAATGAGAACGAATAGAATAGAAAATATTGATTAAATAAATATAATATTAATCAAAATGAACATTGATACGAGTACTAAACTGGAGGCGTTTAAAATAATGCGCGTGCGCTGCTCCGCGTGAGTAATTCAACTTCACAGCTCTACTGAACAAAAGATTCCAACGCGGTCAGTCAAACAATAAATTAGTCTCAAAATTGTGAGCTATTAGCAGTGCCCCGCGGTTTTGCCCGCGTACTCATAGTTCCCGTGGGAATATCGAGATAAAAAGTACCATGTGTTATTCCAGGGTCTAAACTATCTACATACCGAAATTCAACCCAATTGGTTCAGTAGTTTTGGCGTGAAAGAGTAACAAATCAGCCATCAATCTATCCATCCTCACAAAATTTTGCATTTATAATATTATTAGTAGGACTAGCTGTGCCCCGCTGTTTTAACGCGCGTAGTCTTCGTTCCCGTGGGAATATTGGGAAATAAGTGTATTTTGTGTTATTCCAGGGTCTAAGCTACCTTATTGTAGTGGTAGGCCTCTTTAGCAGGGGGCCGCCTGTGGAAGTACCACACCTTTGCCAGTTATTCATCCGCCAAGCAGTAATGTGCAAACATTACTGTGTTCCTTATTATCATTACTGTGTGTATGAAGGGCAATGTTACCAGCGAAATTCCTGGGCATGATGAGTTTCAACAATTAATATCTCAGGGTGACAGGCGCAGTGCAGTGCCGCGCAGTATTTAGAATTTTAAAACACTGGGTGTCACTGTGTCTGATATGGGCAATCATGATGCTTACCATCAGGCACCTGATTTGCTCGTCTAGTTACTTACTATCATAAAAACCTACATTTCAAATTTTAACCCAATCCATTAACTTAGTAGTTTTTGCGTGAAATAGTAGCATATCAGCACTATTTCACGCAAGTAGCACATAGTAGCAATAGTAACATTCATCCTTAGAAACTTTCCCATTTGTAATAATATTAGTACAGGATAGGATTGAAATTACCTTGGTAGGATAGGCTAGTAGGATACCTTATATGTTAAATATTACATAACATAACATACAATCACGCCTTATTCCCGCGAATGAATCATAAGACTGACATGTGCAATTCAATGACACACATAAATAAAAAATCAAAAATTTAAAAAATCGTAAAGATGAGTCAACAAACCCTCGCTTCCCTGTGTTCCCGTTAACCCCACTACAACATAAGCGCATAGAAAGTGAATGTTTGTCCACCACCACGGCTATCTGAGCGGCGCACGCGCACGCTAAACACACGCGGCTCGACGTTGGCACGCTTCAAACGCCAACGGTTTCTATTTTCGAATTCCGAAAAGTTAATCTTCTATTACTCTGTGCCTGTGTACCTAATCATAGACAATGAAGATGAGATTTTTTATTTTCCTTGGTAAGTTTTATTAATTAGTCTAAAATATTTTATCACAATAAAAAAAATACATTTTTTTAACGAGATTCACTCTTATTTATAATTACAATAAGACAATGTATGTAAAATATTAAGTTTTATTTATCACGTATTAATTTTAATATTTTTATTATATTTTCAACATACATAACTTCACACCTTTTTCCGAAGGGGTAGACAGACGTGTACCTAGGACCCAGTCCCATAGTAGGTACCCCCACACTTCGCCGGGTATGTTTTTTTAGTCACTTGGGCCGAGCCTATTGCCGTTTTTATGATTAAGTATGTGCTGTTTCTTATATAGGTCCCAGGTTCGATCCTCAGCTCAGGCAAAGTGTTAAATATTGGATTTCCCAAATATTGGATCGTCCCTAAATACATAAGACCAATAACATACTGGCGAAATGTGGGTGTGCCTGCTATGGAACTGAGTTCTGGGTACACCTCTGCCCACCCCTACAGCATAAAGGCGTAATTGAATGTTATGTTATGTGTTATTTTATTATACAGGCATAAGTCTATAGTATTTTGTAGAAACTTAATGCTATTTATAGGATAATAACGATATTTGGTCTTACCGTGATAATGGTATTCATTAGGTTCAAGTCGTTACTTTTACTCGCATTAATTATACATCGCTGTTATAATTTTCACTAATTAACTTCAATACGCATGGTTATGACACTTCCTGAAAAATATTAAGTGTCTGCTGCCTACTTAGAAATTAATACGCTACAGTAAAAATGAAAATTTAGTTAATTTGCACGTACATTTGCACTATCGATCAATCTTTTTCGTACTCAATTCAACTTCCATAGAAAATTCTAAAACCATGGCTATGGATCATTAACGTAATTATGTAACCACTGCATTACAATTAATGGGAATTATGATATAGTTTTATGAATATTAAGAGGACACCACAATATGTAGTCGTCTTGTGACCACGAACACTGCTATGTTCGAAACGGCAGGAACAAATAATAAATTTATCGAATGCGTTAACTTTAAACGGAGAAAACATGGGAATTCAAAACATCAATTTGGAACTTTTTTGATAGGATTGTGTCAATTCCTTTCGTTTTACGGATTGGATGGTCTAACTCGTAGACGCACTAACGTTACCCAGCAGCCCAGCAAATTATGAAGCTAAGGTGGCAATGAGCATAGCACGTAGAACTGATGGCCGAAGAGACTGTAAGGTTTTGAATGGACAGCACGGACCAGCGAGTATAACGTCGGTTGTCCATCCACAAAGTGGATAGATGACCTATTATTGACTGCAGGAAAACGCTTGATCCAAGTTGCTTACAACTGGACGCTTGTCATTTTTATGTTCATTCACAAAAAGTAAAACAGATAAAATGTCGCTGTAATAAAATTTTAAACTTAGTAAAAAAAAAATAAGTTTAACGTAAACGACATATTTATTGACATGACTCATTTTATCCAGCTTAAAAATTAGTACTAGAAGTACTAGTAAGTACTAGTACTATAGAGTTAAAACTCCTTTGAAAATCAATTATGTGGTAGTGAATTGCGGTAAACAAACACATAAGATTACAGGCAATAAACAGAGGGTTTAAACTAACAGATGAGATTGTCGCATTGTCACGACTCTGGAGAAACTTCAAGATGGTTCTCTCCTAATAATATTTTCTATTTGCGTTGAATATGAAAAGGGCATGCAAGGAAATTGCTTTCTGCATCTTTTGTAGGATTCTGGAGTTTGCTCGTTTAGAGAATGGGAACATTCTAGCGAAATCTTCTGTTGGCAAAGATTATTTTATATATATAAAATCAATCATCGAGATGATTGTGAGTTATTATATTATGCAAGGTATTTGAACCTTCTGACACATACAATTAACTATTTTAAATCATTTTTAAAATTCACTGATAATCTTGTTCCCGATCAGATTATTTAAATAGGTACTCAGTTTACAAAGATATATCTCGTAAGCATAAGGATTTCTAGCACAATTGTCTAGTTTTACAAATTTTGGTTTTGTTTAAAAAATAAAATAAAACTGTCTGTTTGCAACTATCGTAATTTAAAGGGTGCCTAATGAAATAAAGAACGCAATTATTTAACTTTAATTATTACAAGTCTTGTTAACTGAGTCCTTTTTAACTCTTATTAATAAATCTCTTATTAAAAATAATGATAAATAATTAGGTAGGCTCTAATTAATTACAGTTTTGATTAATTTTGGCTATAAGTAAGGCTAGATTCATATAAATTTTAAGTTCATAACTCTTTTAAATTCATAACTCAAAAAATTTATTAGAATATTTGGCCTCAGTAATTATTAAATATGGGGCCTATTTTTTTTTTAGTAATGTGGGTTAAAAGCTTAAAAAGATTTAGCAAACATGTAATTGGAGACAGAAAATATTTGTTTCTCAACAATATGATTGAGATGAGATTGTATTATTATTGATTCAGATAAACATGGATTGTTGTGAAACTTTAAACATTTGTAGAGTTCTTGCAATCAATCGATCGACAAATAAATCATTTGATTTTCAACTACCATTAATGTTAGATTTTTGTAATAAGCTCTTGCGTTCGATCATTTTTCTTGCAATTGTTTTTCATTTTACATTATTAGTGCATATATCACAGAAACACGGCATTTTTATCATCTTAGACGATGCACAGATTCAGATCACAGATACTACTATGAAAAAAATCCAGAACAAATTTTGGAGAGTATATGGAGGCACGTTCGTGAAACACGCGTCGTTGGAGATGTTAAGAACGCAATGAGCAGATGCTCTTAAGGTGGTGATAGACTTAAGCATTTTCATGTAAGGTAACGTAACACAAAGTTCTTGTGAATGCTCAATGATCTGCTCCCCGAAATGCTCACAGTAAGTGAGCAAAACTTCAAACGATAAAATGAAAAACGGCGAATGCTCGATGTTCTGCTCGTGGAAATCCTCAAGTCTATTATCACCTATAAGTTGCTGATTTACTAATTTTGATTCAAATTAAATTCAAACGCAAATAAACGTTTGAATTGAATTTTAATTGAATTGATTGTGAATATAGCAAAGATCAGAAGGTACTCTTTTAATATTTTTAATAAAACACTGGAATAGAAGAAGAAAAAGTAAACATTTTAGAACCTCTTTGAGCCATAGCTTTAAAAGCGTTTTCGAAATACGTACTCAGTAGGTTGTATCGTCGTCAATTTTAATGGATACTTCAACTAGCTCTATTCGATGTGCTGTTGCTACTGAAGTGTTAATGACTTGACTGACCTTTCTGGTCGGTTGTTAAATTGATGACCGTACATACAAATCTAGAAACCATTTATGCATTATTTACATTAGATTGCATTCGTTTCGGTTTTTGAAATCAGTGATCAATGTTAGCTACGAATAATTAATAATAATATATTTATATAAGGTAATGATAATTATATCTTGTTTTTTTTAAAGTTAAAGTTGTTTGATAAACTTTATGATGATTTAGTTCGTAAGAGAGGCTGTCATCATCATTATCATCTCAGCCTTAGGACTTCCACTGCAGAACATCGGCCTCCCCCATAGATTTCCATCCAGTCCGGTTGTAAGCGGCCCGCCTCCATCGTGTTTCTGCCGTCTTTATTAGATTGTCTGTCCAGAGAGGCTGTAGACATGCTTAACTATCAAAATATCAGTGTTTATCTTATTAGAAGTGGTTTTTGTTTTTTTTAGTTATTTATATGTATTGTCATCTACCGGGCACAGTTCCAGACCCCAGGCTATCATTGAGGAATTTCTTAATGGAAATCCAATAACTTTTTTGCCTAACCTAGGGATCGAACCCGGGAACTCACGATCGACAGTAGCGCTTCGGCACCACTACGCCAAGTTTGTTAAACATAATAAATAATGAACTAATCTGGCTCTTGGTACCTGTGTAGATGGCTTGAATCCTAGAACACTCTTCAACAGGTGAAACCGCGGAGCGCAATTACTTAGAAGGTATTCATTTAAAATGATGTATGTATATCTAGTCCCCGTTACCAATTTGCAGTTTCACCTTAAAGAAGCCTCACCATAAAGAAGTTTCACCTTAGGCCGGATCATCACTTACCAGCAGGTGAGATTGCAGTCATCAAACGCCTGTTTAGTTACATATAAAAAAAAATACTCACTAGCTATTATAAGAGATAAAGTAAATTAAATTATACTTATCAATAAAATATATCTATATATATATTGTATATACTTTTGATTCGTCATGTAATCTATTTCTCTTTATTTGTTTATTTTCAAAAGTTGAATTCAAACAACTCATTGCTCGCTATAGAAACTTGTGAATGAATACGTCTGTCAAGGTAATTTCAATCATTTCTGCCAATTCATCTTGAGAGATATTTCTTGGACTTGAACTTGGGAATTAGTCTCTAGAGTTCACTATGCACAAAACTTTATTTAAGTATAATATGTAGAATGTATTAACTCCACTGTTAATAAATATACTTTCACAGTTTAGCTTTATTATTGTACGCCTCTCATGCTCTGCCATGTTGAATTTTCTTAACAATATCTGTTTTCGAGCAAAGTGCCTTTATTGAAAAAAAAAACTAAAGAACACTACAACTATTAACTTACTGTCTACTCTCCTAAATACACTCCGCTATAAAACACTTCGAAAAGCTCTAGGACAGATTTGATGTGACAGTTAAAAAAAAAACCAAGTGCTCTAAATCACTACCATGCAGGCCAGCGTACTCAAGTAGCTAGCGGCCTTGCTGCGTTGAATCGCAATTATACGTTGGGTCAGCATTTTGATCACATTAAACTTTTCCCTCGGATTCCGTCACCCAAATGTACCCATTTCCTCATTGAAAGGCCAACGAGATCTGTTGAGCTAGATAGCAACCAGAACCTGGGTTCCCAGCGTCAAGTCTGAGCTCCGAGACTTACATAACTTAACATACAATCACGCCATCCAGAGGACACAGTTCTAGACTTCAGGCTGTCACTGATATAATTCCTAATGAAAAATCCAAATAACACTTTGCCTGTTCTGGGGATCGAACCCGGGACCTTATGATCAGCAGTCAAGCTTGCGCCCACGACGCCCCCGAGGCTCCGAGACTTGATCACGTATTTAAAATTTCTAAACAATCTGAAATTGAAATAAGTTCTTCCAGCCAATTGATTGACTGCACCAGATTGTATTATACCAGAATAAACTACTGATCTACAAAATCGTGATTGGATTGCATACTATCCTCATTTAGCTGGGCATTGTAAGAACGATGTTAGGGTGCATGCAGATGAAATACAATGTAATCTTTGCAGTTTTCTCCATTCCACGTGTGTTTGCAGTCAGGCGATGTTGCATGCATTTTAAATCTCACACTAGCCTAAAGATCAAGAAATTTAGTTTTTTTATATATGAGTGTCAGATAGCAATTAGTGCTTACCTCTACACGCCATAACTACTGCACCGATGGGACTGAAATTTAGTATTAGACCATGAAATAACAAACAAAACTTAGAGGTTACATAATAATATGCAATAACGTGTCATTCTGTTATATTTTTTTACTTAAAATAGTTTATCATTGTCAGAATTCATAATATACTAATTCATACTCAAATGATAACTTATGAAAATTGCCAGTGTAAGTGTCTAATTAGGGTTACCTCGCTCTAGTTTTAAATCCTCACAAAAGGCGTTATAGCTCAAACAAATTGTGCCTCGTTTCTCACACTAATACATCACCTTGCGTGATTAATTACGTAGTTAGGTTAGGTAAATATGAAATATACATACATACATTCACGCCTTTTTTCCCGAAGGGGTAGGCAGAGGAGTACCCAGGACTCAGTCCCATAGTAGATACACCCACATTTCGCCAGTATGTTATTGGTCCCATGTAATAGGGGGCGAGCCTATTGCCATCTACCGGGCACAGTTCCAGACTCCAGGCAGTTATTGAGATAATTCCTAATGGAAAAATCCAATATTTAACACTGCCTGACCCGGGGATCGAACCCGGGACCTCTTGATCGGCAGTCGAGCATGCGCCCACTACGCCACCGAGGCAGTCAATATGAAATATAATTGAAATTATTACACTAAAAACCTTAATTAATCGATGATGTCTTTCACAACCTGAGTTCCACTAAGCATTTGTTAAAAGTAACTATTAATTTAATCTTAAGGCGCCTCTTTTATAATAATATAGAGAGAAACCAAATTAAAACCTAAGTTTTAGATCAGATACTTTTAGGACTGACTCGATGGCGTAGTGATTCGCGACCGCGTTTTATTATATAAATTATTTATTATAATAGCATTTTGGTCCCTTGTGATGTGTCACATCTACTACAATACTTAATACCTGGTATACATTATAGTGAAATATTACAAAATGAAATCGAAATAATCATTAAGTATGACAAAAACAATTTAGTTTTGTCACAGTTGGACAACCGTCTTTAAACAGATTTTTAGCCAACTTTTTCGTCTGCGTCGATAATTCCATACATTTGTAGGATGTTGTGTATAATTTACCTCTTGTAAACACATAGGCACATTTTACCTGGAATTCGCGGAACAATAGAGAGAGGTTTTTGTAACGTAGATAGGCAGTGGGCTGTTTTCTTCGCAACGCGGCAATTTTCTAATGTATCTTTTGTCACAATGATGTCATGATTATCATCATTACTCGGTAAATCGGTGATTCTTGTGTTATTACTTTATTACCTATCTATTATGTTACCGTTGGGTGTTAGCCTTAATGGGATATTGAGTTTGTGAAGGGAAATTAGCTGTGGAAAATTATAACGCGTTGTTGGGTCATTGTACTGATTTCTTTTCCTATAAGTTAACACGTTTGCTTTTCTTATTAGTATTTCGGGTCCTTCGTATTAAAATTTGCCGTTATTTATTTTCGGCGGTGTGCTTGAATCGTTTTTATAATATCAATTAAAACTATTGTCAGCAATAAAAGTGTTTTAATAAAATATTATTTAACATACTTAATATAAGATTATCTATCTACATCATCATTATCAGCCGAAAGGCGTCCACTGTTGAACATAGGCCTTCCTCATAGAACGCCATAAACTATTCATATGAGGGGATTTTGCCGCTTTGTAATCACCACGCTTGGCAGGCGGCTTGTTGATCGCAGTAGTTGAAATACTTGGTGCCGGAGAGCACCGTCGTACACTCTCCGAATATGTCCCTCTTCTGGGTCTCAAGCTCCCACGAGACGAGAAAGGGCCCTATTAATAGCCAGAAACCAAACGGCCAATCTATAAATTTATCAATAATAATATACAGTTATGTAAGTGATACGGGTCAATCTATTTAAGCGTACATGGAGTTGGTTATACACAGAATGTTTTACTAAATAGATTAAGCTAAAATTTCCATGCAAGTAGGTCTCAGTTTCAAATCCGAAATAAAATACGCGTACTTATATGTCAGAATTATTGAATACGTGAGGCGCTGCTAGTTTATAAACTTTCATTGAATATACTAATATATTATATCGTTCGTGCTAATTAATTCATTAACTTTTAATTTTCTAAACTAAGGTAACCTATAAATTTCTCGGCTCAAAATCAGAATATGCATTTATAATAATACTCTCCATTGGTTAATAAATTGTCATCAAAAGCAAATTCTCGAATTCTATAATAAAAGGCAAGTTGTAAAGCAAAGTTTGTTTTGGTGCTATCTGACACCCTATTTTGATTCCTTTCTGTCTTACAATTCTTCCGAACAAATACAAACAAGTTCTCACATTTCTGAAATAAATGATATTATTAAATTTTGCTTGAAGACGCTCAATTTTTATTAGGTATCTACGTATAATAAGACTGCTAGTCGTTTGAACAAGTGTTGTTGCGATAGTGATAGTCTATCGATAGTGGTATTTTTCATCATCATCATCATTATTATCCCATAGGACGTCCACTGCTGAACATAGGCTTTCCCCATTGATTTCCATCTAGACCGGTTGTGAGCGGCCTGCATCTAGCGTGATCCTGCTGTCTTTATCAGATCGTCCGTCCACCTTGTGAGTGGGTGGGTCCTAGTACGGTACGCTTGCTGGTCCGAGGTGGTTTATTGAGAATAAAATGCTATTTTTTATGATAGTGAGTGACAAGACAAAGATCAGGTGCCTGATGGTAAGCATCATGATTGCCCATATTAATCAAACACAGTGCCACCCATTGTTTTGAAATTCAAAATTCTGCGCGGCACTGCACTGCACCTGTCACCCTGAGATATTAGTTTTTGAAACTCGTCATGCTCAGTAATTTCACTGGTAACATTTCCCTGCAGACCGGAACATAGTAATGCTTTATTTGAGTCGATAGTTGGATACTTTCGATATAGAGTAAACTTCACCACATAAAAGGCTAGACTGTACCTAGCACTTGTAATAAAAACCCAAACTTTTTGTCACAGATATGAATGTAGTTGTTACCGCCAAAACAATCAGAGAAATAGGTTCTTGAGGCGAAGGCCTTCTCATTCTCAGATAGTAGTAATTCGCAGGTTTTTCGAGGCAATTGTACAGAACAATACAGGCATAGTGGAAGCGTTAATAAAACAATTACGTGATATTGATCGAGAGATATTTCCCACGGTGGTCCTTCGCACACTACCTATACTATATCCACATGTGGTATTCACAATAGAACACGTTGATAACTATATTATCTTCGTTTCTATATCGTGACTGCCTCGGTGGCGTAGAGGGCGCATGCTCGACTGCCAATCAAGAGGTCCCGGGTTCGATCCCCAGGTCAGGCAAAGTGTTAAATATTGGATTTTTTCATTAGGAATTATCTCAATAACTGCCTGGAGTCTGGAACTGTGCCCGGTAGATGGCAATAGGCTCGCCCCCTATTACATGAGACCAATAACATACTGGCGAAATGTGGGTGTATCTACTATGGGACTGAGTCCTGAGTACACCTCTGCCTACCCGTTCGGGAAAAAGTCGTGAATGTATGTTATGTTTTCTATTACGTGTCGTATCTATATCTTCATAGTTTCAAGAAACTATGAAGATATAGATACGACAATGTGACAGAAACAAGTTTCTGTCACATGGTAAGCACAAGCCGATGGAATTACCTACTGAGTTTTTTTCCCCGAAAACTGTAACTTGGGTAATGTGTTCAAGTCAAGAGTGAATAGGTTATTAATTATATTTATTAAAATATGTAAGTTCCTTGCGCAAAGTATGGAAATATGCAGTAAAATGGCCATAACTTTTGATTGCGTTAACTTAGAAGTAAGATTTTTTAACAGCCACAAAGGACCGCAGATCTGATTTGTTGATATCAATTTCAACTTGATACCTCGACCCGTTCCATTTTAAAAAGGTCTTGACAGACGGACAACAAAGTCATCCTATAAGGGTTCATTTTTCGGAACCTTAAAACGGTTTTTTTTTTTAAATAAAATGACATTTCCTAAAAATGATTCCTAGCTAGATCGATTTATCGCCCCCGAAACCCCCTATATACTAAATTTTATGAAAATCGTTGGAGCCGATTCCGAGATTCCAATTATATATATATATAACAAGAATTGCTCATTTAAAGATATAAGATAATAATAATAAGATATATTAAATAGGTTTGTAGCCAATAATTTTGGGCGACACGCTGGATCAATAAATATGACGGATACAGAAACTTCTCGAAAAAAATCTATAGGCACATGCAGCTTAAAATATTTTAACCCGTTTTTCATTTTAAACGATTAAGTAACCTTAAATAATAATAATAATATGGGACAACTTCCACACACGGTCAACTGGTCCCAAACTAGGCTAGAAACCTGTACTATGGTAACCAGATGACTGATATACATACTTTTATAAGCTTATAACACCCAGACACCGATCAAACAGACAAGTTCATGCACACAAATGTTTGACCTGGCCGGGGATCGAACCCGGGGCCTGTGGCACAGAAAGCAGAGTTAGGTATTACCGTCTGAGCCAACGAGGCTGTCGATTTAGAGGAAAAGATATGGATTAAAAATGATAAGATTAGTAAGAATCTTATATCAAACCGCACTTTATAGAAAATGGTACAAAAAAGTGAAGTTATACTTTTGGGGGTGTCTCTACCCGTGTCTAGATTAAATTTTCATACAAATTTTTCGACATCCCATACAAAATTTATCAGATGATCGGAAAATTGATATGGAAAGCAGATTTTTTTAACAAATACCGCAAATATTTCTTTTGCATGTTCATTACTTTGATGGGTAGACACATCCCCTGAACTGTTATTAAACCTTTTTGTAACACGCTAACTAACAAGTTAACTTTCACAAACACCTTTGAACATTAAGTATCTCACTAACAAACCATTACATAAAGTTTATCTAAAATTAAATCGAGTCATGGCTTAATTCATTTCCATTGACAATCATTTGAGTCACGACATTACACATTACACATTTACATACAAACAGTGCACAAAAACGTGTCATCGGAAGATAGCGCCATGACATTATGACTTTGAACTGTGTGAGACACGCAACTATCAATTCTATTAGTTATCTTGTGAAATATAATGACATGGTGAAACACTACTACATACTCGTATCTAAGTTTTATTATGAACTAATTTTTTGTACACTTCCCGTAAGTGCGTTGCGCTGCGTTGCGTCGAATCGTCGCAACGGATCATCGTATTGTATGCTACGAGTACAACTGCGTTGCGTCGACAGCGAATAACAGCTCAGCGCATCACCCTCCCTCCCGCGTCGTCTCTTGTCTGCCGATCCGTTTGATCTGTCAATCTGTCTACGTAACGTATTAATGGGGCATACTCAGAGTGCGATTCAACGTCATTGGGGGCATATCAAAAAATATATATGAAAACCGACACACCATCAACGCTGCGACCGATCAAATCGATGTTATGTGTTCTCCTGTTTCATCCGAATATCCGAATATTATAGAACCCATTCTAAAATCTTATTTCATTTATTTTTATCCTTTTAAACATCAGGATATAACATCAGGATATAAATGTATCAAATAGGTTTACTTTAAAGAGGAAACAGGAAAAAAAAAAAACAGTGATTTGGTTATTTTTCCATAGGATTATGTCGAATTGAGGGCGCGTTTCCTGTCAACTTCAAACGAGTTTTGCATACATTGATATTTTTAAGAGTTATTAGGTAAGTACGGCCTTCGAAAATACTCTTAGACCAACAATCCTATATTTAGTAAGGTAGATAAAGACTAGAGATTATAATTTTTCCTCAACAGAGCATCGTCTTTTCTCAGCCTCACTTCATGTAGCCATTTTACTCAAATTTAAGTCCGCGAGTATATTGTAAGGTCAAGTGCATTAGCATTTCTGCTTTGGAGAAACTCTTAAAGGCATACCATTAGACATGATACAATACGGTGCATTATTCTAAGCACAAACCATGTTTAAAAGTAATTCATTTATCTACATATTCACTAAATTTCAGTGGGCTATTTTATGCGTACAAAGACCTTCTTGTCAGCTAACTGAAGCTAGCGATCCGACCTCGATTTGCACCTCATACATATAAACCTTCTTAACTTCACTATGTCTATTGATGAACATATAACATACATACATACATTCACGCCTTTTTCCCGAAGGGGTAGGCAGAGGTGTACCCAGGACTCAGTCCCATAGTAGATACACTCACATTTCGCCAGTATGTTATTGGTCCCATGTAATAGGGGGCGAACCTATTGCCATCTACCGGGCACAGTTCCAGACTCCAGGCAGTTATTGAGATAATTCCTAATGGAAAAATCCAATATTTAACACTTTGCTTGACCTGGGGATCGAACCCGGGACCTCTTGATTGGCAGTCGAGCATGCACACTCTACGCCACCGAGGCACCGAGGCAGAGGCGAGTATTGATGAAAACCGCAATATATTCCGTCACGTTCTTTTAATGATCTAAGCCCGAAGCGTAATGATGAAGTAAAGACGTTGACGAAGATGTTGTTAATTTTCTGTATTTTGGTATCAATAAAAGTGTTATCTAATCTAATCTAAAGACAGCGAGGCATTGACACGGGCAGCGATTTCTTTAAGTATATTATGTTTACTATATTTATTTATCAACCCAAGATCTTACGATATTGCACTGTGTAAATACAGCCTTATATCCGCTGGGTACCACAGGTCATACAAACTAACAGGCAGACTAATAATATAAACGATAGTTGCCAAACGGGTCGGGGATAATTGCACGACCGGAAAATAAGGCTTACCTCAACGAAATCTATAATGACTGCAGTAAACTATCAAGTTTTGTTCTAAATTTGCGATTTGTAAAGCACTCGTTTCAATTATTGAGCTTTAGGATGGGATTTGTCTCAATGAAGTCATTCGGTGTTAACTAATAGTTTTGACAGAAGAGTGGAGTTTAAGTGAGATAGAATATGTATACAGCCAACATCAATTTTCTTTATATTTGAAGGAATAGGCTAAAGATACACTGCCTTCTTCCACTTGCCATCATATGTGAATCCGCGAATACCTTACCTCGTACTACTTACTACATATCTATCAACCCAGCCTGTAAAATCCACCCACTGCTGGGTATAGGCAGACTCCCGTCACTCCTTACAATCACCCGCGCGCAATAGCCTACTATTACTAAGTAGAAAACATAACGTATGTACATGCATCACATGTGTGCATAGGTACGGACGTTACTGCCTCGTCACCGGCAGGGGGCGGGGGGCAGGGGAGGTTCATTACGTGCCGCTTCTTTACGTAGTAATAGTTAGTATTTTTTGGTCTATACCAAACCTAAAATAGGAGACCTATGTCTCCTCGCAGTTACGCCACTCTTTCCCGTCTCACCAATACAACATATGATATCTAATATCTGCCTATTTGGCTGGAGAGCCTATAATTTAGAGTATTCAGTCGGCGGTAGTTAGTTACATAGTACACAGTAGTATGAGCCTAGACTGGTTTGTTAGAACGTAATATCCCGTTCATTAAATATCAGGATATAGGCGGCAGCGGCGGAAGATTGCGTCTTTATTAAAGGGCCCGTACTCTAGCTTACTCAAGTATACTCCATCAAATAGTTTGCCACAAATTGATTGTTTAAAATTCAAAATTCTGAGCGGCACAGCACTGCGCCTGTTACCCTGAGATATGAGTTATTGAATCTCATCATGCCCAGTAATTTCGCTGGTAAACATTGCCCTTCATACCGGAACACAGTAATGTTTGCACATAACTGCTTGGCGGATGAATAACTGGCAAAGGTGTGGTACTTTCCCAGGCGGCCTCCTGCTAAAGAGGCCGACCACTACAAAAATATCTGTGTATTTTCTTGCTCTAGTTGCGGTTTTTTTTGTTATGTTATGTTTTGTGATGCGATTAGAACATCTGAACGACAAAAACTTACGATGATCGCTTAGTTGCGGTCTAAACCACTATCAAACAAGAGATGTGTTTTACAAATTTTAACATGAGATATTTTGTAAAATACATGTTTTATAAATCTTGGTGAAAACGAGGGCGATGCCGTTTAAGTCGAGACTTAAGAGAAGTAAGAATACGAGCCCACTAGGTGCAAGATTATGGAATGGAACTGTTTTATGCAACACTGTGGAACCACTTACTTAGGCGAGAAGGGCCACTTAATTAAACTTGCTCGGTCGATCTATGCATGTTAATTTATCTACCATTCGAGTGATTCAATGATGAAATCTTTAGAACTTCCTATAGAGCTGACAAAACTATTATGGTTAATAAAATTTACTTTTCGTTCTAATCATAGTGATTTCTTGAAACCTTTGTTTACGGTGTTTTTTTCATCGGGAGTGTGAGACACGCGATGCAAAAGCACATCGAACTCTGTCCATGACTATTTTTTTTTAAATATACGGTACTGCCTCGGTGGCGTAGAGGGCGCATGCTCGACTGCCAATCAAGAGGTCCCGGGCTCGATCCCCAGGTCAGGCAGTGTTAAATATTGGATTTTTGCATTAGGAATTATCTCAATAACTGCCTGGAGTCTGGAACTGTGCCCGCTAGATGGCAATAGGCTCGTCCCCTATTACATGGGATCAATAACATACTGGCGAAATGTGGGTGTAACTACTATGGGACTGAGTCCTGGGTACACCTCTGCCTACCCCTTCGGGAAAATGGCGTGTACATAAGCGCGCGTTTGCTTTACGCGCGTCGTCTGTATATAAACTTAATAATGTCGATATAAACAACGCTGTGTGCAAAGCCACTTAGCTTACGATTGTTAGTTATATTAAACATCTTTTAACGGATCTGTAACCACGAACAATGCAAAATATATAATACTAGTGGCCCGCCCCGGCTTCGCACGGAAGTAGGTAGCGTAGCAGAAGTAGGTATAGTGAACGTTTTAACAGGATACAGGACATCTTAGCAGTTTGACACAATCCTATAGAAAATTTACGAAATCGATGTTTTGTATTCCCCTGTTTCCTCCGAGAATAATTTATTTTATCCATAAATTTATATTCTGAAAATTAGAAGATGAATAAGGCTATGTCTCTGTTATTTTATTTTTGTTCCTTACCACTTCATTTATTTCTAGTGAACGTCTAATTACGCGAGTAAAACTGGAAGAGTTTTTCATGTTTTTAAAGGATCATACTTCATTTAACAATGAGTTTGTAGAAAAAATAAAATGACAGGGACATGCTCACCGAAGACCTAGATTTTATAAAAAAAAACATTGCTCTGACGCAGTTATCTAGGGAGGAAACACGGGAATACGTTTGTAAGGAAAAATCACCCCTCATGTAACCTCTTAACAATGTGGAGTAAATTCGTGCATTGTATTTTTATAGATATAACTCTAAGGGTTTACGCAGCGCACGCAAATTAATGACTATTTCTGTTACAGTGACCTAACCATAACAGATGGAAACATTTTCCGAGGCCTTTTTTGATGATATATAAGTACTACAAACCCCTAGTACATTATTTCTACCACCATTAATTTACATACCGATTATTGTGACTAAACCAAAACAGACGGATATAATGTCCGTGGACTATTTTTTGTATATAGTGATAATTACTACAAACCCCTAGCCCTAGAACATTACTTTATCCTACAACGAATGGTTTTCACCGCATGCATATAATGACAGTTTCGATAATTGTGACTAAACCAAAATAGATGATTATACTAATGTACGTTCACTATTTTGTAAATACTAAAAAAACCCCTAGTCAATAACTTTATTCTACCACCAATACTTTTCACAGCGCATGTATATACTCGTAATAACTGTTTCGATTATTGTGACTAAAAACCAAAATAGATGGATATTTTGTCCGTGGACTATTTTGAAACCCCTAGTACGTTATTTTATTTTACCATCAATAGATTTCACAGCGCACGCAAGTTAATGAATATATTTGGTAATTACGTGACATCTTAGTTCACAATATTGCAGTTTTCTTACGAATCCCTAATATTTTTCAAAACCTCATATAGCCTATGTCACTCAAACTGAAATTCATCACTGAATTAAGCTTTACATAAGTGAAAGATTTTTTTTAATCGGTCCAGTAGTTTCGGAGCCTATTCGTTGCAAATGAAAATACAAAGTTTCTTTCTTAAGGATATTGGTATCTGGTATTGATTGAATAATCTGGAGACATTATACGGATTCACTGAAAACAGTAAGAGCATCAATAATTCGATTTCGTTGCAACCCAGTTTAGAGGGGCTAAGATAAAGAGAAGCGAAATAATCATAAGCGCGTGTTAATTATTTGCAGAACGCCATCTTATATGCAATGTTGGAACTAAATTACCTAAAAATGTTGTCTTAGGGTAGTTATGTCTTGGAAGATAATATTGTCAGCGAGTTCTAATTTATTTCTGTAGTGCCATCTATTGAGCATTGTTGGAACTAAAATATTCATAACAAACTTTAAAACTTTATTATTCCTCAAAAGGGTTGAAATTTTTGAAAACGCTGAAACACGTGTTTAATTATTTTCATTTTAGAATGTTTACAAAATTTGAAATTAATCGGCCGAAAAATTAAGTCTACTCCATACAAACTTTCAACCCCTATTTAATACACTTAGGGGTAAAATTTTGAAAAACCCTTTCTTATTACTTGTCTAGACTGTAAAAATAATCTATTGTCAAAATTTCATCATCATCGGTCCAGTAGTTTTGGCTCTGGGTTGATGAGTCAGTCAGTCAGTGAATCACTTTCTCTCTTTATATAATAGTATAGATATGTTTACAATATAAAATTTTATATAACTTATCATCAGGTGCCTACTGTAGGTTTATTGAATACATCTGAGACGCAGGTCACCAGTGCCCCCCCTCTGATAGAAGAAGTGTTTGAATCGTCATTCATAATAAATAATAATTTATAAACTTACTATATACTATATTTATAAATCTGATAAGTGTGTTGATTTTACCATTCCTTTATAATATACACCTACAATGCAGTGTGAAGATTAGTGTATTTTTATTGCATATTAAGTATCTTAATAAAATCGTTGCTTTTAATAAATAGAGATAGATATATCGGTTTTTTTAATTTTTTAAGTTGGTAAATTATATATGCAATATAAAGGTACATAATATTTCGTAAGTATAGGAAGTTGAGTCATCGGTGGAACGCTATTGAACTATGAACTGACATTTCATTGGGTAAAGGGCTTAACAATTTTGTAACAATCAGCTCTGCGACACTATTCTAATAGAGGTTATCGCGAGATGTACGACTTTTTTACAATTTAAATAAGCTTGGTACACCTCGCAGTAAAAACGACATTAAATTATTAGCATCGTTTTGACTGCCTCGGTGGCGTAGAGGGCGCATGCTCGACTGCCAATCAAGAGGTCCCGGGTTCGATTCCCAGGCCAGGCAGTGTTAAATATTGGATTTTTCCATTAGGAATTATCTTAATAAACTGCCTGGAGTCTGGAACTGTGCCCGGTATATGGCAATAGGCTCGCCCCCTATTACATGGGACCAATAACATACTGGCGAAATGTGGGTGTATCTACTATGGGACTGAGTCCTGGCGTGAATGTATGTTTATGTTTTTAATAAATACCACTTCGTTTTCTTCCATGCTTTGTAGTGGTAGGCCTCTTTTGCAGGGGGCCGCCTGGGGAAGTACCACACCTCTGCCAGTTATTCATCCGCCACGCAGTAATGTGCCAGCATTACTGTGTTCCAATCTGAAGGGTAATGTTACCAGCGAAATTACTGGGCATGACGAGATTCAACAACTAATATCTCAGGGTGACAGGCGCAGTGCAGTGCCGTGCAGAATTTTGAATTTTATAAAACTGGGTGGCACTGTGTTTGATATGGTCAATCATGATGCTTACCATCAGGCACCTGAAATGTTCGTCTTGTCACTCATTATCATAAAAAAAAGTGTGGTACATCTCACAGTAACGTAAAAATTTCATTAAATATTTAGCATCGTTTTTAAAATACCATTTCGTTTTCTTCCATGCCAGTATATCAGCCGATCTATTATTTTGTAATCTGTATGCATTTATCATGTTTCAATATTACGACATTTGCACTTTAGAGCTTTTGTTATAACGGTCATATCCGCTTTATGTAGTTTAGAAGTACAAGTTTAAATGTAGATCGTGATAAACCAGACCTTGGACACCATTAGAAGTTATATCTCAGTAATTTTAATAAAAGAATAGATTTATTGATACGATAAGTTGACCTTCGAAGTTCGTAATGATTGTGGGACGTGGGATACTATCATTATTCACAATATTTTGTTCTCTTTGCGTCGGGTCTCGGCGACCTCGAAACTAAATTAATTCACATTATTGTTTAAGCCATCGTTAGTGCTATCGTTTCATTAAAGTTGTATAATAGTCTCATGACTACAACTAGCAATTAAACGATAATTAAAAAGAAATATTAGGGCCATATTCTCATGTTTTTGTAGTCGGCACACTTCTGCCGGCTTTTACTTTCGATTAACATGTTACCGCACGAGGTCGTTATGGAAATTTTGGTTTTGACTATAAAATAAATGTCTTTGGGTAATTTCTTACAAGGCCTTGCGTTTATACTAGTTTTGACTTCGAGACGTTTCGCTTTGTGGTTAGTCAACTGCTTTTAGCGCTCTTGAAGGCTTAAAATTTAAACCACAGGCCCTAGAGTAGCCAATATGAAAGTTAACTGATTGTTTCTAGTGAAATCACTATCGGACCTTAGATTATCCTTTGCATTTGAAGTTATTCTGTACTTAATTAATTAGCTGATTAGCAAGTTGAAGTGGCAATGGGCAGGACAAATAGAACGCAGCACATAGAAGCACTTTACACATAGGCACGAAGAACTGATGGCCGATGGGGCTATAAAGATATCTAATGGAAATCACGGACTGACTAGCGCAGCGTAAGACGTCCACCCACAAAGTGGACAGACGATCTGATAAGGACGGCGGGAACACGCTGGATGCAGGCCGCTTACAACCTGACTAAATGGATTTTTTTTTAAATGAAAGTGAGTAACAAGACGAGCAAATCAGGTGCCTGATGGTAAGCATCATGATTGCCTATATCAGACATAGTGCCACCCAGTGTTTTAAAATTTAAAATTCTGCGCAGCACTGCACTGCGCCTGTCACCCTGAGATATGAATTGTTGAATCTCATCATGCCCAGTAATTTCGCTGGTAACATTGCCCTTCAGACCGGAACACAGTAATGTTTGCACATTATTGCTTGGCGGATGAAAAACTGGCAAAGGTGTGGTACTTCCCCAGGCGGCCCCCCGCAAAAGAGGCCTACCACTACAAAAAATCTATGGGGGAGGCCTATGTTCAGCAGTGGACGACGTCCTATGGCTGAGATAATGATGATGATGATCATTTATTGACCTTACAGAATATTAAAAACAGTATCACTTGAATTTCTCAGTAACTAGACTGAAATCTCATACAAGTTTCTGCAGAGAGCCAATGAATTATGTATAATAAGTACAAGAGAGATATTATCTAGTTCCGCCACAGTTGCCGTTATAATCCTCTAGCAATTAATTATACCTAATAATGGTAGGATTATAATGTAATTAATTTGTCGAGATATTATCTCCAATGAAAACGATTAAAATAGATTCATTCACGTTCATAATACGGCTTGATTTAATTTCTCTTGTAGAGGTATGTTTCTGTACGCACGGTAGATTGAAACAAAGTAATCATTCAACTTGTAGTGGTAGGCCCCTTTTGCAGGGGGCCGCCTGGGGAAGTACCACACCTTTGCCAGTTATTCATCCGCCAAGCAGAAATGTGCAAACATTACTGTAGTCCGGTATGAAGGGCAATGTTACCAGCGAAATTACTGGGCATGATGAGATTCAACAACTCATATCTCAGGGTGACAGGCGCAGTGCAGTGCCGCGCAGAATTTTGAATTTTAAAACACTGGGTGGCACCGTGTCTGATATGGGCAATCATGATGCTTACCATCAGGCACCTGATTAGCTCGTCTTGTCACTTACTATCATAAAATAAAAAATTCAGTATGTTTAAATTTCACCGTCAAGCGGGACCCGCACCTTCCGCACTATTCCGCGTGGCGGCACTCTCCCAGTTGAGTTATCTTGGAGGTAATAGTCATCGACGAATTTTTTATATCCCACCTACCGACTATAGATAGGGGCATGTGTGTTATCTATAGGTTGATGATATTCGTATTCTATCCATTTACCTATCCTCTCGTGTGTGAATCTTTTTCTTTTCTTTGCATATTATTATTATTGTATTCCAAGCTAATAAGACCTCTTTAGTCTTAAAAAAAACCTATAAATTATTAATTAACCAAATCATGGATTACGAAGAATACTGAGAATATAACTTGGCACTGCAGCACTGCCACCTTGGGAATCCTACGAGTACTTACTTTATAAATGCGAAAGTTTGTGAGGATGGATGGATGTTTGTTACTCTTTCACGCCAAAACTTACTGAACCGATTGGGCTGAAATTCTGTATATAGGTAGTTTAGATCCTGGAATAACATAAGAAGTACTTTTTATACCGATATTCCCACGGGAACGAAGACTACGCGGGCTAATGTGATTTTATAATGACTACTATACTACTACTCCTTACTGCAGAGTGAAAATAGATGATCGTTATTATTATAACGATCATCTATTTTCACTATATAATAGGTGATATAATATGATAGGTGTAATGGTATATGATAGGTGTAATAGCTCTATTGAGCCATACAATTTAATAATAATTCTTGCTTCTCAAATTAATGAATAAACTTGTAGGCCTTGATTCATCTCTAAATATATTTAATAACATTTTCGAGTGTCAGAGATTGTAAACTGCTGACTTACTATGTAAATGTGTAAGTAATTAAAGACCCCTTTGGTATCACGTTTAAGACTATGTTGTATCGTTGTAAACTACACATAATACATATAGTTTATGAATTGGAGTCTAATTGTTCGAGTTCTCGGCTTTCATTTGAGAGTTCTGCAGGATTTTCTTTTTTTTTTTTTATTTCTGCAGGAGTTTCTTCTGAACTGCTAGTAGTGTTCCTTGGGTATACTTTATATTTTAAATATATACTTATTGTTAATTATCGTGCCTTTTTACAACTTAGTTCTCTTTATTGGTATAATATTATAAATTACCTATTATTAACAAGGTGTCGTGGAGTTACCGGCTTTAGAATAGTGCTCCACCCTCTCTACCCGTGGTTGCCGTAAGAGCCGGCTAAAGTGTTAACGGATCCAGAGTACGGGCAGCAGCGTCCTCTGCAAAACAAGCCGCCTGCCAAGCGTGTTGAGTATTGACAAAACCCCCCCTTTATAGGGGAGGCCTATGTTCAGTAGTGGATTGCCAACGGCTGAGATAATGATTACCAAGGTAGAAGTTCTAAAATTGTCACAAAATCTGTTATAAAGAGAATGGCGAGAATCAAAGGTTAACGACCCGTCTAACGTTGCTGGTCTAAGGGATGTGTCTCAATGTAGGCCAACAGTGATTTATTAACCGATCACCGTGCCACTTTAGCACCTTATCGCATTAAGAACTTTCAAAGCTTCGAACAAGAAGTGGTGAGAAACTTACATCCTTTATAGTGTCGGGGTTCCTCAGAGAAAATGGTGTTTACTTGATTGTTTCACTAGTGAAGACTGTACTCACATGTGTGTTACAAAACCTTAGACCTAATATACCTATATGGGTAGGTATTTCGCAGTGTCATTGGTTGTGAAATTTAATTCGGTTGATGAATGAACTTTTGAAATTAATCAACTGCGGCGACATCAATTCAATTTATTTTTGAACATAATTTTACATAGAATTACATTTCTTAAGTCGACTATAACTATAGCCTAATAAGTACGCCTTTCGGTAAGATAGTCGGTTAATATTTTAAAAAGATAACTTACATTTTTAGGCATTCACATATAAAACAAATAGAATATCCTAACGCACGAAATTATAGAGATCAACTGATTTATCATCATCATCATCTCAGCTTTTATAGTAATCCATTACTGAACATAGGCCTCCCCCATGAAGGGGGGTTTTGCCAATATTGGAAACGCTTGGCAGGCGGGTTGTCGAGCGCAGTTCGATGGTTTTTTGCAGAGGACGCTGCTGCCCGTCCTCTGGTTAACCCTTAGCCGGCTCTAACAGTAACCACGAGCAGAGAGGGTGGAAAACTATTCTATAGCCGGTAACTCCACGGCGGGTTTAACTGTTTGTATGAGAAGCTCAGAGTAAGGATACCAAAGAGAAACAGTCGTGCAAAAATCTGTTCCAAGCCGCGAGTCTGGTACTAAATCAAAAAATTACCAGACTATGTGGTTAGTTGCATGGCAACCGTAGGCCGACCGCCGTGATGCCAGCGTTAGGTAAAAAGCTAACCGAATAACAACAGATACGTGCGTGAAAGCGATAGCTTTTCATAATTTAGTCATGTATTTACAATAATTTTAGGAATTTATGTATCCACATTGCGTGTTTCTATTTTATTTTAATTTTTTTAACTCAATAAAATGGACAACAGCGCTTTGTTCGAAAGAAAAACTATGAAGTCGATTATATTTTAAATATTTTTGTATAATATTATCCGAACTAAAATATATTTTTTTTACATAAATTAAGGTTTGGCATTAATTACCTAGTGAAATTTTAAACATTGAATTAAATATTTGTTTATTTTATCTCAATTACGTACTGTGCATTATAATATTATACTTTTTGTTTCTAATTGGTTTACATTGCATAGTCCTCGTTAATTTTATATTTATGATAACATTTTAATGTTTTTGTGACTTTCGACTATTTATTAAGAGTATAAAAGTAATCATATCACGTAACAATTTAGAATAATATCGTCAAAGGCCCTTTCTACGTGCTAGAATCAGGCCCATGAACCTGTACTCACTATTAAATCCAGATTCTATCATGTAACTTAATTATCTTTACAAAAATAAATACATTTCAATTTCAAAACTTTTTGACCCTTTTAAATTTAATTCTTGTAATATATTATAGTTATAAAAGTTTAAAAGTATAAGTGTGATTAATTTATTAAAAAAAATTATATATTTAAATCACTAAATATTTTAGTGCATATAAGTCTACTCCAATGCTTCTATGTTCGCCCGCGTCGCTTAGTGTCAAATTTAACATTGAACTTCATAGGGTGAAAAATCGTTCAATCCAAATTAGGCTTTAAAACAATTATGTAAATAGAGTTTAAATTCAAATAATAGAAACTCAGTAGATGTCAGTAGATGTCATAGCGCGTAATTGTCAGTGATGGACACTTTTTTGTGAAGCTTGTTCAGGGATTGTGCGTCTGTAGAAAGAAGCAATTCAACGTCATTGATGAGAAGTCAATTTATTTTGCAGTTCATTCTATTGCAAATTAGACGAGTTAATTTCCCTCCGTAATGATCACTACAAATTTTTGTAAAATCTTGAATATTATTATTTATTATACTAGCGACTCGCCCTCGCTTCGCTCCGGACTATTATATTATAAGTAATGTACTATGATTATTTAGGGAGATACAACATTATGATAGTACAAAACTAATAATGAAAAATATTATACAAATAATATATACCTATATAGGTAGGTACACTTTCTAATATAGGTTCTTTTATATTTTATACAAGTGAGATAATAAACCTTATAAAGAAAGGTCTTATTACTATATTAATAGTAATATAGTAATAAGATCTTTCTTTATAAGATCATCCGTGTCAAAACATCTCTTGAGAAAGTGGGCACTATCCAGTTCCTACCAATAGCACTTCTATCCGTAGAAAATGTCCGTTTTGCACAATAATAAGATGAACATTCCGCACACAGGCAGGAGATGACCATGACGAGCTAGATAGTAAGATGAGATGCGATTAAATGAAAGTGGTACTATTATTAGGCTTGTTGCTTGTTATGTAGTGTTGCAAACGTAATATGGCTCATAAATGTATAGTAATATAACGATATGGTGTATGTATGTAAATGTGGGTGTATCTACTATGAGACTGAGTCCTGGGTACACCTCTGCTACTCCTTCGGGAAAAAGGCGTGAATGTATGTTATGTTTTATGATATTATGGTGTATTTTATTTGTATATACCTACTGCCTCGGTGGTGTAGTGGGCGCATGATCGACTGTCAATCAAGAGGTCCCGGGTTTGATCCCCAGGTCAGGCAAAGTGTTAAATATTGGATTTTTCCATTAGGAATTATCTCAATAACTGCCTGGAGTCTGGAACTGTGCCCGATAGATGGCAATAGGCTCGCCCCCTATTACATGGGACCAATAACATACTGGCGAAATGTGGGTGTATCAACTGAAATGGGTCCTGGGTTCACCTCTGCCTACCCCTTCCGGAAAAAGGGCGTGAATGTATGTATGTATGTACCTATGTATATACCTACTTACTCGTACCTAATAGGTACATATAATTTTGATGTGACAAAAAGTGCTTAGAATTTGACAGCCTCGTTGGCTCAGATGGTAGTAACTCTGCTTTCTGTGCCGCGGCCCCGGGGTCGATTCCCGTCCAGGTCAAACATTTGTGTCCATGAATATGTCTGTTTATTCTGTATCTTGGTGTTTAAGCTTATATAAGTATGTACATCAGTCATCCGGATACCATAGTACAGGCTTCTAGCCTAGTTTGAGACCAGGTTTTTTTTTTTTTTATGATAATGAGTGACAAGTCGAGCCTGATGGTAAGCATCATGATTGCCCTATCATATAAGTGGTGGTGGTGGTGGCTGGTATATAGGTGGTCGTGTGTGAAAGTTGTCCCATATATTATTATTATTGTTTCGTGATTACTGTAACAATATTATTACAATTTAAGAGGGTCGTCATACAAAGTAAAATTTCCCAAATATGGAGAAAAACAATAATTTTCCACTCAATTGTTTGTTGTTGGTTTTTGATCTGGCGTTTATTTTCGCCAAACTGTAGTTGAAGAAAACTATATGGATTTTAATGTTTATAAAAATTGTTAAAAAAATATTTTGAGGTTATTTGAAAGTTTTTTGTAATAATATACGGCTTTCTTAAATCTTATATCCATCCACACGGTGGTTTAAAGACAGGTATTAAAGACAGCAGGAACATGCTGAATGCAAGCCGCTTACAACCGGACTAGATGGAAATCTATGGGGGAGGCCTATTAAATTTTAATACTAATATTTTGCGTACCTATAACTTTTTCAGTGTAGCTATTTACTAGCTACCTACTATGTTGACTAGACATTGGCACGAATCCAAATCCAAAAACCCCTATCCCCTAATATAACCTGGACGAACACTTTATCTTGTTTACTGATAGGGAGTGATTAATTGTAATAGATCTAGTTACATAAATAACCATTTGGGATAAGTTCAATAACCCCTAAGAGCGTAACCTTGCTACGAGAAATTTGACACGATCCTATGAAAAAAATACCAAATCGATGTTTTGTATTTTCCTGTTTCCTCAAAATATAATTAAGGTATTCTATAAACTTACATCCTGATATTTTTATAGTGAAGTAAACACTATAAAACACTTTTAAACTCTTGGTTTTTTCATAGTGAACTTCTAAAAATCCCAGTTTTACATGTGTGATTTGACGTGTACTTCAAAAAATGAAATGTTTATAAACAAAAATGAAATGATAATGTCACAATATCAGGATATATATAAAATATTTAATAGGTTTACTATATTCTGAGGAAACAAGGGATTACAAAACATCGATTTGGTAATTTTTCCATTGGATTGTGTCAAACTGCTAAGATGTCCCCTTTCCTGTTAAGAGCTCTATTCGAAGAAAGGATTAGAATATTCATAAATATGAGAGACAAACATAGTTTATGAATGTATACAGTATGTGCATGGATTCAGGATTTATGTGATAATTACTCCATAGACAATTCAACTTAAAGACTGCGCTTTAATGAATTTTTGTGTGAAAATAAAATGTCCAATATAATATGGCAGTGTGCGGGGGAGGTCGGCTGGTTATTAGGATTCCGTACGTAACCCTATTACTAAATCTCTGCCGTCCGACCGTCCGTCCGTCTGCCGCAGGGCTCTGTCTCATGAACCATAATAGCAAGACAATTGTGATTTTCATCGTGAAATATGTTTATCTATTGCCTCTATAACATCAAATAATAAAAATAAAATTAAATTCATCATTAATCTCCACACAAACAACGTGTTTACAATGGTCATATAAGCAATTGCAATAAGAATAAATTATAATACAAAAAGGTAGGAAATAGGTTCAAAGAGGGTAGGGACCCTTTTTATGTGATATGGACTCACTGTGATGGATGATTTGTATCTTATTCGACCAGTTATTAGTAATAAGATCTTTTGACTTTTAACTTGTTACAGTTATTACTTCGTGTCGTCAAAATAGTAATTATAATTGTTTACTTTATAAAACGCTTAGCCCTAGTTATTTATTAGTTATATACCTAGTTATTTATTTTATTAGCTACTTTTTCTCTATGTTCACAAGGAATAAGAAAAAGTCCCGCGGGAATTTCCCTAGTAAAAATAAGCCCATTCACCTATTTATCTACTTATGACTTTTTTACATATTTGACACAAAAAAATAACTTTAAGTATGTTATAAATGGAAACAAATGAAAATCTATCAATTAAAATATTTCGTAACGTTACAGATTAAACATTACAAATGTTACGATTATATTGCATTTTATACGACTGCAATAAATTTACAGACATATTAAACTTTCAATTGTGCCTCAATTAATAATATTATAAAATACCTTCTACAATAGGTACAGTCCAGCACACTGCACGATACGTATACATTGTTTTTTTTATGATAGTGAGCAACATGACGATCAAATCATATGCCTGATGGTAAGCATTATGATTGCCCATAGGCACAGCGCCACCCAGGGATTTAAAATTCAGAATTCTCAGCGGCACTGCATTGCGCCTGTCACCCTGAGATATTAGTTATTGAAACTTGTCATCCCCTGTTATTTCGCCAGTAACATTGCCCTTTAGACCGGAACACAGTAATGATTGCACATTACTGCTTGGTGGATGAATACCTGGCAAAGGTTTCCTACGGTTATTATTTTAGTACATACGTACTTACGTATAAAACGAGCGTACTCCAATAAGAGTTCGACTATCTAAATCTAACGAAAGAGTGAATCTTTAGATCTTGACCCTGAACATTGACACAGTGTTCCGAATCCGAGTAGATCAAGTCGCGTGACCGGCTGCGGATAATTGTCCATTGTAACAAACGATTAGGAAGTTTACTTTTACTGAGCCGCGTTCCATCATGCACGCGAACACTTTCAACGCAACTTTCAGCCGAGTCGCCGACACACTAGATAATTACAAGCAGTTATTTAACTCCTACTCTTTGACTTACGCATTCCGTCCTACGTTTGAGACGTGACTGGATACTGCTGTCCTTATTTACGATGCATATACCTACAAAGGCGATTGGACTAGATGAGTCATCTAAAATGTACATGGAAATTTTGATTGGATTGGACCTAGATATACACTCAATACACAAATTTTAGACGGACGCTTTTTATGTAAATATCACAGAGTAAACATGCTCCATAGATTGGACACTAAACAAACTACTTTCTACCTACATAATTACTGTTACATCTTTTACAAGGCAACTTTTCCCGCGAATTATCCAATTACACCTTTAAATGCAATGATGTTCGGTGAAGCTATAAGGATGTTCTAATGGAATGGTTCCACTGAAACCTCATTTTACTTGCAATTATCAAAGCTGGCGTTTATCTCCAAACTCATAACATAAGATGATTAGAAGACCTTGCCCACTAGACCGTTTCGTGACCGACGCGTGCCGTGCGCGACGCGTTAGCTTGCCGTCAACAATTTCTCTGAGAACGGTGTTGAAACGTTATAGTGGGGATGGTTTATCGTTCCATTTCTGTCGCCTGCTGTTCAAATATCAGTACAGTGGGCGAACAGCTTTAGAGGTATTTATTTCGGTCACTTATCTGTTTAATTGTAGGAAACCAAGTCACTACCTATTTAGAGCGGTTTCGCCCTACGTCCAAAATGACTCCGATCCGAATCCGTGAAAAACGGTCCGAAGTAGTCGTAGAACAATTTGTATGGGAGTTAACGCACTAGATACGATTTCCGTCATCCAATTTCTCTCCGTCATCCGTGAATCTCCATTTCGGAGACGATACTAACGGACCGAAGTAGCTATAGTTTTGTTTGAATGAACACTCGCGCACTGCGTCCGGACCGAGTCCGATCTAATCTAAATCCGTGATTACGGATTTAGATCGGAGGTAGTGCGAAAAGCAATATCCGAATTTGCTCAGTCTTCCGAATAACGGATTCGGATCGGATTCGTTTCGGCCGTAGTGCGTAACCGCTCTTATACTCTTGTTTTACACGCAACAATATTATTTTATCGTAATCACAGATATGGAATCTCCTATTGACAAATAGAAAGTAAAAGTGTTTACAGAAAGATGCCGATCGCATTAAATGCGTCCCACATAAATAATGAACGGCATCATTTCTGTTCCACATACAAGTGTTATTTCGAAAAACTTTTCAAAAACATTCTATGATCAGTTTGTTTGAGCTGATTGTGCAATTGGGCTTAATTGAATAACATAACATAGCATCACGCCTTTTCTTCCGAAGAGTTAAGCAGAGGTGTACTTATCAATTATGTCTTATAATTATCATGTACTAGGGGGTGAGCCTATCGCTATGAACTATCAACTGAGCACAAATCTAGACTTCTGGCTGTTAAGGTGGATGGGGCCGACATCATTTTCCATATACAAACTTTGAGGAACCAATGACGATGATAAGGATAAAATATCTTCATACTGTTTTTATTATAAGTAACAACTAATTATAAAATGGCATTTATTCAGTCATATTACAAAAAAAATACGTTCCTTGAGAATTCCATAATTCCGATAAATATCCTCGTCTATTTGCGGTTTTAAAACGTATAAATTGTATGTAAATCTGGACAAATGCCAATTATAATACATTGATACTTGAAATAAATCACTAATGAAGAAATTATATCTATTCTATCATTGTCATTGGACCTCATTCTATGGAATATGATGTCTGCACCTTAATAAGAAAATACCTAATGGAAGAGTCTGAAAACACTTTTTGCCTTACCTGGGAATCAAACCCATGACTTCAAGCTCGGCAGTAGTGCTTGCCACCACTTATTTGCTACATTGTAGCACATTGTACTACATAGTAGCGTCCGTGGCCTAACGGAAATATGCCCGGCTTCAAATTCTGAGTCCATGGATCGAATATCACATGTGGACTTTTCACCTTGGCGCTACCGTGTTTCGGATGGCACTTTAAACAGTACCTAGGTCCCGGCTGTTTCTTATAAGATATGCAGGGAGCAGTCGTTAGGTCACGTCGGATGCCTTGTAGGAATCTTGGCGTCCTGAATCTCCAAATATATGGGCTGTCCACATGCCTAACCCACATGAACTTACTCAAGCAGTCTAATGTGATGGGCAATCATAAAAAATAAAAAAGAGTAAGAATATAAATTCAATTTACACCAACGAGGCATTATTAAGTAGTTTGAACCCTTTCATGTTTTCGAAACGGGTTTAGTTTAGTTAGGCTCATAACGAAATTGTTATTTCAGATCACAAGCCGTGGGTAGAAAGGCTTATCGCGTTTTGTTTACTTTCAATATTTCCTCTCGAAATGTTGTTTCAGTTTACTTTATTGTAATTTTTCCACTTCAACTCTCAAAATACCCTTTATGTTCATGTTTGTTATATAATTACTTATCAAACTCCGGCGTCACGGTTCTATCACCGTACTAGCCGCCATCTCCTGAGAGCTCATCCGCACATAATTGATAAGTGGATGTCGCACAATGCGCGATTTTCCCGTCCTTTTCTGCCGCATACGTGCAAACTGTGGAATGATTTCTCTGCTGTGGTCTTCCCGTTGGGCTACAATATGCGGCAAGAGTGAATAGTCTTGAGGGTCAGCAACATACTGATAATACCCCTGGTGTTGCAGGTAACCTCTCACCATCAGGAGGCCCGTCTGCTTTTTTACCACCCATGATATAAAGAAAAACTCAAAATTGGCCTAAAACATATAATTTAGGAGACTATCATTGAAGTATTCCCCTCAGAGCTTCAAGACTTTGGATCGCTTCTGAGTAGGAATTCAGTTTGTACATTAATATCTGACATTGTCGATATCTGTGGGAACTGTGCCGTGTAAATGCAAGTACCGTCAGAAAAATAACTGATAAAATACTTTCTATAAAATTATATGTATCTATACATATAAATATTACTGGTTTTTACTAAATGCACATGAAAGTAAATACGATACCAATAACAAATATTTTGTTTTTTGGTTGTCTATTTGTTGTCGCTAATCTCCGAAACGGCAATACCTATTTTAATGGGACTCTCACTGACAGAAAGCTGACATACAGGGCATAATACAGACTACTTTTTTAACATATTTATTAGTGTCTATATTAAAATGTCATAAATAAATTAACATAACATAACATACATTCACGCCTTTTTCCCGAAGGGGTAGGCAGAGGTGTACCCAGGACTCAGTGCCATAGTAGATACACCCACATTTCGCCAGTATGTTATTGGTCCCATGTAATAGGGGGCGAGCCTATTGCCATATACCGGGCACAGTTCCAGACTCCAGGCAGCTATTGAGATAATTCCTAATGGAAAAATCCAATATTTAACACTATGCCTGACCTGGGGATCGAACCCGGGACCTCTTGATTGGCAGTCGAGCATGCGCCCACTACGCCACCGAGGCAGTCCACAATCAAGTAAATCAATTAAAAGGCAAGAATTTATGTTTCGAGTAAGTAGGAACATAACTTATTAGGTAAATTTAAAGTTGTAGAAAACTTTCGAAGCGTACAACATTTAATTTTAATTATATTAGCTTTTTTATATTACTGTACAAAAATGGATAAGAATTTCTTTTGCAAATCGTACAGCAGTGAGAACCTTCGGCCTTCGTTCTGAGAGGACGCCGTTTTAAGTAGGTAGGCACTTTCAAACCTTGCGTGTCCTTTCCAATATTAATAATAGCACAGGTATTTAGGTTCGTGTGTATTTTAAGTTATTAGAGACAAGATTATAATGTCCCAAAAAAAATTGCTACATAGCTTAGAAAAAGGCGTTATTATGGCGTGGCATTGTACTTGTTTCAAGAAATATTGCATCAACATTTACAATTAAACATAATTAATCGAATTGTGTGTTTTGAAAATAATTTAATATACAATATCAAGATTATCTTTCTAATTTAATAAAGTATACATAGCTTTTCGGGCAGAAGCTTCCTCTGCATAAAAACCATCAAACTGAGCTCGCCAACCCACCTGCCAAGCGTGGCGAGTATTGGCAAAACCCCCCAATGGGAGAGGCTTAAGATGATCATAATCATAAATTATTTATTTGTCTACAAAACTTTTTAACAATTAGTAAGTGGACGCCCTGACTCTTGGAAAAGCGGAAGCTGTGGACCAGAAGGCAATTCTTCCCAGATTTCTTGAGATACATTATTGTTTTGTAGCTACATAGTAAAATATAGTATTAAATATATATAAACATGCATGAACTAATTTTTGTTTAATAAATTTAATATATACTCGTAGATGCAAAATGTATAAGAAGTGAATACAAGACAATTAAAATAAAATATTGCAACAACAAAAATATTGCAATTAATGAAAATTAAGATCATTATTTTTATTTGATGATGATACCATAGCTTTTTGGTCCTATTTTGAGTTGTATTTTAAATTACTGCAAATTAAAATTATTTTGACTCTTCTTGCTCAAAAAGTCCTTTTTGTTTCGTACCAGACAGGGGCTAAAATTACTTTTTAACCTCTAGAGGATAAAGTTTTTTTTAATTGTTGTCTGTTACCAACGAAATTTTTACTTGGTTTCGCACTTGGATATATATATATATATATATATATAGTATAGGATAGGATATTAGGCAACATGTTTTTATGAAATTAATTATTTTAATTTCTCAGAATTGTAACGAGAAGTAAAGTAACACACGGCCTATTTGAACTTTTATATAATATACTAAATCATGTGTAACAATCTACTATTGTTGCCGATTTAATTTACCAGTAAATATTACTAGGCATGACGAGTTTTTTCAACTAATATCTCAGGGTGACAGGCGCAGTGCAGTGCCGCGCAGAATTTTGAATTTTAAAACACTTGGTGGCTGTGTCTGATAAGGTCAATTATGATGCTTACCATCAGGGATCTGATTTGCTTGTCTTGTCACTCACTATCATAAAAAAATCCAAGTTGTATATTGTCAGCCCAAATACTTCATTTTAGTGCGATAAATTCAAAATTCATTTCAAAATATCAAAATGCGGCTATTTGAGAATAACATAACAATAATTTATGCGTTCTGTAACACTTCTCTATTGGTCTCAGGTCAATCACCCAACCGGTTGCAACATTCAAAACAATATTAGTCAGTAGGCAAACATTTGATGACTAATAAAACAACTGTTATCATTTTATTAATTAGCTTAAGAGCGGCTCGACAGAAAAGAGTAGAAACGGAACTAATTTAAAGTGAACGTGTTGACTTAAAAGTTTTCCTTATTGATAAATACAGTGGCGCCCCCATTATTTTCTATACTCTTTTCTATCAAGCTATACTGACGGAATTTATTTTAGGATTTTTTCAATATCGTGCGTAGAAACCATTATTTCCAGACTTTTCTTGACAGAAACTTTTAAAATTGCTGCAAATTTGTAAAAACAAATGACTATATGAATTCATTACACATACCGATTCCTAAACAGTTCCTAATTCAAAATTGTATTACATTTTTCATCTGTTACTTTTCTTACTGGCCTATTCTAAAAACTTAAGTGTGACTCTCTCAGTTACTACGTTTATGAACACTTCCATCTAAACCAACCAGCATTACGAAGACCCATTAAAAAGAAAAACCTAACCGCAACACGAACTGGCTTTTAAGCCACAGGGTTTCTCTTTACTTTTTTAAAACTTTTGTAAAACAAAGAATAATTAATTTAACCTTAAAGTTTTAAGCTTGGACGATTTCTGTGCCTTCTTAGTTTTGGAGTTATCTGCATAATGAGAAAACTTTAATATATGTACGACATAAAGTTAAGAGATAAGTGGCAGTCAATCCTGGTGCTGTGCAAGTGAATTTAGTTTGAATTGAAGAAAATGCATTAAATTTTAGAGTCTTTGCACATTGCGTTTTGCATATTATATTATCGTTGCAGACAACGAGAAGGTGCTTATGTTTTAGTATACTTATGAAGAAGGCTTATCTTAAACCAATACATAGTAGACAACGCCTGTAAACTTCTGCATAGTACCGCCCGGCACCAAGCCAAACCCAATTATAACCAAATCAAATACCTATATTATAATACTGGCAGTAGAAAACTTAAGTTATTTACATGTTTCTTGAATCTTGAATTATTTTTTTATTAGTATATTTTTCCGAACAGAAAATCATCAGTTACTAGCTAAATTATTAACGTTCAAAAACTTGATCAATATTTTTGAGTTGAGCTGAGGCAATGATGCGCTCGTACGCTTCCAAAGAGTTCAATAAAACTAACTATTATTTTTCATTGTTGCAGCGGTTGCCGCGTGCGCCTACGCTGTAGATATAAAACAACCTGAAGCCGCAGAGCACACAGCCGAGAAACGACAGAGTCAAGAAGGAACTCAGACGCATTTATTTTATAGACCAGCAAACAAACAGGTAAGTTTTTTATTTTATTACCTAGATGTCACCAGTAGTGAAAATTGGACAATATAAAAACAAATCCCAGTTGTCACCAGTGGTAACAAAGGAGGTCACCACGAGGGCGGGAAGCATCCTGTAAGTGACGGAAAGAGGCGTCAAGATATGATAAGAACTGGGAAACACTAGCGAATCTAACTCGTAATTTTGTAGTGGTAGGCCTCTTTTGCAGGGGGACGCCTGGGGAAGTACCACACCTTTGCCAGTTATTCATCCGCCAAGCAGTAATGTGCAAACATTACTGTGTTCCGGTCTGAAGGGCAATGTTACCAGCGAAATTACTGGGCATGACGAGATTCAACAACTGATATCTCAGGGTGACAGACGCAGTGCAGTGCCACGCAGAATTTTTAATTTTAAAACACTGGGTGGCACTGTGTCTGATATGGGCAATCATGATGCTTACCATCAGGCACCTGATTTGCACGTCTTGTCACTCACTACCATAGAAAAAAAAATCGACAGGGAAGAATGGACAAAGGAAAGGGAGAATTTGGCCTAGAAGACATGGGACTCTTCAAAAGGAGAGTGAATAGAGTGTTGAAGGGTCGGCGACATACTGGCAATACTCTTGGTGTTGCAGGTATCCATAGGCGGTAACCTCTCATCATCAGGTAGTATGTCTGCTTGTTGCCATAAAAAAGTAGAACACAGTAATACACGGATAAAAAGGTTGTAAGTGGTTACCATCATCGTCAGCCGGTATCATTCCACTGCTGGATCTTGATATTATATATGACTAGCTGTGACCCGCGGTTTCACCCGCGTAGTCTTCGTTCCCGTGGGAATATCGGGATAAAAAGTACCCTATGTGTTATTCCAGGGTCTAAGCTACTTACGTACCAAATTTCAGCCCAATCGGTTCAGTAGTTTTGGCGTGAAAGAGATTTGCTCGTCTTGTCACTCACTACCATAGAAAAAAAAATCGACAGGGAAGAATGGACAAAGGAAAGGGAGAATTTGGCCTAGAAGACATGGGACTCTTCAAAAGGAGAGTGAATAGAGTGTTGAAGGGTCGGCGACATACTGGCAATACTCTTGGTGTTGCAGGTATCCATAGGCGGTAACCTCTCATCATCAGGTAGTATGTCTGCTTGTTGCCATAAAAAAGTAGAACACAGTAATACACGGATAAAAAGGTTGTAAGTGGTTACCATCATCGTCAGCCGGTATCATTCCACTGCTGGAACTTGATATTATATATGACTAGCTGTGACCCGCGGTTTCACCCGCGTAGTCTTCGTTCCCGTGGGAATATCGGGATAAAAAGTACCCTATGTGTTATTCCAGGGTCTAAGCTACTTACGTACCAAATTTCAGCCCAATCGGTTCAGTAGTTTTGGCGTGAAAGAGTAACAAACATCCATACATACATCCATACTTACAAACTTTCGCCTTTATAATAGTATATAATATAATAATATTAGGAAGGATTAGGATTAGGATTAGGATTGACCCATCGTGCTGGTGGTCTGCTGATGAAGCGCTTTCCTTCTCGAGTCTGTTGGGCACTTATCAAATCTGCTATCACAGGCATGAACTGTTTTTATAGGTTTTAGTGTGATAGTAGTGGGTAAAATAGGTGACAATGACGTAATATTATAACCTTAAAGTAAAACTTATTAATTATTTTTACTATTGGTTCATGAATAAATAATAATAATACTCTACTATGACATATTAGTAATTAATTCAATCAATCAATGAACTTTTTTAAATTTTTGTATGCCAGAGAGATGGTCTAACATGCAGTACCTACTTATGAATGTAATATCTAATCTTTACCATGTCTGCTGCCAATAAATAATTTTATTTCATTTCATTTTATTTAAAAAAAAATCAATATGAGGCTTGATGATTTCCATAGGTACTTTCCCAAGAGTAGGTGAATCATTATTGGTGGAACATTATAGGTCATTCAACTCAATCCCCTGATCCCAAAAGGACTTAAAGCAGCCTGAAATTTCGCCTTTTAAATAATGTCTGGTCGTGAAGTAGATAATTATTTTTCCGTAAAGTTGGTAATATTCTGCAGACCTCAAGAGCCGGCAACCTTCCGACAGGTAGCCTACTTCGGAACGGAAATTACGAAACATTAATTTTCTTTTTTGCTTTGGCACGTGACATAACGGTTATGGTGGCAATCTTTTTTCTGGTCCCTAATAATAGATAAGTGAAAAAAGTGTGGTACTTTCAACTGTTTGACTCAACGTTAATATTTATACTGCTTATTGGTAAAACATTTGAGTTTTAATAAGGCTATTAAATGCAATGAATATTTGTTAGTTGAGTTTAAAGTGATCGTACCTATTTACTACATGACTTAATATAGATATAGGTTATGAAATAATACATTTTATTAAACTTGCCAATTTCCCTACTCTTTATTAAATATGTCAAATTATCCTAAGCAAAACATAACATAAAATCACGCCTTCTTCCCAAAGGAGTGGCAGAGGTGTACCCAGAACTCAGTCCCATATTAGAAGGTACACCCACATTTCGCCAGTATGTTATTAGTCCTATGTAATAGGCTTTGCCTGACCTGGATATCGAATCCGGGACCTCATAATCGGCAGTCGAGCTTACGCCCACTACGCCACCAAGGCATTCCTAAATAATCCTTTATTATTATATTTTTATATTAGGTACATTGTTTAGGTAAGCGGTCCCTGGCTTAAAATAGGCCCGCTCCATATCTTCCCTTAGGTGTCGTAGAAGGCGACTAAAGGGAACTAAAGGCTACCACCATATGCCAAAAACAGCATTCCCAAAGAGGGTTGAGGTCAGGCAGGCGGCCGCTCGTAAAAATCCTAGCCAAAACTAAAACAGCAGTTTGGTTCTGAAGAGGACGTGCTGTGCCAACCCCTCTTAATGTAAGATAGAGACAGGAAGATGAAGATTACATTTTTTAGGTTCTATCTTTAAAATTCAATCAAGGACAATTATATCAATACCTCTTCTGATTGTACCAAACATTCACTTCGAAGCAACTAAGCAACATTTTCTGTATCCACCTAAACCAATCGATAATAAGATGATAAAACGTTACCCTTTCACTGCGCCCTACATTTGGTCACGAAGTCACTTATACCTCAGACTTAGTAAATCAGGAACAGCTAGGTAAAAGGCCCTGAACACTAAATTGAATCAGGGCCTCTTAGATTTAATAAGTGTAGTGTAATAATAGTAAGGTAGGTAGTAAAAATTCCATCGCAGTTAGGGGCCCTGGTGTAATAGGCCTGTAAAGTCGTGTTTAGCTCTTATTATCCCACCCTAGGGACTAGTTCCTTGGTGGTGTAATGTTTCACAAGCGCTTCTGCCGAACATTAGGTCCTAGGTTCGATCCCCGGGTCAAGAGTGTTAATGATTTTACCATTAGAAGTTTTTCGCAATGGCAGCCTCGAGGCAGCAGCAAAGTCGTGATGTTGTGTAATGAAGGACTAGTAATAGAGATGTAGGAATGTAACATGGATGGACATATAATTTAAGCTGTTATTTTAAATTGACCATTGATACACATTGGAAAGGAGACTGTTCGAGTAACTTGCCTTGATCTGAAAAGGATCACCGAGTAAGTATACTGTGACGAAATTCTCTTGTACAATAGAGAGAAATACACAACATACAATCACGCCGTTTTCCCGAAGGTAGGCAGAGGTGTACCAAGAACTCAGTCCAATAGTAGGCAAACCCACATTTCGCCAGTATGCGAGATGTTTGGGTGAGCTTATTAACATCTACCGGGCACAGTTATATACTCCAGGCAGTAAATGAGATAATTCCTAATGGAAAATCCATAATACTTTGCCTGACCTGGGTATCAAACCCGGGACCTCCTGATTGGCATTCGAGCTTGCACCCTACGGCACCGAGACAGTCTCGCGAAAAATTAATTTAACTAATATCAATGCCCTAATACTTATCTACTTAGGACAATCAGTCCAAGTCGGAAGGTCCAACTTCGAAAAGAGGTATAATCATCGAATCCAACTAGGCTGGGCAGTGTTTGGGAACCTACGCAACGTCTTCTTGTCCAAAATACCTACTGATGTTTAGTCTCAAGTTGAAGGTTATCGACCAGTGTGTGTTACCAGTAATGACATAACTCTGAAACGTCTCTTACTTGTATGCACCAATTATTGTTAAATTGTATGAAATAATATATTTAATAATATCCTTTGCAAATCTGCTTAAAATTTGGAGAGAATAATTTCTAAATAAGATTCTAAATAGGGGTTTGTTTCTAAAACAACTCTCGAAAACAAAGCATGTTTCGGGTGAGTAGCAAAGGTTTTGAATTCTATTCAGGCACCAGGGTCGTAACACGTATGATACCTTTCACGAATAACCTTTCACGGGCACTTTCCTATTCTAGCCTTCAATCGGTGTGGAATCTTATTAGTTTGGAAGATAGTGGATTTCTTTAGAAATACGAGTTTTAGAGCTTTAGTCTCAGCTTTACATAATATATCTACGTAAATAAAATAATTCGATTCCCAAGTCAGAAAAAGTTTTATTAGATTTTTCTCTTGAGATTTTTCTCAATGACAGTCAGCCCTGGTAGCACAGTGAGCAGGGAAAACGAAGTCCCAGGGGGTTAGAAAGAGACAGCAGATTTTTAATTATTCGGGCGCGAAAGAAAGAAAAACGAAAACGCCATGTTAGGCGGGCGGGAGTATGAAATTGTGCCGGTTGATGGAACCCTTATGAATCTCTGTTAAGACCCTGTTTCTCGGGAACACGTTGAAACTTATATCAACAACTCAAGTCCCTTGCTGCTGTAAGAAAATCAAATTTCTAAGCCAGCGCAATTAAAAGATACGGCAACAGGCTAACTTTTAGGGTACTTTCCGTTGGCCCAACATCATGAACTTTGGCAAGAAACCAGATCTTATATCACAAGTAAGGGAAAATAATCCCAAAACCGTAAAATTTTCCAGAAAGAAATAATTTTGATTACCAACAAGTTTGCGGTATCTACTAGGTATGCATAGTGAAGGGTTCCTCAATAATACGCATATTTACCAAGGTACGCCTTAACAATTTACATTTTATCACCTGATGAAATATTTTTTATATTTTATCACCTGATGAAATATATAAGTAGGCATATTATAATTTGTAATTAGCCCTAGAATCTATTTAAACTTTTTTTTATGATAGTGAGTGACAAGACGAGCAAATCAGGTGCCTGATGATAAGCATCATGATTGCCCATATCAGACACAGTGCCACCCAGTGTTTTAAAAGAACTACATGTAAAAAGCACTACCTACAATTTAAATAATTACAATTCATATGGGTCAAAGTCAAAGTCAAAGGCATGTAGTTATGTCGACGGACAACCCATATTATCAGCGTTTTAGGTCGCCAAGGCCTTCGACATGAACTAGCGACTGCCTTCTTCATATTTATGTTGCAAAACCAGCTGGGACGTACACTTTTAAAAAACAATATAACTTTTGACAGCCTCGTTGACTCCGATGGTGGTAACCCTGATTTCTTTGCCGCAGGCTCCGGGTTCAATTCCCGGCCAGGTCAAAATTTGTTGCGCATGAACATATCTGTTGGATCTGTGTCTGGGTGTTATAAGCTTATATAAGTATGTTTAACAGTTAACCATAGTACAGGCTTCAGGCCTAGTTTGGGACCAGATGACCGTATGTGGAAGTTGTCCCATATTATTAATTTAACTTCTTTACAATTTCATTAAATATGTCTTGTAAAATATGAACGTTCTGTGGTAGCTATCGAAACTGAGCGAGGCTTGGCAGCTAATATTATAAATCTCAAATCCCTGTACAATGTAAAAAAGTTACGTTTGTTAACAAAACGCTAGCGAGTTCTAACTCCACTAATAGCGCGCGTAGCGCCATCTAGTCTATCAGACTAGTCTATCTAGTCAATCAGTTCCGTTTTCACGCTAAAACTACATAGATAGTAGATAGATAGTTCTGATCCTGGAATAACATAAAAAGTATTTTTTATCCCGATACGCCCACGGGAACGAAGACGACGCGGGTGAAACCGCGGGGCACAGCTAGTCAAAATTAAAAGTGGGTAGGTCTTCTAAGCTCGTATCAATCACTACCTAATACAGGCTTCTTATTGGTTATGCGATATTAATATATGTCGCCGTAAAATTGTAAATAACCGATTATATCTAATGTAGTGACATCATAATCTACCGTTTAGGTTAGGTTAGGTTGTTTATAAACTAAGCAAAATTATAAACTAACTAAGCGAAATTATAAACTAACCAAACGAATTATAAACTAACGGTTCTTACAATTTCACGGCGACATATATTCTATGTCGCAAGACTGTTCATTCGATGTTGGTGGTCAGTTTATTTTTTGATGTCCCATTGCTATTGTTTTACCCTGTCGATGTGCGATTTGTTGATTGTTACTTTTTTGCTCCAAATACGCGATATTACAGCAGATATCCATTATGCACATAACCTTACCGACCCTCGAGGTCCACTAGACGTAAAGTGGCGAGAGAAGCTAAACCGAACTCCGCTCCGAAGAGCTGCCGACCGTAAATTAGCGATATAAGGGGTTTGAGGTTCCCCGGTCGGTCATGAACATTCTCTACAGTGACTGTTGAGATTGAGATTGGATAGATTTGGTTTTTAATTGGGAAATGTAATGGAGTTTTTCTGGGTGTCTTGTATCTATTTACCTGGCTAAAGCAGAGCTGTAAAAAAGCACAGTATAAATAATAGTACTTGCAGTAAAAGTTTTGAGGCGTACCCAAGCCTGTCCGACACAATTCTTCACGCACTCCGTGCGAACTGTTTTTTTCGCACAACAATTTTAAACTCACACTACAATCTGAAACTTGCCACATTTTATAAGCAATTTTTTTAGTTATCTTCAACGCGCGATCGAAGGCTTATCAATTATCTAAGCAAATAGGTACGTATTAAAACCAATTCCGATGTCACTATTGTATATGATGTATGAGGGAGGTTCCTATCAATCATAGATATTATTATTATGTAACACCTGCTACATTTTTTTGTACATATATTTTATAGTTTTTGATACGAAAATTTCTACGAGATTAATTCTTCATGAATTTCAGACAGTTTGTAAAATGCGAAAGAGGATTGGGAATGTCAATCTAACAGAGAATTTCTGACCCCTTCTCAGAAATTGGACATTTCAATGACATTGAATAGACACTTTACTCAGTCATTCTGTCCTGAAGACTTCCTTTCCGAAATTAGGGACATCTGTGTTCGTGATTTACGCAAAAGGTTAATTTGATCGCTTGTATCAGTTTTCTGTCTATATATATATATATATATATATATAGAGATCTCTTTACGGTAAATGTTGATCTCACGCGACTTCACGCGAGCACTTTGTTGATCCAAAAATGTATGTTGATCCGGCGCCTTTTGTTGATCTAATATGCATCTCTAGTAACTAATGTGGCTCCAACCGGATCAACATCTACACTCACGTGACTGCTTCCTCGCGTTCGTCGAAGTTGATCCGATATACAAATCCACCGTGCGATGGTTACGGTAAATGTTGATCCTATTTAAATGAGCCAATCAGAGCACAGCAAACGATCGGATTGGCTAAAAGCAGCCGCGACGTTGCCGTTTCGTGTGTACAAGCTATGAAGCTACCGATTAAACGGATAATTCAACAACTTGACAACACCACGGCTAATAGCGGATTTCAGGTGGTCATACTAATTTGTCATATCAGTATGACTACGAAGACATTTATAACATTCTCGTATATTGGTTGTACTCACTTTTCAGAACCCCCTGTAGGAAAAACTAATGCCAGCCCATATGAAAATAAAATATAAACTAGAAATAACTACACAGAAATGTACTGCCTCGGTGGCGTAGAGGGCGCATGCTCGACTGCCAATCAAGAGGTCCCGGGTTCGATCCCCAGGTCAGGCAAAGTGTTAAATATTGAATTTTTCATTAGGAATTATGTCAGTGAACGAAGCGAAAGTTGTATGTCAGGATCGTAGCAAGTGGAGGGAAATAGTCTCTGCTTACCCCACCGGGAACAAGGCGTGACTGTATGTATGTATGTATGTATGAATTATGTCAATAACTGCCTGGAGTCTGGAACTGTGCCCGGTAGATGACAATAGGATAGGTAATAGGTAAATAGGTACCCATAATAGGTACATAATATAGTATTATTGAAATTGTAGAGGTAGGCCTCCTTTGCAGGGGGCCGCCTGGGGAAATACCACACCTTTGCCAGTTATTCATCCGCCAAGCAGTAATGTGCAAACATTACTGTGTTCCGGTATGAAGGGCAATATTACCAGCGAAATTACTGGGCATGATGAGATTCAATAACTCATATCTCAGGGTGTCAGGCGCAGTGCAGTGCCGCGCAGAATTTTGAATTTAAAAACACTGGGTGGCACTGTGTCTGATATGGGCAATCATGATGCTTACTCGTGCTCTTTGCTCGTCTTGTTACTCACTATCATAATACGTGAATGTATGTGTGAGAAATGTAGTCGAGGCGCTCGTGGCCAAATGGCGGCTACTAGTAGGTATCAGCCGGTAACCGAGGTCAAGCGACACTAGGTACGGCCGGCACTTGGATGGGTGGCAGTTATTTACACAACGAGTTTCCTCCGTGCCTCGGAGAGCACGTTAAGCCATCGGTCCCGGCTGACTTTGAAACACCTTATAGGTAGTCGGAGACCATCAAATTTGACATCCACCAACTTGAATTTGGCGAGTGTGGCTAAAACACACTCAAGCTGAATATATTTTTATTTTTCATATAAACTTCCAACCCCTATTTTACATACTTAGGGGTGGAATTTTGAAAAATCCCTTCTTATTACTTGTCTAGGTTAATAAAATAATCTTCTGTCCAAATTTAATCAACATTGGTATGGTAGTATTGGCCCTGAGTTCAAGGGCGTCGCCAAGGGGGGGCAGGGGGGGCTGCTGCCCCCCCCCCCCTAGAGGATCGAGAAAATTTAGCCTTTATTGTCTATGTTGACATTCAAGTGCCGCCATACCATATAGACACGTATTCATAAATACAGAACCATCTGGGCCCTATTTCATAAAAAAAAAATCTACAAAATTGTATGGCTTTTCTGTTTCATAGAAATTTGTAATTGTAAATTGTATACAGGCAAATACCGTTTGTATATCTATAGTGAATTTGGGTAAAATTCCTTGTCTAGCCCCCCCTTGATCATCGGCTGGCGACGCCCTTGCCTGAGTTGATGAATCAGTCTGTGAATCACTCTCTCTCTCTCATTATATAATTCTACTTCTAGAAGTCTGAGAACGGAGACAGCGTAGTTTGTGGTGAAGGTGGCAACGTAAACGGAAGCGGAGGAGGCGGAGCGGAATTTGTGGTGAAGTCGGAGATAGTGGAAGCGGGAAGAACGGGGTAGGAGGTGGATCAAGCTGAGTTTGTGGTGGAGGCGGAGAGAGTGGGGTCGGTGGGCGGTGGTGGATAAAGGAATAAAGAAATAAAGGGTCTTGACAGGCAGACGGACGGACGGACAGACAGACGGACAAAAAGTAATCTTATATGGGTTCCGTTTTTTCCTTTTGCGGTACGAAACCCTAAAAACGATCAAAATTGGTTCTATCAAATCCTACAGGACATGTCCCAAACTAATAATATAGGGTTATTTAGGACTGTAGTAGGATATTACGTAGGATATAGGTATATGATGTTCTCTTTGTTAATTGATAGGTATACAAATACCTATCAATTAACTCATTTTGAATGCTTTTAATACTAGTTCTACTAGACTTTTTTTTTTTGAATATCATTTTTGACATTGTAATAATGAAGATTATTTTAATACTATAAAATAAAACAAGACGTGTAATTATTTTTTATGGATAAAATGAGTTTGAGTTTGACCCCAGATAATGTGGGACCAAAACTGAAATCGCGAAAAATATCAGCTGTTATATATAGGTACGTTTTGATTAAATATTTTAGCACTTTTGAATGGAACAGATGCAATTTTTCGCGATCTCATCTTTAGTTCTCTAATAAAAGTTGTTTGTTTTCATGAGTAGGAAAATCTCTAAAATTATACATAACATACATTCACGCCTTTTTCCCGAAGGGGTAGACAGAGGTGTACCCAGGACTCAGTCCCATAGTAGATACACCCACATTTTGCCAGTATGTTATTGGTCCCATGTAATAGGGGGCGAGCCTATTGCCATCTACCGGGCACAGTTCCAGACTCCAGGCAGTTATTGACATAATTCCTAATGGAAAAATCCAATATTTAACACTGCCTGACCTGGGGATCGAACCCGGGACCTCTTGATTGGCAGTTGAGCATGCGCCCCCTACGCCACCGAGGCAGTCAGAGATTATTCGGGATGATAAAAATTAACCCCGCATAATACAGTATCGGTACCTACTATGCATTTCAAATAACAATAGGACCCATCTTATGCTGCGACGTCACTAAACAAAACTTCTGAAATCTATACTTCTATAAGTAGAATTATATAATGAGAGAGATAGTGATTCACAGACTGATTCATCAACTCAGGGCCAACACTACCATACCAATGTTGATTAAATTTGGACAGAAGATTATTTTATTAACCTAGACAAGTAACAAGAAGGGATTTTTCAAAATTCCACCCCTAAGTATGTTAAATAGGGTTTGGAAGTTTGTATGAAAAATAAAAATATATTCAGCTGATTTACTTCAAATTCTACATGAAGCCTCGTTTTAATAAATAATTACATACGTGTTTCACGGTTCCTTTAAAAACAACCGTATGCGCGAAATATAGGGGTGCAAAAATTGTATAGTGAGTTTTATTTTTGAGATTACCTTAGCAAAAATAACTTAAAAATGTATTGAATTAAATCCGTTTTTAATAAGGTTTATCAAAATTCAACACCTAGGGCAAAAATAAGGGTTGAAAATTTGTATGAAAAAAATTCAATATTTAATGAATTAAAGTATCTTGAAACTGCACAAATTACACGCTTCTCTATATGTTTGTTTGTTTAAAACATTATTTTATTTATGAACTAGCGACCCGCCCCGGCTTCGCACGGGTAGTAGAAGTAGGTATAGTGGACGTTTAACAGGAGTGATGGATATAATCTATGTATACTGTTTTGTAGGTATTGATAAGTACTACAAATTCTTAGTACATGACTTTATTCTACCACCAATAGTTTTCACACCGCATGAAAAATAATCACTGTTTCGTTTATTATGACTAAACCAATAAAGATGGATAAAATCCATGTATCCTGTTTTGTAGGTATTGATAATTACTATACAAACCCCTAGTACATTACTTTATTCTACCACCAATACTTTTCACAGCGTATGCATATAATGTCTGTTTCGATTATTGTGACTAAACCAAAATAGATGGATAAAATTTCCGTGAACTATTTTGTAGATATTGATAAGTACTACAAACCCCTACATTATATTATTCTACCATCAATGGATTTCACAGCGCACGTAAATTTATGAATATGGTAATTATATTATGTGACACCTTGGTTCACAATATTGCAGTTTTCTTACGGATCCCTATTTTTTTTTCAAAATCTCATATAGCCTATGGCACTCACACTGAATTAAGCTATCCATAAGTGAAAGAATTTCTAAAATCGGTCCAGTAGTTTCGGAGCCTATTCGTTACAAACAAAAAAACAAAGTTTCTCTCTTTATAATATATATTAGTATAGATGTGAGTAACAATGACTATAAAAGAAATTGCAAAAAATTAGGGATCCGTAAAAAACAGCAAAATAATCATTAATTTACTTACGTACGCTATGAAAACTATTGATGGTTGAATAAAATAATGTATTATGGGTTTGTAGTACTTATTAATATCTAAAAAATAGTCGGCAGACATTATATCCATCTATTATGGTTTAGTCACAATAATCAAAGCAGTGACTATATCGGTGGCGTAATGGGCGTATGATCGACTCTCAGTCATGAGATCCCGGTAAATATTGGATTTTTCCATTAGTAATTATCTCAATGACTGCCTGGAATCTGGAACTGTGCCCGGTAGATGGCAATAGGCTCGCCCCTATTACATGGAACCAATAACATACTGGTGAAATGTGGGTGTATTTAGTATGGGACTGAGCCTTGAGGTGTACCCAGGGCTACCCCTCAGCCTACCCCTTCGTGAAAAAGGCGTGATCATATGTTGATATTATGTTATCTTATCAAAGCAGTAATTATTGCTCTGTGACAACTATTGGTGGTAGAACAAGGTAAGTAATGTACAAGGGGTTTGTAGAACTTATCAATATCTACAAAGTAGTCCGCGGATAATATATCATCCATCTATTAGGACTGCCTCAGTGGCGTAGTGGGCACAAGCCTCACTGGCGATCATGAGATCCCGGGTTTGATCCCCAGTTCAGGCAAAGTGTTGAATATCGGATTTTTCCATTAGGAATTATGTCAATAACTGCCTGGAGTCTGGAACTGTGCCCGGTAGATGGCAAAAGGCTCGCCCTCTATTACATGGGCCTAATAAATACTGACGAAATGTGGGTGTACCTACTATGGGACTGAGTCCTAGGTACACCTCTGCCTACCCCTTAGGGAAAAAGGCGTGGTTGTATGTTATGTTATTAAGATTTTATCACTCTATCACAACATAACATACATACACGCCTTTTTCCCATATGGGTAGGCAGAGGTGTTCCCAAGACTCAGTCCCATAAGTACACCATTGGCTACGTAAAAAATAGGGTTGTATAAATAAAAAATACAATGTATCACGAAATTATTCATGTTCAATCGTTCTCTAGGTATACATATGCTACCCGCTACTCGTGCGAAGCCGGGGCGGGTCACTGGTTTTGTAAATATGTAGGTACAAGCTGTACTTCGCGGTCCCACCCGCGTTGACATCGTTCCTGTCGGAATATCGGAAAATAATTATCTCATGGTCTAATGTCATGGGCCCATGGTCATGGTTCCATGGTCAAAGGTACCTACATACCAAATTTCAGCCCAATTGGTTCAACAGTTTTGACGTGAAAGAGTAACAAACATCCATCCATCCATCCATCCATCCTCACAAACTTTCTAATTTATAATATCAGAAGGATGTTTGGTCTTTTTACGTACTTAAATAAAATAAATAAATGTTCTGAACATTTCGCACATAAGTCCCTAGTCTCAAACTAGGAAAAACCTACTGTACTAGGTATGGAGGCCTGAGAAATACATAGCCAAGACACAGAGCAAACATCCGCGTTCGTCACAAAAATGTTTGTCCTGGTTGAAAATCGAACCCACTAACTCAGGATCCGCAATCAGAGCTACTAACCACAGAGCCAAAAGGCCAGTCATATAGTTATTGGTTATCTATTTTATTATTCTGATTTGACTTCTTGCAGGCAGCATTGGTGAAAAGATAGCGTCTTTACTGGTCCTATTGTTATTTGAAACGCATATTAAGAATGTACACATAACTAAACATAATTGCAACTCCTTTTCGTCCGAGGTTACAAACCGGTAGGTAGTTAAGTTAGTCCTTAGGTATCATAATGTGAATAGGTACCTATTTATAACCATACGTATCGAACATGGATGAGGGGTGCCTTTCCACTGAAGCGGTCTCTACTTCCCCCCTACCCCATTCATTTGAGCCGGGATCACATACGGCCAGATTAATTTATTAATGTAAAACATTCATAAAATCATGTTTCCAAATTGATAGATAGTCAAAATGCATATGGATAATAAAATACTCACCATCATCTTCTGATTGGTCTATGACAAAAAACAAAATAACACAAATTCACTAACACGATACCAAAAACATGCGCAAACGTTTTTACGCAATCAAATCTGCCAAACACGAGTGAAGGAATAAAAGATTGATCCTCAAACGCCGCAGCTAACGCATATATCTTACCTTATTACTCTAACGAAGTAGTGTATACTGGGTTCTCTGTCATACGAAGAATGCGACGTTGCCGCTTTGTGTTCGAGTACCTATTCGTCAATTTTGGCTCCGGATCCACTTAATCTATGTAAATGTCGCATATAAATTAAATATACTCTGGATCTAAGTAATCATATTCAGTGTGATTTTTTCGACCGTTGGATGGATCAAAAAATGTTGGTCAAATCGATGACGAGTATGTTGAAAACCTGTAAGTACAGATCCACCGACGTCACACGCGCATCAAGGACGGATCAAAGTATATCAGTTTGCACGACGCAGAGCTGAGTAAACACGTAAAATAGGTGGATCAACAATTGTTCTAACTTCTCACTGAACCAACATTTACCGTGAAAGGTTGATTATATATATATATATATATATATATATATATGTATTTTATGACAGTGAGTACAAGACGAGCACATCAGGTGCCTGATGGTAAGCATCATGATGGCCCATATCAGACACAGTGCCACCCAGTGTTTTAAAATTCAAAATTCTGAGCGGCACTGCACTGCGCCTGTGACCCTGGGATATGAGTTGTTGAATCCGCCAAGCAGTAATGTTTGCACATTACTGCTTGGCGGATGAATAACTGGCAAAGATGTGTGGTACTTCCCCCACTACAAAAAATAAACAATGGCTCATTTATAAAATGAACGGCAATAAATTTAACTTTTTACATGCTTTCTCGTATTTTTAAATATTATCATATATATTTCTTGAATTAATTTATTTTATAATAATACCTTGGTACGCGTTAAAAGAAATCCTGTGAGACCATTGATTTAAAGAAAAGGGGAGATGAGGTTCTCGAAAATGAAATGAGGCTTCTCGAAAATGGTAAGCTCACATAAGGTCCCATTAGGTACACGTACGTCAGTAAAGTAAATTGTTGTCTCGTTCGCACTTCGGTCTTAGGTAAGTCTTTTTATCTTTGTTGTTTCAAATTGCACATGCCAATTGTTCAGTAAGCGCTGAGAGAACGTACCCTATCTCCCCTTTTCTTACACTAACAGGCATGATGATTTTTTGGAACACAAAACTAATGACTGCCTCGGTGGCGTAGAGGGCGCATGCTTGACTGCCAATCAAGAGGTCCCGGGTTCGATCCCCAGGTCAGGCAAAGTGTTAAAAATTGGATTTTTCCTAATGAGGAATTACCTCAATAACTGCCTGGAGTCTGGAACTGTGCCCGGTAGATGGCAATAGGCTCGCCCCCTATTACATGGGACCAATAACATACTGGCGAAATGTGGGTGTATCTACTATGGGACTGAGTCCTGGGTACACCTCTGCCTACCCCTTCGGGAGAAAAGGCGTGGATGTATGTTCAAAACTAACGCAAATATATGCACTCACAACATATATTTTCAGTCGCGATTGAATCAACTAATGTGAATGTTGTTGAGGCGACAACATTTAGAAGGACCGACTTATCGAAGCGAATAGCACATCTTTTGATTAACGTCGATGCTTGCATCCTGTAATATCACAGAGGACTGGAGTTGTAAAACAGCGTAAATTGTAGGAAATATTGTGGTTTTGAAAGTGCATTTCCTTCCCATTGCAAACAGAAACGAGGAAGCACTTACAGTCCCCACAAGAGTGCTTTTAAAAGCACGTTTCTAACAGATTCGAAGATTTGTGGAAAGAGAACAGATACGGTAGTTTTCTTCCGTGTCAATATTGATTTTTCATAGGTTATTTCTAATAAAGCTGTTTGACCATTAAATTGTTATGGCGCAGTGCACACCTATTTCGCCCTCTCGCTCACACGTACCGACATTTTTGAAGATATAAAAAATACTACATGTAATTACGTAAAATAAAGACAACTAGGAACTATAAAATAACAATACTAAGTTTCAGTAAAAAATCCAATTTAATTTAAACAAGTTTTCATGTATAAAAATCTGCACAAAGAATAAAATCTCAGAAAAAAAAGACACTGAATACTTATTCGGATCAAATTGGTTTTTTTCTGAAAGTTCCTTAGTTGTCTTTATTTTACGTAATTACATGTAGTATTTACGCGAATCGCGCGCGAGAAAATTCACCACGCTTATCAAGTCGTGGAATCCGCCGCACAAAGTCAATTTAGTGGGGCATATTCCGCTACATAATTTGCAGCATTCCACTATGCCCCACAAGTTTGGCGGCTTGATTGGGCAAAGTGGAACAATCCCAAATAAAGGCCATATCAAAAACCATCAACAAACAATTGAGTTCAAAATTATATCTATGTGTGACATATTCCACATTTGGCAAATTTTATTTTGTATAGACGAGCTTCCCGCTTAAGGCAGATACCGCACTCTAAGAAACAAAACTGGCGCGGTTTTCTCGATGAGATCACTTTTAGCGATAAGACCGCCAATTGTTACACTATTTGTTATTATATTTTAATTTTAAGTCTTATTGAATGAATGAATGATAACACTTTATTGGTAACACAATAATACAGAAAATAGCAAAAAGGAAACTTAAAATTAGAAAGAGTAACAACTGGCGGGGCCTTATCGCTCAGAGCAATCTCTTCCAGACAACCATATTTATATATATTTATAGTTTGTGGTGTATCAATAAAGTGTTTATCTATCTATCAAGAGAGCTGTCTGTTTACCTCACCCCCGCGAAAAGTAGCAGAAAAAAATTAGTACTTACTGACTAAAAAAAACGATTGGATTCTCCAGTGTTCTCTTTTCTAAGTTTAAAGTTAAGTTGTTATTAACAATAAAAACAATTTACAAAGAAAACAGAGGACTATTATAAAATAAAATAAAATAAAATAAAAGAATAGCATATAAGAAATAGAACAGCGAATAGTTAAAATAATACCGTTAAATTACTAACGAGTTTCCATTGCATCAGGTCACTAATTCTTATTTAATAGTCGTTACAACATTCGACGACGGCGTAATGACTGTATATCGTTGCAGACGTCTTTGACTGCAACACCTAATAGGTATGTGGTCTGTTGTTAGAATTCTCTTGTTTTGTAATGCACTGTTACTGCGAATGCAGAAACTTTGCGATGTTATCGACACCAAAGAACTGGGCTATTGTGTTTGAAGTAATAAACCAACGTATCTTCGTTTAGTACTTACTAGCTCTTTTTCCGCAACTTCGTCCCCGAGAATTTTAGTTTTAAGTATTTTGTACGCATCCCAAAATATGTTTCTACAATAAAAGTAAGCTTTAAACAACATTTGTTAAAGGCTCCCTAATCAAAATACAGAACATTCCCTTCAGCCGCTAGAAAGAAGCTGATTATCTACGGCTATCAAGCAAGTAAACCGATTTTCATGCAACACGTCATCTTTCAAACAAAAAAAATGCGCATCAAATTCAGACCTCTCGTTTAGGTGATACGATGCAGCAAACAGACACACGGACTATACAGACAAACAGATACACAGACACGTCAAACTAATAACACCGCTTCCGATTCACTGGTTAAAATGGTAATAATAAATGGATATCCAACCTCGCAAGCTCCTAAGTCTACTCTGAAAAATCAAACCAGCAAAAACGTATGCCGAGAGATTTTCATCTACTTACGTAGTCGCACATGTTTCGATATTACATTCCCTTATTACGTGTCTCAATATTGACAAGAAACATTGACAAGAAAATCGTAGATCCTGTTTTAGAGAGGACTCACTAAATTTCAGCTACATAATGAAACATCCTTAGTACTTTTTAACAATATCCTAACATAACCTACATTAGTACCTAATATTGGTTCAATGCATGATATTAATATCTTACTAATATTATACATCTTAAATCACAGTACAGTGTAAAAAGTTACCTTTGTAATAGGTAAACAAAACACTGAAGGAGGCGCGAGTCAGAGTGGACGATGCGGAATCTGACTCGCTTGGTCGCAAGCGAGCGGGGGCAAGAAGGAGGCGTTTTGCCTGTCTCCTTCACCCTCCGGGCTTCGGTGTAGAGTCTGGGGACTCTATATCGGAGTTTATAGCTCCAAAAGACTGAGAGATGGCCAAGTGAGCGTGGTCATCCTTTTCAATGGAATGAGAATGTTAGCGCGACCCTGTCCCGCCTCATATGGCGAGAGATTGATCACCGTGTGGCTATAGTCGCGAGCTTCTCGCCGAGCCCGACATAACTCGCCCGCCTCTCCTTGGCGGGCGAGTATGAGTAAATGCATTTCCACACGTTAAAAAAAATAATAACAAAACGCAGGCGTGTACTAACTCGACCCCAGTGCCATCTAGCGCAGTTTTTTTATGTGTATGTTTGTTCCGTTTTCCGATCCGATTGAGCTGTGGTTTGTAGCTAGCTTAGACCCCAGGGTCTAAGCTATTCCAGAAAGAGAAAGTGTTATTCCAGAATAACACAAAAGGTCCTTTTTCAATATTCCCCCGGGAACGAAGACTACGCGGGTGAAGCCGTGAGGCACAGCTAGTACTTATTATATATATTTTGATAATATGTTTGTTATATTAGTTATTCAATTTGTTATTAAAATTTACTGTATACATTATGAATATTGTAACGTTTACTCCAAAAAATATTGGTTTGGGGTGTAACAATGTATTTGGTCCGTCAAAATTTGGTTCACAAGCGAAATGTTAAATTTTTCATTAATGACTTACTTACTACTTTAATCCTATCAGCCATCGAAGTAATTAAAATCCATTACCACATATTGTCGTAACCCACATTAAGTGTCATCGCAGACATTATCCCCAGTTACAGCACCCCGGATGTGTACCAACTGACATTAATTGTTCGACGTAGCAATGCGTGGACGAATCCGCCCACAATTTCGAAAATGGTCGATCGTTTTTCCTCAGCTTTTACGACATCGTGCGTCCAATGTATACGTGATACAATATTGACTTGTAACCACTAACCACAGACCATTTAACCTAAAAGACTCCGCTGTCATGAAATCCTACTACCCACCTACTAATCCTTCTTAATCATAAACATATACATACATTCACGCCTTTTTCCCGAAGGGGTAGGCAGAGGTGTGTACCCAGGACTCAGTCTCATAGTAGATACCACCCACATTTCGCCGGTATGTTATTTGGTCCCATGTAATAGGAGGCGAGCCTATTGCCATCTACTGGGCACAGTTCCAGACTCCAGGCAGTTATTGAGATAATTCCTAATGAAAAAACTCATTATTTAACACTTTGCCTGACCTGGGAATCGAACCCGGGACCTCTTGATTGGCAGTCGAGCATGCGCCCACTACGCCACCGAGGCAGTTATCCTTCTTAATAATAATAATAAAGCCTTTTATTCGGACAACAGATATACATTGATGTTTCTTAAACTATACTGTACTGTTATATATGTATTTCATACAATTAAAATTAATCGCGTATTTGGTGCTTCTTCACTTTCTGTAAGTCCGTTTGCCAGTTGGCAAAGGCCTCCTCCAACCTACTCCATTCTGATCTCTCTCTGGCCACTCTACTCCATGTTGTACCTGCAACCTGCCTAATATCATCGTCCCATCTTTTTTGTTGTCTTCCTCTTTTCCTTTTACCTTCCCTTGGGTACCAATGTGTAATTACTTTGCTCCATTTATCCTTTCCTCTGACCATGTGTCCCGACCACTTCCATTTTAGCCTTTTTATTTTTAGGGTTACGTCCTGTATTTTGGTCTTCTTCCTAATGTTGATGTTTTTTATTCTATCCCCCCTCTTTACTCCTATCATGCTTCTCTCCATTTCTCGTTGGCAAGTAGCAATTCTATTGGTTGTGTTTTTTGTTATGGCCCATGTTTGGCTTCCATATATTAAGATTGGTAGAATGCAAACATTGAATAATTTGCTCTTTGTTGCTATATGAAGATTTTTGTCTTTCATTACGTCCCTTAGACCCCAATACCTTTTCCAACCGTTTGCTATTCTTCTTTCTATATCTTTGTTTATGTTATCTTTGGGTGATATCAGCTGTCCTAGGTATATATTATATTCTTCAACATAGCTAATTTGTGACTCGCCCACATTTATGCTGCTTTTATTTCCGTTAGTCATTACTTTTGTTTTTTCTGATTTTTCTGATTCTGTGATTGACTGAACTGAATTTCAGCTTAGACCCAGGAATAACACATAGAGTACTTTTTATAGTGAAATTATAATTGACAACTTTGAGAACAAACCACTGGTCGCAGAGACTGGAAAGTATCTCATAGCGTATACTCGTAGCTTTAAGGTGTCAAGCCACCACGAGATCCACGGGAACTAAGTTGTTGGCAGACGAGGCTGCTCGAAATCATAATAATAATAATAATAATAATAATATAATAATGGACAACTTCCACACACGGTCATCTGGTCCCAAACTAGGCTAGAAGCCTGTACTATGGTAACCAGATGACTGATATACATACTTATATACGCTTATAACACCCAGACACAGATCAAACAGACATGTTCATGCACACAAATGTTTGACCTGGCCGGGGATCGAACCCGGGCCCTGCGGCACAGAAAGCAGAGTTACTACCATCTGGGCCAACGAGGCTATCAATGATCATTACCTATCATAAAGGATAATAGAAAATTTACTCACCGCTGTGAGATTTTAACATAATAGAGAGTTTTTACGGTCTACTGCGATAACAATGACGTTAATAGGTACCTAATGTTTTGTTATCTACGTAACATATTCTTGTATATTTTTATGAATATCATGGGTAACCTTGGTTGTATTTACACCCTTCAATCAATTTCGTAATAGACTTGGGTTTTACGACGCGTGCGAATTTTAAACGTTGGAATATCGTATTAGTTGTCTAGTATATATAGATTAAGCAGCGTTTTGTATTAGGTAGTAGGTAGGTACTAGGTAAATTCTTGTACATTCGTAGTGCCGCGTGGATCTCGGTTAAATGTTATTATAGGGCCACCTCTTCTCATCCCATGGGAGCCTTGAGACCTGGCAGAGGGACATATTTGGAGAGTGGGCAGCAGCGCTCTTCGTTTCCTAGTATTCCAATCACTGCGATCACCAGGCCGCCTGCCAAGCGTGGTGATTACGGCATAATCCCTACATTATGTAGTTTATGGCGTTCTATGGGGGAGGCCTATGTTCAGCAGCAGTGGACGTCTTCCGGCTGATGATGATGAGGTACATTCAGTTTACAAAGAAAATATAAGAAATATAAAAAAATCATAGTTATGTATACCATAAAATCACGCCTTTTTCCCGAAGGGGTAAGCAGAGGTGTACTCAATACCTATTTGCATTCCACACAGTCCCATAGTAGGTACATCCACACTTCATCTGTTATGTATTTTGCTAGATAACACTGCTAGACCTGGGGATTAAACCCGGGGGACCTCATGATCAGCTATTGGGACGTCGAAGCCACTGAGGCAGTCATTTTATAGTTTAATTGTTGCTTATGCTTTTCTACCATTTATTTACCTGTTACACAACACCACACTTTTTTTCTTCAAAGGGTTAGGCATAGGTATCTGGACTAGGTATCAGGACCTCATGTTCAGCAGCCTGTGACTACTAAACCAACGAGACAAAATTTTAAATCAGCCTATCAAGTGTATAGGTGTAATATCTAATAATTAATATGCTGTTTCTTTATTTCCAGGATCAAGTGGCGCCAGTAGAAGAACCTCAAGAGTATGACAAAGGACTTGGGTACTTATCTACTAACTATAAGTTAGATCCATAAATAAACTTGTAATTCTTTATTATGGATCTAACTAACTTTTTTACTTATTATAAGAGCGATAACAAAATCTTCCAACATTAAAAATTAACAAAACTATTTATCAAAAATTCTTCTGCTAAAAGTCATGGTGCTCAGCCAAAACGTTAGCTGCTTATTGAATCGCTAACCAATTCTCAAAACGATTCTCCTCAAGCAAGGTTCTGGCGTACGATTGGCTCTAAAACTCTAAATAAATGGGCTTGGAAGGTTTTTAAAATAGCAACCTAACCATCTTATTTTCAGTTAAGTTTTTGGACTCTTTTCGGTTTACTTTGGTGGCTTTAGGATTAACGGTGATTGGACTAAAAAGAAGAAGTGAAGCTGATTTATTTACAAGTATGACTCTATAGGAATCGGACATCACTTCAACTATCTTCTGAGGACCAGAACAATAATGTTGAGAGACAAACTGGTGACCAATCATCCAATAATACTACTACTGAGGAAACTACAATCACAGCTGCAGATCAACCACAATATGAAGCACAAGCCTCAAACCAGAAGCAAGTCAATGTAGAAATACTACACGATCATGAACAGTTACGAAGCGCTGATCCAGTTACTATAGAACATAATGCTCTAAGCTTAGAAGATCGAGGTGGTTACGAGGCTAAACTTCCTGCCCCAAGAGATGGGAAATCATACACTCCTGAAGAGTTTACTGCTTTAGTAATGTCCGGGTATGCTGTCACACCTATTCCTGACTTTGGTGGTATCAGAGCAGATCCAAGTGTAATTAGTAACTCGGTGACTCCAGTACCAAATTTGTCCGCGCCTTTGATATACAACCCAAATTTGCCTGTGAGCAATACGCTGGCTCCACCGTTACTTTCCATCGCACATCCTGGCTTAAATGTCGTTCAAGCAAGAATCGAACAGCTCAAACAAAACTTGGAGTCGATGCCCCTCCCTAAAAATAACAAGTTTTATACACCAGAGGAGTTCCAAGGATTAATTGCCGCTGGATATCCGGTCACAGCAGTTCCAGTTGATGCACTCAACTATGATGTACCTCAAATCAGGTCAATAATTGGAATCAGTTATTCGAAATTCAAAAAATATGCTTTTTTATACTTATAACTTAACAAGTACTTAAATATAAGCAACAACGAATTTACTTTTAAATATACAGTGCTAGGTTATTATGTTGACATATATTTTAGTCTACTTTATAAAAAGTTGCATATCCACATTGCTTTATGGTGTTTTATCAATTAGATAATAATAACAGCCATTAATGAATACCATACGAAGAAAAGAAAAAATATTTTGCTCTCCGTCAGTCTACTTGTTAGCTTAACAATTTGGATATCCAACTTTATATACTAATCAAAAAGTGCAAATCGAAAACATTTCCCATTAATCATAATCATCTGGAAATCATTCCAGTAGACCTGAAGCCGAAGAATACAGACCAGGTCAAGTATTCTCCTTGAACGCACAAGAGCTGCTGGAGCTCCAACCTGAGAGGAAAGCTCCTCTCGCTAGTGGCCAGCTTCTGCAGCAGCTGTACGAGAACCCTCAACTGGAACATAAGCAAAATCTTCAGCAGATCTATTACTTGGAGCCACAGACAGGAAGACAGGTCAGGACAATATTTAATTTTAAAATTTGATCCATATTTTTAACCAAGTTTTGGGCAAAAGTCTGCCTTAAGACTTAAGAAAGACTATTCACGCTCCAATGCTCAGTCTTGACAATCCTTCCAGTAGCAATCCATTTTAATTATGTATCTTAATAACTACTCTATGAAGGAAGTCGTTCTATCTACGTGAAGTTAGGACGAACTCCTGTAACTGAAACGTAAAGAAACAAAAAATAAATGAAGCTTAATTTTTCTTTGATTTTACATTCCAGGTTCCTCCATCTCACGCAGTCATCGCTCGTCCTCATTTCTCTTTCAACGGCGGTGAAGCTTCAGTCGGAGCCGCTCTATCTGTCAGCGATACTGGGTCTAGGTCCACCGATGGCTTCGACCATGAACTTCTTGCATTGCTAGGACAGCCTCAAGTGCGACCAGAATTGAACCAGCAGGCATATTCTCCAGCACCACAGTCATCGACAACTGTGCGGAGTGTTGCTCCTCAGTATCAACAAGTAAGACACACGTTTATGCCACTCCATTTATTATAGTAGTCAATGTTTGTTTAGCCCGCTGCTTAATTGCAATAGCCTCGCCCCTATTACATGGAACTTAATATAACTAGCGACGTGTATTTGTACCTATAGGTACACCTTGGTCTGACCCTTCAGGAAAAAGGCGTGATGTTATGTTGTAATGATAAGCTTTAATAATTTACCAATTCACATTTTAAATACTGGTCTGTGAAGTCGAAAATATATTTCAAATAATACGTTTGTCACTTTCAGATAACTGGATACGTACCCAAACCCAGCAAAAAGGCCAGCAAACACCGGTCAAAGGTCCACGTGTCATTCCCACAGACAACTGAAGCTCCTCAACAATATCTGATCGAGACTACCAATGTCCAACAACAACAAAGACAGCAGCAATCGCAGCAGCATCAGTATCGGCCGACTTCTCAACCGCAAAGACTGGCTCAGGCTCTTCGATACGTGCCAATAGCCCCATCTCAGCAGCAACAAGAGTATGCTTACGAAAGTCCTGAACCACAAGGCTTGAAAATCGTACCTGCTCCTAAACTACAGCAACTGCGACCACAAAAATTTTCAGATTTCCGAGTACCAGAGTTCAGAGTAACTCCCCAGCCATATCAACAACAAGAAGCTCAACCTAAGCAGTACAGGCTCGTAGAGTTACCGCAGCAAGTGAGGGCTCAACCTATCAGGCAGGAACTGCGTCTTCCATCCTCCAACATAGAAAGACCAGTCGCTTACCTCAAACGTTTTCCTGAACTTGAAAAGCAGCGTTCAGTAAAAATCTATGACCCCGTACAAGAGAACGTTCCTCAACAGTCACCTCAGTTATTTGGCGAGCAGTTTGTACTAAGACCCATTTACAGAAGCGAGCAACGGCCTAGATATGAGGCACAACCTGCCAATAATGAGCGTGTTGCTGAATCAACAAAGCCCCCACATTCGACGATTTACGTGAGCAAAAATCTACCAGTGCCACGAAAACTAAGGCCACAACCTGCGCTACGAGAACAAGCTGATGTGGAGCAAATAAACATTGAGCAACATGGACGGAGTTTAGACGAGCAGAGATCGCTTCTACCCCCTCCTAAGAACAACAAAGCTTATACTCCTGAAGAGTTTGCTGCATTAGTGGCTGCTGGGTACTCAGTCACACCTGTTCCTGTCAACTCGGCTAACCTGGAAGCAGCGCAGTCGAGAATAGAAGAATCTGTAACTCCTCAGCCTAACCGCAGACAGACCCAAAGAAGACGTAACCAGTACCTTCCAGTTAGAGATGACGCACCTTAAAATGCCTTTGCTGAATTTCTGTAAATAGTATTAACTCTAGTTATATTAACTAAAATAGTTGTATTTAATGATAATGTTTTATTTTAAGCCTCTTCGTTTTATTAAATATAAAAAACCATTTCTGAGATATTAATAAACTCGTAAATAAATTGCAGAAATGTGTCAAACAGCTTACACATAAAAGCATTTTGTTACAAATCCCTTGAGGTGTTAATTTTGAGAGCTTCTATTCATCATAAATGTAATGGATATTTATTATTGAAGGTATCATTTTAATAATTTATTGGTTCATTCCTTTTCCTTTCCGTACAATGAACCTGAAGTACTACGAGTGGTAGGTAGGTATGATAAATTCTTCTTTTTACTTCGCATAATCCAAATGGATTTCAGAGTTCCAACGTATAAAAACGTTCGATCTGATACGAGTTGCTATTGAAACAGTCGAGACAGGATTACTCAAATAGGGAAAGAGGAATTGGGAGTGGATTTTATGCTTTTATTTCGTATTTAGCCATTCATGTTTACTTTAAAATTGAAGGTGTAACTGTGATTTTTCAACATTCTTGCGCAGACACATATTTAATATTTGCAACAATGTTACATTGGGTAGTCCCAAAGCTGAAATGATAATAGTGTTGAGTGGAACCAATCTTGTTCCGATACCCCAAAATGCGGATCGAAACTGAGACCAAGTTGTGCGAAAAATATCAAATTCGCCTAACATAGATTACGTTAGCAACTCTCTTTTACATGAAGCTTGTCATAAAAGTATCAAGAATAATAAGTTGAAAAGTGACGTTGAAGGTTTTGGACGTAACAGATTCCAATTTCACGCTATGTGGACGCGTATTTGTGAGCGAAACCATCAAAATCAGCCGTCATTATATTTTGGAATCCCATCTTCAAATATTCGCGAAAATATGGCCCTTATATTTTAGCTAAAGACGTTTTATGGCGAATATTTCGATACGTAAAGGGTTTAGCGGGTAAAAAAAGGGGTAGGAGTATGTTAAATCTCATAACGTCTTCTTAATTTGTTAGAGCTGAATGAACGTAGAGATTGCATTTATACAGGAGTTCATTGATTTCAAGATGCTACCTGATATACATACTGTTCAGTATACACTGAACAGTCAACAAATTAATGAATGGGTGAGTGAATGTAAGAGCCCTAGTTTCTATGTGCTAAAGCGTGTGCATTTTGATAGCAATTCAATATGACGGATCATTTGGTTCCTCTTTTGGCCACTTTTATAGATATCTTCGACGATCTTCAACAAAACTATACACATTACACATAGCAATTCAACGTCATTGAAGTACTTGTATAATAATATAAGAATAATAATATTATATAAATTTTATATACCTTTAGGTTTACCTATGCATTCTTTTCTGCAAATTCAGAATTTATGAACTCAAGCCGAAAAAAGGCGAAGTATAAGTATAAGTAAGTGAAGTTTTTTATTAGTATATTTGTCATATATTCAACAAAACATTCATCATCATCATTTATATGATTATTTACAAAACAAACAATAAAAATTTACTCGTTTTTATTAATTAACGCAACATATTATAAGAAGTCAATGCTCTCATAAAGTATGATAAAGTACAAACTCGCTAATCTTTCCCACTTTCTAACATAAACGCAAATTAAGTCCACCATGAACAAGAGCTTAACTATTACCAAGCGACTTGAGAGTTATGTAGACAATTTATACCGTCACATAATTATAATTGTTTTATATTATTATTATCCGTCAACCTTTAAAGGAATTAACATGTATCACATGAGAAAGCTTAGTAAACACGTCTGATAATTTTGTCATGGACCAAGTGATTAATAGATAGATAGATAGATAGATAATACTTTATTGTACACCACACACAAAGAAAATAACATTACAGGATACAGAAACTAACTTAAATGTACAAGCGGCGGTCTTATCGCTAATAAGCGATTTCTTCCAGACAACCGATGGATGGAGAGGATTTATTTACAGCAGAAAGACGGTGGCGCATCTTAACAGTTTATACTACCAATGATGTTCATAATATATAATAAAAATAAATTAATTACTAATAATACATATATTATACATTTAAAATAATACATATATTAATGTGGGCATTATAAATAATTCCCGGGTATTATGAATACGGTAGGCTAGTACCGTAATGGTACCGGCTATAGAATAGCTCCCCATCCTCTTTACCTGTGGGTGCTATAAGAGCCGGCTAAGGGTTATCAGATTCAGAGGACAGGCAGCAGCGTACTCTGCTCTAAATCATCGAACTGCGCTCACCACTGCACCCGCCTGCCAAGCATGGCGAGTATTGGAAAAACACCCCATAATGTGGGAGGCCTATGTCTAGCAGTGGACTTCCACGGCTGATGTGATGATGATGATTATGAATAATAATATAACATACAATCACACCTATTTTCCCGAAGGTGTAGGCAGAGATATGTGTGCATAGTAGGTACACCCACATTTCGCCAGTATGTTATTGGTCCCATGAAATAGAGGGCGAGTCTAATGCCATCTACTGGGTACAGTTCCAGACTACAGGCAGTTATCGAGATAATTCCCTATAGAAAAGTTCAATTTTTAACACTTTACCTGACATAAGGATCGAACCCAGGACCTTATGATCGGCAGTCGAGCTTGCGCCCACTACGCCACCGAGGCAAATGTGATTTTTAATAATGTCAAGCTATATTGAACGAGGTGATTATTTACGACTAAAACGTCGTTATTGGGCATTATAAATAATACCCAATTAATTAATCACATGGCTGAAAACATACCCAATTAATCACATGGCTTAAAACAATTACAAACAAACATGTAAACAAACCCTAGTGCGATAAAATAATCTATAACAAGGAAAATTATGTTTCAAACGAACTCTGGTGAAATTTCCGTAACCTATTCAAGAGGAAATATGGTTGCTTAGGAGTGAAGTGAAACTTTTGCATTCGAAACTTTGTGATCGATTTTGATACTTGCTAAAAATTTTCTTGTAAAGTTTCTTTAAGTTATCTTAGATGGTTTCCCAGGGCTATTTTCAACTCGCTAAGGTTTAAAAAAGCCAGTGCACACCTGTCAATGGAAAAGTTCCTTACTTGATATCCAAAACTCTATAGTTATCCACTTAATTATCGAGCGTGTCTTTATAATTAATTTAATATTGATTTAATCAAAATGTCTTAGGTACACCAATCTATTAATTCTGACCTTATACGAGTACTTACCTATACAAGTTTTACGAAACATTATATTATTGTGCTCTTGTTTGTTTGATTGTTTATTTCACTTAAATAGTTACAAAAATACTACAGGAAATATTAAAACCCTTTTAATAAGCAATAATATATTTATATCAGAATATAACAAGCGAATAAGTTTTTAGTTATCTATAGAAGTAGAGGTTTATTACTGTCGATTTTTTGCTATATTGTCTTGTGGCAGATTATAATAAAATATCAGCTATTTGACCCCTGGGAAATAGGTACTCTGTGAATTCCAAAATCTCAGCTACCTCCATTCCAAATTTAGCAGCTCTAACAGTTCATTCGTTTTGGCGTAAAGATCCTATTCTTTTGGCTATTAGTAAGATGCAAAGCCTCAGGAACTTCAAATGTCTCACAGCATGTGCTTAAGTTTTCGAGAATTGTAAATGACATTTCCACATTACCCGCGGATCGTAGCAGAAAAACTTCTGAAGCCAAAATTAGTTATAAACTCGCACAATTATAGAGTTTCGAGTTTCGGATATCGAAGGACTTTTCCCTTTGACAATGGGTCATAGTCCTTACAATACGGAAGCTCCTTACTTTTATTATTGAGTCTTCGTGCAGTAATTCTGTTTTATGAGTTACTTTGCCTCATAATCTACGAGTGTTAATTTTATAATGCCTGATAAATGAGTTCAATGCCCTTTATCAGGAATCTTGAAGATATAAAACTTATCTTGTATTTAATATTATGCAAAATTTGGCAGTAGGTATGTAAGTTAACTTGAAACAATGGGTTTTTTGAAAGTTTAAATAATGAATGTTCTCTATTTATCATATTCATCCTTTGACGTTTCATCCCATTCAGTTTTTCCCCTCATTCATCACATTCCTATTCCTGCAGCTAATTTTTAATTTTTATTCCTCATTCATCCCATAAGCCTTCTGACTCATCCCAAAAAGCCGAGTTATATGTACGGTCTGCAAAATTAGCGTTATAAAGTTAATTTTTAATAGCATATTTATTTTTGCGTCGTAGGCGTTTTTAGCTTTTCTGAACTACCTGCCTACTCTTAATCTTTTACAAATATAAATTAGGATAATGAGGGTAGTAATTTCATTTAGGAGCCGCTGGTGTAAAACGTAACTAGCGTTATATTCATAATATTCGTGTATTTGCATATGGCCGTTGGAGTGAAGTGATTTGTTGGAATATAAGTTACTAGCTATGCCCCGCAGATTCACTCGCGTAGTCATCGTTCCCGTGGAAATATCGGGATAAAAATTGTGTGTGTGTGTGTGTGTGTGTTATTTCAGGGTCAGAACTATCTACATGCCGAATACCCACACGGCAAACTTTATAACACCGCTTCCATTTCTCGGAAGGGGGTTTTTGTAGTGGTAGGCCTCTTTTGCAGGGGGTCGCCTGGGGAGGTACCACACTTTTGCCAGTTATTCTCCCGCCAAGCAGTAATGTGAAAACATTACTGTGTTCCGGTATGAAGGGCAATGTTACCAGCGAAATTACTGGGCATGATGAGATTCAACAACTCATATCTCAGGATGACAGGCGCAGTGCAGTGCCGCGCATAATTTTGAATTTTAAAACACTGGGTGGCACTGTGTCTGATATGGGCAATCATGATACTTACTATCAGGCACCTGATTAACTTGTCGAGTCACTCACTATCATAAAAAATAATAATAATAGTAATAAAATCCAAAAATAGAAAACTGTTTTGTAGTGCTTCTATTTTACATTTGAAAACTGTTATTTCGCAACCGAGCCATGTAAAATTTCTCTCATCGCAAAATGGTAAGAAAATATAATATCCATCCGGATTACAACCTCATATTTATCGAATCCAAATTAATTTTTCCGAAGCCGTCTAAAGGTTGCCCCGAAATTATTGGAAATCGCAGCATGAAAAGAAAATTCGGAAATAGGAATGGATCTCTCTACCCCTAGCGATAACGATGAGGCTGTACCTACCCTTCAGGACAGCCCTTGCAATATCATTCTCAGTCCACCCATCACGTTGATTTCTGTCTTGAGACTTTTTATTAAATATACATATAACATTGACTGCCTGGGTGGCGTAGAGGGCGCATGCTCGACTGCCAATCAAGAGGTCCTGGGTTCGATCCCCAGGTCAGGAAAAGTGATATATATTGGATTATCTCAATAACAGCCTGGTGTCTGGAACTGTGCCCGGTAGATGGCAATAGGCTCGCCCCCTATTACATGGGACCAATAACATACTACCGAAATGTGGGTGTATCTACTATGGGACTGAGTTCTGGGTACACCTTTGCCTACCCCTTCGGGAAAAAAGGCGTGAATGTATGTTTTGTTTGTTTTTTTTTTTACATAATATAACATCACATTTTTACCCCGAAAGGATAAGTAGGCTAGGTAATACTCAAACATTGCCAGTGATGTTTTTTCATTCCACGTGATAGGGTGCGATGGTTTTTTCATATACCGGACACAGTTCCAGATCCATCCACAGGCTGTCATAGAGAAAAATTCCATATAGAAAATTCAATAACATTTTTTGCCTAATCGAACCCGGGACCTTACGATAGGCAGTAGCGTTTGCAAACCACTACGCTAGAACTGACGAGGCTTTATCGAGATTAAAAGCCTATAGTCTTTCAGCAAACACATTTCTGGTGAAATATGTCATCAGCAACATTAAACAGTGTAACATTATTATAAATAACAATGTTGACAGCCTCGCTGGCTCAGATGGTAGTAACTCTGCTTTCTGTGCCGCAGGGCCCGGGTTCGATTCCCGGCCAGGTCAAACATTTGTGTGCATGAACACGTCTGTTTGAGCTGTGTCTGGGTGTTATAGGCGTATATAAGTATGTATATCAGTCATCTGGTTACCATAGTACAGGCTTCTAGCCTAGTTTGGGACTAGATGACCGTGTGTGGAAGTTGTCCCATATTATTATTATTATTATAATGTAAAGATTCAGTAAAAAATCCAATTTAATCCAAACAAGTTTTCAGTGCCTTATTTATTAGATATTCTGAGATTTTTATTCTTTGTGCACGTTATTATACACGAAAATTCCTTTTATTTTTTAATCTTCGCATTGTTTTTCCTAGTTCCTAGTTGTCTTTATTTTCCGTAATTACATTTGATACTTTTTTATATCATCAAAAATGTGGGTACGTGTGAGCGAGAGGGCGAATTTGCTTAGCACCGCGCTTTAATGAAGAGGACGAGGTGGACGGCGGATGGCAGTCTGTGGGTAATTGAATCACTCGGCTACACGACTCTACAAGAATTGCATTATGTCGCCCATATTGGCGTTTTACCCTAGAGTGGGAAATATTATTTTTCTTCTAAGAGTGCACTTAGGAACATTGACACTTAAGCACATTGAACACTCATAATATAGGAGTAAACTTTTATGGAATGTGTTTGTTAGCAATATGAATTAATGAATGAATGAATATAGCTTTAATTATTATTCCATATAAATTTTTAAACAAAATTATTAAAATTATTTATATTGGGTAAAAGCCTCCTCCAAGGAACTCCAGTTTGTTCTGTCTTTTGCCGTATCTAGCCATCTTTGACCCGCTACTGTTGCCAATTCGTCTGCCCATCTGGACCGCTAATTAGCTTGTTAGCAATATACCTTAGTAAATTTATTATAATCAGGACTGATGAGATTAAGGTATCAAGGCGGCTGCTCTGCCATACGAAATGAAATTTCCCAAATATGGATAAAATGAGGATCATTTTTCACATACTTTGACAACGCTAACGAAGTACTACAATAAGCTAGTTGCTAAGATGATTTTGTAGGCGTCTTTTTAACTGTTATTCTGCTCGTCTATCAGAAAATAAAGAGCATTGCGATGTGAGGCTCTGTCACCGACTTGATCCATGACCTTTCTTCATATATGTTAGTACATCTATAGGTTTTTTTTTTGTACACAGGGCAGAATCCCTTTATAGTAAAAGACTAAACAATAGAGCTACTTAATTAATATTGACCCTAAGCTAAATACACTATGCCTTAGAACATTTCGAAAATCCACAGGCCGACATGTCAGCCTATATAAAATACAAGTGCTCTAAACCTAAGATGCTGGCGGCATTGCCACGTTGAATAGCAATGCTTATACGTTGGGTCAAATAATCGACAGCACCAAGCACTCAGATGGGTAAATTGAACAAAAGGAGCAATAGTAGTAGCTTGACATGTATAACTTACTTAACATTATTGTTATTTTGTATATTTTAAAATTTAATGTACGAATTATTAGTTAGTCGTTTTTGTGTCAATTTTTATGTTACTAATTTCCATTACAAATTAATTTGCACACCTCAAGGAGGTAGAATGTATAATGGACCATAATATTTATTAAGACCTCTTGTACATACATTTTTGCAAATAAATGAATATGATTATTGTGGCAAGCGCGTTCAACCTCTAACCTCTGCACCATCTTTATTTGGTTATTAATTATGCTTTAATTGATATTTGGTTTAAACTAAATATATCAAACTTATAAAAGTTTGACGGCCTCGGTGGCGCAGTGCATGCGCTACAGCCGGACCTGAGGTCCCGGGTCCGATCTTAAGGTCAGGCAAAAAAATACTATTGATTTTTTTTACTAGGAATTTTCTCAGTGTCAGCCTGTAGTCTAGAACTATGCCCGGTAGTTGGCACTAGGCTCGCCCTCTATTACATGCGGGATTTAAAAAAAACAGGCGCAGTGTGGATATACCTACAATGGGACTGGGTACTAGGTGCACCTCTGCCTAACCCTTTGAGAAAAAGGCGTGATGTTATGTTATGTTATATTAAAATAGGTACGAGGACGAAAAATAGAACAGGGAGTAAGGCAATAAATTGTGCTGATAACATTTACCAGAGATAAGCGAATAAGAACGAGATCATTGTCTTCAATCAAATAAAAACCGAAATAAAAAAGATTCAAGGTCTATAAAAAGTGAGTTATCTTTTCTAACTGCAAATAAACCAGGAAACGGTTGGAGAGGTCGCTTGGAGCGTTTTATATAGTAGCGTCAATAAAGTAGTAGGCACTATCAAAACCTCTAACTTCATGTGAAATAATAGTGTCCGTATTTATTTCAAAATATACAGACGACAAAATGGAACACAAACTCAGAGAGAACAAAATTTTAAAAAAATTCTTTCATTACAATACATTGGTAATTAGGGGTGGTTTTTATATTTTTATAGACTAAACGGTCTATTCGGAATAATGCGGAGCGTGCGTGGTTCAAATCCCTCCCGTGGGTGACATTTATCTTTCCATTTCATATTGTAGGTATTGTGGGTTATATTTCAGATTGAAATAACGTCAGACTATATCCATCGACTTAAATCAAAGGACGTCTGACTCGCTTTCGCAAAAATGCGAAATGCGCTCGGCAATGTTCGCAAAAATTGATCAGTCGTGTAAAAATATTATGTCGTGATTACACCCGCGTGATTATGTTATTTATGTGCTCAAAAAATCATCATGCCTGCAAATATTTCAAAAATGTTTTAGTCACTCGGGGAAGAAAAATAAGTCTCAAGGGTTTACTCATCACGCATAAGTATTATAATAGATGTAACTTTAATTGAGAAATATATCAATGGGTAAATTGATTAAAAATGTTATCAGGCTTAGTTTTTCAGGCAATTATAGAAAGCTACCTGTCTACGTCCCTATGAAACTGTCGTTGATTTTAGATTAGACTTTAAGCTTTTTAATTTCGTAATTTTATGATATAACTAGTTTTAACAAAGCGGCTTTGCCCGCTCGCAATCACGAAACATAGGAGATAACTCCTATGTCAAAGTTTTTGTATATAAATACAAAAACTTTGACGCTCTTTTTGGACCCCTTAGAAAGTGAATTTTCAAAATTCCTTTCGTGCACACGTTCAGACAACGGAAAGAACCTACATTCCAAGTTTCAGGATCTGTGCTTTGGTCTCTGTGTTGCATGTCAGTCAGTGAATCAATTAGGATTTTATAATATAATATAGTGTCATTAATCATTAAGTTTCTTATTTTTTATTATTTTTTTAAGTCTGATCTGTCCCACTGCTGGGCAAAGGCCTCTCTACCCTCAATCCACTTGTGATAATGAGAGTAAATGGTTGGACGTTTAACCCACCACGCTTATCCAATGCGGGTTGATGGGTGTGTGCAGAGAACTTCTTATTGATAAAGCGTGAATATCTAAGCATATATTTAGGGACACATGAGGACTTTATAATACATAGGTACTTATAAATACGAGAAAGTAGAAGTTTTTATTTATTTAGTCAGTTTATAGTCTGTCTATAGCCTACACTGTGTACCTATGGTTTTGCGGTATAAAGACCTTGAACCGAGGGATCTGCGGTCATCAGACGTTGTTAAATAGGGTAGCTTTGCATACCCTAATCTTTTAACCATTATCTCAACACAATTTAACACGAGAGAATTGGAAGATACGCGATATTTTATCTTATATTCTAAATACGTCCAAAATTAAAGATATTAAGATACTTCCCACTTAAAGACGCGGAGGTAGACGCGAACGGGGGCCGGGAGAGGTGCGGGCGGCAGGCATCGCCCGCCCGCACCTCTCCGGTTCTACACATCTATAACCCTGTAGGCGAGGACTCAATTATGCGGTCTATCTTACTTATTCTACACCTGGTGAAACCACAGGAACAAACAGCTAGTTAAGATAAAACTATTTTGGAAAAAATATTTAAGAGTATTGTGGACTGTGGAGTGTAGATTAAGTATAGTTTGAGTCAGCACTTTACTTATAAACGGCATTTATTATGAGAATATACGGAGCATCGTACTGAATAAAGGTGTTAATTCATCGGCAAGATCCCCCCATATGAATTGTTTATGACTTTTATGGGGGAGGCCTATGTTCAGCAGTGGACGGTCTGATGATGATGATGATGAATTATACATCGCCTTCGTGTAACCAAACCCTAAAACCCCCACAACACAGAATTTTCGTATCTTTGGTTATCTTCATTTGTGGAATAATAAATATAAAATATAAACGTTTACCCATAATATATACCTATATATAAAACTCGTACAACTACAATACATCTGGTGATACGTGTGCTAACAAAATATTGCAAAGATTTTGCTCGACATTTCCTGGGTATATTAGTTATTCCAGCCGTATATATTCTTCCTTGCGAGGGACAATTTCCTGGCACATTTTGTTAGTTTAATGTTAACTGATAATAAAAATACCTAGCTTCAGAAATTCCTTTGACGGCACATTTATTTAGACCTTTTTTGGTATACACAAAGAATGTTAACGTAGATGTTATGAAATAAATAACCAAACATCGATTTTACAAATATTCTAGAATAAATAATAACATCCGCATTCAAGAACAACACTATGATAGCCCGAACGCATAGTGCCGCTTAATTTAATTAGAAACAATTGCCTGTCGTGACAAATGCGGTGAAAAAATCCTTACTCTTATGCCGGTCACTCACATGCGTACGAATACGCGAACCCACAAGTGTAGGACGACATTCGCAAATAGTTATGCAAAGTTTTCGCTGCATTCGTGCTTTTCCAAGTTGTGTCGGTTTTTTGACGCACATCAAAGGGCGCGAACCTCGAACCTTCGCGTAGTCTCCTACACATTCGTGCAACCAGTTGTGCTCACAGAGTACTTTATATATCTTAGCGATAAGACCGCCCATTGTTACACTAGTTATTATGAATTGTTATTAGTTTTTAGATCTTGTTTGTGGTGTACCAATAAAGTGTTTATCTATCTATCAAATGCAACGGGTTTCCATAGTGAGTTTGCGAACCCATTCGCATATCCGCTGAGTTTGCGAATAGTATATCTGACTGGCCCTCACATGCGTGCAAACATTTGTACAATGTACGAATATTTTTACGCATGTGAGTGACCGGGGTTATATAAGTATTATTCTTAAATCTATACTATTATATAAAGAGAGAAAGTGATTCACTGACTGACTGACTCATCAACCCAGAGCCAAAACTACTGGACCGATGATGATGAAATTTTGACAATAGATTATTTTTACAGTCTAGACAAGTAATAAGAAAGGATTTTTCAAAATTTTACCCCTAAGTGTATTAAATAGGGGTTGAAAGTTTGTATGGAGTAGACTTCATTTTTCAGCCGATTAATTTCAAATTTTGTAGAAACATTCTAAAATGAAAATAATTAAACACGTGTTTCAGCGTTTTCAAAAATTTCAGCCCTTTTGTGGAAAAATACAGCTTTAAAGTTTCTTATGAATATTTTAGTTCCAACAATGCTTACTAGATGGCGCTACAGAAAAATTTCAATATTTTCTTGCAAGACATAACTACCCTAAAGCAACATTTTTAGGTAATTTAGTTCCAACATTGCATAATAGGTGGCGTTCTGTAAATAATTAAAACGCGCTTATGACTTAAAAAAAAACATACATTCACGCCCTTTTTCCCGAAGGGGTAGGCAGAGGTGTTTACTTATGGAGAGCTTAATTAGTGTGACATAGGCTATACATAATTACCAAATATATTCATTAACTTGCGTGCGCTGTGAAATCTATTAATGGTAGGATAATATAATGTACTAGGGGTTTGTAGTAGGTACTTCTAATATTTACAAAATAGTCCACGGACATTATATCCATCAATTTTTGTTTAGTCACAATAATCGAAACAGTCATTATATGCATGCGCTGTGAAAACTATTGGTGGTAGATTAAAGTAATGTACTAGGGGTTTGTAGGACTTATCAATATCTACAAAATAGTTTACTGAAATTATATCCATCTATTTTGGTTTAGTCACTATAATCGAAGCAGTCATTAACTTTCATGCGCTGGGAAATCTATTTGTGGTAGAATAAAGTAATGTACTAGGGGTTTGTAGTATATACTAATATCTACAAAATAGTGAACGGACATTATATTCATCTATTTTGGTTTAGTCACAATTATCGAACAGTCGGTGAAAACTATTCATGGTAGAATAAAGTAATGTTCTAGGGCTAGGGTTTGTAGTAATTATCACTATCTACAAAAAATAGTCCACGGACATTATATCAGTCTGTTTTGGTTTAGTCACAATAATCTAAGAAGTCATTATTTTTATGCGGTATGAAAATTAATGGTGGTAGAAATAATGTACTAGGAGTTTGTAGTACTTATATATCATCAAAATAGGCCTCGGAAATTGTTTCCATCTGTTAAGGTTTAGTCACTGCAACAGAAATAGTCATTAATTTGCGTGCGCTGCGTAAACCATTAGGGTTATACCTATAAAAATACAATGTATCACGAATTTACTCCTGTTAAAACGTTCACTTCTACTTCTCCCGTGCGAAGCCGGGGCGGGCCACTAGTATAATATAAAACATACATTCACGCCTTTTTCCCGAAGGGGTAGGCAGAGGTGTACCCAGGACTCAGTCTCATAGTAGATAAAGCCACATTTCGCCAGTATATTATTGGTCCCATGTAAAAGGGGGCGAGCCTATTACAATCTACCGGGCACTGTTCCAGACTCCAGGCAGTTATTGAGATAATTCCTAATGGAAAAATCCAATATTTAACACTGCCTGACCTGGGGATCGAACCCGGGACTTTTTGATTGGCAGTCGAGCAAACGCCCGAATATAATATCTTGGTTGAATATATCATATAGCTCAGCAGCAGAAGATTTCGTCTACCACTGTACTTAGGAATGTATTTTATTCACTTGTTTTCGCGGAAATTTGCGAGAAACTCGAAAAATCCTACCTACGAATTCGGCTAAACGGGGAAGCAATCCCGAAATGAGCTTTCCCAAATTGGCTCCTAAAATACCAAGTAATTAGCTACCATTTCTTATTTCTTGCCGAGAAAGCTAAGCGTTTAAAATCGTTTGCTCCTTATCTTTTAGGGCGCCATATCTAGCGAATGCGCTGCTCGCGCACCAACCGTATACCGCACGCGACACTTTTTTTTTGCATGAAATTCAGTTCGCCTGATCTGGACACACCCTAAGAGTCTCAGAAAATAATAATTACAGCTTTCAGACTTGAAAACTGTTATTATATTTTTCTATACTATATTAATTAATATTATGTATTTAAAATCCACAGATCAGGTATTTTCCATACCATATCCTTACATGCTAATTTTAAATGGTTGTCTGGAAGAGATCACTCTGACCGATAAGGCCACCAATTGTTACACTGTTTCTAGTATTTTTTTATATTATTGTTTTATATACTACTAGCTGTCCTGGCAAACGTTGTTTTGCCATATAAATTATTTCTAGAGAATTTCTAGTGTAGAAAGATAATTGATCAGTTATCGAGCAGGATGAAAAATGGTTAATTACTAAAATGACTATTAAAAAATAGGGGTTGGTGATAAAAGGGTGAAAATTTAGGTTTGTATGTATTTTTTAATGCCTCATTATAATAAAATAAAAATAAATCTTAGGGGTGGACAACCCTTATAACTTAGGGGTATGAAAAATAGATAGTAGCCGATTCTCAGACATACTGAATATGCATATAAAATTTCATAAAATTCGATCAAAACGTTTCGGAAGAGTATGGTAACTAACATTGTGACACGAGAATATTATATATAAGGTAATACATTATAGTATTATCTAATTTAATCTAAAAATACCAAAAACCGTTGCTAGACGGCTTCCCTTGCCAACTAGCCATAATACGTAATAAGGAACATTAGTTCTACGACTTCTAAGCACCGACAGTTTTGGGAAGCTACCTGTGAAAGGTCTTTAATATTATATAAGAAGTATATTCTTGTATAAATGATAATTGGGCGTTTGGTGAAGACAAGAAAATGCTAACTAATTAGGCGACTAACCTCAATGCTTCGCACTCGCATGTGGCGCAATCGCCTTTCTTGTATCGGGTATAATTCGTAATATTATCGTGACGATTCCATAGTCACTAATCAAAGTACAAAGTTATATGAGCGATTAGATGAGTTTATTTTTTTATTTCTAATTGAAGTCAGACTAGTTCATTCGGTATCTTCTCGTCACAAGTTCCGTTATAAAAATTGTAAGTTGCAATTATTTTTACATTATCATGTGGCCATAGCGTCGTAACTTGAATGGACAAAAAATTCCTTTCGGACATAGTAAGTATGGGTTTCAGCCAGGCTGAAACCTTCTACCGCGACGCAGGAAGAGACTATACACGTGTGTCAAACTTCGCTTCACAGGAAAATGTTATTAATTGTATCCAGTACAACCCACGATCACGCCACACATAAATTAACGTCACTGGTACACGCGAAGCTTGTTCGAATATGGCGTTCACGTAGCTCAACGCTGTCAACGCCATGCACGCGGTATACGGATGCGTGTACAGCGTGTCCTGCAATAGAAACGTAAACCCACGTTGTGAAAACCGATAAACCCACAAAATGCGCAGCGGTGAGTTTCACCCTGTAAGTAAAATAAGTCTATCTTTTGATTTATTTCAGTCTAGTTCCAGTTTATATTTTTATTTGTTTCGGCAATATTTTGTTTATTTTTATTTCATCTAATTCACTGGATTAAGTTTGTTATGGTGATTCACACACTGACCATCACGCTCGATGGGTGTGCGAATCGTCTATAATAAGCTAGTGTGAAAGAAATACTTCTTTTTAAATATTCGTACATTGTACAAATGTTTGCACGCAATCTTTTGATTTATTTCAGTCTAGTTCCAGTTTATATTTTTATTTGTTTCGGCAATATTTTGTTTATTTTTATTTCATCTAATTCACTGGATTAAGTTTGTTATGGTGATTCACACACTGACCATCACGCTCGATGGGTGTGCGAATCGTCTATAATAAGCTAGTGTGAAAGAAGTATCAACACTCGACATTGAACTGGATCCAGCAAAAAACAGATCCATCCAAAATCTGTTGTCATGGGAAAGGAGTATTTTAGGTGTAATCGATACAAGTATATTGGATTACACTTGCGTCAGAAAACTGACCGATGAAATTGATTGAAGATGACAACAGTGGAGACATTAAATTGATCGTTACTTTACTGGACAAATTGATATTGGAAAAGTTATTGAGTATAAATAGGTGGGGCTTTTTTATGTTACTTATTGAGCTTTTGAATTCTGAATGATAACAAATGACCATGTTTACCGTACATAAGTTATTGCATTTTCATTGGGTGTGTATAAATAACACAATGGATACACTCAAAAATACTTTTAAGTAGTATACGAATACCAACTGGGTTACTTTAATATACCGATGACAACAATTTTAGTTTTAAGACGTTGAAATTCATAAAAGATTAATAAAAATACAGAATAAGTAATTACATAACTAAAATGGATATATTTCTACCGAAAACTACAACTGTACTAAAATATAATTGATCAATTTGGCGTTACTTTTCGGAACTCCATTGCAAACTCCTAGAACAAGAATATTTAGTTTTTAGTTCCGATTTTTAGTGTCAAAAACAACATGCACAGTGCACCGCCCTCCCGCCCGCAAAATTGCATGCAAAGAGGAAATGCTATTAGGTATTATTGTTGTTAGTGACATCATTCATATATCGACACTACACTGTACTAAAATACTGTACTGTGTACTGTACTGTACTGTGTGTACTAAAATAGCTATTCAAATATTATGTTGATGAATAATTTCTAAAGAATTCTTCGCCAACGCTCATTATTCTGAGGCTTACATTTTGCAAGTCGAAACTTTCGAAACTGTTACACCAGAGTTGAAGAAAACAAAATATTAAATTCAACGCGATTTTCTTAAATTTGATGCATAACATTAATTAAAAGATGGCGGTGTTGGTAAGAGCGGTTTTGCACGTCCGAATCGGATCCGATGAATTCGGATATTGCTATTTGCTCTACCCACTTCCGGATCCGGATCGGACTCAATCCGGACGCAGTTCGCGAGTGTACAAATAAAACAACTTAAGTAAAGCTATAGGTCTACAGGTCCATCAATATCGTTTTCGAAATGAAGATTCACGGATGACGGAGAGAAATCCGATGACGGAAATTGTATCTAGTGCCTCATAAAACATATGCCTCAACTAGCACATAAATAATTTTCCGACTACTTCGGACCGTATTTCACGAATTCGGATCGGATTCGTTTCGGACGTAGTGTGAAACCGCTCTTATATTAACTTAGGTGTTCAATATTAGATTCCGTATTTATTATTTACCAACGTAGCGTAGCGTGCCTGTTGGAATATCGGGATCCCTTTCTTATTACTTGTCTAAATCGTAATAAAAATCTATGTTCAAGATTACCGTTTCTTTTACAACCCCGTTCACCTGCCTTAAATCATAAATATTATCTTTGTCAAAAATTACATAATAACATCATTAAATATTAAGATCATTTCACACAAACCCAAACTTTAGTATTTATAATATTAGCTTAAGCTAATATTATCACACAACAAGTTAACTTGTCAGCTCTAAATTAGTATTATTGCAGAAGAATTTGTAGACAGTCGTAAAGACACAATTAAAAAAAATAATCTATGTAGATAATATCACTATTAATATTTTATTATGATATTTTATTATGACTGCGTGTGGTTTGAAAACGCTACTGCCGATCATGAAGTCTCGGTTTGTATTCGCAGGTCAAGCAAGGTTTTATTTGATTTTTCTTAATAAAAGTTTTCTCAATGACAGGCTGAATTGTTGAAAAGGTCTGGAACTGTGCCCGGTTAATGGCAATAAGCTCGCCTTCTGTTACATGTGACTTCAAAAATATAACTGGCGAAGTTCGGTTATACCTATTTATCTATTTATATTCATTTATAATGGACAACCAACATAGAAGCAACTAATAGATACAATACACAATACAATAATAAAAATAGCTACAACATTCACACATCCACAAAGATAAAAAAAAAGAAAATATTTAATTAACCTACTATGAGACTGAGTCCTGCGGGTACAGCTCTAGGTAGAGTAGAGGATAAGCACAGCCACCCCTCGGAGAAAAGACGTGATCTTATATAGATATTATATCCATCAACTACGTACACAACAAGTACGTATAAATTTTAATTTAATTTATTTAATTACAATTTTTTTATTTTTGAAATACGTACCGAAGTAAAAGCAATAAAGCAAGCTCACACAAGTCCACGAAGTCTAGAAAAACTCATTACTCGTCATCCTCTGGCATTTTAAAATAAATCGATAATAAAATTGATCTCAAGGGAAACACGAAATCTGATCTTCAAGATTGTACAGAAGTCGTAAAAGTACAGAATCCAAATAAATTCATGAAAACGAATAGAAAAGTTTACCCTAAACGAAATGCGAGAATGCTTGTAATTCTCTTATTACTTTAGATTGACGAAACCGCAAAGTTTTCAATTTAACGAGAAAACTTTTCTGCCGTAGAAAAAACGACTATGACTTTACTTCTCATATTTTTGGTTACAAATAGAAATCACAAAATTATTTCTAATTTGTATGCCTCCTCCTCCTAAGTCAGCGGTCATTTCCATCGTTTAAAAGCTTTTTAAACTATACTTTACTTTACTTTATCTAAGCTTCTCATACGTTGACGAGAAAATAATGAAGCGTAAGTGACGATCTATTAATATTTTTAAACACAAACAAATAAATGGCAATGCACAAAGTTTGTGAATTGCCATTACGCTTTTAAGTATTTTTAATATTAAATATTTAAAAACTATATATTATATCCTAGCTACGAGTACAAGACGACACAAACCTAAAAAAATTGCCAAAACAATGTTTTGTATTCGGCTGTTTCCTTAGAATAAAATAACAAATGCTAATATTTTACATCCTTATATATTAAGAGTGAAATAAACAATGCCCCTGTCATTTTAGGTTATCTTATAAAATTTCGGGATTTTCCTAGTGAACTTTTAAAATTACGTAGATTCATCTTAAATATATCAGGATATAAATGTACCAAATAGGAGTACTACTACTACATATATTCGGAGGAGACAGGGGAATACAAAACATCATCATCATCATCATCATCATCATATCAGCCATAGGACGTCCACTGCTGAACATAGGCCTCCCCTTTAGATTTCCATCCAGTCCGGTTGTAAGCGGCCTGCATCCAGCGTGCTCCTGCCGTACTTATCAGATCGTCTGTCCACCTTGTGGGAGGAAGTCCTACGCTGCGCTTACCAGTCCGTGGACAAAACATAGATTTGGTAATTTTTTAAGCCAGTGTCTAATTGCTAAGAGGTCGCATTTCTTGTTAAATATACAAATTATAATAATTATGAGAAGGTGAATAAGAACAGTCGAGTAGGTATCCAAATACAATTATATTTTTTTTTATAAGCGGTAGGTTTATGTTCTTACTTTGTTGAAGATTGAAATGTTTCACTTATCTTTGCAATACGAGTTTTATTGTATTTACATTATAATGTATAAGCAATAAAAAGGCAATTACTACAAACGTACAATGTGAGTTTCAAGACCCAATAAAATTTACATTTTGTATGTAATAAAATTAATTTATCGGGGCACAGATTAATTCTTATAAAACTGAATATTAAAAGCGATAGATTTGACGAACTGAACTATCTAGAAAATATGAATTGATATTGTACATAATATGACGATTGGTACCTCATATGTACTCGTAGCACTGTAGTAATAATAGGATTAACGCGGTTATCCAACAGAGACCTAGTGTCATCGACAGCTCAAACAATAAGCAAGCTAAAGTGGCAGTGAGCTGGTTACATCGTGCTCAGAAATACCCGCTGGGTAGACAAGTTCTGAAGGGCAAATATAGCGTAGGACACCCTGCGAGCATGGGTGTCCTGGGAAAACAGCTTAATCTTATTAAGTAATTCATATTTCTGGAAATTCGTAGAAATCTAAAATATCTACGGATTACAGATGCTTCGGGCGATTTTATGTTTATAAATATTTCATAATGCTTCAGTAATCTTATTCGTAGAAGTCTGTTCTATTATAATTATCATAATATTTTTCTTCGAGCTTTTTAACATTGAAAGATAAAAATACTGTTAAGCTATAAATTAAGCGGATTAAAAGGCCGAATTAGGATGGATTCCAGACCCTATAACGGGTTACTAGTAATCAATTAGCGTCCTCTATTGGGGTCTTATAGGAAATCAAATCAAATCGCGAAAAAAGCTGTTTAAGGGTGCGCATAATGCTAGCAAATTTGGGCTTAAGCGACACAGCACACTGCCATTCAAATTGTTATCTAAATATCTTCCTATTAAAGTATGGGTTTCAAAATACACCTTTTGCTTAATTTTTGAATCCAGTGCCCTCTTAATAGAAAAGGCTCCTATACCCATAAAATAATGTATATATAAATAATATTTATGAAAATGACAACAGATTTACCAGTTACCCTGTATAGTCAAGCTTTTATAAAGATCAACAAGATAAATATATATAGATGTATTATAGAATAATCGTATTATCTATTTCATTATTTCAGACGCTGCTGACAAAACTGTAGGCGTCGTGAAACAACGGTTTGATAGATAACAATCGAAATTAATTCTAATTCGGTGAGGTTTAAGAAGATTAGGAAGCGGAAACCAATTTGCCTCGAAGCCTCTTACACAATAGCTCGTATTTCAATTTCAAATAATTGCTCCTTGACTTTAAATTGAGGAAAGATTTCACTTCACTCTGAATTCATTATAATGAGTTGGTAAGAAGCATTTATCACAGATAAAAGCAAATGATAAGCAGGGCGCTTAATGGCGGATACCGCCGCCTATGGATACCAGCAACACCAGGGTATCCAGTATGTTGCCGACCCTTCAACACACTATTCACTCTCTTTTTGAAGAGCCCCATGTTGTAGCTCAACGCGGGGAAGACCGCAGCAGGGAAATTTAAGGAAATAGTGTACCAATGTGTAATTCCAGGACGTAAGCCATAGGTATGGTACATGTAACAGTACGTGGTACGCTGCCAATCTGGTCGTAGTTTAGATCACTTGGATTTTCTATATGTCAGCCCTATGAATTTTCGCTATAGCTCGGCCTGTTTTGCAGGGGGGTGCCTGGGGAATACCACACATTTACCAGTTATTCATCCGCTAAGCAGTAATGTGCAAATATTAATGTATTCTGGTCTGAAGGGCAATGTTACCACTGAAATTACTGGGCATGACAAGTTTCAACAACTAATATCAACAAATAATCTCAGGATGACAGGCACAGTGATATGGGCAATCATACACTCAGTCACTATCATAAAAAAAACACTTCATCATCACCATCTCAGCTATAGGCCGTACTTCCGCAGGGCACTGCAGCAGCTAGTATACTTTAAAAAATGTATTAGCTATGCTGACTGTCTACTAAATCTTAATAGATTAAGTAGTTAGCTGTAGTATTGTCTGTAGCTGTAGTATAGCTGTAGCTGTAGTCTTTTTCAATATAGGCACTTGTCCATTAAAAAAACTATGCTATATATACATACGGGTATACCAGACAGGTGACTCGTGATAGTTTGATGATACTGAATCATACATACCAAACCTACTGAGGTTTGTTGTTTATTCTTCAAGGCTTTGCAAGTAAACTGTGCCTCAGATTGAGCGCTCGGCTCAAGACACGGTCTTTATGAGCCTACCTTGGCTTAATAGTGGTGGTTATATATAACTCTAGGACGATTAAGGGCTAACTACACAAAGTGTTAAAAAAAGCTGTGGTTATACTTAAACCATAAAACTGAAAAAAAAAAACTTGTAATGGCAAATTTGTATGGATAGTAAATTTTTTTTGGGCATTTTGTATTTATTTTTTTACAGGTAATTGCACCCCCTTACGTATTACTGCAGCTTTTGGTTACAAAAGGTATAACCTTATATATCTGATACCAACTTTGTTTACCACAAACACCTTTTCCAAAGACATAACCTTCCGTTAAAGATTTCCTTCTCCGTTCATGCCCCAAGGCTTTTGTTGTCATGACATAATGTAACTTTATATGTGACATTACGCTTTTATCAAACCAGCAGCCATTTACATTGTTGTCAAGCTTATCGTTTAGCCATTTTATGCCCATCATAAGATATTGTATGCCTTTGAAAGGAATAATAAAATATTGTATGTAGTCTTCCGAATATGAAACATGAGAATCCCAACAAACATTTTGGCGCTAAGGGCAACCTTTTTAACGCTTATAGTTTTATACTCATAAATGATAACGACAGCTCCAATAGCACTACGCTAACTCCTTACTATCATCCAAATATCACCCCTTTGGAACTCTAATATCACTTTAAGATATAAGATCGTAGGGATATAAGAGTTATACACGCTGTAAAATCTTTTTTTTTTTTTTTTTTTTTTTTAAATGACCTATGCTGTTGGCCTCAGATGGCCTCTACAGCTTTACCGGGCAGTGGTGAGCGCAGGAGGCGCTCGACCCAAAGCACAAGGGCACCTAGACGGTACGAACCTCGGCTTGGGCCGTCGCCAGAATACGTGGGGTCAGACTTGCCCTGGCACCCCAGAAGGGGAGTGTCCTAGGGCCCTATCAATGGTTTGATCTGTTTGATTATTTGGAGAGAAACTAACCGATCTGAAGGATCTGAGAGATCTTCGACCTCGCCGGCGAGGTCGGTGTTGTGATTGTGTGAGTTGGTGGATCTGGTATCCGACACCAGTACCGAAAACGGAGCGTCTGTTGCGTATATTGGTAGGATTGGGCGAACCTAGCGCCGCCGATGTGACGGCGGCGATAGAGTCGTCCGGGTCGTCCAGGACGTTGCGAGGGCGTCTACGGAGGGGAAGGCTGTAAAATCTATTTTTAACGCCTATTTATAGCGCGTGAGGTTATTAAAATTCTCTTATACAGTCTTTGTTATTACTTATTAGTGCTAATTGTTATCACCTAGGTCAATTACTTGTGGTGACGCGTATAACATAGGACCTAAAAGACAAAAAAGCTATGTAACTAAATAAACATAGCAACAACGTCGAGTTAAAGGTTATGTAAGAGACTGCTGAAAAGGTTATATAGACACCACCACATAACACTATTTTGTTCCATTCAAGTGCGGTCTATAAATCATTCTAGTGATATTATACATATGTGTTAATTTTTTGGTAAGGCCATATTTAGCGCTACAATAAAGTATGGTACTATAGCTTGACAAATTGTTATAGAACATTTGCTTTTGTTGTCAACTCTACAACCTCTCGATGAGCCATACTCATTTCGGCTGAATTGCACCATTTAACTCTAAGGCGCGTACCCGTGCAAAACGCAACGCTAGCCTTTTTTGTACCTACAGTTTTTTGGATCTTCTCTTTAACCAAAAGAATTACTAACTAATAAAAAACATTATTTTTCGGGTTTAAGAATATTTTTTTTTTCAAAAAGAATAAAATTCACTTACATGAGAAAAAAAAAACTTAAAAATAGTAGCAATTTTGTGGGCTTATACTAACTTATAAGATTATAATAACTAAGTGGGCACTAATCTAACGTACAACAGTTAATGAATGTAATTTCTTATCATAAAACTAGACATTTAACAGTTTTATGAACTAAAGATAATAAAAGCGGGTAGCATACTGGGTGGAGTACCCAGTATAGTACTGACGCCGTTGACGTTCGTTCGAACCGGCCGACTGCATGACGCATCACGCTGCGTCGGGCGATACATTGCAGTAAACAAGTTATCTACGCTCATGGAATAAACGCAACTGGAAGTGACATACACTTTGTAATGTATGGATTTATTAAGTGATATTATATAATTTGCTTTACTTAATTAGCAATACTTTAAATAGATATTTATACTATAAATACCATGTAAATGTCAACGTCAACGTCAACATACATCAAGTAAAAATTTCGGATTATTTTTAAAAATTATCGCATTTCAGCGTAATTGGATTAATAAGGACGAAAATATACATAATATAACGAACGCAAACTATCCATATAAAATTTTTGTGCCGACAATCCATATTTGAGACAAAAAAAAAAAACAGTTGTTATTACGATGGCACCAAGCAGAGGAACATTCTTTGACATCATGTAAATAATTATATATACTGGAATGCACTAAGTATATAATAGACGGAATGCTTTCAACGGATGACTCGGAAGAAGAATTCTCCACTCCTGATACGACACAACCGCCGCCTCCGCTGCCTGACCAGGGCCAGCGTAGTAGGCGGCAGTTATTCCAAGACACTTCAAGAGAAAATGCTCCTTTACTTCCACAGGATGCCACCAATCCAAATTTAATCCAAAATTCAAATATAACTGGCAATGTATCAGTGGAAAACCTTGTAAAGTGTGATAAGTGCTCCCAACCCCGGTTTTTTAAAGGTAATCGTGGTCTAAAAATTCATTTGAGCAAAGCGCATCGTTCGGTTTTAAATTCAACTGAAGCACATATTTCGGATCAAAATTTTACATCGTTCTGGGAATCTTTGGCAAAATTAAAAAGTAACGTGCCTATTATAAAGAGGATTCCTCGTGGGGCTCGCTTTAGCGTAGCTAAATGCCTCACGCAGGATATCAAAAATGTTTTAAATTCAAAAACATGTCAAGCCTGGGAGCACTTATTAACTTTCCCTTACAGAATTCTTCATGTTTCGGAACAAAATTCGGACTTAGACTCTTTAACGAACAAAATCAAACAAAATTGTATTAAAAATTCTAATTTAAACTCTGATGTATCTTTTGCGCCATGTCGTCAAGCCAAACAACTGTCAAGCAGAGTCTCGTTTAAACTTGTAGAGGACAAGATGGCTGAAGGAGACATCAGAGGTTCAGCAAGATTACTGTTTTCCAGTGATACAATAGCGCCGAATAATACGGAGACCTTGTTGGCCCTAAAGAGTAAGCATCCACTTTCAACAAAAACAAATAATTTAATTCTTCCTTTGCCTTCAGACACCAATGAAGAGCCGGTAAAAGCTACTCCCATTGACATCAGGGCAGCAATAATATCCTTTCCGAGTGGCTCTGCGGGCGGCCTCGACTCTCTAACGCCCCAACATTTAAAAGATCTCATGAGTGCAGGTTGTGGTGAGGTCGGGGACGCTCTGCTCAGAGAACTAACTTCCCTTGTGAATTTGATGCTTGAGGGCAAGGTAGAGGAACAAATTCTTGACGTTCTTTATGGGGCAAACTTGTGCGCTCTCCTCAAAAAGGATGGAGGCATAAGGCCTATTGCTGTAGGAACTGTATACCGCCGTCTCGCAGCAAAGATTTGCTGTAAACATATAAAAGAAACCCTCTGTAAAGAATTTCAACCCTTACAGTTGGGTTTCGGATCACGCGGTGGATGCGAGGCCGCGGTACACGCTTTAAGAACCTTCCTGCATCAGCAAAGAGGTGAGGTCTTGGTGAAAGTGGATGTGAATAACGCTTTTAACTCTGTGGACAGAACCGTTATTCTCGACCAGGTAAAAAACAAAATTCCAAATTTATACAGTTTTATTTGGCAATGTTATGGCAAGCCTACAAAATTAACCTACAAAAACAACCTCATTTTGTCCGAAGTTGGATGCCAACAAGGTGATCCCCTTGGGCCGGCTCTTTTTAGTCTCGCCATTCATCCAACCATCCAAAAATTGAAATCAAAATTCAATGTGTGGTACTTAGATGACGGAACACTAGGTGGCGATTTGAACACTGTCTACCACGACTTAAAGTTGATTATTTCGGAATTTGATAAACTAGGCCTAACTCTAAATTTCTCGAAATGTGAAATGTTTATACCGGACATTTCGCAACAGAACGCCGCACAACTTCTCTTAGAACAAATTGCACCTAATATAAAATTACTAGATAAAAGATCTCTTCGCCTCCTAGGTTCACCCGTCCTAGATGAATCAATGCAAGACTTCATAGACGAGAAAATTCAAAATTTTCGTACTATTTCTGAGCGTTTGCAGAAAATCAACATACATGTGGCTTATTTTATTATCCGCTATTGCCTGTTTGTACCAAAATTTATGTATCATCTTAGATGTTGTCAGCTTTGGAATCACCCCTTGCTTACACAACAGCTTGACAATATTATAAGAGATACACTCACCACCATACTAAACACACCTTTTGACGACCGCACTTGGCGCCAGGCCTCCCTGCCTATAAGGTTTGGAGGCCTTGGCATTCGCAAAATTTCTAGTATTTCTCTGCCAGCTTTCTGTTCGTCCATATACAGCACTACTAAACTAGTGCACGCTATTCTGTCACACTCAGGTGCAAACTTTTGTCAACTAAGTTATTTTACAGAAGCTACAGAAAGTTGGAAAAGAGCCTGCCCAACGGAATCTCTGCCCAAAACTCCCATATCCCAAAGACAGTGGGACGAGCCGCTCTGTAGATTAGAATTTAACGACCTGATGAATTCATCAAGTTCTTCTACAGAGCGTGCTCGCTTACTTGCTGTTGCCCGATGGGAATCGGGGCTTTGGCTGCATGTTTTACCATCCCGTAATATTGGCAACCTATTAGATAATGATACTTTTAGATTGGCGGCATCCTTAAGGATTGGCGCTCCTTGTACAGTTCCTCACCGCTGTGATTGCGGAGAATCTGTAGACCGATTCGGCCACCACGGATTATCCTGCTCGAGAAGTGCTGGACGCATCCCACGACACGCCAGCCTGAACGATATCATCCGTCGGGCCTTTATTAGTGCCGGCGCCCCATCAGTGTTGGAACCCAACGGACTAATGAGGGACGACGGCAGGAGACCCGACGGTATGACCCTTGTTCCCTGGAAGCTGGGAAAACCCCTGGTGTGGGACGCCACATGTGTGGATACTCTGGCTCCTTCCCACCTTCCAGGAACAACTTCACAGGCTGGTGCAGCCGCTTTTAAGGCTGAAAACCTCAAGCGGCACAAGTATGTAAACTTAGACAAGGTTTACATGTTTGTGCCGTTTGGGGTAGAGACTATGGGTCCGTGGGGGCCTTCCGCTCTGGAACTGTACAAGGAGCTAGCTAAACGCTTGGTGGAGGCATCGGGTGACCAGAATGCTGGCCTGTATTTTGCCCAGAGGATAAGCATCTGCATCCAACGGGGCAATGCCGCCAGCATTCTGGCCACCTACCCTTCCTCCAAGGGTTTAATAGATTTAATTTAATAAGTAAGGTTTTGTATATAAAATATAAATAGTGTAGGTAGTGAGTTTTATAAATAGTGTTTTGTGTGTTACTTTTTAATATTTCTTTGAATAAAACCTACATATAATATTGATAAGTGGATAAATTATATTATACTATAAATACCTAGTTATATTTTTCTACTTAGTCTTGACTCCAAAATCCAATTTTCTTTTTTGTAAGTGGTATAAATGTTTAATTGTTTTATCTCCTCACAACGAAAGCACGAAAATGAGAAATAATTATTAATCATATATTCTATACACCCCATCGTAAAGTTATAATTATTTTGATTTGCGACTTACACTAATGGAAAGGCAATTTAACAATGAATATGATGCTGGAAAATTTTTTTTATGTCAAATTTTGATTTTATAAAGATTTCAATGACCAAGCGAGCGAAGCGTCTCAGTTTCGATATTGGCCAAAACTGCTTTTTTCCTTCTTTCAGTCTGTCAGTTCTCGCCTACAGGTTGCATTTAACAGATTTTGACGAAAATTGACACACAGGGTTCCTTCTTGATTTATTTAATTTTTTTGTCGGGATTGGTGGGAAATCAGGGGAAAAAAGGAGGAAAGTTTGTTGAAGCGTTATTTATCGACGGATTCTAATCAAATTCAAGAGGCACACTAAGGACTTCATTCTACACAAGATGTAAGAAAACATCCAAAAGAGGGGAGTAGAGGGGAGTAAAGTGGTATGGTTCTAAAATCTAGGCGTAAAAGGTGAGGTGCGGCTAAGAGGCAATGCTCAAGGTCTGGCCTTAACTTGAACTATAGTTTAACCGCCCCTTATATCTCGTTATGCCAGTATTCAATATTACGCATTGCACGTTAATGTTAACTTTATTATTGACATAATTTTAACATCTTAAATGTTACAACGCGTTAATAATGATCTCAGCCTTAGAGATATTCTAACAAAAGTAAAGCAAGTTCAAAAGTTTCCTCAAAATGTCAAAATCTAGTTTTGCAAATGAAGGCCTCCTTCGCGTGAAAACAAGCCTATAGGTAGCAACACTAAGTAAGCGTTCTCAGCAGTTGCATTCAGCCAAACACCAAAATCTCTCCAGACACGATTTGAACGAAACTGCATCTTATTGCCTCTTAGAAAAAGTCATAAAGAGATGAATGCACTGGTGGTTATATCAAGGCACTCCAGAACACAAGATGAAGCTGACACGGGCAGATAAACTACTTAATTGTTGTGTTCTGATTTTATAAAGTTGTCTTTTGTGTCTTTCTTTCTTACTTTTTCTGGCTTGAGCCTTTGCACATTGCGTTTTTAGGGTTCCGTATCTCAAAAGGAAAAAAGGAACCCTTATAGGATCACTTCGTTGTCCGTCTTTTTGTCCGTGCGCCTGACCGTCTGTCAAGATCTTTTTCTCAGAAGCGCGTGGAAATAACAAGTTGAAACTGATATTTCAACTCATGTTTACGACGACCTAGGCGTACTTTGCATGAATAAGTTGACGTTGTTCTTAGGAAAGGCCAAGTCAAAAGTATCTACAACCGACGAGCATGTATGAAAAATGTCATGAAAGTGAACGAAGCGAAAGTTGTATGTCAGGATCGTAGCAAGTGGAGGGAAATAGTCTCTGCCTACCCCACCGAGAACATGGCGTGACTGTATGTATGTATATATGTATGTATGTATGTTTACAATCTCTTGCGGCTGTAAAAAAAATCAAATTTCTGAGTTTTTTCCAAACCGTGGCGGACTTTCAAAACTTGCTGCTATTGTCCACGCAAACTTCTAAGTGTTGACTTAGAAGTTTGTGAGTTTGCAATCAAAATATTTTATCGGCCATTTTACCGTACATTTGTTTACATTGCGCAACGAACTGAAAACCTCTAGGGTACCTACTTCCTGTTATTGGCTTAACATCATGAAATTTCGCAAGAAGCAAGATCTTATACATACCTATACATACAAACATTAATGCCTTGTTCCCGCTGGAATAGGTAGAGACTATATCTTTCCACTTGCTACGATCCTTGCTGTTCCAAACTACAGAAAACTCTTAATGGAAAATTCAATAACCCTTTTTGTCTGACCTAGAGATCAAACCCAGGACCTCATATTTGGCAGTAGCACTTGCGAACTACTACGCTATACCCTAACGAGGCAGTCAATAAAACATATCATCTTATAATCCTTTTTCTAATACTTTTTTAGGCTGCCTCGGTGGCGTAGTGGGCGTAAGCTTGAATGCCGATCATGAGGTCCCAGGTTGGATCTCCAGGCCAGGCAAATTGGTTAGGAATTATCTCTATGACAACCTGGAGTCTGGAATTGTGGCCGGTAGATGACAATAGGCTCGCTCCCCTATTACACCGGAACAATAACATACTGGCGAAATGTGGGTGTACAGTGTACTTATTATGGAATGAGTACTGGGGACACCTCTGCCTACCCCTTCGAGAAAAAGGCGTGATTTTAATGTTTCTTTAAGTCAATTAACTAGATTCCAGTTCTTGTCATCTTAACCGAGGTAAAAAACAGGCAAAGATAATTTGGTTACAGCAAAGTATCTATAATGAAAACAAGGTCCATGTTATTCTGCAAAATTACCTTCTGTAAATCTTTAGGAAAAATCCAGTTATTTTTCTCTTTGAACTCTTTTATTTTCCCTTTTAGCAGCTCCTGGGACATCGTGATACCAAATTAAATGTTTTGTTTACAACATTAGCACGTTTTTTCTTTTTATTCTGAGAATTTATGCAATTCTGTTGAATAATAACATTATGTTTATATTAGACAAAACCAAATAGCAACGGATCGTTTAAATTTCCTTAAAGATACATGTATTCGTATTTTCAAAGTAAAAGTGAAGTCAAGCGTAGTGGGTAAACGTTTCATCTGTTCTGTGCTGCTGATCATGAGGACCCGGGTTCGACCCCCAGGTCAGCAAAGTGTTATTGGATTTTTCCTTTAGGATTAATCTCAATAACTGCCCGGAGCTTGGAATTGGTAGGCAATAGGCTCGCCCCCTATTACATAGGACAAATAACATACCGGCAAAATGTGGGTGTACAAAGGGACTGAGTCCTGGGTAAGCCCCTGCCTACCCCTACGGGAAAATGGCGTGATTATATGTTATGTTATGGTCCTAAGAAAACACTTTCTCAAGTCACGTCACCCATAAAAAATGAAGAAATAGGGTACAGTACAAATAGGGTACCTTACAGTTTCCTCGTATGTATGACAATGGTAAAATAGTAGTTTTTATTTTTTTAAATAGAAAAAGAACCATAAGGTTTTCTTTAACAAAATATGTTTTCGCGCAAATAAAGGCCAGATCCAGAGCCAACCACAAACAATAGAGTGGAAAATTATTCCCTGTTTCTTCATATCTGTGTATTTTCATTTTGTATGGGTACGTATTACTAACCGCGCGTTCAGAGAAATAGCGCCTATACTGCTACAATAAAACTTCAATGATGAGCAAAAGTATTTATTTCATGGCGGCCAAAATATATAATAAACTTCCCGGCGGACTTAGAGAGCTACCAACCAGTTTATTTCAGACAACTAAAAGCAATATTAGTAGTAAAGTGCTATTACACCGTCAAGGAATTCCTAGACGATAGAAACATTATTAATTTAGACTCTACTTGACATAATACATAAAATTTAATATGACATTTTTTTTGATATTTTAATTTAATAATTTTATTTAATACTTTTAATTCTTTGTGACATTTTTTTAATATTTTAATCTGACCTGCTTCTTTATTTTATTTTATGTAACTAATTTGACAGATGATATTTATAACAATGATTGTGGAATTATTTAAATGGTTAATTATTATTATTATTGTAAAATTTTATATTATTGCATGCTTGACGAGTACATTGAGACACATATTATAATTAACACTAATATTGTACATGTATTTCAGACAATAAATGATTATGAAAAAAATAACATTACAAAAGAAACTTGTGTATAAACAAAGTGTATGTAAGATAAAAATTCACAACCTAAGTATAGCTTCAAAAAATTCTAGACCTGCGGAACTAACCGCAGAACTAATAGTTCCATCATTTGGGCGAAATTAGACCATTTGCGTAGAAAATTTTGATTTTTTTTTTATGATAATGAGTAACAAGACGAGCAAATCAGGTGCATCATGATTGCCCATATCAGACACAGTGCCACCTAGTGTTATAAAATTCAAAATTCTGCGCGGCACTGCACTGCGCCTATCACCCTGAGATATTAGTATTAGAGAAGTTAGTCACAATAATCGAAAAAGTGATTATTTTTCATGCGGTGTGAAAACTATTGGTGGTAAAGTAATGTACTAGGGGTTTGTAGCACTTATTAATACCTACAAAACAGTATACATAGATTATATCCATCTTTTTTGGTTTAGTCACAATAATCGAAAAAGTGATTATTTTTCATGCGGTGTGAAAACTATTGGTGGTAGAGTAAAGTAATGTACTAGGGGTTTGTAGTACTAATTAATAACTACAAAACAGTATACATAGATTATATCCATCTTTTTTGGTTTAGTCACAATAATCAAAGCAGTGATTATTTTTCATGCGGTGTGAAAACTATTGGTGGTTGAGTAAAGTTATGTACTAGGGGTTTGTAGTACTTATTATATTAGTTTGTAGTACTTACCTACAAAACAGTATACATAGATTACATCCATCTTTTTTGGTTTAGTCACAATAATCGAAAAGTGATTATTTTTCATGTGGTGTGAAAAATCGGTGGTAGATTAAAGTAATGTACTAGGGGTTTGTAGTACTTATCAATACATACAAAACAGTAAACATAGATTATATTCATCTTTTTTGGTTTAGTCACAATAATCGAAGCAGTGATTATTTTTCATGCGGTGTGAAAAATCGGTGGTAGATTAAAGTAATGTACTAGGGGTTTATAGTACTTATCAATACCTACAAAACAGTATACATAGATTATATCCATCTTTTTTGGTTTAGTCACAATAATCGAAGCAGTGATATTTTTCATGTGGTGTGAAAACTATCGGTGGTAGATTAAAGTAATGTACTAGGGGTTTGTAGTATTTATTAATACCTACAAAACAGTATACATAAATTATATCCATCTTTTTTGGTTTAGTCACAATAATCGAAGCAGTGATTATTTTTCATGCGGTGTGAAAACTATCGGTGGTAGATTAAAGTAATGTACTAGGGGATTGTAGTAATTATCAATACCTACAAAACAGTATACATAGATTATATCCATCTTTTTTGGATTAGTCACAATTATCGAAAGTCATTATATGCATGCGATGTGAAAAGTATTGGTGGTAGAATAAAGGAATGTACTAGGGGTTTGTAGTACTTATCAATATCTTCAAAATAGCCCACGATAAATTAATACATGTGTTAAGGTTTGGTCATTGTAACAGAAATAGTCATTAATTTGCGTGCGTTGCGTAAACCATTAGGGTTATATCTATTAAAATACAATGTATCACAAATTTACTCCTGTTAAACGTTCACTATACCTACTTCTGCTACCCGTGCGAAGCCGGGGTGGGTCGCTAGTATTATATACATACGAGTAGGTACAAACAGTTAACATCATCAACAAGGTACTTACATAAGTAGGACGAATTTGCTTTGGACAGCGCCTTAAATTATGCTTATAGAATATCACCTACGACATAATAAAGGGGCAGAGTGCCTTTATTGAAAAAAAAATCTAAGCGCTACCTAGTTTCTATCTACACTAACTAAATGCACTTTGCCAAAGAACACTTCGAAAATCCACAGACCGACATGTCAGCCTATAGAAAATCCAAGTGCTCTTAACCACTGTAATAAAGCAATAGATACGGTGGAGCGAAGACTTTTGCGAACGAGGATTAAAACAAGTACATTAACTATACCAACATCACTTACGCGACCAATATGATTATTACAGAAAGGTCGTTTCTAGTGCACTATAAATCAAATTTTCTGGGTCAATGCCACTCATAATCAAGGGTTTCCTACACTAAAGGTCAAATGGTAATATTTTTTTTATTGTAAGTACAGAATGCTACTCAAGCGGCGTGTAGGAATTCTTATTAGCTGTCGTGCGGTCTTAACGACCACTTCTCTTATATTGCCTCTACGATATTGCCGCGACATTCAGCTGTTTATGGTTCTGACATAAGCTTGGGCATAGGCCCCTGCGAATTACTTTGTACATAGCGTATTTACTTGTTGCTAAAGGCCTTGGTAAATAGGATTTCAAAGGGATGATGGAATTGTCTGCCGTGGGGTTACCGGCTTTAGAATAGTGCTTCACCCTCTCTACCCGTGGTTACCGTAAGAGGCGGCTAAGGTTTAACAGATCTAGAGGATGGGCAGTAGCATCCTCTGCGTAAAACCATCGAACTGCGCTCGCCAACCCTGCTCGCGTGCCAAGCGTAGCGCGTATTAGCAAAAACCAAAGGGGATTTTTGCTAATACGTGATGGGGGAGACCTATCACACAACTGTACTTCCAACGAATGAGATGACGATAATGATGATGATGATGGAACTGTAATACAGTCATTTTTATTAATTATAGATACATGACTCACAAATAATTATAGATACATGACTGCCTCGGTGGCGTAGAGGGCGCATACTCGACAGCCAATCAAGAGGTCCCGGGTTCGATCCCCAGGTCAGGCAAGTGTTAAATATTGGATTTTTTCATTAGGAATTATATCAATAACTGCCTGGAGTCTGGAACTGTGACCGGTAGATGGCAATAGGCTCGCCCCCTATTACATGGGACCAATAACATACTGGCGAAATGTCGGTGTATCTACTATAGGACTGAACCCTGGGTACACCTCTGCCTACCCCTTCGGGAAAAAGGCGTGAATGTATGTATGTATGTATGACTCACAATAAATGTAAAATGAATAGAAATTACTTTTGTACTTAAAACACGTTCTACTTACTGGTGTAGTGTGAATGTACCTACTTTGGGTGTGGTAATCACCTTTGGCTAGATGTGACGTGATGTTAGGTTATTACAATAGGTATTGAAAAAAATGCTAAAAGATGACTAACTAAATCATATTTTAATTTAGGTATTTCCGCAAAAATATTTTCATTAATACGTTAGCAGATATAAAACTTACGACAGAACAGTTTAGGTAGAAATGAAATTCTACGTAGAAATCTACGTCTTGACAATAAAATTAATATTCCTTTTGTACGAAGAGACAGGCAATACAATCATCGTAAAGAAAACAAAGGATAAACACAATCTACGCCTACAAAACATTGCCGCAAAGATTTCGTGGTTAGCAAAGATTACAAACCATGCAATAGGTCCCAGATCGCTGATCCAATCTGATTTATCCTGAACAGACTATCTGATAAATTATATTCTACTGAACGATCTTGATAAACATGTCGTGCCCTTTGTTTTGTGGCATACAACGACCTACATGTTGCAGAGAAGTTAAATGATGAAAGCTTTATTTATGAAAAAATAAAATAAGCTACCTACTATTATCTATTAGTACTGCCTACCATAACTAATATATATAATAAAAAAACTAATATATAATATAAAAAATAATAAAGTATAGAATACACTTTATTCGTTGTAATGGGGTGTTACTTTACACTAAATTATTTTCTGCGATTGACAGCTTCCACTGATTTGAGAGTCAGTGAAAGCTGTCAAACGCAGTAAGCTGAGGATGGCTTGGGTGGCGTAGTGGCGTAGCAAGCTGTTCTGCCGATTATGAGGTCCAGGATTGAATGAATTTTCTGCGGTTGACAGCTTTTTAGTACAAGGTAGGTATGTACTAGGGGAGTGAGTTTCAATAATAATTATTAAGTTGAGTAACTTAATAATAACATTAAATTATATACATAATGTAAATATAAATATTAATAATTCAACTTAATACTAACATACATAATATAATCGCTACTCCTAATATAAAATAAAAAAGTATTTATGTTCATATAATCCTTCTAATATTATATATTATATTATAAATCTCTAATATCAGTACAATGTAAAAAACTTACGTTTTTAACACGTGCACAAAACCCTTGCGAGTTCTAACTCAATTCCAGCGCCATCTAGCGCGGTTTTGGTTAGATTCATGGATGGAGGGATGTTTGTTACTCTTTCACGCCAAAACTACTGAACAGATTGGGCTGAAATTTGGTATGAAGGTAGCTTAGACCCTGGAATAACACAGAGGGTAGTTTTTTTCCTGATATTCCTACGGAAACGATGTTAACACGGGTGAAACCGCGGGGCACAGCTAGTTCATTAAATAAATAAGGGTTTTAAACCCTAATTTATTAAGGATATCGAATTGGATAAAGGAATATCGAGACAATTTATTACCTTTCCAATTTAACGTGAAAATAATTCCACGATCAATTTTATTGTTTACCCACAGACTATAGACTACTCGTAACTTTGCGGTAATAATTTTAATGGTTATTACGAAAACCATATTTTAGCTACTGCTGTAATTAATGGCCCAGTGGAGAAATACGAGATACAATAATTTTCCGTGAGAATTAAAATGTAATCAGACTTCTTGTTATGATGTTTCATTTTAACTTGATTACAATTTTAGGTCCAAGATTTATTTTTATAGGCTTAACTTGAATCACCTGTAAATTCATTATGTTGGGAATTTCAGCTCGCCGATAACTTATTTTCAACGTTTTTTTCTCTTTCGCGCCCGAGCCTTGCTTAAATGTGATGTCTCTGTCTTACTCCCTAGGACTTCGTTCTCCCTGGTCACAGTCTACATTGACCTTCAAAATTACGTTAAAAATTCTTATCATATGCGTCAACCGGTGATTCAGTCATCATTTTATAAAATATGTCACTGATAATTTAAAATAAATTTTGATTAAAAATTCTCCTCACCTTTTATATCATCATTTATATTTATAAAACCTCGCTACATTTATTATAAATATATATAACGAACTGCTAGAACAAAAATATTTAGATTTTAGTCCCGATTTTTAGTGTCAAAAACAACAAAAATCGTGATTAACTACATATTCTTGTTCTAGGAGTTTGCAATGGAGTTCCGAAAAGTAACGCCAAATTCAATCAACTATATATATATATATAAAGGTTTGGTTAAAATACCTTGATTAATGCAGTCGATGGTCGATGCTGGATGGTCTTTGCGACTAGTGTGACTTTTGTGTTGCCAGTGATGACTTGGGCTCTGTAACGTTGCCTCTCTCTGTAGAGTAGGCAAAAAATAGCTCAACGAGCTATGGAGCTCTATGGCTAGCTATGGCCCTATGGCTATGCTCGGAATTTATCTATGAGATCGAATCAGAAATGAGAAGGCCCGTAGATGAACAAAAGTTAGCGATATTGCCTAGCGGATTAGCTGTCGAGAGATATTACATTACTATTAACTGATAAAAGCACTCTGTACCCTATAAACATACTGTCAGCCTTTTTCCCGAAGGGGTAGGCATAGGTGTACCAAATCTGACTGTCACATAATTGGTACACCCACTACCCACATTTCGCCAGTACGTTATTGTTCCCATGTAATAGGGGGCGAGCCTATTGCCATCTGGCCAGACTCCTAATGATTCCTAATTGAAAAATATAATAAAACTTTGTCTGATATGGGAATCGAACCCGGGACGTCATGATCCCTTTACCCTACCCTCTCTCTCTCTGTACCCTATATAGTACAAATGAAAGATTCTTAGTAAGCTAATTACTAATCAGTAATGAATAACTACACGCTCATTAACATTGTCCCTGAAGAAGAAAAGCGCTGAAGCGTTAGTCTAATTTTAATGTGTCTCATTCTGAACTTTTATTACTTTGTTTGTTCACAAGATAACATTACCTTCCACGATATTTTCTGCTTACCCAAAATAACTTTAGACGTTAGGCTTTGCTATTGTACGAGATCTACAAGTTTTAATCAAAGTCTACGAACGTACTAACATAGTTTTATTATTTTTATAAACTACCTAACATCCAACCATAATGTCTATGACTAAGGTTGGCCGGTTGACTCAGCCGGTAATTCTCTGGGTGTTATAAGCATATATAAGTATGTATATCAATCTTCTGGTTACCATAGTACGGGCTTTGCCTAGTTTGCGACTAGATGATTGTATGTGGAATTTGTCCCATACTATTTTAAGAAAAAAGGAACTTGAGCGAAAATAGGCATGTATCGTAGGTTCTTTTCTAGAGTTCTTTCCACAAAGTTTACATTCTTGAAAGGGCTCGAGGTTTATACTATAAACTTACTTTTATGGTCATTCAAAGGGAGTATATCCCGTTTCCGATCGTAAACACGCAATGACGCGGATAACCTTTACCCACTTTTAGTAAAACAATTCAAATATAGCGGCAAACCCTCGGATCGGTTAAACCACTCCTAAATCCATTACAGGATTGAAAACAGGGAAATTGTAAGTATTGTGTGCGTACAGAATGTATCTAGTATCTACCTACTTATCTACGCTAAAAGGTCTATGTATGTTGAGTTACTTCAAAGTTTGAATGTAACACCAACTTTTTTTTTTTTTTTAAATGACCTATGCTGTTGGCCTTAAATGGCCTCTACAGCTTTACCGTGCAGTGGTGAGCGCAGGAGGTGCTCGAACCAAAGTTTAAGGGCGACTAGCACAAGGGCACCTAGACGGTACGAACATCGGCTTGGGCCGTCGCCAGAATACGTGGGGTCAAATTTGCCCTGGCACCCCAGAAGGGGAGTGTCCTAGGGCCCTATCAATGGTTTGATCTGTTTGATTATTTGGAGAGAAACTAACCGATCTGAAGGATCTGAGAGAACTTCGACCTCGAAGGCGAAGTCGGTGTTGTGATTGTGTGAGTTGGTGGATCTGGTTTCCGGCACCAGTACCGAAAACGGAGCGTCCGTTGCGTATATTGGTAGGATTAGGCGAACCTAGCGCCGCCGATGTGACGGCGGCGATAGAGTCGTCCGGGTCGTCCAGGACGTTGCGAGGGCGTCTACGTAGGGGAGGAGTTCCAGCTTGAACTATCGAGTAGTTCGAGGCTTGGACTACGAGGGGGTTAAGTAGCATCACCAGTGACTGAGAAATTAAAGAGTAACAATAAACATACCTTACTTAAGCACATGTAATCTCGTGAAGAAAACTGTTATTATTATGATTGAACTGAATTGAACATTACATATATAATATACATTTGTTGTTATATTTGTTTATCTGGCAATAACAGTTTTCTTCACGAGTTTACATACGCTAACGTTCGAAGAGCCTATGTTAAAGCCCGTCACACACGTAGCTATAATATATATTAATATACCGTCCTATAATATATATTATAGCAAGCTACAACACACGGAGACGATGCTATAATATATATTTTAGCCTAAATTTCATTGATACAGTAGTTTATATTAATATGCAATAATATATATTACGGTATATGTTGGTGACGTCATAGAAATATATATTATAACTGCGTGTGCGGTCAATCGAATATTTGTATAGAAAATATATCGTAATATGCCTTGCTATAATTTATATTAATATATATTATAGCTACGTGTGTGACGGGCTTCAGACTCGCCAAGATATAACGACCATACTGTATAGAAGTTATAATTGTTATTAAGAACTTTATTACAATTTTAGAAACACCCTTTATAAGTAGGCATCGTTTTTCACAGTCCAATATTTTGGCAGCGTTATAAATCAAGAAGCCAAATGTTGATTCTGCTTGAACACCTCGTCCTATTTCACTATTGTTTGTGGATGGGTGTGGAGTTAAATACGTATCTGGTTCCTTCTGCGTATTTTGTACTTGAGATTTTGTATTTGATCCATACTACAATATTATAAATGCAAACTCGTTTTAAACTTTGAGAGCCCCGTTGGCTCAGATGGTAGTAGCTCTGCTTTCTGTGCCGCAGGGCCCTGGTTCGATCCCCGGCCAGGTCAAACATTTGTGTGCATGAACATGTCTGTTTGATCTGCGTCTGGGTGTTGTTATAAGCTTATATAAGTATGTATATCAGTCATTTGCTTACCATAGTACAGGCTTCTAGCCTAGTTTGGGACCAGATGACCGTATGTGGCAGTTGTCCTGTAATACCATAGTACTAATGGGTAAAATCCAGCAAAAATATTAGGTTAATATTATCATTTATGAGTAGATAGACAAACACTATTAGTACACCACATACAAGAAAACTTTAAAACTTAAGCATTCTTAATGACTAGTGTAACAATAGGCGGTCTTGTCTCTAAGTGTGATCTCTCCTAGACTACCGTGCAGGGAGAGGAGAGAACCGTAATAAACATTTGGTCGGTGGTGTGACAGAGACTATATAGTACTTATTAATAAATATATAATCATTAAGATGATTAATATATTCTCGGTCAATATATACCTATTATTTACTGATTTATAAATGCGTATGTATATGTATGTATGGCGTCTAAAGGCTGGTTACCTGGAAGAGATCGCTTGAAACGATAAGGCCGCCCATTGTCGACCAATAAGTATAATTTAATTTTTAAGTTGATTGTATTCTGTGTACCTTCGTCATAATAAAGAGTATTCTATTCTATTCTGTTCTATTCTATTCTATGTAATTTCCAAATAGATTATTCCGATGGCTGCAATTTCAGCGTCATCTCAGTAAAGAAGGTATGCCATTATATATATAATGATTATGCCATATATACATAATTGATAGGGGTGTTTTTAGTATCTTACTCCCTCGGTCGGACTGCCTCGGTGACGTAGAGCGCGCATGCTCGACTGCCAATCAAGAGGTCCCGGGTTCGATCCCCAGGTCAGGCAAGTGTTTTAAATATTGGATTTTTCCATTAGGAATTATCTCAATAACTGCCTGGAGTCTGGAACTGTGCCCGGTAGATGGCAATAGGCTCGCCCCCTATTACATGGGACCAATAACATACTGGTGAAATGTGGGTGTATCTACTGTGGGACTGAGTCCTGGGTACCCCTCCTCTGCCTACCCCTTCGGGAAAAAGGCGTGAATGTATGTTATGTTTATGTTTAGTATCTTACGGAATTTATGAATGCGTGTGAATTTCCAAATATATCATACTGGTGATAGCAAGTTCGGTGGCATCTACAGTGAAGTTGGTAAATAGTGTACAGTCCTGATAAAAATGTCAAGAATAGGTATTTTTTGTAAGTAGTAAGTATTTGTATATTTTACAGCAATGTGTAGTATGAAACATAGTTCTGAAACGACATCCACCCACTCGCCACTCACTCACTTACTCTAATAGAAACTGTTATGGTCAAGCTATTAAAACCAATAGCTACTTTTTATCACTTTAGGTACTCATTCGATATCGTTATACAATTTTTAAATATATATGTGTTAACGGAAATGTATGTGATCCGTCATTGTATAAAATTCAATATATGACTCCTAAAATCACCCGGAAATGTGTGAAATAAATTATATTAGGCATATTTCCTGGGATATCCATACATTATATATCCTTCCATGTAGCGTCCGTGGTCCAGCGGGAATATGCCCGGCTTTAAATCCGGAGTCCCTGGATCGAATCTCACCTTGTGGACTTTTCGCCTGGGCGCTACCTGGTGTTTAGAATGGCACGTTAAACTGTAAGTCCCGGCTGTTTCCTATAAAATATGTAGGGAGCATTCGTTAGGTCTTGTCGGAGGCCTTGCAGGAATCTTGGCGCCTTGAAACTCTGACAATATGGGTTGTTCACATAACCCAAATGAATTGACTCGACCAGTGTAATTCGGATAACCCGTTCTGTTAGAGTATAAATTCAAATTATTATTATTATGGATTTTTCCTCAGTAGCAATCGGAAATGTAATACATTCAAGATATCAATAAGTACGCGGGGATAGCGGAGCGAGGCCTCTCCTCGCTCCGCTATCCCCGCGTACTCCCCGCGTATCACACATCAAAAAAATAAAATTGCGTCCTCTAAAAAACGCAACCCGAAATGTAACTTTTCAATGGACTAGCTCTCAAGTACCATCGTTGCAAGAAAATTGCCACGTCACCGTCTTTTGTTTCTATAATCCAACCCCGTTCCACCGAATAAAGGACAGGATCGCTGACCATCAACGCCGGTCGCCTACATCACCGACCTAAAGCTACAGTCCACCTGACTAAGGCGATCGGTCGCACAGCGGCCGTCTTAGTTCTTTAGTAGTAGTAGTTCTAGGCTATAGTGCCGTTTCTGTGGATATAAATAAATTATATTATACTAGCGACCCGCCCCGGCTTCGCACGGGTAGCAGAAGTAGGTATAGTGGACGTTTATCAGGAGTAAATTCGTGATACATTGTATTTTAATAAATATAACCCTAATGGTTTACGCAGCGCACGCAAATTAATGACTATTTCTGTTACAATGACCAAACCTTAACACATGTTATAATTTATCGTGGGCTATTTTGAAGATATTGATGAGTACTACAAACCCCTAGTACATTACTTTATTCTACCACCAATACTTTTCACACCACATGAAAAATAATCACTGCTTCGATTATTGTGACTAAACCAGAAAAGATGGATATAATCTATGTATACTGTTTTGTAGGTATTGATAATTAATACAATCCCCTAGTACATTACTTTAATCTACCACCGATAGTTTTCACACCGCATGAAAAATAATCACTGCTTCGATTATTGTGACTAAACCAAAAAAGATGGATATAATCTATGTATACCGTTTAGTAGGTATTAATAAGTACTACAAACCCCTGGTACATTATTTTACTCTACCACCAATAGTTTTCACACCGCATGAAAAATAATCACTGCTTCAATTATTGTGACTAAACCAAAAAAGATGGATATAATCTATGTATACTGTTTTGTAGGTATTGATAAGTACTACAAACCCCTAGTACATTACTTTACTCTACCTCCAATAGTTTTCACACCGCATGAAAATAATCACTTTTTCGATTATTGTGACTAAACCAAAAAAGATGGATATAATCTATGTATACTGTTTTGTAGGTATTGATAAGTACTACAAACCCCTAGTACATTATATTATTCTACCATCAATGCATTTCACAGCGCACGCAAATTTATGAATATGATAATTATATTATGTAACACCTTGGTTCACAATATTGCAGTTTTCTTACGGATCCCCATTTTTTTTCAAAATCTCATATAGCCTATGGCACTCACACTGAATTAAGCTATCCATAAGTGAAAGAATTTTTAAAATCGGTCCAGTAGTTTCGGAGCCTATTCGTTACAAACAAAAAAACAAAAAAACAAAGTTTCTCTCTTTATAATATTAGTATAGATTAGTTTTTGTGCTAGATGGGCCTTAGCAATTAATAAATAGTTGATTTTTGAAGCTTAATTAGAAAAAAGCCCTATCAAAGATCAATTATTTTACGGCATGATTGTTACCTGCGTGTCTCAACGAGAGCCATAATAAAATAATAATAATTCTAATTCTCAGTTTATCAGTGTTTACTTCATTTAATTTACAGAAAATATTATTTTTTTAAATTTCATAATACGATATCGGAATTTTGTACAATTCCTAGGAAATGTATACATTTCCCAGGATTTTTTTTGCTTTGTTTTATGATAGTGAATGACAAGACGAGCAAACCAGGTGCTTGTTGTAAGTATCATGATTGCCCATATTAGACACAGTGCCACCCAGTGTTATAAAAATCAAAATTCTGCGCGGCACTGCACTGCGCCTGTCATCCTGAGATATTCGTTGTTGAAACTCGTAATGTCCTGTTATTTCGCTGGTAACATTGCCCTTCAGACCGGAACACAGTAATGTTTGCACATTACTGTTTGGCGGATGAATAACTGGCACAGGTTTGGTACTTCCCCAGGCGGCCCCCTGCGAAAGAGGCTTACCACTACAATAAAACTGCATAATACACATACATATTTATTTATTGAATCAATAATTAAAAATAAATAATTGGCAACGGCTTGTGCTTCAGAGGAACTTCAAATTCTTTAAACAATTGCTTAATTTAATATCAATTAATATTTTGTTAATAACAATATCTCAAGAAAATTTCTGTCAAACATTATTAACAATGTATCTAAATATTTTTTTAATAACGGTATTTACGTATACAACGTATATATATATTATATATAATAATATATACATAATAATAAAATATATATATATAATAATAAATTATATTTGTTTCAAGCATACCAGGTACGTATTAGATTGCTTATTCTGAACCTGCTTATTTTGAAATAAATTTTGTAGTAAGTTATTTTTAGAATAAAACCACTCATGATTTTGATGAAACTTCACTCAACAAGTTTTTTAATTGTCGTAATTATACACACATCAAAACTCATTAAAATGTGTATAAAATATCAACATTACCAATGAAATTCACATTTTTATCTATCTATATCGTACCTACAATAATATAAGAAATTAATTCTCAATAACTCCTATTCTCTATAAATACAAATCATAAGTTAGTGACACAGTCACTCATTGAGGACTTCTCGAAATTCACACGGGAAATAAAATGCGGGAACTACGCCAGTTTATCCACCATAACATAATACATATTATGAGCCTAAACTTAACTACAGGCTAATAAAAAATACTTTTATAATTTCATTGAAATACCTAATATAATATTTTATCTTATGTAGTTTAACAAAGGTGATTTTATCTAAACTTCTAAAGTAAATAATACTTAAATAGTAACATCTATGACTAGGTCAGTGTTCATATAACTTTGGTATACTGTAATAAATAACTTATTTACAAAATATCTCAGAGTAAGCGTATTAATAAAAGTCCATTTTACAATATTATAGGTTAGGGGGCGTTCAAGTATCACGTAATGCAATTTTTGAAGTTTTTTGAGCCTATCTCCCCCCATGTAACGCGTCGTAACGTTTTTATGTACCCCCCCTCCCTCAACGTTACGGAACACCCAAGTGACCATTTTACTTAAAAGTCACAATTTTTTTGTAAAATATAATCGATTAAAAAGCCACTAACTTGGTAAACAAAAAGGGAGATTTTAATTCCCTAGTTTTTTAGTTACATAAAAAAACAATGTTACGTAACGCTTTGTTTGAAACCCCCTCCCGTCTCTGTAATGCATCGTAATGTTTCCAAATGCCCCCCTCAAATTCTTTCAAATTTTGTACCGTAATACTTGAACGCCCCCTCAATAAAACCTCAGTAAAATTTGGAATTACACTTGCGAAATATAGTATACGATTTTAAGTATTTAGGCGCTCCGCTTATTTATAATATTACTATATTATTATATTACTTCAACTTCAGTTGAAGAAACGGTCAAATTATTTTAGCAACTGTACTATCAACTTTTTGAAAGTTTTCGTTAAAAGTTGTTCAGTTATAGCAACAAAAATTCCCATCGACTTATGAAACTGATCAAGTAACTCCAGTAACTGAAAACAGTTATCGATCAGCGAAACTAGCAACTGAAGTTGCGCAGTTTCTTTATTTAAGTAGGCTAGTTACTAGTTGCCTGTTGCTGCTAAACGAAACTCAAGGGTGTCCCGTATGCGGAGCGACTTGTCAAAAAGTTTTTAACAGATTCCACAATGAAGAAGTCGTGATAGTTGCACAGCCGTGGTTACGAGAAGAGAGTTTGCTATAAAATATGTCTTCGAATCGAGAAGGTTAAAAATGGCTAAATACATATACATTCACGCCTTTTTTCCCGAAGGGGTAGGCAGAGGTGTACCCAGGACTCAGTCCCTTAGTAGATACACCCACATTTCGCCAGTCTAAATACATATGACGTCGGTTAAAGTCAGCTCTTGGCAATCTTAATTAATAGTGAATCTACCTATACCTAGTATTCGTATAATTTAAAATAATAATTCGTTAGAGGTACCAAGTCTTAATACACGAATAGGGTATAGCATTAGAAAGATACGGAAGTACAAAAGGTCAGTAAAAACTCTACGGGGCCTAAGTGTATAATACATTTTCATATATTAGTTTTAAATCTCACTACATCTTTCTTTGGATCGCGTAAGCGATGTAATTTTTACATTATAGAAGTATCTATATAATAAATTCATCTACACTTACCTAGAAATTCGGAGGGTACTTGGTCACCCACTACGCTAACTTAACCAAGTTTACATATTAGAGGCTAATTCCGTGACTAGAATTTTAAGTAAAACGAAATGTGCTTAGCACAATACACAAAACATACAACACAGTTACATTATAAACAGTTAGACCGATCGAAAAAAATCGTGGTTCAATTTCAGTCTCCATTTCTTAAAGATTTCAATTTAGTTTTCACGTCACCGACACTATTTAATCTGTTTACGACATCTCGTACTTTCCCTTTGCTTATGACTAGTTCTTTGTCGTAAGTCGGAGTTATTAGACCTTTCTGATTCCCATTGCATAGAGACTTGGTTTCCTTGATGAGGGTAGAGTTAGATCCTTCTTTCTCTTTAGCAAGTTGAGCGGTAAAGTTAGCACTTTGTGACTTCCTAAATTCTTTGACGGCATTGTCGATGTTATTTATCAGATCTTTGGCTACGAAGGTAGCTATTTCATGTTTGATACGATCTTTCTCGTTGAGTATTTCTATTGGAGTACTTCTTTCTTTAGGTTCGTTGGTTTGATCGGAGCTATGGCTGGGGGTGAGGGAGTGTGATGCGGGACTGTCTGGGCCTTGAAATGTGATGCTTGGATTGACGACGTTGTTCGGAACGTGATTTGGTTGGTTATGTGACTGTATCTCTTGATTCTGAGGCTTCTTTTCGCCAATTAGCCAGTATGTTGTCATTTTGCCTTTACCCTGAGAACAAAGAAGATCACCAATAGAATGTAAGTCGTATTATTAATTATATTATTATTATTTATTATTATAATAAGTTGATCAATATACTCGTACTGTGATATATACATAACCAACATGCTCAACATTTACTAAAATTGTATAAGCATATAAATTGTTCTAGGCGATCTGAATCTCTTGCCTTTGGGCTTAGGGTTAACCACACAATCCATAATAGTTTGACTCTAGCAGTGTAATTGGGGAAACTCTTAATAATTGATGAAGCAGATTTTAAATCCATAAACTCACTCATTGTGCTCACTCATTGTGCTCTCTCATCAGACATGAGCGTGATAAATGCCGTAGCCTTCGTTAACGCTGCGAGGATCATCATTCATAGAAAAACAATGCCAATGACGATAAAATCTTACCTTCATAGTGATTTCCCCCCTACAATCCAGCTCGAATGTGTCGTAGAGGTCGAGAACCTCCTTAGTCTTAGGACTGACGTGGATCTTCAAAGCCTCGCCATGTGACTCCATCCTAGAAGCTGTATTGACCGTGTCTCCGAACAGGCAGTACCGGGGCATCTTCAGACCAACCACGCCGGCTACGCAAGGACCTGCACAAAATTACCACTTATTAGAGGTACCTACTATGTTATACCAGCAGGGACAGCATTGCCCAGTGGAGAATGATAAGTTTGAAAGAGACAGCAGATGGTTTCTGAAAATTTATATTTTCAGCGGGACGGGAAGTTTAGTCACCCATAAATCTAAACTTTGGGTCGAGCGCCTCCTGCGCTCACCACTGTAGAGAGCTGTAGAGGCCATCTGAGGCCAACAGCATAGGTCATTTAAAAAAAATGTCCCATGTCATGCTAGGTCTGCTCGACACCTATACGTGATACGTTTGAATTGAATTTCTAATCAAAGTCTCTTTAGAATTTTTGGGGATACGAGTATAGTATATTTCTTTTAATTTTTGGTTTATATTTTTAGTACGTATGGGTTATTAGCCAAAATTTTTTGATGAAATAAATAAATTTTGACATCAAATTTAAACTGACATTAATGGATTTTTATTATTATTATAATTTTTTTATTTTGATTTTATATTATATAATTGAATTATTATTTTTTTTTTTTATGATGTACTTTTACTTTGTAGTGGTAGGCCTCTTTTGCTGGGGGCCGCTTGGGGAAGTACCACACCTTTGCCAGTTATTCATCCGCCAAGCAGTAATGTGCAAACATTACTGTGTTCCGGTATGAAGGGCAATGTTACCAGCGAAATTACTGGGCATGATGAGATTCAACAACTCATATCTCAGGGTGACAGGCGCAGTGCAGTGCCGCACAGAATTTTGAATTTTAAAACACTGGGTGGCACTGTGTCTGATATGGGCAATCATGATGCTTACCATCAGGCACCTGATTTGCTCGTCTTGTCACTATCAAAAAAAAAAAAAATATTATGATTTTATTAAGTTTTAATTTGATTTCATTATTGATTTTGTGTGTTTATACATGGTGTTTATTATTATAAAAGATCTAAAAATACATATGGTTGTAACTATTACTGTTAATGTGTTACATTATACGAGTCTAGGGATTATATGGTTTCCAGCAGGAGGTGGAGAGTTTCTACCTTTTCCAATGATCGTTATTCTTTTATGAATCATAATAACATACGTATAACAAAAAGTCCATTTAGTAGATAATAACAACGGGGCAACTTTCCGTATAGCTTTTGTTACTTTGTTTGGCATAGTCTCAGATTATTGATAAACCTTCGCACACTCTCCGACCAGATACTGCACTACCTAAATACAAAAGTGTCGAAAATGCGGCAACGTACATTTTGCTACGCACACTACACTGCTGGTGTGCGTAAAAAACAGTTTGCTGGGAGTGCTAAGAAGCGTGAACCATTGTGTTGCACAGGCTCGGGTGGACCGATTTCGGCGTAGTATTAGTTGCCGCATTTGACAAGAATGAAAGCTGTAGCTGTATCTAGTCGGAGACGCAGAGACCTGTCAATAATTTTATTACCTATCACAAAGTTAATTTAGCTCACTTTACTAGGGCAGTATGTTAAACATTACAGTTGGTGAACACAAAATAAAAGCTCAATTGTATTTTCCTAAGCATTTTTCCTTTTGAAAGTAAGCGAATTAAGGAAGTCAAAGTAAGTAGGTACTCTCGGAAGCAGCTTGCTCTCGCTAAGGTAAATTAACCTCTTGAGAAAGAGTTTGTAATTGCCTTTTTAGGTAAGGAGTTGAATGAACGATTTTCTATGCATTTTAATTGGGTCGTTGTGCTATATTTTCTATGATCCAGATGGATAAATAAATAAACTTTTATTTACCTATCTAAAATTCTTTTAGTACAAAATGAACTAACTACGTATGTAGAACTGATGGCCGATGGGGCTGTAAAGCTCTCTAGAGACCACGGACTGGCAAGCGCAGCGTAGGACGTTCACCCACAAGATGGACAGACGATCTAATAAGAACGGCAGGAACACGCTGGATGCAGGCCGCTTACAACCGGACTGGATGGAATCTAAGGGTGTTACCACACCAGTCAATCGACGGCATTGATCGATGGTAAATTCGATTGATTGACATTGATCGATAGATTCTACATAGTAAAAGCTATCGATCAACATCGACAAATATCGAATCTATCATCAATCGACGATCGATCGACTGGTATGGTAAAACCCTATGGGGGTGGCCTATGTTCAGCAGTGGACGTCCTATGGTTGAGATGGTGATGATGATGAATACAAAATGCTGATTAATAATAAAAAATGAATTAATTATTTTATAAATTCAATGAAAAATTTTTTTTGTCTATCTATCTATTGCAAGTTGTTTAATTTGATGGTAGATGCACCCAATAAAGTATTTATTGACTTTTTTGTCACAGTAATATTATATGCGACATAATAATAAGTATAAGAGCCTTTGTTGCACACGACGTTTTTATCATCTTTAACAACGCCGCGCTTACGGTGTCGTCAATTTTGAATATTTTGTGCTAGACTGCGTTCCATTTGCTTCCAGCCAAATTAAATCTTGAACGTGTATTAGGTAAAGTTGTGAACTACTTGACATGGATTTCACACATCATCTTGCCATAAATTAATAATTACAAAGAATAATTACATTTTTAATAAAAACAAAACCAGACTTCAATACCTGTACATATTATATACAAACAAACTACAAACTTAAACTAAAAAGTATTTTTGTACATTATTTATATTTCAATTTGTACGGGAAAATTTATGAAAATTTATACGGGACCTCTGACTTACCAAACTCATCAAAATCGGGTCATAATTGACAGAGTAATCACGTTACAATCATATAAAAACCGCAGCAGTAGAATTGAGAGCCTCCTCCATTTATAAATTCGGTTAAAAAAAAATACAAAAATTATTTATTGGAAAAAACAGTTTACACAAATGTTGGGTTCTCTACCTTTTGCTTTAGCTTACTAATCTGTGTTGCAAAAGGTAGTCTCTTCCCCTATGTCTAAGAGTACATTATATATTATAGACTCATACAACTAAACTTATAAGTTTTATTTTAACATAAATACTTAAATACTTAGGTACCTACGAGTAAAAATCTTAAATATATTGTATAGCTAATAAAAAAAAAAAAAAAATTACCTATGAAGTATTATGTGAACGTGAATTCTTACCTACACAGATATTCATGGTATTAATAATAATACTAATAATAATAACAATAACATGGGACAACCTCCACACACGGTCATCTGGTCCCAAACTAGGCAGAGTCTGTACTATGGTAACCAGAGGACTGATATACATACTTATATAAGCTTATAACACCCAGATACAGATCAAACAGACACCTTCATGCACACAAATGTTTGACCTGGCCGGGGATCGAACACGGGGCCTGCGGCACAGAAAGCAGGGTAACTACCATCTGGGCCAACGAGGCTGTCAAATGAATGAATATGGATGATTGTGAGTTGACGAATGATTTATCTACACGTGTATGTATCAATTTTGTTTTAAAAAAAATGATCAGCGTACTTACCAGAATGCATGCCAATCCTAAGCAGTAGTCTCTCTCCGGGCCGATGGCGTACAGTTTTGACTCTGACCGCGTTGAGCAGAGCTAACGACATCCTGGCTATCTCTGCCGCGTGTCTGTTGCCATTACGCATTGGTAGACCGGACACTACCATGTACGCATCTCCTATTGTCTCCACCTATGTAGAATGAAAGACATTTAAGTAACTCATATTTTATCCAGTCTTCTCGTGACCACGGCCGATGTAACTCAGTTGAAACGTCGTAAGAGCGTACGCGGCCTTCTAGGAATTTGACACAATCCTATGAAAAATTTACCAAATCGATGTTTTTTATTCCTCTGTTTCCTCCGAATATAATTAACCCATTATATAAATTTATATCCTGGTATTTTTATAGGGACATATCCCTCCCTGCATTTGAATTTTTTCTTATTAACCCTTGGTTTTTTAAAGTGAACTTCCAAAAATCCCAGTTTTACTCACGTGACGGTCACTACAAAAAATTTAGAGTTTATAAACAAAAATAAAATGATGGGCATATATTCTATTTCAACTTTAAAATATCAAAAGATATAAATATATCAAATAGGCTTACTGTATTCAGAGGAAACAGGAGGATAGGTACAAAACATCGATTTAGTAAATTTTCCATAGGATTGTGTCAAACTGCTAAGAGGTCCTCTTTCCTATTGAGTTCCGTTCTTTCATAAAATATAATCATCGTTATCTCCCATAATGGAGGTTTTGCCAATACTCGCCACGCTTGGCAGGCGGTTTGGCGAGCGCAGTTTAATGGTTTTACGCAGATGACGCTAACCGTTCTTTGACTCTGATAACCATAAGCCAGGTCTTACGGTAACTACTGGTAGATTAGGTGAGGTACTATTCTATAACCAGTTAACCCACGAAGAATAATAAATTTCATGAGATGACGGTTGATAGACTGGAATGGCGAAAGATAACATGAGAAATATTTTTACTTTTAACAAAAAAATAAAAGTCAGTAAAAAGCTGCTACAGCGACCTTTATAAAGGGATGATACCTTCCTTGAAGCTTAATTAAAAAAGTTCTCAAAGGAAATATTTTTTCAATATCTATAAATATTACTTATTATGTTCCCTTACAAATGTGGCTTTAAGTTCAAAATATTATTATATTGAATAGACTTAATTTCTAAGAAATTATATAAGCTTGGCAAGATAAACAGCTTATAACTATGAGCTTTCATATAAATAGAGACGTTATACTCATTAAAAAAGCCCTAAAAAAAGCTCATTCAGCTTATATGTATAAGAAATAAATAAATAAATGAATCCTCACCATCCATAGGTTGTCTGGAAGAATTGCTGATTAGCGATAGGACCGCCGCATGTACATTTAAGTTTAGTTTCTGTGTCCTATAATTTTATTTCATTGTGTATGGTGTACAATAAAGTATTATCTATCTATCTATCTATCTATACATATAAGCTGAATAGAGACATATAAAACCCGGTTGTCAGAAAGATTTAAACACAGGTTCACAGCTACGTGAGCAGCAAACCTTATACGTGTAACATCGGCGGAAGACAAGGTGCGATTGACTCGACTCAAGCCAATTAGCTTTACTTGAGTTCGCCATGGAAAGCAGGATTAAACGTATCTACCTCATTTTATACAAAAGATCATTGGCTTATAAGTAAAATGAAGCATTGGGCAAAGTTAGTTTAAGTTTAGTCATAAAGTGACACACAATTTGAGTTTGAGCTATTCACTTTACGACACAACTTTGTCTATGATGAATAAATATTAGATTTTAGAGGCTCGTTACCAGATTATTATGGTGTAATATAAAGGCTGAATAATGTACTTTATCACGAAACTTTAGTTGGTTTAATTATGAAAACAAATTCATTGGAACTGTTGTAAATTACTTGTTGTTTTTGTAGTGGTAGGCCTCTTTTGCAAGGGGCCGCCTGGGGAAGTACCACACCTTTGACCGTTATTCATCCGCCAAGCAGTAATATGCTAACATTACTGTGTTCCGGTATGAAGGGCAATGTTACCAGCGAAATTACTGGGCATGATGAGATTCAACAACTCATATCTCAGGGTGACAGGCGCAGTGCAGTGCCGCGCAGAATTTTGAATTTTAAAACACTGGGTGGCACTGTGTCTGATATGGGCAATCCTGTTGCTTACCATCAGGCACCTGATTTGCTCGTCTCGTTACTCACTATCATAAAAAAAAAAAAAAAAAAAAAAAAACTAGGGAATAGTCAAACTATCCTTTAGTTAATTTTAGGGTTCCGTACCTCAAAAGGAAAAAGGAACCCTTATAGGTTCACTTTATTGACCGTCTATCTGTCTGTCTGTCCGTCTGTCAAGACACTTTCCAACGGAACGCGTGGAGTTTTCAAGTAGAAATTGATATCAACTTCTCAGGTCTGCGGTCCCTTGTGGCTTTAAAAAACATACTTCTAAGTTAACGCAATAATAGTTATGGCCTTTTTACTGCATATTTTTATACTTTGCGCAAGGAACTAAAAGATGGCATGGCATGTTCTTAGTAGCCGGATTGTTTTTGGTATTGGAAGCGTTTTGTTTAGGTATCTAGGTGTGGAACCCTACACTATGCATACATACGTATGTCTTAACAATTTATTTTTAATTAGAAACAATAAGTTAAGGTAGGTACAATATGAATATGGGCGAGACTCTGAAATTTTTCTTCCTGTATTTCAATCGAATTAACCGATCAGTCTATAATAATATAATGTAATGAGTAGAAATTATTAAATCTTATAATAAGCCTCGTACACCTCCTTTTACTATATTTGTCTCATAATTCACTCCATATTCCATCATCACTAGTTTGCCGCCATATTTTTGCTTAACTCCCTATTCTATAGAGTATATACATCTCAGTACTTCTAATATCAAACCAGTAACCTTGTCACTGTCAATATTCTTGTTGACAGCGACAAAGCCACAGACTAAATCCACAAACCTTACATTAGCCATAAATACTAATAACAATAAGTTAAGAGGTTACATGAGGGGTGATTTTTCCATACAAACGTATTCCCGTGTTTCCTCCCTAGATAACTGCGTCAGAGCAATGAATTTTTTTTATAAAATCTAGGTCTTCAGTGAGCATGTCCCTGTCATTTTCATTTTTCTACAAACTCAGTATTAAATAATATTGAAGTATGACCCTTTAAAAACATGAAAAACTGTCCCAAATTTACTCGCGTAATGAGACGTTCACTAGAAATAAATGAAGAGTTAAGGAACAAAAATAAAATAACAAGGACATAGCCTAATTCATCTTCTAATTTTCAAGATATAAATTTATGGATAAAATCAATTATTCTCGGAGGAAACACGGGAATACAAAACATCGATTTCGTAAATTTTCCACAGGATTGTGTCAAATTGCTAAGAGGTCCTGTATCCTGTTAAGATGGTTCTACCACCCGATGACGTAATCCGATGATGATGAATAAGTGCCTTCTACAGCATTATTATATAGGGTTTTAGTAGATTTTCCAGAAAATACTATTAATGGCTCGATCGCGTAGAGATTCGCAAGTGTTACTGAAGATAAACGGGTTCGATCCCCAGCTCAGGCATTCCACTATGCCCCACCAGTGGGGCGGCTTGGTGGGGCATAGTGGAACAATCCAAAAAGTGTTATTGGATTATTCTATTAGGATTTTTTCAATGACAGCCTGGAGTCTGGAACTGTGCCCGGGAGATGGCAGTATAGGCTCGCCCTCTACTACGTGTGACTTAAAAACAACTGGCAAAATGTGGATGTACTACCATGGGACAGAGTCTTGGGTCAGACTCCCGTCATTCCATACAATCGGCCGCGCGTAATAGCCTACTGATACTAAGTATAAAACATACATGCGTCTAATGTGTGTGTGTAAGTACGGGCGTTACTGCCTCGTTGATTGCCTGGTCGCAGGCGACGTAAAATGACGAGGGGAGGTGAGTGTCGCTTCTTTACGTAGTATTTTTTTTTTATGATAGTGAATGACAAAACGAGCAAATCAGGTGCCTGATGGTAAGCATCATGATTGCCCATATCAGACACAGTGCTACCCAGTGTTTTAAAATTTAAAATTGGCCCCCTGCTATAGAAGCTTACTACTACTACAAAAAAATTTGTTAGTTAAATTGTTAGTATTCTTTGCCTGGGTACACCTCTGTCTACGTCTTCAGGAAATAGACGTCATATTATGTTATGTTTCACTGTTAAATCGAAAATAGTAACAATGCCTTTTCCCAAATGTCAACGTCGCGTTAATAATAAATGAATACGACCTTTGAAGGGTAGATCTAGTTATTATAATAGGTTCTGCGTCTGAGTTTTAATTAGGGCGTCACTAGCTTAGTATTAGGTATTACGTATTCATTTGAAACCTTCAGTGGGCTGAAGGTCAGAAACTCCATTAGCTAATGGGCAGAACGTTAAATTTATTCTGCCTCAGCAAAGGGTGTCTCGTAGATGTAGATGTAGATATAGCACTTGATTGTCCCTGAGGAGCTGAAAGCTCCGGTTTCACGTCGCGGGCCAGGCAGCATTCAAACTCAAACTCAAACAGATTTATTCAAATACGTCATAATCTGACACTATTGCACGTCAATAAAGATAAACAGTACTGAGTCTACCGTGCGTTCGGAAAGATACCTCTACAAGAAGAACGCACAAGAAACTTGTAGGGCTTAATTTTTTCAACAGATAGTTTTACAATATTTGGTTTGGTTACATTCGCTTTCTTTGAAGGTGCCGCGAGGCGGCTATGCAGAAGTTTCCAGGCATCTTTGTCCTCTATGTACTGGTTGACTTTATAATAAGCCTTCTTTAGTAAAGTAAATTTTATATAGGTTTTGAATTTACCCTCTGAGAGCCCAGTTATCTCTTTTGGGATTTTATTATAGAAACGTACACAATTTCTTAAGAATGTCTTTTTATTTGTTTTAGATAATCTAAAGCTAGGTGCAGCTATTTTGTCTTTATTCCTAGTATTAAAATTATGAAGGTCACTATTTAATTTGAATTTATGTAAATTTTTACGCACATACATGATGTTCTCATAAATGTATAAGGATGGTAGGGTCAGTATGTTTATATCTTTAAATAATTCCCTCAGGGATTCGCGAGGACGCATCTCATAGATGGCACGAATCGCACGTTTTTGTATATTATCTGTTTCACATCGACAGAGGACGGACAGTGACGCGTGCGATGTCACCTCTGGTTCTACCTCTCAATGCACTCCGCAATACCAACACTGATTTTGACATACCTTTTGACAAATGGTCAACTAATTCCTACAGTTAGGAAATATTGTGAAAAGTTGCAAGACTAATGGAGATATTCGGGTAAACCGGATGATAGCGATAGCGAATAAGTTTTATTTCTACAATTACTAAAATTATTAGGTTTTAGCATGTATTTTTTGTATTATTAATCTGTGTGATAATATTGTAATTGGTGATGTACCGTTTTTTATCACAATAAATAATTTGTAATTTTTAAAAATTGATAAAAATAATGTTACGTGTCAATGATCTTAATAATAAAAAATACCATAAAAATTATGAGAATCGATATTTTCTATTCTCTTTATTCTTAAATAATATGTACTAGGTACTTAGATATTATTTCAAGTTTTGAATGAATTCCTCGACCGCATAGGGTGCTTTCTCAATAAAGAAAGCTCGAGTCATATTTTTAAAAGTGTGCTCGTCTATTATAAGTACAGTTGTGTAGTTTTTTCATCTACGGCAGTAAATTCGGTTGGAAAATTATATACCTAATCTTCTTCTTCTTCCCCTCCCCCCCCCCCCCCTTTTCCCTTATCGCACATTACTCATATCTTCATTCACCCTGGACGCCCCCTTCCCACATAACCACTTACATTCATCCTCATGGCGTACATGGAAAATTATTTATTAATGTTTACAGATTATGTCGTGCAGCTTTAGATACACAGACAGCAACTTTACAACGTAACTATCAACCTCAGCTATCAACTTTTTAAATTGAGCAACGACAACTATACTGTCGTCAAAACTCGCAGCTAGTTGCCATGTACGGGCACTTTTTTTTTTTATGAAAGTGAGTAACAAGACGAGCAAATCAGGTGCCTGATGGTAAGCATCATGATTGCTCATATTAGACAAAGTGCCACCCAGTGTTTTAAAATTTAAAATTCTTAACTTTATACTTGCTGTCATTGAGAAAATTCGTAGCTGAAAATCCGATAACACTTTTCGTCTGACCTGGGGATTGATCTCGGGACCTCATGATCGGCAAGCGCTTGCGAACCACTACGCCACCGAGGCAAACAGTCACATGAGCACTCGTAACCTCAGAATGCCTGAATATGTAACTATAGGTAGACCGCTTAATTGAGTCCTCGCACCTCTCCCGGCCCCCGTTCACGTCTACCACCGCGCCCCCCGCTACCCCTGTACCCCGTAGGCGAGGACTCAATATAGATACAAATAACTTTACATACTCGTAATGTATAGAACTTCATTTGACTCAAAAAATACAGTGGTCTGATAAAATAGCTGTAAGGCTAATATATGTTCTCTAGAATACAACCAGATGCTTTTCCTCACCTTATAAACATCGAAGTTCTCAAGAATAGAGTCGAAGCAAGTGTACAAGTCGTTCAAGAGGTCGACGACCTCTAGCGGCGTGGACTCCGCAGACAGCTGGGTGAAGCCGATGATGTCGCTGAAGTAGATGGTGACTTGGTCGTACGTCTCTGCCATCACTGGCTGGCCCATTATTAGCTGAGAGGCCACTGACCTAGACAAATAAACATAACATCACATGTTGTCTTTTGACCTGGACGCTACCGTGTTTCGGATAGCACGTTAAACTGTAGGTCTGGCCGTTTCCTATATAAGATATGTAGAGGCTGTCGTTTGGTCATGTCGGAGGCCTTGTTATTATATCAATGATTGCTCTGCACTAGAAGAATGTTTATGCTTTTATACTAAGTACGACTTTCTTAATGAAATCTATTCAAAACGATACAAAATTACCTACTTTAAATTTAAAAAACAGCAATTAAGGATTCCCTTCTCAAGAGTTGTCCTATAAAGCATAACAATAACAATTTTATTACCGGCGAATTTTATTTAATTCCTCAATTTGAATCCCAATCACAATAAAAACGACCGTTTCGCCTTCATAAAGTTCAACTAAATTACTGTGCCCATTCTTCAAACGGCTCGTTTTGTACAAACCCAGAATAAGTTATGAATCTGTCAGGAGGCCGGCGATTTAAAGTAGAAATATATTAGCAGCTGCGACCGTAAGGCGCTACAGATGGACGCGGCTGATTAGTGTAGTCACTCCCCTCGGACGTTCTTTCGGCTGAGAGGATGAGGTGAATATTTGGCTAGCCTATCGCTTTCGGACGTCCAAAGGCTGAAGGTCTTTTTGTCCACGTTTCGGTCCGCGGTCACGGTCTTTTTGTTTGCTGACGCTTTCCTTTTATGTAAGCGGCTTGGAGTAAATTCGTTATCCAGTTCACCTATCAGTCGCCTCCATCAGCCGCGTCCGTCAGTCGCAGCTTATAATAATATAATCTCAGCTTTATTACCAAATTAGATGTCCATTACACAATTGTAAAGACGTAAATACGACATGTCAAGGTGAGAGCCCAAGTCTGTCCGACTTCATTTGAATTTCTGTAGGTTTGCGGTTTCTTTGTGACAACGTAAAATCTCACATTTTCCCCGTCGTAATAAGGGTTAATACTAGGAGATAACATATTGGTAACTTAAAGTCTCTGACTACTAAGACTTTTAGGTCTTAAGGAAAATCACGGCCTAATTTTTCATTTAAGCGTATTTTTAGATAAAGATAAAGATAAAGAATTTTATTTGCTTAAAACATGGGTACATACAGTTAAGTAATGTTAAGTTAAGTATGCATTATATTATGTTAAAAATTATTCGAGCAACCAACATGTTTTGCCTACTGAGGCATGCAAATGAACAGACTGGTAACTGATACTTTGAACATATATTTATAATTATTAATTTTATTTATAATGTTAATTTCATTTTAATTAAATATTGAAATAATATGGTATGTCAAATAGTTATTAGTTTAATTTAATTCATTATTATTAATTTATCATTCAAATCTTATCAATTAAAAATTCATTAACATTATACTAACATTTCTCTAGATTACGTTTAAACATTAGATTAGATTAGAATGTAATATTTATAACTCTTGTCAAATTGTTAATAATATAAATGGTCAACACTAGCTGTGCCCTGCTGTATTACCCGCGTATTAGTCACCGTTCCCGTATGAATATAGGAAATTCCTTCTTATTCCTTGTCTACATCAAAATGGATACCTATATGCAAAATTTTAGCTCGATAAGTCCAAGGGTTGAGGCTGGGTGTTGATGAAGGAGTGTGTCAGTCAGTAAGGACTTTGATTTTTATAAATAAAAGAAGAAATAAAAAAAGAGATAAAATCGCATTGTCCGTTGCGTCGATAACCAACCTAGGAATAACCTGTGCCATATCAGACCCGTGTAAATTATATTGGAAGCCCCCTTCGAATACTCAGCTCATAATACGGATTATGATTATCATGACGTATTTTCGTATTTTAACACTTTGTCACTTTGTGAATAAAAAATTGTTTATTTACCAATCATAGAAGCTTTAGAGGCATTTCTAAGGTCACGCGTGTGTTTGTACTGTCATTGTGTTCTCGGCTTGATAATTGCTCGGAGGTGTTCTCAGCCATGAGCGCGTTATTTCCCGCCAAATATAGTACATTAAACAGCTTATGATCGAGTTACCTTAAACGCAAGATGCTCATGAAGGCGTTATACCTAAACTGTAGATTTGTCTAATAAGTAAACCACCATGATGTCGGGTCTGTTTGCGTATGCTCTGTGGCTTATCATAAAGATATGTCAGGAATGCCAACCGTCGGCTCCTAAGCCCATCCAGGAGACTATTTAAACGACGGCTCTTTGGGTTCGTTTCAAGTGTTGAAACGTTTTATGCCTCTGAGACTTGGGAATTTGTTTATTGCCTTGTACAATTTAATCATTAGACATCCCACGAAGTTACGAGCTGCTTAGGTACCTACTGACTGTTAACATATTAATGGAGAGAATAAATAAGTATTATATTTGTGAATCTAATCACGCGAGTAAAAATAGTAATAATAATAGTTGTAATAATAGTAATAATAAAAAAATATATATGTTTACTATAAAATTAAGTGTTTATAAAACATACGTTACATAACGCCCTTTTCCCGAAGGGATAGTCAGAGGGGTACCGAAAACCCAGTCCCACAGTAGGAACACCTATACATCGGTAGTTATGTTTTTAAGCCCCATGCAATAGCCTATTCCTATCTACCGGCTCAGTTCCAAACTCCGGCTGTCATTGAGAAAATTTCTAATGGATAAATACAATAACACTTTTTGCCTAGCCTGTGGATCGAACCCAGGATCTCATCCTCGTCCCTAAGTTCTGGGTCTGCCCTTCGGAAAAAAAGCGTGGATTTTTTATTACTGAATAGGCCAGCACTTAACTGCATTCTCACCTGATGGTAAGTGACGACGCGGTCGATGATGGTGTGTGCTTGCCTAGAAGATACTCGTATCTAATCACTCTTGACTTGAAAACCTCCAGATTGTACTTTTTGGGAAACAATGACGCTGGCAAGGTGTTCCATTCCTCCGAGGTCGAACAATAAATGTTGACTTGAATGGGTTTGTACGAGTCGAAGGAACCTCAAACATATACGGATGGCATATATCCGTACGTCTCGCCGTCCGAAGGTGAAAGGTGGATAGCGTTAGGTTATATTATGACGTTTCGTCTTAAAGCCTGCCCGCCTAGCATGGCACGGGGATGAATAGTTTTCCCGGTTTTTTCTCTTTTACACGCCCTAACAATTCATATCTGCTGTCTCGCTCTAACCTCCTGGGACTTCGTATTCCCTGCTCATTGTGCTACCGATGCAGCAGTGTTTCATAAATATTCCAACTTACTTGGGTAGCAGTTGATACAGAAGCTCCTCACATTTCCTCTTCTCCTCCAAGTAATCAGAGGTCCTCTCTTCAACCAGCGCCTCCAGGTTGTTGGCGTATTGCTCCACCTGCGTCAGCAGCATGTCCAGTCGAGTTGAGGTTTCACAGTCCCTGTGGGATAATGTTTATATATACAAAGTGCTACAAAAAGGTGTAAAGGCTACCAGTCTGAAGACATGGTTACACATTGACAAACCGGTCTTTTTATACTGTTTCGGTTGCAGCATGCTGTGGATAGCAGCTGTCCATAACCACACAGAAGTGATAACATGCAGTATTTTTCTCGTTATTTGTTTATACATAATATATAGTATATAGTAGTGCAGATCCTTTTGACTGTCAATTTATTTACATCTGTACGTACTATTATAGTGATATGTAAATCTGTACATATAATTAGCAATAAATAAAAAATCTAAATAAATTTAAAAAATTATACATTAAACGTTATCAAATCTGTAGGTCCTAGGTTTGGTCCCTGGGCAGGTCAAACAGATAAAAAAAATAGAACTAGAAGTAGCGTAGGTACATTCCTTAGTACTATTCAAAGTCTATAAACATTAAAAATAAGCTTCTGTGGATAATTTGCAAAAAGTACCTCATATTATTTGAGAAGTCACAGAAGACATACAGGAATATACTGAAAAAAGATGTCAAATATAATAATTACTTGTTGATCTTATGTATGTTTTCCTTAAGCGCTGAGAAGTCCGGTCGATCGTCGTCAGGCAGAGTCCAAGGTGGCTCGCCGGTTAGAGATTGTCGTGGTGACGCTGATAACGGTGAGGTGCCCCGATTCCTCATCTCAGCACTACCTGTTAAAAGGAATTTAACAGCTACAGGTAAAACCATAATGATCTTTACTCTAATGTCTTTTCGAACAAAAGAAAAAACAAAATAAAGCTGAACACGTCCACTGAGCGCCCAGTGTACATACACCTGAGGCTTTATTATTACATAACATAACGACATAACATCACGCCGTTTTCCCAAAGGGGTAGGCAGAGATGTATCCAGGACCCAGTCCCATAGTTGGTACACCCATACTTCGCCGGTAATGTTTTTTAGGTCTTATGTGATAGGGGCCAAGTTTATTGCAATCTAGCGGACACAGTTGTAACCGAACCGGCTGTAATTGAGAAAAAGGGACGCATGACTTTGCGTACAAAAATTACGTACCCGTGATGGTAAGTACAAGCTGGTGGGAATCGCCTTAAAAATATCTCATCATTTCACATAATCGATATTTCATACTGCCTCGGTGGCGTAGCAGGCGCAAGCTCGACTGCCGATCATGAGGTCTCGGGTTTGATCCCCAGGTCAGGCAGTGTTCAATATTGGATTTTACCATTAAGAATTATCACAATAATTGCTTGGAGTCTGGAACTGTGCGCGGTAGATGGCAATAGACTCGCCCCCTATTACATGGAACAGATAACATACAGGCGAAATGAGGGTGTACGTACTATGGGACTCCTTCGGGAAAAAAGCATGATTACGAGTATGTTTGCTATCTAAAATTTGAAACTTGTATTTTTGCAAAACACTGGAAATACATTGGTGATATTGCACCTGCTTCCGTTTAGATAAATCGTGTAAACTGTATAGTATACTTCCAAGGCCATGACTCACTCGGGAAAGTGGCAAATGGCAAACGCTAGTGAATCACTTGCTTGCTTTATGAAACATTCATAGAAAATATACTACACCAAAAGGATGACTTGAGATGGATCATGAAATTCAAAGCTGAGTTTCATTTGAATGTTTAAACGATTTTAAAATTGATGATCGATATAAATGTAGATTCTTTTATCTCTTTACTTCTAATTTTTGTCGATACAAAGATAGATAGATAAACACTTTATTCTACACCAAGACTAGGACACAACAATACAGAAATAACATTTAAAATAATCTTAGGGTAGTAAAAGTGACGGTCTTATCGCTTAAAGCGATTTCTTCCAGACAGCCAGAAGGAAAGGAATACATTATGAGTATTTCTGGTCGGCGGTGTACTTTAATGGAAACGAAATGAATAAATATTAGGTACTTACGAGTACATTACAATTTAAGGTAGATACAACATTGAGTTCAAAAAGTAAGAAGGGACGTCTTACTTTTCGAACACCGTGGACAGACGATCTATAAATACTACAGCAGGAACACGCTAGATGCAAGTCGCTTACAACCAGACTAGATAGAAAACTTTGAGTGGACTATTTACGTCTAAGATGACGATTATTAAGACCAAAAGTTAACTAATAAAATGTATTACGACCATGTAGGTATTTAGTTAGGGTAGATATTAAATAGGTAGCTCTATTGTTTATTCTATTTTCAATAAAGGCACTCTGCCCTATTAAAAAAAAGACCAATACAATATAATACAATATAAAATGTATAAGCAAAGTCTGAGCCAATGCTAACAAAATAATTTTTCTGTCTGCGCCCTTATGCCAATCAAGGTAAGGTTGGCACTGAACGTCATTTTCTTCCTTTCTTACCGACAGGTAAGAGAAAGGTATCATCTGTGATCACTTTAATCACTCCTTTCTCACTTGTTTATGCATTTCCTCTTTATCGCAGTTCATCAAGTCTTTTCTCCCTGCAATTCCGCGTACAATCATTTAGTACCTTAGTGTATTATCCACATTAATACTTTTATCCCTTGTAATATTATGTCATTCATACCAGCTGCTAGTTACACTTTTTAATTTCTCAGTCACTGAGCCAATGCTAATTACGTCTGCCAAAACACAAAGCAAATTACATGGATAATCTTATGCTCAATCTAGCGAATGTGTAATTGGAATTTTTCTAATGAAACAGGTCGCTTCACATGCGGCATTAGACGCGAGTAAACTAATTATTACGGTATCTACGCGGAACAGCGCTCGCCAGGAATCGTAAGGGAGATAAATTGATTTTTATTATACCAGGAAAACTGGATACGAGAATATTTCACGTCAAGATTGTAGATATCGTGATAAATGTCGACTAGTGCAAAGAGAGAGCCGTGGAGTAATCGGCTTTAGAATAGTGCTCCACCCTCTCTACCCGTGATTGCCGTAAGAGCCGGCTAAAGGTTAACAGATCCAGAGGACGGGCAGCAGCGTCCTCTGCTACAAACCAACGAACTGCGTTCGAAAACCCGCCAGCCAAGTGTGTCGAGTATTGGCAAAAACCCGCTTTATGGGGGAGGCCTATGTTCAGTAGTGGATTACCAAAGGCTGAGATGATGATGATGATGATGAATGCAAAGATTATTATGATGATTATACCCACGCCCTGATAGGGCAGCGAAAGTTTCACATTATTGTGCTGTGAAGTTAGATAACATTTATAGTTTTTACTCGCAAGCGTAAATAAATCGGGAAAAACCAAATGAACTAAATGTCGTTTTCAAAAAGCTCTGAAATAAGACATATAGGCTCACCACTCCGTAAACGTTACTGGTCAGATCAATCACACTACATATATATAAGTACTATAAGTAGGTACATGCCCATTAGGTTTTTAGGTACCATTTAATAGGGGGAGTCTATGGAGTCTATTTATTTATAATGACTCAGTGACTGTTAGCAACGCCCAAACCACGCATCCTAGAGATTTGAAAGTTGGAATGTAGATTCTTTTCGTTGTCTGGACGTGTTCCTATTGGAAATATAATTATTATCTATTGAAGAAACATACGTTTAAACTTGTCCTCGAGTATAGCAGCGCAGTAGTCACAGGCGAGCGTGCAGTGCGGCCGTCGCATCTCGAGCAGCGGACTGACGGCGCGTCGGGGACTGGGCGAGTCCGCACCCCCTGGCGGCACCAGCGACATTCTAGAACAACGTTTGTCTATTTAATTATTGAGCTAATATCCTTCTTCTTAGGCTGAGTGAACTTTAACAGTTAGACGTCGCACTCTGTGCGATTTTCCCGATCTTTTATGCCACATACGTGCAAACTTTGAAATGATCTCCCGGTTGCGGTCTTCCCATTGAGCTAAACCATGATGCTCTTCAAAAGGAGAGTGAATAGAGTCATGAAGGGTCGGCAACATACTGGCAGTACCCCTAGTGTTGCAGGTATTAATAGGCGGAGGTAGCCGCTCACCATCTGGCAGCCCGTCTGCTTGTTTGCCACAGTATAGTATAAAAAAAAGTAATCATGATTTAAACGACCATCAAATCTTTACGAAGGGCTGGTTTTTTGATCGCTTCGAGTCAACCATTGGCTATACTGAGTCTAGTTAAATTTCCTAACCATACTCAAAAGTGTACTTTGAATAAAGGTTCCTTCTTTTTGAGCATTCTGATACTCTAACCAACGTAGTTAATTCGCTTCTTTGAAAATATGAAAAGTTTCGAAAGCAAAATTGTAACTTCAGTATAGTGTCACACAAAGACCCATGTTGTAATCTAACGCCTTCGCCAGTGTTTGCATAGACTCTCCACCAATCGCTCTTTATAAGATACGTGTATACAGAAGTTTAGCCAGTGTCGTCTTTTTATCTGGGGAAATATTTAAACATTTAGGCTATGCCACTGTGCGCGCACTGCAACGTTTAATCAATAAATAATAAGGTGTATAATAATCGCTAATCTGTTAACAATAGCAAAATACTATAGTGCGCGCACTGCGAAATGAACTTTTGAAGAAATTAGCGTTTTTTGGTTGTATATTGTTCGTCGCAGTGATTAAAATTAGTAGTGCACCCATAACTTTAGTACTACAGTTACAGTGTTCATCATAAATCGGTACAAAAATCCTTAATCTTATGGGCCGTTTACACAGTGCGAGGCCGTCTCTACTCGTAAGCCAGGAGCTCGGCTCGCCTTAGCAGTCTACACAACACATAGTAGCTGCTGCCCGGCTTGCGAGTTGTCGGGTTGACAAGTGAACGTATTTTAATTTTAAAAAGTTTCATGAATGAAATATTATTCTCAGAAGACCATCTTTCCGCAGCCATTTTGAATTTGATTCTTGAAACGCTCATAGGTGCAGCACACAAAAAGTACAGGTTCTGCTCACAACTGTCCAGCTAGCACTGACGAGCTTCTGCCAAACAAGTTCAATGATGCGATTGATTACTTCCCCACTGCTCAACTAGATTGCTCAACTGGTTGAGCAGTTTTGATGACCGAGCTGCTGCCATGTGCGAGTTACTACTGGGGAGAGGCGAGTGAAAACAAAAAAGTTGGATACCTAAACTTGTGTAAAATGTACGAGCTACTCGTAAGTCACGTCCAAATAGTGCGAGTTACTGCAGTGCAGCTACACTGTAGGCACGGCAGATCTCTAGATGCACACGTTGTGGCTTGGCGTTGATAAGTGAGTCAGTCAACTTTAATCTTTTTTCTAATAGTTTTAGGTGATATCTTATGGATTCTTCTTATTTTTAGTATGCTCCTATCCAAGCCTCTTCGATATGATCTGATGTTTGTTTTCACTTGATGGGTGAGCTTCCAAGTTTGGTATTGATTATATGGTTCCAAAAATAAACCCGTCATAATGTACGTGCTACTAACTATTTCCGAACAAAGGAAAACAAGATTGATATCAAACGTTAATCTAGCACCTACGTCTAGAGTCTAGACTATACCGTTTCAAAACTATTAAAGTAATAATCCATAAAGGTTTTATTGTCGTTGTTCTATTCTTGTGTGTATGTTATTCCATATAACATTCACACAAGAATTGTGAATGTTATATGGAATAACATACACACACCTACAATTTGAAAGTTGACGCATATTCCAAGCTGGTGTTTTTAGATAGTATTGTCAGAGCAGGTCAGAGCGCCCGCAGAGATTTTCCAAAATAATCTAAACTTGAAAGTTTATAAAATCTGGCTACAAACAATTTTTATTAAAAAACCGTCGACATAAATTTGCTACGAATAACTAAGGATTTTCATACATCTTAAACGTTCCTAAAAGTTTTCTCCAAATAAAATTTAAAAAAATCCTTCATTACGGCCGTTGGACGAGTCCCAAGGTTTCGCACCCTAATTCATGTCAACTCAAGATGAGACGTCGGTATAATTTTATATTATTCTTAGAAACGCTGAGAATTTTATTGATGCTTTTAACTTAACTCATGAAAAATACTAGGATTTGGTGTTTTGCTAACAGAGACATAAAACTGTTTTATTTTGTTTGTCTGTATTAATTACAAAATACCTTCTCTGGCAAATGCAAAAGTTCAGTTTAATTATAAACAACACCACTTAGGGGTCTCAAAATTCAAAATCACTATACTTTGCCATAAATACTGTTTTACTTTGCAATTTTATTATAACAACAATGTGGCATTTGTTTATATAGCACTTAAAATGTTTAAAAAACCCTACAGTTAAAAAAGTCCCTGGAATATTTCGTGTTTGCCAGCAGTCGTTCAATCTGAGGTTTAATTAAAACTACGTAGATTCTGAATGCAAAGTGTTCTGTCCCATGTCATATTAAGTCGAGATTATTTAAGTCGAGATTTTGCATAGAATATGGCTTTATGCTGCAAGTTACTCGGCTAATATCGCAATATTGTGTCTATATCTATTAAAATAGATACAATAAAAAATGTTATTATTTACGAAAATGGAAGAAGAAAGGAGAACTGCAAAAAGGTAACCCGGAAATAACATACTCGCGGGCAATTGACGCTGTAGAGATAGTAGTAAGTCTTTATAGACTTACTACTATCTCTATCGTGTGAATTTATATTCACGTTGTTCAAATATTTGTTATAATGAACCTATAAAAACATAATGAGAACATTAAGTGGCCAATAATTATGTAACTCATGCATATTAAACAAAACAAACACTAGAAACATATAAAATGATATTTCAAGTCCATGAATAATAAGCAGCTGTATTCCCCGCAGTTCTGTTGCAGCCGCAACTGGCTGTGGTTAGTATTTACGCTGCAAAATTATGACGTTATATACGAAAATAATAAATTCATATATGATATTTCCCCCATATTATTAGGTTATGGCTTTCTATGGGGTAAGCCTATGTTCAGCAGTGGACGTCTTCCGACTGGTGATTATGATGATGAGTTGATGTTTCTAGGTCCACTAGCAGTGCCGCGCGATTTCACACGCTACAAGTACCCTATGTCTCATAACAGGGTCTAAGCCCCTTTTTTTGAAGAGAGGAAAAGTGCGCACTTCCCTTCTGAAACTGAGGTATCTGAAGGGGGAGTGTGTGACTTGCACTCACCAAAACCCCCCTGGGAACAGTCTTCCACCGAAAAGTGGGGCGAGATGGGGTCGCGGTTGTTTTCATCATCTCGCCCAAGCGGTAGGCCCAGAATGATTACTGGACCTCAGCTCTCATGGGGGGATGGCCCTGCTCAGCAGGCTATCCCCTAGGTTTGCGAGGTCGTGTAAACCCGGCAAGTCCCCCGAATTTACCAGCGACCCCATTACAAAGGCAGAAGAAGGTGGGCAAACCTCCTTCTCCTTGCCCATGTCCACATCTGCACCGGATCGGGTCAGCCAGAACGTTTTCTTCCCTGACCCACTCCACGGCCTCTTTTTGCGCCATGACGCTTTAGCAGAAAAAGCTATATACCGTTTATTTAAGCTATATACCTTTTAATACCAAATCTTGGCTCAATCGCTAAGAAGCTATGGCGTGACGAATTAACAAACATACACACCCACAGATTTTAATATTTAAAACATTAGTGAGACTATCTGGGATGGGATTGGCCAATGCATTCGGTATTTCTTTTAAAATTAGCGCCCAACCGCGGAACTGGTTGCCCCACGTTGGGCGCCCATGGACGCCACTAATAGTCTTGCCACAGAATACTAGTCTTGCTAAGCTTACATTATTATATTATTTCAATCGTTTATTCTACTATCAGTGCTTTGGTGGTGTATTAGTGATTGCAAGCGTTTCTGTCGATCATGAGATCCCGGATTGGATCCCAGGGTCAAGCAAAAGAGCCAATGGATTTTTTCGAGGAATTTTCTCAGCCTAGAATCTGGAGTTGTGCCTAGTTGATAGCAATAGGCTCGCCCCTTACTACATAAGACTAATAATATAACTGCCGAATGTATGTATATTTATTTTGAAAGTATAAAGGCCGATATAATAGATATTATAGAATATTATACTTTAAAAAATTATCTTGTTCACAAACTTGACTACGCTTGAATATTAAGTGCAGATATTATTCCTACAGTTACACGGATAAGCTCCGCTTCACTTTGAAACGTTAATACTCGAATAAATCTGTGCATTCATAAACCTGCTCCTCGGTATACTCACTTATACGATTATGTGGTCGTATAAAATAACATCTTACTTATATTATGAGCATCATATACTTACCCGCAAAGGGACGCTAACTCACGCAGAAAAGGTTCATTAAATGCTCTCTGTGGGACTAAAAGATGAGAGTTATAACGTTTCTTTTAATTTGGAGTTTCTTTTTTGAACATTTCTTATGCGGAGTTTTCGAATATACATTTTTATAAAATGCTGAATTTAAGCGAAATCACATAATATTTACACAATTAAAACTAAACTTTAAGAACAGGATCTCCGTACCTATTTATATACTAAAAAAAGCATTATATATTTTTTATTGAATGTTGAAATTTCATTTAAAAAATAACGGTTTAGATGTCCTGCTTGTGTTTTGGTAACGAGCATTGATTAACTGAGCTACTTAGGGCATAATTTGCAAAAACTCGCACTAATGCCAAACGTCTCTTTTTAAAAAGTCAGCTATGGGGTGTCCCGAAACCAATTGGTTCAAAAGAAGCATTCACATGCTAACAACGCATATTTGTCAGCACTAATTTTAATATTTTTATTTTATTATTTTTTGTAGTGATAGGCCTCTTTTGCAAGGGGTCGCCTGGGGAAATACTACACCTTTGCCAGTTATTCATCGGCCAAGAAATAATGTGCAAACATTACTGTATTCCGGTCTGAGGGGCAATGTTACAAAGCGAAATAACTGGGCTTGACGAGTTTCAACAACCAATATCTCAGCGTGACCGGCGCAGTGCAGTGCCGCGTAGAATTTTGAATTTTAAAACACTGGGTCTGATATGAGCAATCAATATGCTTACCATTAGGCACCTGATTCACTATCATAAAAAACAAATTTTAATAATAGTAAACATCAAACAAAGCACGAACGAATCATGAAAACCGTGTATGATAGATGTGATTCTAAGATAAATTCTACAAACATAAACTTGTACACCGCATATAGTTTCCACAAGAATCCTCGGTTAAACCGATATCCATTGCAGAGCTTTGCTCCCATTCCTCAGCTGAATAAACCTCGCTGCCTATCTCTCTCTGTTTAAACTACACGTATCCGAGATATGAATATCTCAGTGGAATCACAACCAGACATTCCAGATGGAAATGTAGGCATGCAATTACCTACGAACCATAATATTTTGATGAAACATCGTGTTGTAGATTGCTTCAGCAAGCGAGTTGTTTGTACAGGTGAGCAATATTACAGATATAAAGGTTTTCCCAATCTTCAATACAAAAATTGCCTATTTGAATAACTTTGTTACATTAGAGTGCTTATATAATGGTAGACTGTAAGTAAGTATACTTTTTAGTGAGTGAAGCTTAAAACAACGCGAAAAACAAAGTCGCAAACTATATCAAATTGCACTTTTAAAAGTTCAGTCATCTCTGAACTTCTGCAAAAAAGAAAAACGTCGCATAGCCGCTGTACCAGAATTTATCCATAAATAAACAAGATACCTACTGATTCTGTTGCAAAGGGCAAGTTCAACGAGTGAATAGTAGAAATCTCGATCTTTTTATTGTTGTATTCAGTGAGTCTGGAATTGAATGCTGAAGAACATTCACAATAAACCGATCACAAAGCTTAGTCCACATTGTTGTACCATGTTCCATTAGTTAGACTTATAATTTACTCAATGCTTTCTAGATGGACTGGCTGGAAATCATTTGTGACCTACATCACCCAGATCGTCGGCACGCTGAACAGGCTTTGACGGCACCTAAAATTGTAGATATTGTAAACATCTACGGCTTTGGGTGTTGTTGTGTGTTCGGCGTGTGTGTGGCACAGAACAGATATAATTACTACGCATAGCATGAAAACTGCCATCCGCCCTCCAATCGGGCCTTCCTCAACCCCGTGATCGAGATTGAGGTCTCGACGAGCCCCGCTTCGCTCGAAAATCACGTCACGCACACTCCATATGCAGTGTCTGTGATAGGTAGTTATATCGTGAGTTTTGTACGGGAATTGAGTCGAATGTCCGGGGTGTGGTCCTGGGATTATGACACAACTGTGAGTCATTATCTCATCATCATCATCTGTTTTATTTTAATTTTTTTTAATATATCGTTGATTAGTTAGTTGTTAATTTATTCCGTTCATATACTTTCTAATATTGTTACAATTATCTTTATATATCTTATAACATTATTTTAGGCTCGGAGGCATAGTGATCACAAGCACTTCTACCAATCAGAAGGTCCCGAGATTAATGACCAGATCAGGCAAAAAATGTAATTAGATTTTACATTACGAATTATCTCAATGCCAGCTTGTAATCTGAACCTGTGTCCGGTAGATAGCAATAGGTTCGCTCCCTATTACACGGGCCTTAAAAAGCTTAACTGGCGAAATATGGATGTACCTTTTATGGGGCTAGGTCCGGGCTACATATCTGTGAACCGGGAAAACGGCATAAATTTAAGTTACGTTCTAAAAGGAGCAGATTTTACATTGTAAACTTACTTTATCATGAATGTGCAAACATCCATGTGTTCCAGCCTGAAGGGCAATGTTACCAGCGAAATTACTGGGCATGACGAGTTTCAAAAACTAATATCTCAGGGTGACAGGCGTAGTGCAGTGCCACGCAGAATTTAGAATTTTAAAACACTGGGAGGTACTGTGTCTGATATGGGCAATCATGATGCTTACCATCATGCACCTGATTTGCTCATCTTGTCATAAAAAAAGTCTCAGTCATCAAAAGATTTACTAAAAATGGTGTACTGATTAATAACATTCGCAAGCCCCAACCAATTCGGTGACCTCACAATTAATAACCTCTCTAAGTCTAAGAGAAGTCTAAGTCTAAGAGATCTAAGAGAAGTTGGTAGACGTTTCTTATCTTATCGATCACTTTAAATTGCTTTAAATGCAAGATCTTTAACTTTTTTTAACTTCTATAATATTTCTATTATTTAAATCGACTATAGCGTTTCAAATAATGAGACAAACCAATCACTTAAAGACTAATTCACTATTCACTTCAATATCGAGTTCAATCTCTAATTTGACTTCGTAATTAATCCTCTCTCGAATGATATTCAAGTGTGCCGGATGAATAATACCGGATCTAATTAGTTCATTTACGTTGATTTGATTGCTGATGGTATCTATTGAGTCTTTTTAATATATAACACTATCCATGCTATTTCCAGTAGGGGAAAGAATGTAGGATTCGTACAGTTATTACTCTAAACGGAAGAAACTGTTACCTTTATGAAAATTACTTTAATCATACAATATAATATACATCTGGGTTCAATATTCTGGCAGTTCAGTTTCAATAGCAATTAAGGAGATAAAGCTACAGTAACTTTTCTAAAAAATAATAATCTTGCGAAGCCACCCCACTGACGGCGTAGCTTCTTACAATGAAAAAACTATTAAATCAAAGTATTATTTATTTGTTGAGATCAAAATGAACACATTATCAACCTTCAACTAGTATTACTAGCAATCGTGGTCATTAAAGTACTTAAAGCTATTTTAATTATTATTATAAAAATTTAACAGTCTCAAACTTAGGTATAGAAAAACATGTCTTAAATTTTAATGTCTTATTAACAAAACATCAAATCAACATTAAAAATCCTTATCAATCAAGTTACAAACAGGTCGAAATCGTCAACGTATTGCATTGTGCAAATATCACTACTCTACGAATGCTCCCCGTGAATGAATGCTACCTGCTTTCCCCTACTCATTTTTTTTGTCAACTTTTGTGAGGAGCGAGGTAAGGTCAGCATCATCATCTCAGCCATAGGAAGTCCATTGCTGTACATAGGCCTCCGCCATAGATTTCCATCCGGTCCGGTTGTTAGCGCCCAGCAGTCTGAAACCGGCGTGTTCCTGCCGTCATTCATACATTTCGCCAGTTAAGTTTTCTACGCTGCGATTGGCGATCCGTGGTCTCCATTCAAAAACTGCCTTAGTGCTATAATATATTTAAATCTTTTTTTATGCCATAGGTGGCAAACAAGCAGACATGCACCAGGGATATTGCCAGTAAGTTGCCGGATTGGCAAGAGCATATCCTCTTTCTTTGTCCGCAGCAGGGAGATTATTCCACATTTTGCACGTATGCAGCATTAAAGAACGAGAAAATCGCGCAGTGTGCGACGTCCACGTGTCTATTATATGCGGATGAGCTCTCAGGCGATGGGAGCTAGTACGGAGAGTTCATCAGAACACTCCCCGTTGTGAATGCGGTAAAAACACTAAATTTAATTACTAAATCTTATTGAAGTTGAAGTTTTTACAAGAGTTTCAGTAATTCCCCGATGTATAGACACATCATGGTCACAGCATCATCTGCATAGCTTGCAGCGCCGTAAAAGCATAATAAGCTGCATTATGGACACAAAGTGTGATTTCAGACACGTTTTCACTTAATAGCTAATTAACATTCGTGGGACAATTTGTAATATTGCTTTTCAATGTATTTAATAAACCGCAGATTTTGAGTGAAATTCTAATTAAATTCGGCATCTTATTTATCGATCGAAAAACGTAGCGTAGGACGCCCTGCGAAAGATGACCGATAGCAAATGACAACTGGATTAGTAGAGTTGAGGACCGGGCTCAGTGGCGCAAATTAGGAGGGGCTTAATGTCCCCAGCAGTGGACTAACACGGGCTGATGATGATGATCATTTCATCGTGTAATACCATTTTTTGGGTTCCGTACCTCTAAGGGAAAAAAGGAACCCTTATAGGATCACTTTGTTGTCCGCCTGTCTGTCCGTCTGTCAAGACACTTTTTTAACGCGTGGAGGTATCAAGTTGAAATTGATATCAAATACTCAGTGTCTACGGTCTCTTGTGACTTAAAAAAATCATACTTCTAAGTTAACGCAATCAGAATTTACGGCTATTTTACTGCATATTTCTAAACTTTGCTCGAGGGAACTATACGCTCTAGGGTATTTCCCGTTGACCTAAAATCGTACAATTTGGCAAATTTGCCTCATCACTTATCATGAGAATGACGAAGCAGTAAAACTCGCTGCCGTCGTCCGTTTTTCCCGAAAACTATAACGTGGGTATGTTCAAATCAAGAGTGAATAGGTATTAACTGAACAAGCGTGCTCCAACTTAGGCCGCATCATCACTTACCAGCAGGTGAGATTGCGGTCAAACGCTTGTTTAGTTACATATAAAAAAAATAACATTTTGGTCTTGCAGCACAGTAAACGGAAAAAGCGGTGATTGTAATTTTTTGTAACATTACAAAAAATACCAACAAAAGTATTTCCCGTTGGTGAAAAGTGTATTAAAATTTTGCCACTAAATTATCAATATTACTTTTCACTTATTACTTTAATTTTAAGATAATTTATATAATATTAATGTTATATTGGTCTAAATAAAAAGTGTTCTATTCTACATACCAACTTCCCTACATAGTACCTACTTCCAACCTCAAAATATTATAAACAAGTTTTATTTTATTTTTTTCATGAAATTGTACATCGTTTATAGTACTTTTTAATTGGGCTTTAGACTAAAAAATAACGAGAGCTTCCAAACGTAGCATGGGCAATTAAGCCGGTTACATGGTACGTGTAAAATTACCTTTATTTTAATAGCAACGGGTGTATTTACCTTGTTAGCTTTTTAATTGCCGAGCAAACGTTACACTCACACATACTCACACTGTTAGGTATACGAGAGTATTATACTATATTATTAGCCGTGGAGTTAGCCGGCTTTAGAATAGTCCTCCACCCACTCCACCCGTGGTTGCCGTAAGAGCCGGCTAAGGGTTATCAGATCCAGAGGACGGGCAGCAGCGTCCTCTGTGAAAAACCATCGAACTGCGCTCGGCAAACCGCCTGCCAAGCGTGTGGAGTATTGGCTAAACCCCTCTATTATGGAGGAGGCCTACGTTCAGTAGTGGATTACCAACGGCTGAGATGATGATGATGATGATGATTATGTATTATTTTGTCGTACGTCTGGTTCTAAAAATAAAACGAGTATTTTCTCAATTATAGGCAGGCGGCTTGGTGGTTACAGTAGTTGGAATACTTGGTGTCGGAGAGCGCTGCTGCCCACTCTCTGAATATATCCCTTTTCCTAGTCTCACTGCTCCCACGGGATGAGAAAGGGATGGTCCTATTATATAGCCGGAAACCATACGGACAAATTTATTTTGACATTAATTCAGTCTCACTGCCGACCAAATCTACTTCACTCTCCTCTCCCAGCACGGTTGTCTGGTAAAGATTGCTTTTAGCTATAAGATCACCAATAGTTACACTAGATAATATATACATATTGTTACTTTTAGTATTAAGTTTTTTATTAAATAGTGTAAAGAGATTATCTATCTGTTTTTTTTTTTGTGAATATATTTGTTCCGTTTTCACGCTAAAACTACTGAACTGATTGAGCTGTTGATATGTAGATAGCTTAGACCCTGGAATAACAAATAGGATACCTTTGCCAGTTATTCATTCGCCAAGCAGTAATGTGCAAACATTACTGTGTTTCGGTCTGAAGGGCAATGTTACCAGCGAAATTACTGGGTATGACCACCTCAACACCTAATATCTCAGAGTGACAAGCGCAGTGCAGTTCCGTGCAGAATTTAGAATTTTGAAACACTGGGTGGCACTGCGTCTGATATGGGCAATTATGGTGCTTACTATAGGCACCTGATTTGCTCGTCTTGTCACTCACTATCATTAAAAAAAAAACGATATTCCCACGAGAAAGAAGACGCGGGTGAAACCGCGGGGCACAGCTAGTCCCTTATAATATTCGTAGAAAGTACTTCTATGGTACCAAGGCATAGCAGACCAAGATGCCGCGGTACCATATTTAATACTTGTATGAAAACAAAATCGGCAATAAGTGTAGCGTTCAGATTTCAAACATGTTAAGTCATGTGCAACCATCAATTCTAATGAGAAACTAATAGAGGCGAGGACGACGCAGCTATGCAGGACACTGCATGTCTTGGCGAGAGCGTACCCCTCTAAAACTTCGTCTGTTAAGTTCAGGTGTCTCTCGACCAACATAAGATATTGAGTAAGTAAGAAGATTGAGTAAAACTTTAAAAACCACTTTTATAAGAAGGCACGCAACAGAAAGCTTCTTACCGACTCAATATTATTACTCCACAAATAAAATAATTACAGATTTGTTTGAAAGCATTCGACCGTTTTCCCAGATGACTGTTCCATGTTTTACTTTTTACTTCTTATTTCTTTAGGAATTAAATGAGTCACTTCTGTAAACGTGCTTTTCGTTTGATGATAAATTATGTATTCCAGCGCAATGTAAATGATGTTACCCAGAACATTGACGCTAAATCTTTTAATGCTTTTGTATAAAACAAGGTATTGGTGACGAACCTATTTCATCAAAAAGTATCAACAAACTTGTAAACTTGCAAAATAATATACATAGCCTTAAATTAATACTAATAATTTTCCTGTTACTATTTCATAGCACAAAGCATCTAGAACTGATGGCCGAATGGGCTGTAAGGTTCTTGAATACGGAGACCACGGACGGGCAAGCGAAGCGTAGTACGTCCACACTAGACAATCTAATTAAGCAGGCATACGCTGGATAGAGCTGCAGCCGCTTACAACCGGATTAGATGGAGGCCATGGGAGGTCAACAATCCAGCAGTGGACTTCCTACAGCTGAGATGAACTATAATTTTTATTTTACAACATTATCAGCCGAAAGACGTCCACTGCTGAACATAGGGCTCCTCCATAGAATGCCATTATCTAAGAATAAGTTTTGCCGTAATCACCACGCTTGGCAGGCGGCTTGGTGATCGCAGTAGTTGGAATACTTGGAAACGAGGCAGAGGCGAGTGGATTTTAAGAAAAGGGGAGATAGGGTACGTTCTTCCAGCGCTTACTTAACCGGCACGTGCAATTTGCTCAGTGTGAAGTTTGCCCAGTGCAATATAATGAACAACAAAAATAGAAAGACGTACCTAAGACAGAAGTGCGACCGAGACAAAAATATTAGTCACTCGTACTACCTAACTTTAAAGACGTACATGGGCCTAATGGGACCTAATTTGAGCTTTCCATTTTCGAGAAGCCAGTACCTCATCTCCCCTTTTCTTTAAATCAATGGAGGTGACCCTATTACATAGCTGGGAACCACTTGCCCAATGACGAACTAAGTCAAGCTCAAATTGCTCGTAAGTCAAAATGTAAATGTCATCAATTACTAAAAGTTCGTGTTCCTTAACTCAAAATTGCACATGAACTCTCACGGCAGTACACTAATAGGTGTATCCAAGTTGCAGTAATCAAATTGTACGTAGAAATTAATGGCATTACCTACCACGTATACTTAGTTAATGTTAGCTTCGAGGTGCACTAATGTTACAGGAGAAAGTTTGTTCAAGCTATTGTGAGAAGTTCCAGACCTTAATTTGTTAGACGGTGCACGTAGTTTTATTTAGTGCTTTCGTGCTTCTAGTGTTAAATAAGTGACACGTTTATTTATGTATAGCCACAGAACAGATCACAGAACAAAACACACGTACGAAGAAGCATGAAAGTAAGATTAATGCTGTGGAAATGAGAAGTTTGACAAGTATGAGTGGAGTGACCTTGATGGACAAAGTAAGGAATAGTGTGATAAGGGAACGCTGTGGCGTGTTAGAAGATATAGTGACATAGATAGAGAAAGGATTGCTTAGGTGGTTCGGACATGTGGAGAGAATGGACGAGAGGAGATTGACAAAGGAGATTTATAAGGCTAGTGTGAATGGTCACGTCAGTAGAGGTCGACCTAGGAGTACTTTTCATGAACAAGTTGATGTTATGCGTCGAAAGGATCTCTCAATGCGAGAAATCCGTCTGAGAGAAATATCATAACTGTCGAATGTTGCCTTGATTTTATAATCTATTTTCTCTAAGTATAAAGCTAAAGTAAATAAATGGCTCCAAATCTACGCTCTAAATGCAGTGAACCTTATGGGAGTAGTTACGTATGAAATAGTTTTTGATAACGTTTTGTAAACGTCTCTATCCTCTATGAAGTCGGTGTCAAAGAGCGTCTATCAACATTCATACAGTCTCGTATAATAATATTAAAGTTCTTCGGATACGTGTCGGGCGAGACAATGACTTCATGGAACGGCTAGTCGTGCACGGAAATGTAGAGGTTACTAGGCCGAAGGGTAGATCAGCCATGAGATGGACCGATCAGATTAAATCTGCCATAGGCGGCCTCCTACCTACATGAATGTTCCAGAATTACCACGAATGCCGTATCTGCCGTAACAAAAAGCACGTTACGTAAAAGGAGAAAATATGGGCTAATGCGTACCAGCACCAACAGAGAAAAAATACTTGCAGACATTTCCATATATACTCAATGTTTGCTGCAGTTGAAAGGACAAAGTACTCAGGGATTTTTCTAGGCATAATAGACAGTCCAGTTGTCTGCAACATATGCTGAGCTCGCACTTATTCGGGCGACACTGCACGACATGACTGTATCCTTCACACTTAACACTAATATTATGTAATCATTTTTTATTTATTTTTTATGAGTGTTTTTGGTTTTGTATCTTTTGTGCAGTATGTTCAATTAACGTAATTGAGTATATTATACGTTCAATTATTCAATTATTCACAGTGGTTTAGACCACTTGGATTTTCTATAGGCTGATGTCAGCCTGTGGATTTTCGAAGTGTTCTATGATATAGCGTATTTAGTTAGGGTAGATAGTAAGTAGGTAGCATTCATTATAATTTATTCATTATTTATTCATATATCATTCATTATAATATTATATATTTATATTTTGATAGTAGTAGGTAGGTAGGTAGTAGGTAGGTAGTAGGTAGCTTATTGCAGGGGGCCGCCTGGGGAAGTACCACACCTTTTCTAGTTATTCATCCGCCAAGCAGTAATGTGCAAACATAACTGTGTTACGGTTTGAAGGGCAATGTTATCAGTGAAATTACCGGGCATGACGAGATTCAACAACTCATATCTCAGGGTACAGTCGCAGTGCAGTGCCGGGCAGAATTTTGAACTTTAAAACACTGGCTGGCACTGTGTCTGATATGGGCAATCATGATGCTTACCATCAGGAACCTGATTTTCTCGTTTTTTTATATCTCACTCTGATATAAAAAAAATATATATTGTTTTATGTGAGCATAGAACATTATCTACCGTAGATGACTCGTAACTCGTGACCAGATTCCTTAATCGTCAAGATATCCGATATGTAACCCTCATCCACGTAGATAGGTATACCTTATGTCACACTCTGTATACATACGAAAATAGGAAGGCGGTATTGTCGCGTCCCGTCACGCTCGCGGGTCGTCTAAATGACTCGAAGAATAAGGTACATTGCCTTCTAGAATCTTAAGTAGGTTGTTCCGAGCTACTATATGGAATTTACTCTAGGTATCTTTGTGTTGAAACCATGATACCTTTAAACAGAGAACAAATCTAAACAAACATAAAATTACATACAATCAGGCCTTTTTCTCGAAGGGGTAGGCAGAGGTGAATCCAGGACTCAGTCCCATGGTAGATTCACATTTCGTGATAGGGGGCGAGCCTATTGCCATCTCCTGGTTCCAGACTATAGGCAATCATAGAGATAATTTCAAATGTAGAGGTATATAATAGAGAGGATCTTCTTGTAGAGGTATCTTTCCGAACGCACGGTAGACTCAGTACTGTTTATCTTCATTGACGTACAAAAGTGTCAGATTATGACCTATTTGAATAAAGCTGTTTTGAGTTGAGTTGAGTTTGAATGGAAAAATCCCAGGACCCTTTGCCTGACCTGGAGATCGAACCCGGGGGACATCATGTTCGGTAGTCAAGCTAGTTATATTAGTATTATATTATATTTTCTTTATTATCAGACAGATTATGTCCACAGCTAAAAACAAATAAAATAGATTAAAAAAATCGAAATAAATTAATCAGAAAAAAAAATCTATAAATAAAATTAAACTACTTAAAGTAAATATAATAACACTATAGAAATGAAGATAATCGAAAAAATCCACATGGTGAGATTCGATCCAGGGCCTCTGGATTTAAAGCCAGGCATATTCCCGCTGGACCACGGACGCTACTTAATAATGGCTCGACGATGACAATTTTGACAATGTTACAATTTTAAACAATACAGAAAACATTATATTCGTAACAATAGAACCTACGTGCCATTTAACTGGATAAACCCGGCTTAAGATGCCTACGCTTATTCTGTACAAGTATTTACTAAGTATATTTATTTAGTCAGTCTTCGTTAAACATGGTCGTAACATCGTCGAGTCATCACCATAACAAAAGGAGCGGATCTTGCGCCGTCCTTAGGCGGAATATATTGGAGAGGCACTTGCTCCGGGCTTGTATAATATTAAGTGAAGGTCTCGGAAGGACCTCAGGGCCCGCTAAAATTGAGTTCAGTGTAAGGTTTCATGAAGTGTCAATTATTTTCCTTGCAATGTAACGTTTTCCAACAAGCACATGAGAATTATTAATAAAAAGTTTTGCTGTTTTTAACACCAGAAGCCACTGCAATGTTAAATTTAATGGTCAGTTTAATATTTCTGTTCAAAAGTGTGGTCTACAACTTTGTGCAAATTAATCGATTCATTTAGTGTTGCTGCAAATGGATCATTTCAACAAAGCCTTATATTAATTCACTTGAAAATCGAAACATATTAAAAAACTAAAATTGAAATAGAAAAAAAATCATACGCGATGAATGTATTAACAATATCTTTGAAGTTTTCGAAGCCGGTTGAAAAATTAAAATGAACACAGGAAAAAACAACTTAATACACCAACCGTTTTTGCGTAATTAGACGTATACTAGTAAATAGAAAAATTTGTATCCTACTAATATTATAAATCTCATATCTCATTAGAACGTAGAAAAGTTACGTTTTAAACAGGTGAACAAAACGCTAGCGAGTTCTAACTTGACTCCAGCGCCATCTAGATGGCACTAAAAAAATAATGCTAGCGCTGTGTTTTGGGTGTACGTTTGTTTCGTTTTCACGCTAAAACTACTGAACCGATTTTGCTGAAATTTGGTATGTACTCGTAGATAGCTCAGACCTAACACATAGGGTACTTTTTATTTCGATATTCCCACGAGAACGAAGACTACACGGTTGAAACCGCGGGACACTATAAAAAATCAGTAAACCCAATTCTAGGTCAAATAAACTCAAGATTACCATAACTCATTCAAGATTGATGTCTCATCCTCCCCCCGAAGTTAACGACGCTTGAACCCGCCAGTTAACTGTTAACAGTTGATTACGGATGTGAATGCTGTGAGAGTGCGCCTGACAAATACATTAACGTGATTAACATGACAGCGAAAAATGGAAACAAAAATGTGGCAAACTTTATGAAGAAGTTTTCCATATCAGTGGAATCATCTGATACATCATATTATAAAGAAACGAACTTAAAGATTTGGGCTTCTTGCTTACAAGTCAAAATCAATTTTTTTTTATCAATTTGGTTGTAATGAATCTACCATGCGTTCGGAAAGAAAGACGCACATGAAACTTGTACGGCTTAACTTTTCCTACTGAAAACAACCAACGTAACCACAACAAATGTTGTTATACTATAAAGTCAACCAGTACATAGAGGACAAAGATGCCTGGAAACTTCTGCATAGTCGCCTCGCGGCACCTTCAAAGAAAACGAATGCAAACCAAATATTGTGAAACTATCTGTTGAAAAAATTAAGCCCTACAAGTTTCTTGTGCGTTCTTCTTGTAGAGGTATCTTTCCGAACGCACGGTAGACTCAGTACTGTATCTTCATTGACGTACAAAAGTGTCAGATTGTGACCTATTTGAATAAATCTGTTTGAGTTTGAGTTTAAACTAACATTTGTTGTGGTTACGTTGGTTTGTTTGGAAGGTACCCCGTGGTGGCTTAGCCGAAGGTTCTTGGCATCTTTGTGCTCTATGTGTTTGTTTTCTTTATAACAAGTTTATTTTATAATAAAATAGATTTACCGTTACCTAACCGATATGAGAATAGGTACAATACTTTTACTGAAACTTACAGCACAAAATACTACAAATATACTCGTACATTTAACTGTCTTTAAAGCTATTTATTCCACCAACATCATAATACCTATATAATGATAATTAATGAAAAAAACTTGACTCATAATTAATTTTAAATCTATTTGCCTCAATAATTATTTTAACATAATAATGACTACCTCGGTGACTTAATGGGAACAAGCTTGACGATCATGAGGTCCCGGGTTCGATCCCCAGGTCAGGCAATATGTAATTGAATTTTACCATTAGGTATCAACCTAATTACAGCCTGGAGTTGGGAACTGTGCCCGGTAGATGGCAATAGGGTCGCCCCCTGTTACATGGGACCAATAACATAATGGCGAAATGTGGGTGTATCTACTACACCTCTGCCTACCCCATTTAGACATGTAGTTAAAATAACATAACATAACATACATTCACGCCTTTTTCCCGAAATATAACATCCTTATTTTAAATAACAAGTCCATATTTTTGTTACATTATTCTATGCTTGATCTGTTTTGACCTTACTTAGCTTGACGTTGCAGTCGAGTTTCAATTACGCAGTCCCACGCTAAGTGCTGATTGCATCTAGTTCTTGTTTACTTATCTAATAGGTTTCTTTAATTTCGCTACAGTATTGTACCGTATAAAATACATATATACAAATGCAATAGATAAAAATGGAAAGCTCCATTCAGATGACACAAGAAGAAAATACAGTGACAATCTTTAGGCTAGTGCAAAATTTTATAATCTATACAAAGACGTTTTAGTTAATACGTAAAACGTCTTTAAATCTATATTAATAAAAGATTTTGACGTGACTGATTAATGATATCGCACATCCTAAACCGCTTGACATAGAGACTGGATATTTGGAGGGATTGACACGATCCTAATGAGATTCAACATAATTAATAATAATAATATGGGACAACTTCCACACACAATTGATTGAATTTGGCGTTACTTTTCGAAACTCCATTGCAAACTCCTAGAACAACAATATTTAGTTTTAAGTTCCAATTTTTAAGTGTCAAAAACAAAATGCACAGTGCACCGCCCTCCCGCCCAGAGAGAGATTCAACATGATGTTATATTTGAATACTGTCTCATCTGCATGATGCAGGATACAGGAGAGCTGATCCTCTACGAGGTGATCCGACGATCTCGTCAAAGTCGCGGTTTCGCGGTGGATGCAATGTACTGTACCAGCTATCTCTCTAGGAGGTATTGCTAAATAAGCCTTTTGAGTAGTTAGTCGTTCTCTACTTAGACATTTTGAACATAAAGCGATGTATGTTAGTTATACCTAACTTTTTATAAAACTTTGCCCGCATAAGTACACACATGCAGCATGCAAGAAGCTGCGCGGGTTCCCCTAGTTTTAAATACATAAATAAAACATTCACTGCACTCCATCAATGGACCTTAATATGGACTAATCATTATTGTAAGATTATTTTTAGAGTAGGCCGGTAGTAAGTAGATTGTTTATTTTTAGATTGATAAATAGAAACATTCGTTAAAATATCTGCATAATTTGTTCTCGCGTCCCAAACTGAACAAAAACCTCTAGAACCGAAAAAACATCCGGACAAAAGCAATATTTCCAACACACGTACCGATTTCCCGATAGAAATCCCCGATGGAATCGCACCGTGCGAAGTGAACGGGCCGACAAAAAGGTGAAATGCTCGTCTGGTCCGATAATACGAGTAGTGGCGAGCTGTGGGTTATAATGAATTAATTTTCTAAGACAGGAGCCATGGGACAATTTCATATTTTTACAAGCTTTTAATTAACTTGCAATGTTTGAACGTATGTTTAGGGCAATTCTTGCAACTGAATTTTAAAGCAATTCCTGCAATCCTGTGCAATTATCCGCAACAGATTGAGACAATTTTGGATACAGGTTAAGTTTGGACTACAGTGCATGATTAGCAGTGTCATTCTTAATTCCCATGGGTATCAAATAAAAAGATTTGTTGATAAATACGGAAATCTTTTTATAAAAAAGTTTTTCATAAATTATTCAAAATAAGTCTTCCGAGCACAGTTCTCAACTCCAAACTGTCGTTACGAAAATTCCTAATGGAAAAAACCAATAACCTTTTTTGTCTAATCTGGGGATCGAACTCGGAACCTCGTGCAGTAGAGCATACAACCACTACGATACCAAGTTTATGAATTCTCTATGAGTAATAAAGTTGTACCTTACCTTCAAACAATCTCGATCGTCCGGTCATTGGTCGCAAAGGATTTGGAGAGTAGCCAACAAGCGGAAAACGTACGCTTACCTTTTAGGGGTCACTCACTTCGGCTCATATGTTCTGGTGTAGGATAAATAGCCTATACTTGTCAGAAGCAGGATACATTAGGGTTAATGAGGCGAGAGGAGTCCAGTGGTTAATGTTAGTCCATAAGTATATCAAACCTATGGGAAAAGTGTGGAATTTATGAATTGCTTACTGCCCACGCTATCATATTTATTCATAGTTTGTAGGAGAGCAATGAACGATATATTAGCATCGGAATTCATTCCGTTAATATGCTTAGATAATATTATTAATGGCTCGGTGGCGTAGTGGGCGCAAGCTCGACTGCCAATCAGGAGGTCCTTGGTTCGATACCCAGGTGAGAAAAAGTGTTAAATATTGGATTTTTCCATTAGGAATTATTTTAATAACAGCCTTGAGCCAGGAACTGTGCTCGGTAGATAGCAATAGGCTAGCCCCTTAGAACATGGTACCAATAACATACTGGCGAAATGAGTCTGTGCCTACTATGGGACTGAGTCTTTGGTACATCTCTGCCTACCCCTTTGGGAAAAAGACTGATTGACAGATGACAGATGACAGATGACGATGACAGATGACTGATTGACAGATGACAGAGAAGACAGATGTTTATGTTATAATAACCGAACGTTAAACCAAATCTCTGCCTCGACTGAGTCGGTGACGTAGAGTGGTTCGCAAGCGCTACTGCGGGTTCGATTCTCAGGAAAGTGTTGTCGGATTATCCATTAGGATTTTCACAATGACAGCCTGAGTAATTAATGCAATAGTTTAGGAGTTCAGTGGAATAAAGATGGATACGTATATATAAATATTCTTTTTTTTTTATGATAGTGAGTGACAAGACGAGCAAATCAGGTGCCTTATGGTAAGCATCATGATTGCCCATATCCGGCACAGTGCTACCCAGTGATTTAAAATTCAAAATTCTGCGCGGCACTGCACTGCGCCTGTCACCCTGAGATATGAGTTGTTGAATCTCATCATGCCCAGTAATTTCGCTGGTAACATTGCCCTTCATACCGGAACACAGTAATGTTTGCACATTACTGCTTGGCGGATGAATAACTGGCAAAGGTGTGGTACTTCCCCAGGCGGCCCCCTGCAAAAGAGGCCTACCAGTACAAAAATTCGTATCCATCTTGGATGTATGTGGATGTATATTTGTATGAATGTGTTCATACATATATGTACGTGTTTGACACATCCATTACATAAGTAAACAGAATGCTTAAAACGCAACACTATCTACACAATAAGGGGCGAGCATAATATTATTTAATAAAAGAATCTGACCTAGGGAACCAACTCGGGAACTCATGATTGGTAGTAACGCGACTACTATGCAACTATGCAAAATTATTAAAATAATAATTTTGCATAGTTGCATAGTAGTCGCGTTACTACCAATCATGAGTTCCCGAGTTGGTTCCCTAGGTCAGATTCTTTTATTAAATTTTTATGCAACTATGCAAAATTATTAAAATAATAATTTTGCATAGTTGCATAGTAGTCGCGTTACTACCAATCATGAGTTCCCGAGTTGGTTCCCTTGAGTTGGTTCCTTCGAGTTGATTAACAATTATTATTTAAATTAAAGTCCCAGTAGAAAACCCTTTAATTCCAATATTGCTTTCTTTGCATTTCAAAGGCTTAATTGGTTTTCATTGATCAATTGTGAGAAGACTTAAAGTAAATAAAAGTTTTATTAAAATACACTTTGTTGCCGATCTATGTGATCCTTTTCCACAATTATAGTAAACATTTATTTCACTTCCTCCTAGGACTACCCCGGTCTCGGATTGCCTCGGTGGCGTAGTGGGCGCATGTTCGAATGCCAATCAAGTGGTCCCGGGTTCGATCCCCAGATCAGGCATAGTGTTAAATATTGGATTTTTACATTAGGAATTATCTCAATAACTGCCTGGAGTCTGGAACTGTGCCCGGTAGATGGCAATAGGCTCGCCACCTATTACATGGGACCAATAACATACTGGCGAAATGTGGGTGTATCTCCTATGGGACTGAGTCCTGGGTACCTCTGCCTACCCCTTTGGAAAAAAGGCGTGAATGTATGTTATGTATGTAAATGTTATCCTCTTTCAAACTTTTTACGTTTAAGTGCCCTGACTCCCGGAGTAGCGGTATTTGTGGATAGTTTTTCCCAGATAACCGTTGGAATGTCTCTCCATATAAAATTTAAAGTCTAATTCTATAATTGACTGACGCTCTCCCTCAACAACGGCCAGCCAGGTGCTGGACTGAAAAGTATAAAAAGCTTCAGATTCTGGAAAAACATAGGAACATATCAACAGTAAACTGCGAGGAACGCAGTTAGTGAGAGATGGTTTAAGAACCGTTAACAAAGGCCACGGCATCTGCGCTTGTGGCTGATGAGTCAAGTGATCTACTCCTGCATCATCTGGGTGTAATTAAGATGTCCAAAACTTACCCTACCCGCTCGACCTCGGCTAGATCCATAGGAATGAGTGGTCAATAGGTATGGTGCCGGATCGGTTACAAGTGTACAAGGTAAAGATCATTTTCCCCTAGGATGTTAAAAGTTTGTATTGTTGTGCAGGGTGCACGTTCAAACTCAAACTCAAACTCAAACAGATTTATTCAAATAGGTCATAATCTGACACTTTTGCACGTCAATAAAGATAAACAGTACTGAGTCTACCGTGCGTTCGGAAAGATACCTCTACAAGAAGAACGCACAAGAAACTTGTAGGGCTTAATTTTTTCAACAGATAGTTTTACAATATTTGGTTTGGTTACATTCGTTTTCTTTAAAGGTGCCGCGAGGCGGCTATGCAGAAGTTTCCAGGCATCTTTGTCCTCTATGTACTGGTTGACTTTATAATAAGCCTTCTTTAGTAAAGTAGATTTTATATAGGTTTTGAATTTACCCTCTGAGAGCCCAGTTATCTCTTTTGGGATTTTATTATAGAAACGTACACTATTTCCTAAGAATGTCTTTTTATTTGTTTTAGATAATCTAAAGCTAGGTGCAGCTATTTTGTATTTATTTCTAGTATTAAAATTATGAAGGTCACTATTTAATTTGAATTTATGTAAATTTTTACGCACATACATGATGTTCTCATAAATGTTTATGGATGGTAGGGAAAGTATGTTTATATCTTTAAATAATTCCCTCAGGGATTCGCGTGGACGCATCTCATAGATGGCACGAATCGCACGTTTTTGTAGTATAAAGATAGTTTCTATATCTGCGGCTGACCCCCACAACAGAATCCCATAAGACATCAAGCTATGGAAATATGCAAAGTACACTAATCTCGCCGTGGCTATATCTGTTAGTTGCCTAATTTTATAAACCGCGTAAGCTGCAGAGCTTAGTTTCCCTGAGAGCTCGGTGATATGAGTGCTCCATTGCAGTTTAGAGTCTATATTTATGCCAAGGAACAAAGTTGCATTGTCAATATTGACTCTTTCACCGTCAAGAACTATGATTGGTTCTATACTTCTGACGTTAGGCAACGAAAATTTCAAACATTTAGTCTTTTTCGCATTCAATAACAGATTGTTTGCTGTGAACCATCTGGATATACTTGCTAAAGTATTATTAACATGTACTAGTGAAGTATCCTTCCTATCAACTTTAAAAATCAATGACGTATCATCGGCAAATAGAACTATATCTGCTAGACCGTGGACCATGTAAGGCAAATCGTTAATATATGCCAAAGACAGGAAAGGACCCAAAATTGATCCCTGTGGGACTCCCATCTTGACAGGAGAACTAGCAGATGTGATACCATTGACGCTAACCTTCTGCTGCCTACTAGACAAGTATGATTCCACCAGGTTGAGGGCATTCCCATGAATTCCATATAATTCTAACTTGCGCAGTAACGTGCAGTGTTCTACACAGTCGAATGCTTTGGAAAGATCACAAAACACTCCAATGGCATCCTGTGAACTCTCCCAAGCCTCCAAGACAAGAGTCATGAGATGACAGCCCGCATCGGTTGTTGATCTGCATTTGGTGAAACCATACTGGTTTGAATGCAGTATTCTATTTCTATTGAAATGTGACAACAGTTGGTTTAGCATCAATTTCTCAAAGATTTTACTTAATACTGGCAAAACAGAGATTGGCCTATAGTTTGAGGGATCTGTCTTACTTCCCGATTTAAAGATAGGAGTGATATTACTTATTTTCATTAGTTCTGGAAACGTGCCTTTATCTATGCATAGGTTAAATAATTCTGCTAAGTAAGGAGCAATTGTGTTTATTATAGAATCTAGCATTTTTAGAGATAGACCCCATAAGTTCAAGTAAGGTTGTTAATCTTAGATTATTAAGAAGTATCCACGCGGGCTCCGACTATCTGCCCCAATTTAAAACAATAGGTTCGAAAATGCGGCAACTTTCAAATTATAGTTGCTAGTGTGCGTAAAAAAACAGTTTACAAGGAGTGCTAGTGCACGTGAAAATTGTGGTTGAAAAGCGCGGGTACGGTGATTCAGTCGCGTACGTATGTAGTTCGGCGTAGTTTCAGTTGCGTACTTGATAAGTATGAGAGCGGTATCAAGTCGAAGCGCGTGCGAATACCTGTCAATAATCTAATATGATAATTTTATTTTATGAGCTTATAGCTATTCCTAGGATTTAGTATTTGATCCTTTACTTAAAAACTAATGACGAACATGAAAGTGAACTTTTTCAAGTGAAACCGTATCTAGCAAACAAATACACATAAAAAACTGCAAAAGCAGTTCAATAAAATCGAATTAAGGTATCGCTGAAAATCGAGTTGCGAATAAAAATGCAGTCGCATTGGGTGTTCAAATCTAGCGCGGAAGATAAAACTCACAGAGCATAATAAAAAACAGAGTCGTGTTCGTTACACCATTTATAACTCAAAAACGACGGAGCAATATTCGTGATTTTTTTATTAGTTCGATTTATCTCCGCCCCATATATAATAACTATTAAAAACATAACATTACTCCTTCAGTACGTTTGTAATACGTTTGTATGGAACAATCACCCCTCATGTAACCTATGAGGGGTGATTGTTCCATACAAACGTATTCCCGTGTTTCCTCCCTAGATAACTGTGTCAGAGCAATGGTTTTTTTTTTTTAATCTAGGTCCTCAATGAGCATGTCCCTGTCATTTTCATTTTTCTACAAACTCATTGTTAAATGAAGTATGACCCATTAAAAACAAAATACTGTCCCAGTTTTACTCGCGTAATTAGACGTTCACTAGAAATAAATGAAGAGTTTAGGAACAAAAATATACTCGTAATAACAAAGACATAGCTTAATTCATCTTCTAATTTTCAAGATATAAATTTATGGATAAAATCAATTATTCTTGGAGGAAACACGGGAACACATCGATTTCGTAAATTTTCCATAGGATTGTGTCAAATTGCTAAGAGGTTCTGTATCCTGTTAATGTAACAGAGGAGAGGACAGAGGTGTACCAAAGACCCAGCCCCACAGCACAACCCGGACACTCGACTCAATTCCATTCAAAAATCACGATATAACTACTTACTAAACAGACACTGACCACATGGAGTTTTGTACACGCGCAAGAGTGTACTATGTACTATGGGCACAGAACAGGTAATAAATAATACTACGTATAGAATGGACACTGTGTCCGCCCACCAATCGGGCCTTCCTCGCCCCACTTCGCCGCCAGCGAGATTGAGATCAAGGAAATCATTCCTAGCGAAGCGGGGCTCGTGAAGAGAGCTCAATCTCATATCACTTGCGGGGTGAGGAAGGCCTGATTGGTGGTCGGATGACAGTCCATTCTATAGGTAGTATTATTATCTGTGATGTTCCCAAATAGTACCCACACTTTGCCAGTTATGTTTTAAAAACGCTTGAAAAAAATAAGGAAAAAGACCAAAACCGGAGTAGAGCTCCAGTATATTTTAAACAAGTATCATTTCTTTTTCACTCCTGCTCAAAAAGTTAATTTTTTTTATATATAGGATTTCGTACTTTGAAAGGGAAATATAGAAACCCTTATAGGATGACTTTATAATTCTTCTGTCTGTCAGTCTATCTGTTCGTCTGTCAAGACCTTTTTCTCAAAATCGCAGGTATCAAGTCAAAATTGATATCAACCACTCAGGTTATGGTCCCTTTCTGCTGTAAAAAATCAAACTTCGAATTCAACGCAATCAAAAGATCGGCCTTTTTACCGCACATTTCCATACGTTGCTCAACTCAATCTCAAACTCAAAGAAATTTATTCAAATAGGTCATAATCTAACACTTTTGCAAGTCAATGAAGTCAGTACTGAGTCTACCGTGCGTTCGGAAAGATCTCTACAAGAAGAACGCACAAGAAATTTGTAGGGCTTAATTTTTTCAACGGGCTGAAAACCTCTATAGGCCATATACCATATCGCCCCCTGTCAACTTGAAATACGACATTTCAGGGGCGTTCTGATAATGAATCCGACCGACGATATGTTAAATGTATTCTGATAGCGTGTTACATAATTCTATATTTTCGTAAGAAAGTAAAGTTGTGATCCTGAAGACATATTACTTATTCACCCTTGACTCTTGCCACGCACACTGTCATTATAACTTGGAAACATTTTCGACGGTAGTTAATACAATATTACATTATGTTTCGTTGAAGTTTGTCTTTTATTTTCTCTATGGTGATGCTGACACAAACAATTGAATATTTAACACGTTTAAAAGTCAAAAGCCGACTGCCTAGGTGGCGCAATAGGCGCAAGCTTGACTGCCGATTATGAGGTCCCTGGTTCGAACCCCAGGTCAGACAAAATTAGATATAGAATTTTTCCTTAAGGAATTACCTCTATGACAGCCTGGAGCTTGGAACTGTGCCCGGTAGATGGCATTAGGCTCGCCCCCTATTACATGGGACCAATAACTAACTAGCGAAATGTGGGTCCTATGGGACTGGGTCCTGGGTACATACCTCTGCCTACCCCTTTGGGAAAAAGGCGTGATTGTATGTTATGTTATAAGTCAAAAGGTAGCTTAATTTATCATCAAACAGAGCTACAAAATACGGTATGGCGTAAATAATATTACACAAATTATACAATAATCTGTCCACATACCTCTGTGGATATACATTAAGAATTTGTTATAATATTAATAAGGCCACAGGGCAGTTTGTTACTCTTTCACGGAAAAACTACTAAACCGATTGGATTGACATTTGGTATGTAGATAGTTTAGACCCTGGAATAACACATAGGGTACTTCTTATCCCGATATTCCCACGGGAACGAAGACTACGTGGGTGAAACCCCGGTTTCACCACTGCTAGTATTTAATGAAATATAATAGGGAATAGTACTGAATCGTTCAGAACTATTCCCTACACGAACGGTGTAGGAAGAGGAAATTTTATTATTGCTTATAGTCCGTTTTTATTTTGTTTGATAGTCTATTAGCTGTCCCACTGCTGGGCAAAGACCTTCCCCAAATATATACCTACACATATCCTTTTCTTCATTAGCGTAATTTACTAGAGAAGAATATCAAATAGATTTAAAGTTCACCAATAAATTAAAGAGATCACCATCAAAGTTAATAGCCAGTAATTATCTAAACCAGCAAACGATAAGAGTTACCTACAACTGAGATCGTTGACCTAATTCGCTACACGGAAGCTTCCCCTTATCACATGAGTCTGGGCTCTTACACAGACACGAACTGAATTTCTGACAACTTAATAAAAGTCATTCACATAATATATAAAAATTGCTTTAAAAAGTTAAGACGAACACTTACTTATTACGATCTGAACTCCGACAAAGTCAGTTCCACAAACACTGATTTGAAATCGCGCGGTAAAAACGTAGCACGTGCTACGACGTTACGAGCGTAGCAGTCTACGAGCAGAACGCGACTGAGCGTAGCACGGCCTACGAACCCGCGACTGAATTTGAGCGTGATCGATGGGATTTCTCGGCCAAAGCTTTGGGTCGTTTCATGATTTATTTGTCACCATATTAATAATAGTGGATCTTCTGCCCTTGAAAGGATCTTACGTAAGTGGAATAAATAGTATTGTACTAAGTGCCTCTTCCACCATGCTCGAGTGAAGTGTTGATTAACTTCTCGTCGATTAGTCATCATCATCATCATCATCATCTCAGCCATAGGACGTCCACTGCTGAACGTAGGCCTTCCCCATAGATATCTATCCAGTCCGGTTGTAAGCGGCCCGCCTCCAGCGTCTTCCTGCCGTCTTTATCAGATCGTCTGTCCACCTTGTAGGTGGACGTCCTACGCTGCGCTTACCGGTCCAGGGTCTCCATTCAAGAACTTGCAGCCCCATCGGCCATCAGTTCTACGTGCTATGTGCCCTGCCCATTGCCACTTCAACTTGCTAATCCGCTGGGCTATGACGATAACATTCGTTCGTCTACGGATCTCCTCATTTCTGATTCGATCTCGTAGAGAAATCCCGAGCATAGCCCTCTCCATAGCTCGTTGCACTATTTTGAGCCTGCTGATAAGGCCCACAGTCAGAGACCACGTTTCAGATCCGATTAGTGCTACTCGGCAAGTAGAATTCCCACATAACCTTTCATTGTAAGTAACGTTTTTTTTGTAAGTTTTCTATCATCATGTTTTTAATTAAAATTGTAGGGTTGATGTTATTTTGTGACGCGCATGCTACGGAGTCTGTGAACGTTTTGGTGGTTTTGTGGAAAGTATTAATGGCAATGTGTGGTTTCACGAAGATCTATGGCATGTGCGAGGGCGCGATGGCAACACAGGGAGGTGGATGCCAGCGCGACAGATGATTGTAGAGCGAGATTGAAGATGGTGGCCTTGAAATAAATCTTTAAATTATGCTGAAGTGTTCGAGTATTATTTAATGGAAAAGGCACGGCTACAAATTAAATAAATTATCAGTTTCACTAAAAAAGTCCAGTTTATGTGACTGCCTCGGTGGCGTAGAGGGCGCATGTTCGACTGCCAATCAAGAGGCCCCGGGTTCGATCCTCGGGTCAGGCAAAGTGTTAAATATTGGATTTTTCCATTAGGAATTATCTCAATAACCGCCTGGAGTCTGGAACTGTGCCCGGTAGATGGCAATAGGCTCACCCCCTATTACATGGGACCAATAACATACTGGCGAAATGTGGGTGTATCTACTATGGGACTGAGTCCTGGGTACACCTCTGCCTACCCCTTCGGGAGAAAGGCGTGAATGTATGTTTTTTTATGTTTATGTGCCGCTAAGCACAGCTCAGACGTTATGAAATTAGCACTGCGCCTTAATCGCCTCTTTAATAGACGAGTAGTTTACTCGGGACTTTACTCGAGGATGGTAGAAGAGGCCCTAAGCTAAATACGAATAGCTACATAAAATATCAGATTCTGGATTATCTGGTTAAGTACATCGTTCGGGTCTATCGAGTTAGGTACATCGTTCTATTACGGAGTTACTTTGGAAATCTGCCAGCATTATTGGACTAGCTCTTTGATATTGACATTGTCCTTCGATTGCAATTGCATCAAAAATAATGTGCTCCAGACGGGCATTGCATTTGAAACTAAAAACTACATCACATCAGTTAGGTCACTGTGATTGAATTTTTCCTATAAGGTTAAAGGTCACCCATACAAAATGAAAATACATAGATATGAAGAAATAGGGAATAATTTTCCACCTCAGTTGTTTGTGGTTGGCTCTGGATCTGGCCTTTATTTGCGCGAAAACATTGTTTGTTATAGGTAACACAACATAAAATCACGCCTTTTTCCCAAAGGGGTAGGCAGAGATGGACCCAGGTCTATTTAATATTGTATTTTTCCATTCAGATTTATCTCAATAACTGGCTGGAGTCTTGAACTCAGTCTGGTAGATGGTAATAAGCTCGCCTTCTATTACATTGGACAAAGTTGACAGCCTCGTTGGCTCAGACGGTAGTAACTCTGCTTTCTGTGCTGCAGGCCTCGGGTTCGATCTCCGGTCAGGTCAAACATTTGTGTGCATGAACATGTCTGTTTGATCTGTGTCTGGGTGTTATAAGCTTATATGAGTATGTATATCAGTCTTCTGGTTACCATAGTACAGTCTTCTAGCCTAGTTTGGGACCAGAGGACCGTGTGTGGAAGTTGTCTCATATTATATATATATATAAATAAGATACCGGCGAAATGAGGGTGTACCTACTATGGGACTGAGTCCTGGGTACCTCTGCTTACCTTTTGGGGAAAAAGGCGTGAATGAATGTATGCTATCTTATATCTTCTTACTACCTTACAAATATTATAAATCTCAAATATCAGAACATTTTTATAAGGTGTTCAAAACACTACCGAGTTCTAACTTAACTGTAGCGCCATCTAAATAACACGAAAAAACAGCGCTAGCACTGCGCTGTTTTTTTGTGTGTGTTCATTCCATTTTCACGCAAAAACTACTGGACCGATAGAGCTGAAATTCTGTTTATAGATAGTTTAGACCCTGGAATAACATAAAAAGTACTTTTTAACCCGAAATTTCCACGGGAACGAGCTAGTTTATACATACAGCTATAGAAATAAAGAAAGAAAGAACATAACATAACATATACATTGACGCCTTTTTTCCCGAAGGGGTAGGCAGAGGGTACCCAGGACTCAGTCCCATAGTAGATACACCCACATTTTGCCAGTATGTTATTGGGCCCATGTAATAGGGAGCGAGCCTATTGCCATCTACCGGGCACAGTTCCAGACTCCAGGCAGTTATTGAGATAATTCCTAGTGGAAAAATCCAATATTTAACACTGCCTGTCCTGGGGATCGAACCCGGGACCTCTTGATTGGCAGTCGAGCATGCGCCCTCTACACCACCTGGACATGGACTTTACCTCTACCTGTACTCTACACATACTGGAATGGTGCTCAATAGCATTAGACAAACACACATGACATGATGGAAGGGAGGCCTATGCCCAGCAGTGGGACAACGCTGGCATCAATGGCTGATAATAATAATAAGTACATAATATATTGAAACAGTGGTTATCGTCAGGTCGAATGAGTAAACGCTTGTAAAAACCTTCTATCATACAAATATTATGCATATTTACGAGGATTATGACTTCCCATGTTTTTAACCCACGACATGAATATTCAAACAACAAATGGTAACAAGCCGCGGACATTGGCCCACTTGTTTGTTTACTCTTTATTTATGGCTATATTACGAGAGTCTGGTATAAGGTCTTTGATTACGAGTAATGTGATGACATGTGAAACGGCAATAGCTATTTATTTGCGGTGATAATACGACAAGCGTTGTGAATTTTTTTTTATTTTGTCTATGCCATAGGTGGTAAAAAAGCAGACGGGCCGCCTGATTGTGAGAGGTTGCTACACCAGGGCTAGCCAGTATGTTGCCGACCCTTCAACACGCTTTTCACTCTCCTTTTGAAGAGCCCCATGTTGTTCAACGGGGAGACCGCAACGGGGAGATCATTCCACAATTTTCACATATGCGGTAGAAATCAACGAGAAATTCGCACAGTGTGCGACGTCCAGTATCGAATATGTGCCGATGAGCTCTCATCATCTCATCCCATTTATTTAATTTTTACGATAATATTTACTCGTACTTTGTTTCCTCCTTCACATGCGCTGCTGAGCATGAATTCCTGGGTTCGTTTCACAGGTTAGGCCAAAAGTGATATTGAATCATAAACCAAAAGACGTCGGTCCGACTATTGGTCTGACTAAATATTGATGTCCCGACAATATTCACATTAATTTCTGAATATATGTCGTAAGTGCCTTTATCCGCATGATTTATATTGTGCTTAAAAAATCTGCCTCGGTGGCGTAGAGGGCGCATGCTCGACTGCCAATCAAGAGGTCCCGGGTTCGATCCCCAGGTCAGGCAAAGTGTTAAATATTGGATTTTTCCATTAGGAATAATCTCAATAACTGTCTGGAGTCTGGAACTGTGCCCGGTAGATGGCAATAATAGGCTCGCCCCCTATTACATGGGACCAATCACATACTGGCGAAATGTGGGTGTATCTACTATGGGACTGAGTCCTGGGTACACCTCTGCCTACCCCTTCGGGAAAAAAAGGCGTAAATGTATGTTAATGTATGTTAAAAAATCACCATTCCTGCTCGTGTGTTTCAAGTGTTCTCATGAGATTACTATTAACGGGTAAGTATTATAATAGAATGATGTCCTAAATTAGAGTCGAAAAATAAATATTGCCTGCTAAAAATTGTAAGTCCTAGTTTTTTTTTATTGAAATTTTAGAATGTCACCCGTCTACCTCCATATAAAATTAACATTGTACGAGTACAAAAGGCATATTTATTTATTAAACTGATATTTCTTCTATTTCGAATGGCACTGCAGATTTATTACAACTTCTATAAAACCGTATATCTAAAAACAAGATACCTGAGCTAAAAACATACTAGACTACCATTTACGAGCGTGTGGGATGGTATTTATACTGTTTTAATTAAATTTAAAGTTATTTTTAGTGTTAATAACAACCAAGTGGTACCTGCAGGTTGGCAGTCTCGTGCATTCATTTACAAAAGTTGTGAAAATAATTCTAAATTTATACTCGTAAAATATTGGCTTTATTGATTTAAAGAAAAGGGGAGATAGGATACGTTCTCTCAGCGTTTACTCAACAACTGGCATGTGAAATTTGCACAACAAAGATAGAAAGACGTACCTAAAACCGAAGTGCGAACGAGACAACAATTAACTTTACTGACGTACGTGGACCTAATGGGACTTAAGTTGAGCTTTCCATTTTCGAGAAGCCAGTACCTTAAGAAAAGGGAATAAATACCCTTTTCTTTAAATCAATGCTTTATTTAGAATTAAAAAAAAAAGAAACAAAATATTAATTCTTTCAAACAATGTTTTTTAAGGTAAAGTAAAGCGGTCGACTTCATGTTACAGCTGCAAATTAGTAGAATTGATTTCTGTTTATTTTATGAAAGTCATTCACTGTACGTCTATTGTCGTCTATTTTCACTGACTGAAGTGAAGAAACCAGTCGTGTTGTATGCAGGATGCAGGTGACAGCCGAATGACATATTTGTTATTGTTCCCTACTACCATTTCAACATTTTTAATAAAACGCATAAATAAATAAGTTAAAAGAAACGATTGAAAAGAAATGTATGTCCTAACCAATGATTCAAATAAAAGGGGAGATAGGGTACGAACTCCCAGCGCTTACTCAACAACTGGCATGTGCGATTTGCTCAGTGTGCAGTTTGCATAGTGACATATACTGAACAACAAATATAGAAAAACGTACCTGAGACCGAAGTGCGACCGAGACAACAATATTATTCGCTCGTACTCGTACGACCTTACTTTACTGACGTACATGGACCTAATGGGATCTAATTTGAGCTTGCCATTTTCGAGAAACCAGTAACCTCATCTTCCTTTTTCTTTATATCAATGGTCCTAACTGCACATATAAACCTTAAAAAAGCTGTGGCTTTTGAAAAATGTGACCATTTTATTTCCAACAAAGGTCAACAGCTTCAGTGATAAACATTTTCAATCAGTCAAAGTCAGGAACTTGATGTAATTGTGCTTGTAGAAAAATGGCCAATCTTAAGCTGCCACTGAGAAATAAGCGACATCATTTATTATTTAAGTTTACTCGTACATTATATTATAAGGATTATACTCAGTTTCACGACTGAAAAGTAAAAAAACCCTGTGTATAATAATATTCTGAATCAATAGTCCAGGCGCGACCTCCGTAACATTAAAGTCATTGTGCTATTTTATTTTGATTAATAATAATATGGGACAACCAATACCAAATGATACCATAATCGTTCTCCGGAAGTTCGTCCCAAATATGAAAATCTGCTTTCGTCCGATATTGTATGCCACATTCGTTTTATATCTTCTAATTCTATTTTCTTTTTAATACAATTTACTTTTTTATTTATTCATAATTGGTTTATTTTACGTAGTATAAATTTAATTAAATTTTTTATACTTCATAATTTTAGTAGTTTTAATAAATAAAATAGCGTAAGGACGTTGACACGGTCCTCGCACGCGATCTATAACTTCCAAACACTCAATCAGTTCAGTAACAAGTGAACAAAATACTCGCTATGCCTGCGGAATCATCGACCAGGGCACATATCTAACAAAAACATTTATAATATTAGTGGTACTGTGAACATTTTTCAATACACGTTGTTTCTTGTAGATTTCAGCTCATTTTCAATGAGATATACACATTTTTGCAAATGTAATTCGAATCGTTATTTAGTTAACGTGATTGACGAAAAAACGTACAGAGACTGACATTTATTGCTGTGATTTCTTGTTCTTTTCCCAACACAATTTACGAATCGAGACAAAGAACACGAAAGTGTCAACATCTCAGGACATTCCATACGTTACGAATGGGATTTTGTCGCAGGAACCTTATATGTCATCGAATATACGACCAAAAAGACCTGACATTACAAAATCAGATAAAAACCATAAAATAAAAACTATCATACGCGTTGTCTTATTGCAGGGTTTAAGCTATTGATAGTAGGTTTTTCTTACCTATCGGAACACAATAACAAATGATTTAGGGTGTATTTTGATTAACTGTGTAAATCACGATGCGATTGAATTACTTTTGATTTAAAAGATATATAAAAGATATGCACGTCATAACATAACACAACGTCCTGAGATTATAAACCGTAGTTTTATTGAAATTACGCGATCTGAATTTATTTCTTATTCCACTTAAACCCGACCACCATCAGATACAAAATTTCAGCCCAATCGGTTCAGTGGTTTTTATGTAACGTGATCTACGAATAATAATAACGTAATAACAAACTATATGTACATATTATAAATAAGTAACTGAAAACACAGTAACAGGAGTTTATACAATTATTAATACATTATTTTAAAAATACACTGTTGTTACACTGTTGTAGTGTTAGGCCTCTTTTGCAGGAGGCCGCCTGGAAATGTACCACATCTTTGGCAGTTATTCATCCGCCAAGCAGTAATGTGCAAACATTACTGTGTTCCGGTCTGAAGGGCAATGTTACCAGCGAAATTACTGGGCATGAAGAGATCCAACAACTTATTATATCTCGGGGTTACAGGCGCTGTGCAGTGCCACGCAGAATTTTGAATATTAAAACACTGGGTGGCACTGTGTCTGATATGGGCAAACATGATGCTTACCATCAGGCACCTGATTTGCTCGTCTTGTTACTCACTATCATTTAAAAAAAATCACTTAATGGATACAAAAGCTGCGATTTGCAAAATTCTATAAGTCGTAAGGGTCTAACTAGTTATAACCTTTAAATAACCATTATTTAATTCCCTTGTTACCTGTAAACATATTCATAACTATCAGTTTGCGTGGAAATAACAGTTTTTCTTTGAACCGACTGGCAGGAAGCCAAATGTTTCCCAAAAGGACTCTTAATGACATAGGAATAAAACCGACTCGGCCCTTAACCATATTTTATCGAGGGAATAGTTTTATTTGCTGAAATAGAGAGCCGATCCGTTATCCGTACTACATAAATTATGATCAAAGTTATTACGAGCAAAGAAAATGTATGTAGCATCATGAACCTGGCAAAAAAAGCGAACGGAGTCTTCTAAAACAAAAAGTAGAGCCATAGTAAGGCAACTCGTATATTTGTTTGAGGAGGTCTACCTTGAGTGGACAGAAAGAATTTTTGTACTAAAAGCTCGATCAGTTTCCACTTAAGCTGACCCCTAACTGCTTGTGTGGATGCACACATTCACACCTTTTTTTAGGTTCATGGGTGTGAATGTGTGCGTGCCGTCATGTTTGTATTAGCGAGCTGGCATACTATGGTGCTTCATTAAATTTTTCCCTAGATGTTTTTTATCAAATGCAAAGCTCCAGACCGAACGGTATGGCGAAGCACTGTGGACGCCCTCTGCCCCATCTAAATGATGTAGGAACATAAGTCAAGTAAGTCAAATCTTTTTATATCAGAGGTAAAACAATAAATATGAACGTCTTTATAATCAGACTGCCTGGATGGCGTAGTGGGCGCATGCTCGACTGCCGATCATGAGGTCCCGGGTTCGATCCCCAGGTCAGGCAAAGTGTTAAATAATGGATTTTTCCATTAGGAATTATCTCTATGTGGGTGAATCTACTATGGGACTGAGTCCTGGGTACACCTCTGCCTACCCCTTCGGGAAAAAGGCGTGAATGTATGTTATGTGTTTTATAATCATCATCAGCCTTCTAAAGCTCACTGCTGGGCACAGACCTCCCTTTGCATCTCAGTCCCTGCAATGCACTATTCAAGGCGCCTATATAGGGAGCCAGACTTCCATCTCGCTCGCGCAATTTACATTATTGATGATAAAAAATCACTAAATGTTAATTCCCAAAATCGCTCTTTCCATTTGTTTTAGATTAATGCATGTTTTGAAGTATATTTTGCCTTTTTCTTATTTAATGGAGTAGATCGAAAAAAAATTAAATATCAGTTGTTTTCTATCTCTTTTGTTAAATCAAAATATATTAAAACTACGTTTTCTTATATTGTATATTTATTTATAATTCAGCACAACGCTAGGACTAACTTAATGCTAGTGTAGCATTTTTTACCAGTTATCCTAAAACTAGAGAAAGAGTTACAGAAATTGGGTGGAGTGAAAGACATGAAAACTTTAAAATAACTAAAACTACTCAATTATGTAAAACATAAAACAAATAGCAAAAAATTATACAAAACCAATCAATACTTACTAATGATAGTTTACACTATGTACTTATATATTAAACACAATATATAGGCATAATATATATATTTTTTTTTATGATAGTGAGTAACAAGACGAGCAAATCAGGAGGTGCCTGATGGTAAGCATCATGATTGCCCATATCAGACACAGTGCCACCCAGTGTTTTAAAATTCAAAATTCTGCGCGGCACTGCACTGCGCCTGTCACCCTGAGATATGAGTTGTTGAATCTCATCATGCCCATATTTGCACATTACTGCTTGGCGGATGAATAACTGGCAAAGGTGTGGTACTTCCCCAGGCGGCCCCCTGCAAAAGAGGCCTACCACTACAGTATACCACTACAGTCATATATATTATGTATGATCGAGAAACACAACTTATGATTTTTGGAAATACAATGCCTATACAATGCCTATAAAAATCTTAACTTGCAATGTGTGAGCGAGAGAGAAGTTTGGCTTCTATTATAGGCGCCTTAATAGCTACTGTCCATCACGCTAAAAAAAGGTTAAGTTGTCATTTTCGAGCGCATGTGTTATTTCGATGAAAGAAAATAATAGTATGCCCATTAAAAGGATAAATTACTTGAGTCTTGACTCAAGAAATTATTGGAGGTTAAACGTCTCCTTATATAAAAACACTTTTTGATTATCTGTAGGTATATTGTTTTATATTCAGCAAAGTTGTTGTTTTTATGTTACCCAATATGAGGAAAGTAATAATAGGAGTTTGCAAAGTCTTACGACACATAAATACTTCGTCCTACTTACTCTGACGTCTGTATACATCTCGAGTTTTGTGACTAAAATAAATTTAGTGTAATTATTATGCAGTGGAGTTTTCCTTTTTGTGGGTTCATACCTGCCCATACCTAGGTATAATTTACGCTTTTTGAAACGTGTATACTTTAAGCACCGGCACACATTTATTGACGAAGCGCAGCGCAGAGCATTTTTCATTGCCAAAGCATTATAATCGTTTTTGTATGCGTTGAAATAACATCAAATTAACAACAAATAATCTCCAAGAGCAGGGGTTTTCAACCATTTTTTCTTCGATGGCCATAGAATCTAATCCAGTTTATTTGAAGGGCCACATTTTTGCACGTTAATATACAACCTTAACAAAATAATAAATAATATAGAAGTGAATAAAAATAACTTTTATTTTTGTCATAAATATAAGAGAAAGAAGTAAAATAAACAGTGACACTGTTGTTATTTTCACGAGATTGTTGCGCCGCGCGTAGGGTAAATAATGTATGAGAATATTTCTTCTAGCTGTTATAATAAGTTTTAGAGACTAGTTAGTCCTCTGATTCCTATGCGGAACGCAAGAAAGATCCATGTCTGATCCATGATGGGGTCTGCATGTGGGCCGAGGGCCGCGGGTTGAAGATTGTCCTAGAGCATCGAAGCTACTACAGGAGAATAGAAATCGAACTTATTTTTAATGCGTACAAAGACGATAATGCTTCGGCAGTTAAAAGTGGGCTGTGCTGCGCTTCGTCAAATTCAAGTGCCCGAGTCCTATTGTACCTATATAATATAAGCGAGCGGTGAGCCAAAGGTATAAACCGTTATTGTGTATAAAAAATTACAACCCACAAATCCACGCGGCCGAAGTCGCGAGTAACAGCTAGTCTATAATAGTTTCAAAGGTGAAAGTTCTAGTTCAAGATCAAAGTTCCCCACTCAGATCTTTAAATAAGTTCTCTTCACCTCGAAGATGAAGTTATTGGGAACTCGGAAGGGTAGAGTGAACCCATAATCCGTTTTAGATTAAGGTAAGCGGCTTACATTCATTCCGAAGAGATTTATAGATTATATTATATATTAGGTATTTCAAAAAGTTGTAATAATACTTAAGAAGCATCGACTTGCAAAAGAAATAAAAGAAAAAAATGACTAGCATTTTATAGCTTAGATATGATACTTAGATAAATTATGGCAATGTCCTTTTTTGCGCGTCTTGCAAGTCTTTCTTTCACAAATGGTTTAGTATGGCGGGTAGTAGAATATGATTAGGTATTAGGCTCGCCCTCTATTACATGGGACCAATAACATACTGGAGAAATGTGGGCATACATACTATGGGACTGAGTCCTGGGTACACCTCTGCCTACCCCTTCGGGAAAAAGGCGTGATTGTATGTTATGTAACTGTGCTGCTACCCGTGCGAAGCCAAGACGGTTTGCTAGTTTAGTATTAAAATAAGTTATTTATAAGAATCAAAAATGTGTAGAACTTTCCAGTCAAGTAAAAACAAAGGGCGTCCAATAAACGTGGAACCCCGGCGTCTCATTATTGCAGTTCGTCTAGACCGCACCCTATAATTTTACAGCTATCGTAATGTCGCTGTTACTTCTCTGTACTTACATTGAATACATAGTAACTTGAAAACTCTTTGTAATTGTTTTCAAGGTTAACTAGTGTTCAATTAGCGTCATATTACTTGACGACAGTACACACAAACACACCTTTTAGCAATTTGACACAATCCTATCAAAAAAAAATCACATCGATATTTTATATTTTATATCTGTATCGGCTATAATAATGAATGATAAATTTACATATTTGATAATTATTAGGATTCCGTACCTCATAAGGAAAAAAGGAACCTTTATAGGATCACGTTGTTGTCCGTTTGTCTGTCTGTATGTCTATCTGTCTGTCCGTCTAAGCACTTTTTAACGGGAACGCGTGGAGGTATCAAGTTGAAATTGATATCAACTACTCAGGTCTGCGGTCCATTGGGGCTGTAAAAAAACATATTTCGAAGTTAACGCAATTAAGTTATGGCCATTTTACTGCATATTTTCATACTTTGCGCAAGGAACTCATAAGATGGCGCTGTATGTTCTTGGTATCTAGGTATGGAACCCTACACTATTCATACCTATACTACACCTTAACAATTTATTTAAAATGTTGTTATTCAAAGGAGGTTAAATTAAATTAGTTGGGGGATTAAATTGGTGTTATTAAAACGAAGTATTGTATTTTTACTTCTATACATACTTTTTTCTTCTAGTAAACGTCTAAAATTCCAGTTTTACTCGCGTGACGTTTACCAAAAGAAAATTAAGAGTTAGTAATAGAAAAAAAAAATAATAGGAACCTAGTTTATCTTATTTTGATTTTGAATTTTATTGAATGGGTTATTTATTTTCGGAGGAAACAAGGGGACACCAAACATCAGTTTAGAAAAGTTTGCATCGATCGATGTGTGATCTATGCAAACTTTAAACGATGATCGATTGTGTCGAATTCCTCGTAGCTAGGATGCTAGGATATCCTTTTAAAGGTGGACGCACAACTATCCGAGCCGAACGCGCCGATCGAAACGAATTTTAGAATTGTTTATATGAAGTCCTATGAAACCTCGCACACCTATCAGTCCGCGTCGAATCGTTCTAATAATCCGAATCTCGGCTCGGACAGATGTGCGTTCACATTAATGTACTCATCACATGAAACAAATATCACTACGGAGACAACTCTGAAATTGCGAAAACAAAACTATACTGTTACATATTCCTCGATCTATATAATAAAAAAATGTTACACGTTACACATTCAGTAGGTACTATCAGGCCAATGTGTAACATGTAACATATTGTTCACACTCCGCTGAAACTACAAGTAGCCGGGACATAGAAAAACATAGCCCATAGAAATTGTACCGTCTTGACGGTACAATTTTTATGGGCTAGACAGAGAGAACAGATAGAGAGATACGCGATAGAAAGAGAGGCAGCCTGTAGGTTAATATAACGATAATTAGTTAGGCGCTGTGCAACCTGAATTGCACTTTATTGCGTTGACAGAATTTCAATTTCTAAAAAACAAATAGATAAAAATTTAAAGTACTCATATACTGAACTCACTATATCGACAATTGTAACAAAAATATGAAACCCCGTCTGCTGCGAGCATTTCAATTCTTTATGATCTATTAAACTACGTTCCTTTATGTCGTAAAACCAAGTAGATACCAATAGTCGTAATAAAATATTATTAGTGAGAAAATTATGTCTGGAAACTTTAAAATCTAGCTACTTTATAGGTAGTCATAAAGTTAAAGTTAAAGCCAGCGATTACGGAATTTAGTCTAAAAATCCGATTCAGTGATAACAAAAGTGTTTTGTGTCACAAATCATCACCGCAATCGGCCAGTTAAAGTAATCTACTAATCCTACTATAATATTATATTACTATAATATTAATATTATCTCTTTAGCAGGGGGCCGCCTGGGGAAGTACCACACCATTGCCAGTTATTCATCCGCCAAGCAGTAAGTAATGTGCAAACATTACTGTGTTCCGGTCTGAAGGGCAATGTTACCAGCGAAATTACTGGGCATGATGAGATTCAACAACTAATATCTCAGGGTGACAGGCGCAGTGCAGTGCCGCGCAGAATTTTGAATTTTAAAACACTGGGTGGCACTGTGTCTGATATGGGCAATCATGATGCTTACCATCAGGCACCTGATTTGTTCGTCATTCATTGTCATAAAAAAAAAAATTGTTTGTTACTCTTTCACGCCAAAACTTCTAAACCGATTGGGCTGAAATTCAGTATGTTTATACTCTGGAATAAAAAACATAGAGTACTTTTATCCTGATATTGACACGGGAACGATGTCTACGTAGGTGAAACCGCGGGGCGACCCTAATGTGAAATATTTATATTATTTCAATCGCAAAAGGGCACTCTGTGCAATCATACAGCGACGTGGTGGTCAAGATGCGGCAGGAAATTGCGATCAAGTGGTTAATTGGTTTCCGCGTCATACTTTACAAACAGATTCAAATAATTACCTTTTAGTTAATAAAATGTTAATAAATATTTTAAATGTTAATATAAAAATTAAAATGTTAATATAAATATTATAAAATGTTAGTTAATAAAATACCTTCGTTATCCATTATTAGTTTAATATATAATATATAACTTGTTTACGAATTCATAGCTTGAAAATGAACGTAATTATAACAGAGCGTAGGCGGGCACGTGTACACATTGTATTCGTAAACAAAACATTGCCACAGACTAAAAAAGTACTATAGTAAGAAAATTCAAAACGTGAGAATTTTAGGTAAAGACTAGCACCTGAGCTGTGGTAGTGCCAGGTACATGGAAGAATTTGGGAGAGGTATATATTATGTCGAAAGAAAACGGACTCGTAATCCAAGAAAGCTGGGCCCAGGAAACGTTACACTGTCTATCCTATATTGCCGGGTACAGAATTTTATTCGCAATAATATTTTTAAACATAGTATCCATCTTATTATCGCCATTTAATTTATAGTTTGATTTATATAAAGTTAGGTTAAGTACTATTTTTATTTATTTTTTAATGGCGACGCACGTTCTAGTTTTAATAGAGCATTTGCATAATTCATAATAATTAGTAGCGATATTAAAAAATATTATATATGCACATTAAGAATCTTAATATTAGGCATATCAAATAAAATCAAAATTATAATGTAACGTCAACGTGGCCCAGAATCCAACAACTCCTTCAAAATTATGTATTTCTCGTTCATCGATTCGTCCCATTCGATTTTTTTTAATACTGTTTTAGTACAGTGAATAAGAAAAGTTTTCCATTATATTTTTTACAGAGTATTATATTTAGTTAATAAACTACTCGTACTGTAAAGTTCTCGAGTGGAGACCACGGATCGGCAAGCGCTGCGTAAAACGTCCACCAAAGATGGACAGACGATCTGATAAAGACAGCAGGATCATGCTGGATGCAGGTCGCTTACGACCGAACGAGATGGAAATCTATACGGCGGCCTATGTTCAGCAGTGGACGTCCTATGGCTGTAATTATGATAAAACTACCCGTATGACTGTATTTTCTGTGACGTTTGTTTACCTACTTGTATGTACATAATTTTGTTTAGAAAGCTGTGCTCAGGCATTCAATGCGACATGATAGACAGGCGTAGACTTCACTTAGGATTCTTCCATTTAAGTAGATGAAGAGCCGAAAAATATAATATGGACTTAATATGAAAATAAAATATATATAATATCTCAAATTTAAGTCATGTATCGTTTTTTAAGTACCTATACGCTTTTAATAAGTATATGTATGTTTGTATGTATTTTATGTGTATGTATGTTTGTAGTTTATTATTAAATTAGTATGTATCAATATGTTTATTAGTATATAATATTAAATATATTATTTAATAGTATAGTCATTATATTTTTATTTCAAATTTTTATAACGAATAGTCATTATTGTAGTTTGTGTTTATTAGTATTAATTTAGTAAAGTTAAGTCATATTTTTATTTTTTGTCACACCACTGACCAAATGTGATTTACGGTGCTCTCCTCTCCCTGCACGCTTGTCTGCAAGAGATCGCTCTTAGCGATAAGACCGCCAATTGTTGCACTATTTAACATACTGTTTTGTTTAATTTTTAAGACTTATTGTTTTGTGGTGTGTCAATAAGTGTTTATCTATCTATCTATAATAATAAGGGGCAACTACCACATACGGTCCTCTAGTCCCAAACTAGGCAGTCTGTGCTATAACAAAATTCAGCACTAAAAACCCCTGCACTAGGAATTCCCTGTGTCGCAGGCATGTACAAATACAACCACACAAATCCAGAGTTACTACTAACTTAGCCATTCTATAATTAGGTACTACATTGGGACTAATAACATACTGCGAAATGTGGGTTGTACATACTATGGGACTGAGTCCTTGGTACACCTCTGCCTATCCCTTCGCGAAAAAGGCGTGATTATATGATTGTGTGTTAGCCATGAAGCCGTCAGTAATAAGGTAAGGTAGGTAGGTAAGAGCGTAGTGGTAGTTTGATGCACATTTTGAACCCCTTAGCATGTGAATTTTCAAAACTCTTCTTAACACACGTTCAGACAACAAAAATGACCTACATTCCAACTTTAAGTCTCTAGGATCAGTGGTTTGGGCTCTGCGTTGCATGTCAGTCAGAGAGTCATTTAGGACTTTATAATATAAAAAATAGTGATGAATGTACTCGCGTTAATACCAGCGCGTTATAAAGACTAAAGTCTAGTAGTGTCTAGCCAGCACGGCGACCGTCCTCATGCAGCTGTGCGTCTTTACTGGTATTGCATGCAATTACATTAATGGGATGGCTTTGGACTATGGCACTAAGGCTGCTCTTGTAACGACCCCGACGTTGGAACTCTCTAAAGCTTACCATTATGTACTTGTACATATATTCTAATCAATAGAATCCACATATTAATAATAATATGTGACAACTTCCACACTCGGTCATCTGGTCCCAAACTAGGCTAGAAGCCTGTGCTATGGTAACCAGAAGACTGGTATACACACTTATATAAGCTTATAACACCCAGACACAGATCAAACAGACATGTTCATGTACCCAAAAATTTTTTTTGATCTGGCCAGGGATCGAACCCGGGCCCTGCGGCACAGAAAGCAGAGTTACTACCATCTGAGCCAACGAGGCTGTCGATTCTAATTTCTGGTTACAAAGGAGCTATGAAGGTCAAGAATGTTTTCATTTTATTGTTTGAATTAAAAATATATATTTAAACTAAAATATTAAATAAAATACTAAGTACTAAATACTAAGTAAATAAGTTTTTTAAGGGGTTCCGTACGTAAAAAGAAAAAAGAACCCTCAAAGGATCACTTCGGTGTCCGTCTGTCTGCCTGTCCGTCAGTCAAGACCCTTTTTCTCGGGAACGTGTTGAGGTATCAAGTTGAAACTCATAATATAACAACTCCAGTCCACGGCCCCTTGCAGCTGTAAAAAATCTAACTTCTAAGTCAAAGCAATCAAAAGATACAGCTATTTTACCGCGTGAAGTGCGCAAAAAGTGAATATAATATAAAATAAATAAATAATTAATAACGGCGAGCCTAGAAAGTAGAAAGATTTTGATTTTACGCGATTTCAGACTTGTCTCCGTAGTGAAAGTTTGTTTCAAGCGATGAGTACAATGACCTCTTTAAGTATCCGACACCAATGATCGGACATTGTTTATCATGCCCAATATACAATGTGTTACTAAAAGTTGTAGTCATACTTAAGGGGTGCATCATCATCATCAGCCAGAAGACATCCACTGCTGAACATAGGCCTTTAATCTAAACTACTTGTAAAATTCGCATAAATATGACTTTCCGTACTTTAACAATTAGCTAATGCATTATGCATTATGGGAAGTAGAAATTATTTTTTGCAGATTTAAAAATTCTTTAAAAAAGGCATTAGGTGACCAGAATGCTGGCCAGTATTTTGCCCAGAGGATAAGCATCTGCATCCAACGAGGCAATGCTGCTAGCATTCTAGCCACCTACCCACCCTTCCTCCAAGGGTTTAATAGATTTAGGTTAGTTAGTTTTTGTATATAAAATGTTAATAGCGTAGGTAACTACGAATAATAATAATTCTTAGGTAGGTAATTTATTACTTTTGTAAATAGTGTTTTGTGTGTTTACTTTAAATGTCTCTTTGAATAAAAAAAAACAAAAAAAAAATGCGTTTATTTCAGGCAACTTAGACCCATAAAATGTCACATAACATAACATACATTCACGCCTTTTTCCCGAAGGGGTAGGCAGAGGTGTACCCAGGACTCAGTCCCATAGTAGATACACCCACATTTCGCCAGTTTGTTAATGGTTCCATATAATAGGGGGCGAGCCTATTGCCATCTACCGGGCACAGTTCCAGACTCCAGGCAGTTATTGAGATAATTTATAATAAAATGTCACAATTATATAATATTAAAATTAAATTAAATTAAAAATTACAATTTATAAAAGTATTAAAAATAAAAAAAAATAAAAATAAATTAAATTAAAACTGAAATTGAATAAAAATTATCAAAATATATTAACATAAAAATAAATAAAATCAAATTAAAATTATGTATGAATAAATCAATAAAAATTCTTTGGGAGTTGTTCAATTTGATGAGTAGATGCACCCCCATTACTATAAGTAAGTATTACATTGTTTATTTGATTCGTTTGTGTTGATCGTCATTTAACTCAAAAAGACGTAGGCGTCAGACAACAAGTAGAATAGAAGAAGAAAAGGGAAATCTAGATCCTGAAGGTAATTCACTCGTAGCTCCATACAGGAAAACAACCAATTGCTTCGATAAACACCATCCATCCTCATTGTGCCCTCAATAAATAAAACACTGAGCTCGTAGATTCGTAGCTGTAGCTACGGTCGGCTCGTAGCAATGCTACGCAACTTGACGTAGACATGATATAGATTGACCATAGTAATATCGATATCGGTATTATAATTAATTATGTGTTATGAAAAAGAACCTAATTCTTTTCCATTCGCAAGTCAAAATAACTCACTTTGGAATTATTATAAAAAAATAAAATTTAATTTATTTAACTATTTAATTAAACTTTTACAATTTTATCTTAAAATTACCACAAACTGACTTTGTTACCCTAAGGAGTAAGTAGAGAGAATGACCAATGTCGTCCGCTTGCATGTTGGTTTATACCGTTGCTTAGTGATTTGTTTGTTTTACATTCTTTCGTAATTGTTCTGTCTTGGAAGTCCATGGGTTAATGGTAGCTGGAGTCGGATGTTCTAACGTTCCATTGTTCCATATGGCTTCTCGGATGTTTCGCCTTTCCATGGTAACGATATCTTTAATTATCTCATTGTTGTGGCTAAGTTGACTATCCCCTCCTAATTTTGAAGTCCAGGGTTTCATCCAAACCTTGGATCGAAGAAATTGAAATAATTACATTATAATGAGCAGTATTGTTTTACATGATATCCAACTATATTGAATAAATTTGTAGATTTCTTGTGATGTTGGCTTCTCTTCGCTGCTGCAGTCAATTCTAATATTGTTATTCGTAAGTTTCTTCTTCGTCGTTGCGGCGCTAAAGTTACCTTTCGCATTAAAGGATAGGTAAAGGTAGGGATATTTTGGATAATAGGAACAATTTTTCTAAATTTATATATTCGAGGCTTAACTAAAGGTATTTCTAATATAAAGTATACAATATGAGTAATAATTTTACTTAAAGTAAACAAATGGCTCTATATATTTAATATTATTATTATTATTATATTATTTACATAATCAATAATCATTACATTACTTTTAATTTACTCAATGTTTCTTGTAATACATGCGATTTAATTATTCTAAGTGGTACACATGATGTTCATTAGCTTCTAGTTTTCGGAACTGGTATCCGAAGACGTGGAGGGCTCTGCAACAATAAGCTCTTCCTCGTGATAAATTCTATCATTACTTAATTTATACTTATTATGCGGTTCACAAGTTAATATGGTAAATGGACCTATATACCTAGCATTAGTCTTATGTCTTTCAGCTCTACTATTTTTTAAATATACTTTATTACCTACTGCAAAATTTTTCGATGGTCTAATATTTTTATTAATCCTTTCATTTCGTTTTTGTTTTTCCTTTTTTAACAAATTATGGACGTTTTGATTTAATTGATTCATAAATTGTTTTTGTTGAGTAGTATAATTTTGAATAATTACTCTAAGATTTTCAAAGTTTTGTAATTTGGGTTTTCTTCCAAAATGTACCTCAAAAGGCGTCATATTTATGGCACTATGCCTAGTATTATTGTAGGCATGTGTTATAAAATATATTTTCTGATTTTGATCAAGATCTGTATCTCGTTGTAATCTATATAATTCTTGAATCGTACTATGAAGTCTTTCTACGTCAGAATTAGATTTATGATGTTGAGGACTCGTAGTATGATTATTTATATTGTAAGTTTGAAATAATTCGTTAATTATTTCACTACAAAATGATTGTTCGCCGTCATGAATTATTTTCTTAGGAGTCCCAATTAATGCAAATATTTCTGATAAAGTGTCACACACTTTACTTTTTTCGGTGGGTTTTATTATCGCATATTTAGAAAATTTATCTATAATAGTTAAAAACCACTGTCTTTCTAAAGACATAAAATCTATATGCCATATTTCCATAGGCTCATATGGCGTTTCAGTTTCCGAGGCTAGTGTGACATTAGGATGGCGACTATATTTCTCCTTTTGACAAGGCTCGCATTGTAAAACAAACTTTTTTATTTGTTTTCTCATATTCTCCCAATAATATTTTTCTTTTAATTGTTTATAAAGACTTTCAATACCTGGGTGTCTATTATCTTTTAAGTGGTATTCCTTAATTAACCTAAGTTGCTCTTCTTTTTCAAATATTTCAACTAAATTTTTTGTAAATCTAATTGGTTTGAATTTTGTATGATCAAAATATTTACGATAGGTTTCAGATACTTGATAATATAATTCATCATTAGGAATAATAAAAGCATACTTTTCGTTAGGTAAATATTCCAGCATGAATTCTTTTATAATATTCTCTGAATCGTTAGGGGGAATATAAAAATACCAAATTCCATTTTCTCTAACAGCTTTTTTATAAGGTGCATATTCAAAAATTACTCTTCTTAGTCTTTTAGGGGGATATGCATTTATAATAGGAATTCCTTCGTCACTGTCTTCTTGATTAGAATGCACAGTACCTTGTTGACTTATATTACTTTGTTGTCCTAAACTAGGATCAGCTATATCTGACCGGGAATTGTTTGGGACATCTCCTAAAGGATCATTTGAAGGATCACTATCCGTATTATGAATTTCTATTCGGCTCAATGCGTCAGCGACATAATTATCTTTACCTTTTACATGCTCAATAGTAAAGTCATAGTCTTGTAACTTTAACTTCCATCTAGTCAATCTTTGATTTGGTTCTTTTAATTTAGATAGCCATATCAAAGCTTTATGATCAGTACGTAAAGTAAATTTCCTACCATATATATAGGGTCTAAATTGTGTTACAGCCCAAAGTATTCCTAATAATTCTTTTTCAGTCGTATTATATTTTTGCTCAGTTTTATTTAAAGTTCTAGATGCATAAGCTATAGGATGATTATCTTGGCTTAAAATAGCACCTAATGCTATATCTGATGCATCTGTCGTGATTACAAACGTTTTATTAAAATCGGGAAATGCTAAAATGGGCGCATTAGTTAGTAAACGTTTACAGGTTTGAACTGCATCCATATAACTTTTCTGATGTATATCTATAGTTGCATTCTTTTTTGTAGCTTCTGTTAAAGGTTTAACAATCCTACTTAAATTAGGTACGAATTTCCTATAGTATCCTATTAACCCTAGAAAAGCCCTTATTTCCTTAACCGTTTTTGGGATAGGAAACTTTTGTATAGCTTCAATTTTCTTTTGATTTGGCTTAAGACCATCTTTGTTTAGTACATGTCCTAAAAATTCGATTTCTTCTTCCATAAAAACGCATTTATTTTTGTTTATTTTTAAGTTCGCTTTTCGTAGCGCTTCAAATACTTCTTGTAATTTATTTATATGATCTCGCTTAGTTTTTGAATATACAATTATATCATCTAAGTAAACTAAACATATATTTTTATTTATTTCTTTATTTAATACATTATTCATCATTCTCTGAAATGTTGCTGGTGCATTTTTTAAACCAAAAGGCATTCGCAAAAACTCATAATGACCATCCGGAGTACTAAAAGCAGTTTTCTCAATTGAGGCTTCATCCATCATTATTTGATGATAGCCTGATGTTAAGTCAAGGGTGGTAAAATATTTATTGCCTTGTAATTTGGAAAATAGTTCATCAATATTTGGCAAGGGGAATTTATCAGATTTAGTATTTTCATTTAGTCTTCTATAATCAATTACCATTCTCCATTTTTGGATTCCAGATTGATCCATTTTTTTTGGAATAATATGAACGGGGGATGCCCACGGCGACTCTGAGGGGCGAATAATATTTTCACTCAATAGTGTATTTACTTGTTTTTTTATCTCTTCCTGTTGTATTTGTGGTAATCTAAAAGGCTTTTGATAAATAGGTTCGTTATTAACTAAATTAATGTGATGCTTAATATTAGTAGTCGCGCTATTTGTGACACTTTCTGTAAATAAATCCTGATATGTTTCACAAAGGTCATTGATATTTAGATTGTTATCATTTGTCATATGGTATATTAATATTTCATTATCAGGCATTGTTAATTTTCTTTCCTTTAAATTAATTACCGCATTAATTTGTTCTATCATTTCAGTTCCCATTAATATATCATACTTATCACTAAAGTTATATATATAAAATTTCATTGGACCTTTATCTTTTCCAAAATAAGCACACCAATACGGAGTTTCTATTATACCATTATGATGTGTTATATTATGAGACGTTCTAACTGAAAATTTTTCAGGTTTCCAAAATTCAGGAAAATATAAATTCTGAGCTCTTGGCGTTATGAAAGAACGCTGGCTTCCAGTATCTATTAATATTTTTAATTTTGGTTTTTCTGTTTCAAAATATGGTAAATAAGATTTTACATGATTAAATTCTATGATATGTCGTTTTGATCCTTCACCTGGCGAAAATCCGAATTGTTTTCATAACTTTCACTATAATAAGGTTCTGAATAATTGTTAGGAACATAGTTATTGGGTTCCTCTGAAAAACAATGATCATTACCTTCTATATTATAATCATTTTGGTTATGGGGATTATTTTGTGGTTTTGAATGATGATACAACTCCTTTGCTACAAAACCTCTTCCTAAATTTATCTCGTTAGGTTTTAACTGTGGGGCCGTCCGCATTGACACGTCCTCCGATTTTTGTATAGGAGCTCTGTTTAGTTGTTGTCTAATGTTGTTGTTATTATTATTATAATTATTATTATGCCACTGTTGGAAATGCGGATGTGGCGGTCGTGAGAAAACATTATTAGGTTTAGGTGACCACGGATATCTACCATGATACGGTGTATTTGGCTTAAAACTATTATTATTATTATTATATTTTTGTTGCCCAGAAAAAGAGGGATTAAAATTTTGATGGGGCCTCATCGGCGTAAATTGAGGAGGTACCTGATTAATTACCCGCGGTGCTGGTAAATAATTAGAAAATTTTTGCTTAATATTATCAAATCTTCCTTCTGCTTCTAATTGTAACACTTTATTTACGGTTTCATTAAAATGGCAATTACTTACGTATATTTGGTCATGATATGGTAAACTATTTCTTAAAGTATTTTGTGCTGTATTTATATAAGGCTCCATAATTTCCTCAATAAGATCTTGTTTCAATGAACCATGTTTATCTGTTAATTTACTTTTTATAAAAAATAATTTTTGTTTAAGTTCAAAAATCAAATCTCTATAACTAGTTTTTCTCTTAACATTAGCTAACTCTACTAATAATGTGTTTAATTCCCTATTATCAGCGCACTCGGCTTTCAGAGTAGCCTCTATACATGCCCAATTAAAATTATGATTTATCATTGATATAACTATAGCGGCTCTACCTTCTAACTTTGTTAGCAAAAGCATAACATTTTGTGGGGTATCACCTCCCACGGCTTGCAGCCATTGCCTAGCATTATTTAAATAATTATAAATAGTAAAAGGGTCACCATTATACGTAGGGACAAAATTTATCAACTTTTTAGGGTCAATTGTAAATTGCACTGGTGGTGCCAATGGACCTTGAGATGCACTAGGTACGCTTATTGGTACATAGCCCGTTTTACCTTCCATCTTACGATAAAGAAGGGGGTCAACCTCCCTACTTAAACTAACCTTAGGATTATAAACAAAAGTTGCAGGTTTTAGGAGTGGAATTTTGGATAACGGAAATGCTACTCAGTACTTACAGGAAGCAGCAGATGGTAGCTGATGCGATCATTTGACTTATTTATCTTCGTAGGTTGCCCAAATTGTGTGACTTAAAAGTCCCGCAAAGCACGTTGTCCTTGGAGTTTTTTGGCTCACAGGTTCCTTTGGCTTGCTTTTAATGGGCCCCGCGTTGGGCGCCAGTCAAAATAACTCACTTTGGAATTATTATAAAAAAATAAAATTTAATTTATTTAACTATTTAATTAAACTTTTACAATTTTATCTTAAAATTACCACAAACTGACTTTGTTACCCTAAGGAGTAAGTAGAGAGAATGACCAATGTCGTCCGCTTGCATGTTGGTTTATACCGTTGCTTAGTGATTTGTTTGTTTTACATTCTTTCGTAATTGTTCTGTCTTGGAAGTCCATGGGTTAATGGTAGCTGGAGTCGGATGTTCTAACGTTCCATTGTTCCATATGGCTTCTCGGATGTTTCGCCTTTCCATGGTAACGATATCTTTAATTATCTCATTGTTGTGGCTAAGTTGACTCGCATATCGTGCGTCTGCATGCAGGTGAGAGGCAGAGAGTCGCACACACAATAAACTTGCCTACTAATTTTCTAGAAGGCTTCGACAGGAAAAGAGAAAGTGAATACCTATTAACTTTCCGGTCCTAAAGGCCAAGATTGTATATTTATTTATTTATATATTGTACTCGTGCCTACTTCTTAAGTGATCTAAAGTTTTATATTCTTTATTTCTAATATTATACTTGGTAAAAGAGACTGACCAGAATGTATGGGCTTTCCGGCTACGAATGAACAGCTTTGAGATGAATCAATATTAATATTTATATAAAATAACATATTGGTTAACTTAACAGTAATAACTGAAAAATTCATAAAATATAATTTTGTGAATACACTCACACCCCTTGTTGTTTTATAAAAAAATAACTTTACTACAGTCACTATTCAAAATATTCAGCCATTTTAGCATACGTCACTTTAAGCAAAAAAAATGGACTCTGTAAATGAAATTAAGAAATATAATATAACTATCATGGTGGCTCACATAATCGCAGTCAAAAGCGGAAATTAAAAACACTTTATATTTATAACTTTGTATCATTTGGCTACAACAATTTTATATGAAAAATAGTTTGTTGAAAAGACTAATTTTTTGGTATTATTGTCTTTTTGTCAGCATGCTGCTCATCCGTGGCCTAAGATGGACATTTAGCTTTGAGTGAGGTTCTTTAAATTATTAACCACTTGAAAAAATACAATATATATGTAAGAGCACGCACTATTACTGTAGTACGTAACGTGTAGTACATAAAAAAGGTACCTGTATCAATACGCTTTAGCTTTTTTTGAATAATCTCATCGTGATCAAGCTGTATCAGGTTACGTGAGCAGCGTGTCTATGGTCGCATTATTGTGAACTAGCTGTGACCCGCGGTTTCAACCGCGTAGTCTTCGTTCCCGTGGGAATATCGGGATAAAAAGTACCCTATGTGTTATTCCAGGGTCTAAGCTACTTACGTACCAAATTTCAGCCCAATCGGTTCAGTAGTTTTGGCGTGAAAGAGTAACAAACATCCATACATACATCCATACTTATATTATACTTATACTCCATACTTATATTAGGATATTAGGATTAGGATTTGATAGCCCGATGCTACGATAACTTAAGTATCGTACCGTCACAGAAGTCTCTTGAGGGAAGTTTTTATTTTAAAAACGTCTGAGAAACAACCAGTTTGTTCTGTTGGAACTGTTACAATTTCGAATAGAACAACGTTGGCATGTATCTGAAATATGCGTGTCTATTTGTACTATGTTTTATTTTTAACTAGCTGTGCCCCGCGGTTTCACGCGCGTAGTTTTCGTTCCCGTAGAAATATCGGGAATTAAGTACCCAATGTGCTATTCCAGGGTCTAAGCTACCTACATACCAAATTTCAGCCAAATCGGTTCAGTGGTTTTGGCGTGAAACAGTAACAAACATACATCCATTTATTTAACCAAAACCGCACTAGATGGCGCTGGAGCCTAGTAAGAACACGCAAGCGTTTTGTTCACCTGTTATAATATAACATGACTTTTTTTACATTGCAGTGATATTGAGATTAAGAAGTAATTTGTTTTTCTAATCAAGAAAGTCGGTTCAAAAATGTACTTGTGGTCGCTAAGCAGATTTGTTTGCTACACATCTGCTCGGCGATTACAAGAATCACAAGTAATAATCATTAATCATTGATGATATGTGCTTAGGAAAAAATATTCTATTATTCTATTATGTTACATTATAATCCTATAATGTAACACCTATGGCCTATCTATCTCATTCCGGCCGAATCGGACAGGTGTGCGAGGTTTCATAGGATTTCATATATACCTAAAGAAGAAGAAAGTTAAAGAAATATAAAGAATTCTCTTCGTTTTGTTCGGCGCGTTAGGCTCGTTAGCGACACTGTTAACTAAACAGATAATAGGTATGCTGGGTAAGAAATTATTTAAGCAGACATTGACAAGTTCATTAAATATGAATATGGATCTATAAGGAGACGCCATGAGGGTGTTTATCGGAAAACGTGAGATCAAAAACAACATCCTCCGTAATCGAGCGATTGTTGTATAGATGGGGATATTTGTTATTCCTTTAGACTGAAACCTGTGCTGAAACTCAAAGAAAATTAAATTAAATTTAAATGTAATAGGTCTATTTATTTATTTATTTTGATTGCGTGATCCTGCGTCTTTAACAGATCGTCTGGCCACGTTATGGGTGGACGTCCTACGCTACGTTTGCCGGTTCGTGATCTCTATTCGAGAACTTTACAGCCCCATCGGCCATCAGTTCTACGTGCTATGTGCCCAGCCCATTGCCACTTCAACCCGCTAACCCTCTAACGAAAGTTACCGAAATAGCCCAGAGGCGATTTCGGTAACTTTCGTTTCATAGCTCGTTACGCTTTTTTGAACTAACTTATGAGGCCCACAGTAAAAGACCACGTTACTAAGTCATCACTTTAATATAGTAACACACACTGTGGTCGAAGACCTTCGACTTGAGGCACTGAGGTATTTTGGTCGAGAAGACATTGTGCAGGTTACCGATCCTGATGGAAATAATATCAATAGCTAGTAATGAATCTACCGTACGTTAGCGTATGTACCCCAACAAGAAGAACGCACAAGAAACTTGTAGGGTTTAATTTTTTTAACTGCGAGTTTTACTACATTTGGTTTGGTTACATTTGCTTGGTGGTATGGTGTTGGGTGGTGGCTATTAGAAGTTTCCAGACATCTTTAGTCCTCTATGTATTGGTTAAATGTATAATAAGCCTTTCCTAATGAAGACGATTTTATACAGTTTTTGAATTTACCTTCCGAGAGCCCAGTTATCTTTTTTGGGATTCTGTAACTCTCTTCAAGCAGTAACTGCTGATCGGGTTGGGCTGTTTGATTTGTAGATAGCTAAGAATAACACAGGATACTTTCAGCTCTCACTACGTTCAGACTGCCTCGGAGCGTAGCGCTGCAAGCTCGACTGCCAATCATGAGGTCCCGAGTTCGATCCCCAGGTCAGGCAAAGTGTTAAATAGGTATTAGATTTTTACATTAGAAGTTATCTCAATAACTGCCTAGAGACCAGACTCCAGCCATCTCCCGGGCACAGTTCTGGAACTTTGCCTGGTAGATGGCAATAGGCTCGCTCCCTAATTACATGATACCAATGACATACTGGCGAAATGTGGATATGCCTACTATGGGACTGAGTCCAGGGTACACCTATGCCTACCCATTCGGGAATTGTTCGGGATGTTTCTTTCTTTTTCCGCTGGCGTCGTGTGTTTCGTTCTACTCGTATGTATTTTTAACCAAATATTGTATGGTTTCGGGGCTTGTCGTCTGACTTTTAATATGTGCCACTCACATAATCTACATTTCTTATATTTGAGTCTCGTTGACTCAGATGGTAGTAACTCTGCTTTCTGTGCCGCAGGCACCGGGTTTGATTCCCGGCCAGGTCAAATATTTGTGTGCATGAACATTCTATTTGATGTGTATCTGGGTGTTATGAGCTTATATAAGTATGTAATATCTGGATGACCGAGCTTTGCTCGGTATAATTTTTTTTTTTTAAATAAAATGACATTTTTTAAAAATGATTTATCGCTAGATCGATTTATCGCCCCCGAAACCCCCTATATACTAAATTTTATGAAAATCGTTGGAGCCGATTCCGAGATTCCAATTATATACAAGAATTGCTCATTTAAAGATATAAGATATAAGTCATCTGGTTACCATAGTACAGATTTCTAGCTTAGTTTGGGACCAGATGACGAAGTTGTCCCATATTATTATTATTATATAGACCGCTTCATAAAAAGAGCATATCCTAAAATGTCCTCTGTCTGTTTAATGGCGAATCTCTTGAATGTGCATTTTACAAAATGTCTTTTGAACATTAGGTATACCCAACGAATTGACCGGCGTCATAACCGGCCTCGTAACGCATAATATTCGAACGTCGGCGTAATGACCATTTTAAAAGATAGATGGCTATAAGTAATCGTGACGTCATTAATCATTCTAATCTGATCCCACTTCTGACTAACATCGTTAATGTACTGGTTTGTATGTTTTGATGTTTGAATGTTTATTACTTAACTGGACCGGGCACCTCTTAGCAGTTTGACACAATCCTATGTTTTTTTTCCAAATCGATGTTTTTCGAGTTTCGAAGGAAACAGGGGAATACCCCTGTTTCCAGGCAGTTATTTAACACTGCCTGACCTGGGAATCGAACCCGTGACCTCTTGATTGGCAGTCGAGCATGCGCCCTCTACGCCACCGAGGCAGTCCAGAATAGCTTATAATATTCGGAGGAAACGGGAATGCAAAACATCGATGTAGTAATTATTAAAATTATAATATAGGATTGTGTCTTTCTCGTAGCTAGGATACGCTCTTAAAAACTACTGAACCGATGTAGCTGTTTAGTTTGTATGTTTGCTACTCATTTATACAAAAACTACTAAGTCAAGATGACTGAAATTTGGTATTGGAATAACACGTAGGGTATACTTTTCAACGGTACCGTACGTGAAACCGCGAGACACAGTTAGTTATAAAAATATATCTCGACATTAACACCTCGAGCTGTGAATATCTAGATGGACTGACTAACTTTTCTCATTCAAAGTTAAGGGTATCGTTGATGAATGAAGAAATCCTAAGAGGTTCGATACCATAGACTCACAGACTAGCAAAGAAAAAACATAACATACCATCGCGCCTTTTTCCCGAAGGGGTAGGCAGAGGTGTACCCAGAACTCAGTCCCACAGTAGGTGCATACCCACATTTCGCCATTATGTTATCGGTCCCATGTAAAAGGGGCAAGCCTATTGCCATATACGGGGCACAGTTCCAGTTTCCAGGCAGTTATTGATATAATTCCTAATGGAAAAATCCAATATTTAACAATTTGCCTGTCTTTGGGGATCGAACCCGGGACCTCTTGATCGGCAGTCAAGCTTGCGCCCACTACGCCACCGAGGCGAGGAGAGTATTACTTGTTAGTGAATTTAAATGAGTCAAAAGGTCTCTCTGTCGATTCAAAGCGATCGAATTTCAATTTCGTAGTCTCAAACGTACATTTGAAAGCTACGATTAACTAAAGAGTGTTTCCGGTCGGATATTTGCGCAAAGTATTGCGTCCCGTCCCAAACGTCTGGTTTTATTGCTTGCGGAGCCTAATTGCCTTTCGTTTATTTCTGTTTCCTGCTTGGAGTCAATACACTTTTAACTTTATGTTGAATTTGTGTTATAAAACACGTACTTTTAAAATAGGTTTAATTACAAATATTGTTGCATTAAAATGAGTTCAAACGTTCTCCCGTTTGAGCTCTTAGAATGTACTGGTTACTCATATGGCTGCTCCACACTCGCGAACGAGGCGCGAACTACGACTATGGAGACGGTTCGCAGTTCCCGCCGATATGACAGCCTCGTTGGTTCAGACGGTAGTAACTCTGCTTTCTGTGCCGCAGGCCCCGGGTTCGATCCCCGGTCAGGTCAAACATTTGTGTGCATGAACATGTCTGTTTGATCTGTGTCTGGGTGTTATAAGCATATATAAGTATGTATGTATGTCTTCTGGCCTAGTTTGGGACCAAATGATCGTGTGTGGAAGTCCCATATTATATTATACTTACTATATTATTACTATATTATATCGCGCCGCAATTCACGACGCGACATCGCACGCGATTCACGGCTCGACGTAGCATGCGATTCGCGCGCGAGCATAAAGAGAACAATGTTCTCGTCACAGTTCATGCCCCGATTCGCGGCGACGTCGCACGCGATTCGCGCATTAGTGTGGAGAGCCGAATAGACTATGCGACGCAGCTGCGGTGCGTCCCATAACGCACCAGAACCTACTCGGCCACTCACACCCGCCCGGAGCAAAGTGGAACGGCCGACCACCTCATGGTTACTGACACCTACCGCCGCGAGAATGCGGGAACCCATCGATGGGGATCGTCCAAGTCCTGTGCCAAGCACATCCAGACAATACTATGCCCAACAACTTCTGAGCACGATTGTATAAACGCCTCAAGTTGAAAAGACTAGTCGGCCTCTTTACAACCGACTTGTCGGCCAAAGTCATAATCGGCACATCTCTACTTTTATTCACCTTATAGACATAGGGGGTTATCCCTGACCACGCATATAAAGTTCTGCAATATTAAACTAGATGGCGCTAGTAAAAATATATCACTCGCAAGTGTTTTATTGTGACTAACCGAGTCTGAAAACGAACGATATGATTTCGTTACACCTGTTACCGATCAGGCTACCATTACCATTACCAATTTGCTTACCAGTTACCAGGATAAAGCAATACATTTTTGAAAACCGCCTTAACATGACTCTGAAGTGTTACGCGGTAATTACGAAATAGGGAGAGCAATGAGCAAAAGTAAATTATAATATATTTTTTTTTACTTATTTTTATTTTAATAAGTTATTAAAACCATTTAATAAAAATAATATGTATTCCTTTATCTATCTGTGCACCGTAGTTACATCGGCGTAGTTTCATTTCATTTATTTAATTCATTAACAATCGGTATTGTATTTGAAATTACATAATAATATAAATATAAACAAATTAGATAAAATAATAGACAAAATAATTAAAAATTAACTTAAAAATAAAACATTCAATAATATTACTTAATAATTAATCAATATAAATGTCAAAATTCGTGCGTAGTCATCGTTCCCGTTCCCGTGAGAATATCGAGATAAAAGTAATCTACGTATGATTCCACGGTCTAAACTATCTAAATACCGAATTTCAGCCTAATCAGTTCATTATAGTTTTGGCGTGAAAGAGAAACAGACATCCATCCATAGTAAAGTATGTCCTTAACATTTTATTTTTGTTTGTAAACCCTACATTTTTTTGTAGTGTGAACGTCCAAACACGCGAGTAAAACTGGGATTTTTGGAAGTTCACCATGAAAAAAACAAGGGTTTATAAGAGAAACTAAAATGGCAGAGACATAGGCTACTTCACTATAAAATTTTATGGATGTAAATTTATAGAATGGGTTAATTATATTCGGAGGGAATACAAAACATCGATAAGGTAAATTTTTCATAGGATTTTGTCAAATTGTTAGAAGGCCGCGTACGCTCTTAGGGGGTCGCTCTTCCATAAACAATGAAATTTCCCAAACATGAATAATATACATGAATAATGAGACAGAGGGAATAATTTTCCTGTCATTTGTTTGTGGTTGCTTTTTGGTCTGGCATTTATTTGCGCCAAAAAAAAATAGATATTATGTTTTTTTTAATATGAAAAAACCATACGGTTTTCTTAAACCAAATATATTTAAATAAAGACAAGCGCAAATAAAGGCCAACCACATACAATTGAGTCCGCCTCCAACTACTGCGATCACCAAGTCGCCTGCCAAGCTTGGAGATTACGGCAAAATCCCCCATATGAATAGTTTATGGCGTTCTATGGGGGAGGCTATGTTCAGCAGTGGACGTCTTCCGGCTGATGTTGATGATATTTCCGCTAGGAACGGACGCTATTGATGATAACCGCAAATTCCATTGAGTAGTCTAAAATATCTAAGCGAACAGACGACGGAAAGCGGCTTTGATGGATTGAAATAGGATGATATTAATAAAAACAATAAAATAAAATATATGACAGTCTTTATTGTTATTTTAAGTAGTTATCTAAATAACAATACATAGCGTCTTAAGAATAAAATAAAATAAAAAATAAAATCAGCATTCAAACAGACATATTATAGCTTTATTAAACTATTTAATCGAATCGGTGAGCTTACAGGGAAAGCCTCTTAGAATTACTTTAAAAATCATGAGATTAAAAAGGTCTGCCTGAATTTCTGTTCTTTCATTGCGAAGCAATCAATTTTATATGTAAGTAAATTATAAACTTGACAGCGAGATTTCATTATTGAAGGTACTGTGATAAGTAAGAAATTTTCACCGCGTTCGTCACGACAGGCAATTGTTTCCAATCGACTATATTAATGTACTAGATGTCTCATTCCGAACACTTACTTTTCTCGACTACAGTGTACTGCAATCCGTACACCTTACTTTAGTGTAGCTTCGACATCCATGCAGTGTGAGTGTATTTATTTTTCGTTTGATTTGATTACAAACTATTTTTAACGTATTTGACCTTAATAAATAAACGCAAGTTAATAAAATAAACGCAACAAAGTAACAGAATTTGAACAAATATTTTATAAGAACGTTCTTGTCTTTTGTAGAAAACACGTCATTGTTTCTTGGATTGGATTTACCGACCCTATGCGTTCGGGCTATCATGAGTACGGGTGTAAGGAAAGATTTCAAACGAAAAGAACTTAAATTCAAGCAGATAATTAGATTAAGATATTATGTAAGAAACAAGGAGATCCACTTTAATTATCTATGTTAAATCAAATCAAATCAAAATCAAACATTTATTTATTTAAGATAACTAATGATATAATAGATATAAATAACTTTTAAAATAACCAGAAACGTAAAATTAAGGATTGTCAAATAGACTTAGTTAAGCAAAACATTTCAAACTATAACCGAAAATGAGCTGTATGTGTATGTTATAATTATCTTCAAAATGAGATGTAGGTATATATCAATGTTCACATTTCTTTTTCTCGAATCGGACCTTTGAACTTAGTCTTTAATTATTTACTTACAGTGATAATGGTCTCTTTTTTTCTAACATAAAACATTAGATCGTGAAATGAAGCTTTAGTAAATTTAACATTGTCTTGGAATGTTCCATCCAATTTAAAAAGTAAATTCATAAAAGCATCTCGTTAATAAAAATATTTATCATAAACATTCATAGAGATTTGAAATACAAAATTATACTTTTAAAAATAAAATATTTGAATCACTCACACATTCTTAACAGAATTGACTCAACATGAGTCAAGTAAAAATTTAAGTTGATGATTTCAACTTTGTCTTAAAAATATAGCTTCTTACAAATACCATAGATATTTCATATCACACAGTGTAAAATAAAATGACATAATTTGATTTTGAAATACAATTTGCAATTATTTAAATATTTTTAACAAAAATTTTCGAGAAAATCTAAGGTTTTATAACTATCGAAATATTAAATTGTTGGAATAATGCACAATTATTTTTGTATTTAATATTTGATACATAATATGATAATATGAAGAATTTAGTAATAATATTTTTTAGTATACAAAATACATATTTCATTGATAAGTTCATACAAAAGTAACTATTATTTACAATTGATTGGCTACTTATTTACATGGCACGTTTTGTAATTTTTCTTAACGTAGTTTAGCATTATATATTATGTATAAAAATATATAAAAAATTTAATGGAAATAGGTTATTTTATTCAAAATGGCACTGAATTGTATTAACCACTACGTATTAGTAAAAAATATATTTTAATCACAATAAAATGTATTTTCCGCCACTCTCACTTATACAATAATGTCTTTAAAATAATCATTGCTGTAGTCCTTTACTAAATAAAGAGATCCGTCTTTAAAACACATTGCACTCTGTTCAATCATTCATATTAAACTTTAAGGCACACACATTAATAAGAAATAAGTCTTTCTTTTCACGGTTTTTTCTACTTGCATCATTTTGATGTTAATTTTCACTTCTCTACAACACTGTCTTATAATTATGTATAGTTTTTCATATTTTTTTTTCCATTATCCTTGCTGCATCATTGGGACTCATAATTATGCCTTTTCTGCGACCCTACGAATTGAAGGCTTTTCCATGCTGGATAATTTCATCATGATAAAGATCCATATACAGCATTGCAAGCTCCAGCAGTCGAACTAGATAAACATCTGCCTTCCAACTATTGGCAGAACATTTTGACGTTAACCTAGTTAAAATACACTTCGGTATTATACGGAGTCATTCTTTCTAGGTTCTAGAGTTTGTCACGCTAAAAAATCTGTAGAGTTGTCCATCCAATGAACGTCGATTTTAATCTCAATAGAATCTGTCTTCCTCCACATCCATGTTGTTTTTATTATTTGGTTGGTTGGAATGCCTTCTCAGTGTTCCAACAGAGTCGTATTCATTAGCTATCGCCTTAGGGTATAGTTTAGGGGTAGCCATGGCGTTATGGTTGTTAGGATTCGATATGTTGTTGCTTTTTGAAAGCAATATGCCGCTAGAACTTCCAATTCCACTGAAAGACGGTTGACGCTTCGCTTTTCTAGGCTGAGGACAATACAAAAGGCGTTATTTGTAAAGTAATCTTAATTTAATGATTAATAACATTAGGATGCAGGAGCTCGAATATACGGATTTGTACCTTTAGCACAGAACAGATAATAATACTACGTAATATTGACAGAAAAAAGTTGAAAATATTGGGGGAGTCATTACAGTGGCAAAGAAAACATTCTTCAATAATACAGACATTGACAGCCTCGATAGCTCAGACGGTAGTAACCCTGCTTTCTGTGCCGCAGGCCCCGGGTTCGATCCCCGGCCAGGTCAAACATTTGTGTGCATGAACATGTCTGTTTGATCTGTGTCTGCGTGTTATAAACATATATAAGTATGTATATCAGTCATCTGGTTACCATAGTACAGGCTTCTAGCCTAGTTTGGGACTAGATGACAGTGTGAGGAAGTTGTCAAAAAAAAAAAAAAAAATTGGAACCTAGATATAGTGTCTCATTCCGAATAACGTAATTTCAAATTATTTAACTATTAAGTTTCTATGGGGAATTCTCAGGTCGCCGCCTCGTTATGTATTTATATCATATTCAATGGAAGACAGCAGGTACGGCAAAAGAACAATCCAAGAAACCATTATAATTTTTCTCTTGTATTTGCTCCCCATTGTGTTGCTAATAGGTAATTCGACCCCTTTTAATTTGTTAACGATCTAAATAATGAGGCACATTTATTTTTGGAATTTGCGCGAGAAGGAATTCTTTTGCTATTGTGCATTGTTTCTATACATCTACAATCAATAACATGAAGAAATAATAAAATTAAAGCAGGTACCTAATATATTTTTGTGACGTATAAGATGACGCCATAAATTTTCTTCAACTGTCCTTTAAGATAGAGTGCAAAGTGAAAAGTATACTTACAACTTCCTTGAGAGGAACTGTGACGTAACTGTTCTGCTTAGCAGTAATGTAGTGGGGACTGGACGGCACTCGGTGGGTTTTGTTCCAGGGCATGAGAGACCCGCGTCGTTGGCAGAATATCACTATGGCCAGGCAGAGGAGACATCCTGGAAAAAGAAGTAATTGATAATGCCTACTTATCACGGTGTGCATATATATTTTTTTAATAAATAAAGAATACCTCGTCAAACTAAACAGAATTACATAACATACATTCACGCCTTTTTCCCGAAGGGGTAGGCAGAGGTGTACCCAGGACTCAGTCCCATAGTAGATACACCCACATTTCGCCAGTATGTTATTGGTCCCATGTAATAGGGGGCGAGCCTATTGCCATCTACCGGGCACAGTTCCAGACTCCAGGCAGTTATTGAGATAATTTCTAATGGAAAAATCCAATATTTAACACTGCCTGACCTGGGGATCGAACCCGGGACCTCTTGACTGGCAGTCGAGCATGCGCCCTCTACGCCACCGAGGCAGTCACACACAGAAACAGAATTACGAGAGTAGAAAAAAAATAGGGCTTCCAATTCCTACAAATTTACCCATCAGTGGATTTATCAAAACATTGAAAACAATTTTGATTTTTGTTTGTGGAATGGATAGAAAAATAATTAAAAGTCCGTTTAGACGGTTAGAATCAAAAGCGGTTAGCAGTTGATCAAATAAAATTGAACCGTGTGAGCGCGCTCTTCACTTTTCACCTTCACGAAATATAAAGTTCCACAATATTTTACTAGATGGCGTTAGTAAAAAAATAAAACTCGCAAGTGGTTTGTTGTGCCCGAACGAAAACGAAAACGAAGGAAGAATAATTAAAGCACCATACAGACTAGGTCTACCAGATTGCTAGGGAGCATCTGGTAGAACCCCTATTTTTATGTTGCCTGTGAACATGTATTAGTCACGTGGTAACGTAATCCGACTGAAAATGTGTTTGGATTATCCGTACACTTCTGTTCTGTTATGATAACTGAAAACAGTAAATTTATAGACTTACCCATAGCAAAAGCGGCGACGATACATCCGATAATGGCGCCGAGCCCAAGTGAGTCTTGACGCGGCATCGTCACGAATGATGCCATCTCTACGTTTTGAGTGTATGCTGGTAACGCTTGTAGTTCTGTAACAATACCAACAGTAGATATTATTATGGGCACGAGAAATTAACACAAAACGAGACAGTAGATATGCAGTGTTCGGGCGCGAAAGAGAAAAAAGAACAATCTATCTCCGTGTCAGGGTTGCAACACATAGGCTGCAAAAACAAAGTTTGTAACTGTGTAATTTAAACAGTTTCTACTTGTTCCTTTCATATAATACATTCTCATATCTACCCATCAAACATCAAACCTAGCACATCCTTAAATATTACCACTTGCTACGATCCTGACATACAACTTTCCTTCTTCCACTTTCATCACATTCCTCATGCATGCTCGTCGGTTGTTGGTAATTTTGACCTGGCCGTTCCTTAAAATTTTGCTTAATAATCTGTTTGTATTTGTTTTTTTTTTGGATATTTTCTACATGGCAATAAATGTATCTTTATCTTAATCTTTTATAACGACTGCCTCGCACGCTCGACTGCCAATCCCTGGTCCCGGGTTCGATCCCCAGGTGAGGCAGTATTAAATATTGGATTTTTCCATTAGGAATTATCTCAATAACTGCCTGGAGTCTGGAACTGTGCCCGGTAGATGGCAATAGGCTCGCCGCCTATTACATGGGACCAATAACATACTGGCGAAATGTGGGTGTATCTACTATGGGATTGAGTTCTGGATACACCTCTGCCTACCCCTTCGGGAAAAAGGCGTGAATGTATGTATATATGTTTTTATGACGTACCGTTATCGATATCATCACCGTCGTCAGAACAGCGCGCGGCCTGCAGCTGCGCGCCGAGGCACGCGCCGCGCTCGCACTGTCTCTGTCGCACGCGCTCGCCTCGCTCGCACGCACCCCACCCGCTCCACTCGCCCCAACCAGCCTCCGGATCTGTTCAAACATACAACGTATGATAGAAGAATATAGGCTTTAGAATAGTGCTTTACCCTCTCCACCCTTGGATGCCGTAAGGGCCCGCTAAGGGTTATCAGATGGTAGGCCTCCTTTGAAGGTGGCCGCCTGGGGAAGTACCACACCTTTTCCAGTTATTCATCCGCCAAACAGTAATGTGCAAGCATTACAGTATTCCGGTCTGAAGAGCAATGTTACCAGCGAAATTACTGGGCATGACGAGTTTCAACAACTTATATCTCAGGGTGACAGGCGCAGTGCAGTGCCGCGCAGAATTTAGAGTTTTAAAACACTGGGTGGCACTGTGTCTAATAAGGGCAATCATGATGCTTACCATCAGGCACCTGATTTGTTCGTCTTGTCACTCACTATCATAAAAAAAACAGATCCAGAGAACGGGCAGCAGCGTCCTCTGCAAAAAACCATCGAACTGCGCTCGCCACGCGTGTCGAGTATTGGCAACAACCCCCCTTTATGGGGGAGGTCTATGTTCAGTAGTGAAAACCAACGGCTGAGATGATGATGATGAATGATATAATGGAGGATTCCATACCTAGATACCTAAACGAAACGCGTCCAATCCCAAAAACAATGCGTCTACTAAGAACATACAGCGTCATCTAGTTGCAAACTGCAGCAAACATGAAGTAATAACCTAAGTAAGTACCTTTGCGCAAAGTATGGAAATATGCAGTAAAATGGCCATAACTTTTTTACAGCCGCAAAAGACCGCAGATCTGAGTAGTTGATATCAATTTCAACTTAATACCTCCACGCGTACCCGTGAAAAAATGTCTTGACAGACAGACGGACAGCAAAGTGATTAAGATAAAAAAAAAAAAAAGAAAGGAAAAAAGGAATCCTTATAAGTAAGGATTCCTTTTTTCCTTTTGAGTTACGGAACCCTAAAAACACTTAATTTAGAAATATTAATAAAAAATGAAATATGACTAGAGCTCTCTTTTGAGGTACATCTATCCGAGCTGAACGCGCCGAACGAAACGAATTTTAGAATTCTTTATAAGTATTATAAAATCCTATGAAACCTCGCACACCTGTCCACGTCGAATCGTTCGGAGTTGTTACCTGGGGATCGAACCTGGAACCTCATGATCGGCAGTCAATATGCCATCGAGGCAGTCAACAAAAATAAACTAGAGGTGTCCTGAGAAAAGATGTACTAAAAATGGCTCCATCCACTAGGATCCACAATCATCCGCATCATATGGATCCATGGAGACTAATGTTCCTCTTGAATCTACAGGTGTATCTATGAACACCTAGTTTTCGACTTAGATCCACATGTGGATTCATGGACATTTTTATTCCTTTTCAAAATCACAGGAGATAAAAGTCCCAAGATGTTGGGAAGTAAAACTACCCACCAGCACAGTTAGTAATGCAGGCCCTCCGCTCCATGGCCGCAGCTGCATCAGTACAACCTTCAGGCGAGAGGCACTTCCTCGTCCGCGACCGATGGCCGGTGGAACTCATAGAGTTCTCTCCGTTAGCGCAACTACCGCTGCATTCGCTCCACTCCGTCCAACATGACCATTCACCTATAAGAACATAAGTAACGCAGTTGGCAAGAGTAACGTCCATAAAAGATCTAGGAGTTACTTTTGACTCTAAATTAATTTTTGATGGTCACATTAATAACGTCATCAAAAAAGCGTCGAAAGCACTTGGTTTTATAATAAAGAATATCGGCTGACTTCACGAGTATTAAAACTTTTAAAATATTATATTGTTCATTTGTACGCAGTCATCTTGAGTATGCGTCGCAGGTATGGAGTCCGAGCTTTAATATATATATCACACGTCTTGAGTCTATTCAGAAACGTTTTCTTAGATTTTTACAATTTAAGACCAAGACATATATCGATAACTCTACGAAAAAAGATGTCAGAAATTCCATATTCTTCCTCTAGTTGAAAGAAGGCGCATAGCAGATCTCGCGTATCTTTTAAGCATTGCAAATGGTACGGTAGACTGCTCGGAGCTGTTAGAGCGCATACACCTGCGTGTACCGACAGTATCTGTTAGAATACCTAAGTTGCTACACATTCCAATAGCTAATAACAGATACAGACGGAACACGTATCTTATAAGAGCGAGCAGGTGTTACAACGAATTGGCTGATGAGTGCGATATTGACCTCTTTACTACATCAATGGCACAACTAAAGCGACTTTTAAACAAGAAATTCTTTGACAAAATTTGGTTATGACTCAATTACATACTTAAATCTAACCTTTGCTTTAGTAAATTTATTTATTTATTTATAATTTCCTCAATTAGTTTATACACATTCTCATATTTTTAGGTATAATATCTGTCAGTTTCAGTGTGCAGTCTAACTTAACTTATCTGTCTTGTCTCGTAGATTTCTTTTTTTCATATTCTTATACTATAAGTGAAAACTTGTAATTGGCCTTCTGTACCTGTGTCTCTTCCTATTTGTATACTAGCTGTAAGTTTTCTTAAAATTAATAAAATAAAATAAAATAAATAAATAACATACAATCACATCTTTTTATCGAAGGTGTAGGCAGATGTGTACCCAGGACTCAGTCCCATGCTAGGTACACCCACCATGTAATAGGGGGCGAGCCTATTGCCATCTATCAGACACAGTTCTAGACTCCAGGCAGTTATTAATATAATTCCTAATGGAAAAATCCAATATTTAACTCTTTGCCTGACCTGGGGGATCGAACCCGTGACCTCATGATCAACAGCCGAGCTTGCGCCCACAAGCCACCGAGGTAGTCACCTATTATAAATACAGTTAATGTAATTATGTATTATAATGTGCAGATAATTTTCTAGAGATTATTAACGTTACTTGCTAACCCAGCCGTTCCAGATTGCGTGACAAAAAAAAAACCTAATAGCATTTCCTCTTTCCATGCCTTTTTGCGGGCGGAAGGGCGGTGCACTATGCATGCTGTTTTTGACACTAAAAATCGGAACTAAAAACTAAAGATTCTTGTTCCAGAAGTCTATAATGGAATTCCGAAAAGTAACGCCAAATTCAATCACACTCACCATCACAAGCATGCGTATTGCAAGCGCGCAGCATATCCCCAGGGCCGGCGCAAGGCGGTCGACGACACCTCCTGGTCCTCGCCTGCTGTCCCCCGCCGCACGGCGCCGAGCAGCTCCCCCACGGACCCCACTCCTCCCACCCTGACTCCTCCTCTGGTGGCGTGTTGCTGCAGCTTCCCCGAGCCGTGCAGTACCGCTCTTCTTCTCGGGCTATTGAGAGCTATGGAAGACATTACATCATCATCATCATCCAGCCGTTGGAAGTCCACTGCTGAACATAGGCCTCCCTCATAAGGGGGTTATTGCCAATACTCACTACGCTTGGCAGGCGGGTTGGCGAGCGCAGTTTGATGGTTTACGCAGAGGACGCTGCTGCCCGTCCTATAGATCTGTTAACCCTTAGCCGGCTCTTACGGCAACCATGGGTAGAGTGAGTGGAACACTATTCTAAAGCCGGTAACCCCACGGCCGATAACGGCACGACATTACATAATATAAACAAATTACCACGAGTTATTCTCAACAAAACCTAACTTACTACAAACTTGTTCACACGTAGATAGGCTTGCGGTCTGTTTGGACTGAATCTTATGTTGTACTAAACTCATTTTGAACAAATCTTAAAATCAACTTTTCCCAAAATGAATGATTTTTCCAAATGTCTTTGTTTATGGTAGATGATCATTGATCAATTATTATCATCTTGTTCACCAAGATACCAATAGTAGCTTATGGGGCTAAGTAGGACAATCTTTCTGACATGAAGCTCCAACTTTTAGGCAAAGGGTTGACCATGCAATAATGGTTTGATTCGAGCTGCATAATTGGGAAACCCGTTCTGTTAGAGGGCAACATCATCATCTCAGCCGTAGGCCGTCCACTGCTGAACATAGACCTCCCCTATAGATTTCCATCTAGTCCCGTTGTAAGTGGCCTGCATCCAGCCTACTGTCTTTATCAGATCGTCTACCCACCATGTAGGTGGACGTCCTACGCTGTGCTTGCCGGTCCGTGATCAGAACTTTACAGCCCCATCGGCCATCAGTTCTACGTGCTATGTGTCCTGCCCATTGCCACTTCAACTTGCTCATCCTCTGGGCTACGTCGATAACTTTTGATTATCTATGGATTTCTTAATCCTTCTAGTTAGAGTAATGATGACTAATATGTAGAATTACTAACCTTAATCTGCTCTGGTGATGGAGCCTTACACAGGAATTTGAATCGCTTCTCCGTGTAGCTGCCATCTGACGTGTTGCCAGGTATCTGGACCCATGGAGTCCAAGCAGTGGCCTTCCTGACTTCACAAGGCCTCATGTCGCAGACTTGTCTCTCGGTCTTGGCCCCCTCGCAGTCGAGGCCCCCGTGTTGGGGTAATGGGTTGGTACAGACGCGTCTTCTATCGCGGGTACCACCTGCAGGGCCACATCCCGCACCCCCTGAACTTGCCGTGCACGGGGACCAAGGACCCCAGCCTGACCAGCCACCGTCTACTGGCGCTAAAGCTGGGTCTGGAGTAACAAATAATTTTTCGTATAAGTATTATAGAACCAAATGTCGAGTTTGGTATTGGAGGCAGATTTAAAACATATATATGGTGCCCAATGGAACTAAATGAGTCCAATTTATAGATTTATGGTGTCAGCAGTCAACTAGATAACAATTCATTGAAGTTAAAAACCAACAGCCAAACAACAGGCTTAGTTTTTTTAATGCACAGCGAAAAGAAAATATTATGTCTATGGTTTCATAGAGGTATTCAATGACAGTATTGTTTGTGGCTGTGAACTTAACACGACCAATATTATGAGTTAAACATACCTTCAATGTATTATTATAACTATAGAGGTGGCAAAACTTTTGTGTCTCTTCAAGTTCGCTAACGTTTTATTTCCAAACCCTTCTTCGTGAAATATAACAAAGTTGCCGAGCTTGTAGCGACACAAAAGATGTGTAGGGTACCACCTTTATGCATCTTATCAGTGTTTTTAAGTAATACCTGGACAAGGTGGCAGATTGGTGCAGTAAACGTCTTCGACATCGAGTCCCACACACACGCGGCCGCCGAACTTGGGTTCCGGAGAGGTGCAGGTCCTCCGGCGCGACTTGACCGCGATGCCGCACGATGCTGAACATTCCGACCAGCCTGACCAACTCGACCAACCGCCGTGGACTGTGCAGTTTGTCACTGATACGCTTACACCTAAGAGAACGATATTATTATTCACTCCTCTTCCCTTAAAAAGTCCGTCATTTTTGGGTACCAGAGCGGGCTATAATTTTAATTTTTTATTTTTAGCGAAATTACTGGACATGATGAGATTCAACAACTAATATCGTCGCACGTATAGGATATTAGCGAAAATGTTTTGATGAAATTAATAATTTTATTTTCTCACAATCGTAGTGAATAGTAGAGTAACACTCGACGTTTTAAAACTCATTACAACTCGATTTCTATTTACTCCCTCGCTGAAGCTCGAAGTAAAACTACCTCGTTTATAATGGGCTCTTTAGCCTCTTGTGTAACAACATAACATAACATAACATACATTCACGCCTTTTTTCTCGAAGGGGTAGGCAGAGGTGTACCCAGGTCCCATAGTAGATACACGCACATTTCGCCAGTATGTTATCGGTCCCATGTAATAGGGGCCGAACCTATTGCCATCTACCGGGCACAGTTCCAGACTCCAGGCAATTGAGATAATTCCTAATGGAAAAATCCAATATTTAACACTTTGCCTGACCCGGAGATCGAACCCGGGACCTCTTGATTGGCAGTCGAGCATGCGCCCACTACGCCACCGAGGCAGTCAACAAGTCTTGTGTAACAATCTACTATTAATGTGTTCATTTTATTTTTGGAAGCCATCTTCTTATGAGATTCACAACTAGTAATAAGGTTTAAGACTTCGACAGCAGTTCTAAATGGAGAACGTCTGTTCTACACCTAACGCAAATTCGAACTCCTCTTTCCCAGAGCCCAGTTTCATTCTCTTACATGCTCAATCTATATAATGTATTCTATATTACGTGTAAATATCTGTATTATGTATGTGCGTCTACGTCGATCCTTACAGCTTTAAAAATTTTACATTCGCGTCATAAAATCTCCTTTGACAATCTTTGTTATTCATCCTCTCCATTCTTCACATCCCGAACCACCTTAGCCCTCCTTTTTCTAACTTTGTCACTACATATTTTAATACGCCACAACGTTCCATTATCACAATATTCCTCATTGTTCATGAAGAGCACTCCAGTTATGCTTCTAATAATAACATAAACATAACATCTCGCCTTTTTGTTAAAGGGGTATGCAGAAGTGTACCCATGTCTTAGATGCACACACAGGTCTTCGTAAGTTTTGTGTTTTAACCCTCATGTAATTATGGTGAGCCTATCGTCATCTAGCAGGCATAGTTCCACAGTCCATGCTGTCAATTCTCCTTCTGCTGTCTCCATGCTAAAAATTCCTAATGGAAAAATTCAATAACACTTTGCCTGAACTGGAGATCGAACCTAGGAGCTCGTAATCGGCAGCAGCGCATGCGAACCACTGCACCACCGAGACCGTCTATTAATAAATATTCTATAATTTGATATTTACCTTTACAGTCCTGTCCACCATGAGCAGGGCTAGGGTTGTCGCAGCGTCTGGTCTTGCACATGCACATGTCTGCCTTCTCCCCGTACTCCGAGTGTGAGGTGCCGTCCTGCATGCACGGAGCCCACTCTGACCAGGACGACCAACCGCCATCCACTGGAATAGATTAGAATAGAATCATCATCATCATCATCTCAGCCGTTGGTAATCCACTACTGAACATACGGCTCTCCCATAAAGGGGGGTTGTTGCCAATACTCTACACGCTTGGCAAGCAGGTTGTCGAGCGCAGTACGATGGTTTTTTGCAGAGGACGCTGCTGCCCGTCCTCTGAATCTGTTAACCCTTAGCCGGCTCTTACGGGAACCACGGGTAGAGAGGGTGGAGCACTATTCTAAAGCCGGTAACGCCACGGTGGGCAATAGAATAGAATAATAAATATTGTTTCCTCACTCACACTCCTGCACTAGGATCCTCAGTGTCGCAGGCGGCATGGACACATACAATAGCACACCACACACATCCAACATCCAAGACCAAAAATTTTAACTCATCGCACAAATACATGCCCCGGAAAAATGGAATATACTGTAGTAGCATATGAACATACATACATACATTCACGCCTTTTTCCCGAAGGGGTAGGCAGAGGTGTACCTAGGACTCAGTCCCATAGTAGATAAACCCACATTTCGCCAGTATGTTATTAGTCCCATGTAAAAGGGGGCGAGCCTATTGCCATCTACCGGGCACAGTTCCAGACTCCAGGCAGTTATTGAGATAATTCCTAATGGAAAAATCCAATATTTAACACTGCCTGACCCGGAGATCGAACCCGGGACATGCGCCCTCTACGCCACCGAGGCAGTCAACATAATGTAGAGAATCACTGGAAAACATTTTACTCCTTCATTTTAACAAGCTGTAAATAGTTCAGCTTGTCGATCTTCTCCCTGTCTTAAGATATAAAGATTCAAACATTTTTTTTTTCTTTTGCTTAACATGTGTTAAGCATTACAGTTGAAATGTTTGCCGTTGGAATTGCATAATGTTCTAAAATAGCCACAACATGTTTCTACCTTTTGGTGAACAAAATACATATATGTATAATTTCTAACAACCAATTAAGAAAACAAGTCATTTAAAGTTAAAAATGAATCTAAGCCAAGGGGCGGCTTGGTGGGGCAAAGTGGAACAATCCAAAATTTATCGTTGAGGAATAAATTTGTAGTGTACTAAGCTTTACAAGTGAATAAAGATTTCAAACCTATGTGGATTGTCTGTACCAGTATTTTTCAATATTAAGAGTTCTCACCCGCTGTATCCTTTGGTGGACAAACACGAGTATCCTGAAAGAACGAAGGATCTCTAGTCCGATCAGCAGCTCTCACACAAAGCTCCCTAGCGTCGTCCCAGCCACAGTGAGGGTCTCCGGCACCCACACAAGCAGCCTTAGAAGCCAGACGGGAACATCTCTCGCTTCCTATACGAATCACGCCGGTACTGCTGCCGACGTATACAGACATCTGGAGAGAACAGTTATATACGCATTAGTACAGTGGTTCTGAACCATTGACTAATGGAGGACCGTTTCACAAAGTGTCTTGCAATGAACCTACCTGACTTTGGTTGGTAAAGGCATGAAGCTAGAAAAATAGGCGGACGGAGTCTACTATAACAAGAAGTGAAGCACCATAGTAAGCCAGCTCGCTAATACAAACATGACAGAACACACACATTCACACCCAATGAACCTAGAAAAAAATGTGTAAATATGTGAATACAAGCTGTTATGGGTCAGCTTAAGTGGTTACTAATCGAGCTTTTAGTACAAAAATCCTTTCCTCCACTCAAAGTAGACCTCCCCAAACAAGTGTGCGAGCTGGGTTACTATGATGTTTCAGAAGCTTAGAAGACTCCGTCTGCCTTTTTTCTAGGTTCATGGGTGAAGGCGTCAATTATATCAGAAGCGTCAAAAACAAAGATATATAATATTATTACGTATGTATGTCGATGAAAACAACGTTGGCTAATGTAATAAGAACCTATAAGAATATTTCCTGAGTCGTTGTGTAAGAATATTTTCTCGAGGTCTTTGTGGACAATTTTGTGTACCTCCAGGGGGCTGCAGACTACCGCTTAAGAACCAATGGACTTATGATATTACATATACTAAATAAGTAAATTTTTCTCTTTGTTGAGTTGTTGTGTCCAAAATCAGGGTGTCCATATTTATTATATTATGGTAGGCTTGTTATTAAAAAAATTGTCTTCCATTTATTTGGTATGACTAAAATTTCCAAACAATACCTCCCTAATGTATCCGATGTTCGGACGCAATGTAGTATCTCTGTCCGATCATCAACAAATATGCCTTCAGAATTCAGAAACAAAATTACAGTCAGATGTAACACCACATTCATCATCATCATCATCATAGAACATATCAAACATCTCAGGCATAGAGCATCCACTGCTGAACATAGGCCTCATCTATAGATTTCCATCTAGTACGGTTGTAAGCGGCCTGCATCCAGCGTTCCTGCTGTCCTTATCAGATCGTCTGTGCACCGTGTGGGTGGTCGACCAACGCTGGGCTTGCCGGTACGTGGTCTGTATTTGACAACTTTAGAGCGCCATCAGCCATCAGTTCTACGTGCAACGGGCCCTGCCCATTGCCACTTCAACTTACTAATCCGCTGGGCTATGTAACTTTCGTTCGTCTACGGATCTCCTCACTTCTGTTACCACCACATTCAAGTTAAAGATATTACTTAATTACGGCGAACAATAAAAAACGAGTATACTTACGCTTCGGCGATCACATTATTATAAGCAATTAGTACTTAGCTACCAGCTAATAAATATAAGTATGAAACCAACTTACAGTTTCCTTTACAAAGCGCATGCTTAGCACATCGAATCCTCCTTTCCCATTATTCAGCCTCCACTTCTCAACCAGACACGCTCCATCCATCGTTGGAAGTACAGACACCTTCAGAATATTATTATCTTCAGTAGATATGTAGAGCACGAACTGCCTCTCTATGTGTTTAGCACTTGTGACGTCGACAGTGACGTGGGTGAAACGTTCTGACGTCACGCGGTAGATGGGAGCATCTGATATTGGCTGGATGGGGTTATACATGAGGTGGTAGCGGTCTAATTCGTCCCTGAAAGAAAAAATTCTAGATAAGCATTTTTGGAAGGAACCAATTCTGCAAGTTGGATGATCTTAGTTAGGAAGTAAAAGATACGGACCCCAAACCAATGGTAAGAGAAGTTTATTTTCGCTCGTTCGTCGGAGATGCGATGGATGGGCACAAAACTCAAACTAATTTATTCAGATATGCCATAAAAGTCACTTTTGCACCTTAATGAAGCTAATAACTACCGAGTCATCCTTGAGTTTCTATACAAGACTACAAGAAGAACTTTATAAGTCTTTCTTTGATAATGTATATTTCATATAGCAGCACGATCCTAAGCTATAATGCCCCACAGAGAACTTGAGTTTGTACTTTCATGACGTAATGTTTAATATGTTACCTGGAATCCGGTCCACATCTGAACTTGTTCCTAGCCTGTCTGCTAGGGTTCCGTAGTTCCCAAGTAGACGTGGTCGAGTCCTGCACTTTGTAGGGGCCTTCGAAAGAGGCGTGAATGTCCGACATGTTGTAGATACATACTGCACTTCCCGATATGCTATTCCTGTAAACAGAACATCATTCATGAGAAAGAAATACCAACATAAAGTTACTGGTACCAATATTCTTAAAGATTCAACACGGTTTGAGTCAATCCCTGTTAGAAGTAGAAAAAGTTGCCTGTGATTTTAACTCGCGACTTAAAAAAAGAGAATAAAGTTTTATTGCATACAAAAAAATTAAGAACAAAGTAAAAATACATGGTAAACAATCGGCGGTCGCATCCTATTAATCAATAAAAAAAGTTTTTTGTAAGAGAGTTTTTCATATTTGAATTACTTACTCAGGAGTAGTAAAAGTAGCCACAAGTATCTTCTCCTGTGGCAGAAACTCAACGCTCTTCACCTCGTCATAGTGGAATGGTACAATTCCAGGCACTGAACAACTGAGGCGAGCCTTGAGGAAGGTGCTCCAACTGTCTTTCATCATCACGTGGCCAGAGTCTTTCTTGCAAACTCGAGATATTCGAGAGTATACCATCTGCAAGATTACAAGTGTTAAGTAACTTCTCATCTTTGTCCTGATCCTAAGTTCTAAGGGGATGATGACCTTTCACCTTATATGCACAAAGGACACTTTTTTGAATTGAAGTTATAAGACCCTTAACTATCCGTAACACATTAAGATAATTCCAAAGAGCCCAATTACGACATATTTGACTACTAGCCCATCTGAAACTGATGCTGCACCATGTCGTTGCAAATTTGTTCACCCGTTTTGGAGCTATAATACCACAGACAAACCCACAAATACATGGACACGTCATACTTTATAACACCTCTTACTTTTTCGGTCGGGGATGATAAACGCATGTCTAATATTATTGGTAAGCTGATGTAGGAAGCTTCCAGATTTTTTAGCAAATAGCTGTAATGATTCTTACCTTCCCGCAATTCATATGTTCTACAGCAATCTCCCGATACACAAAATAGACGAAATAATCATCTTCAAAGCTCCCCACGAATTGTGGTTCGTTCAACAGTTTCAAGTCGTACTGCATCGTACGAAGCGTTCTTGAATCTCGGAGCGAAGCACCTTGGCTCCTGAAATATCAAATCTATATAAAGTATTTCATTATCACCGTCATTATTTCAGCCGTAGGACGTCCACTGCTGGACACAGGCATCCGGGGTCGATCCGTCTAGCCCATCTAAGCCGGTTGTAAGTGGCTTGCATCCAGCATGTTCCGACAGTCTTTAGATCGCCTGTCTGTCTGGTTGGATATTATACGCTGCGCTCCAGTCTGTAGTCTTCATTCGAGAACCTTATAGCTCCATCGGCCATCGGTTATACAATTTTTTTTTTTATTATGAAGCATATCATACGAAGTTCTCTACCAGTCTAACCTTCTTACCTGGTTATAGCAAAGTCATTGCTGCTGAAGTCAGTAGGCGTTCCCGCGTAATACTCGCCACCTTCAGCCAAAAGTGCTGTGACATTTGAGCGAGGATTGTAAGGACAGTGGGCCACGCCGCTCATGAAGTCTGACACAGTGTTTACGGATTCGATCTGAAATATGGACATTGAGAGTTAAATCTTGAGAACTAGTAAGATTTAAGACGAATGTAACCAAACCAAATATTGTAAAACTATCAGTTGAAAAAAATAACCCTACAAATTTCTTGGACGTTCTTCTTGTAGCTTCTTGTAGACGTACAAAAGTTTCAGATTGTGACGTATTGGAATAAATCTTTTTGTGTTTGAATTTGCTCGCAAATTTCTTTACATACCGACATAGACGAAAAGTTTAGAAAGCTGCATGGGTGGTGTGCCGTGGCGGTGTTGGCTATAGAATAGTTACCCTACCTTCTCTTCCCGTGGTTGCCGCAAGAGCCGGCTAAGGGTACCTTCATCAAATCCATAGGACGGGCAGCGTTTTCTTTGTGAAAACATCGAACTGCGCTCGCCAACCCGCTTGCCATGAGTGGCGAGTATTGTCAAAACCCCCCCTTGTATGGAAATACAAGGGGCCTATGTCCAGCGATGGACTTCTAACGGATGAGATGATGAGATGATGATAATGGTTGGTCATTTATCCGCAGAAATTAATCTGATTACTGTTGGGGTAATTAAGTTCAAAAGTCAAAAGTAGAAACGCAAATTTTGCGTATATAAATGCCCTTGAGAGTTATGGAAAATTATTAGTTATTAAGCTTAATCCAGCAGTTGTATAAGAATCATCTACGAGTAATAATGATAGCTAATGATAGCAAAAAATCATAAAGATTACAAACCTCTCTCCAACTGCAAGCGGGGCTATACGCGTTCGTTCCACAAGCAAACAACTTGTGTCCATGCGAAAGCAACACCTTGATGTAATTGTGGCAGTCTTCTTCCGTCTGTCCCTTGTCCTGGCAAAGTTTAGTCTTGTCAGGAGATGCGGGCCAGTCGGCTCGTTCGAGACGATGCAAGTCACGAAGTGAAAGTCGGTATAGGGCATCCCTGAAAAGTACACAGGAAGATAGAAGAAAGAAGACAGAAAAAATTGGCAATGTGGCAGTGTGGTGTTGGCAATTGGCAACTAAATGCAAATTTAGTCGCTGAACTGAATCTTATAACGCTTGTGGCCTAGGGCTTGGAGTAATTGATTTCTTTAGTGGATTACACGTCTAGACGATTTAGTCTGATGATTTGAAGTCTTATTTTCTGAATACAATATAAACACATAGAATTCAGAATAACCTTCAAATGGTGAGGTGCCATCAATTCGACGACGCAACGCAAACATTGTATTTCTCAGAAATTGCTTGTTCCCCACAACTGTACCCCCCAGTTACTAGCTGCCTTATTGGCAGTTTATCGTCGCCCTATACACAAACTGGACCTGCACCCCCCAGTAGCTACCAATAAGGCAGCTACTGAGAGGTGCAGTCGTGGGGAACAAACAGTTTTTGAAAAATACTATGATGATACAATGATTTGAAGGATAATGCAAAGTCCTACCATCGCCATGGCAATATTACCGGTGTTACGACGTATTTATTCCTACTTATATATCTATCCACATAAGTACCTATGTCTACTTTTTTAAGTTTTGTGTGAGGCAGTTGATAAGAGATTAAAACGCGGTCAAGTCACAAAAGTCAAACTAAATTAATTGACGTGTATTTTTGTTACAGTAGGTATGCTTTATTATATTGCTTTTTCATTTCAGGTTCCGTACATTGTATCTAAATTTCATGAGCTTGAAATTCGACCATTGGTCATTGCTCATTGCCGGCGGTGCAGTGTAACTTTAAGGTAAAACCAATATATTGTGTCATGTAACAGCTGTGCAGAAATATCTAGCGCCAGTCCTTATAAGTAAATACGTACTTAGATACAACTTCACCTGATCAACTGCGGGTAATCGATTCGTGAAACCATATTAGGGTGTTAGCAACCTGACATATACTTTTGATTTGATTACACAAGCTAAGGCAAGAAATAGGCACAAGGACATTGGCTTTATAGTAAATACTTACTTTAAATTCTATCACGACATAATATTACCTCTTTAATCAATAATGGATAAATTTTATAAGGTACTTGAATATGAAAATTGTGTCTTCATAAAATTAGTACCTACTTAAAATATGTTGTGGATAACCATAAAAGCTTTTATTTAATAAGCATTAAACTTATATGAATTACCAAGCTTATCTACTAAGGTGAAGAAATTAAAAGTGGCTAGAAGCTGATCTAATATGAAGTTGTTTATTAGCACATGATGATGTTACGGCTAACAGCCGAGGTGCGTTAATTAGTTTTAGCCGGCAAAAACTACGTGCATCTAGATTTGACCCGCGCGCCTCTTGACATGTGGAGGTGAAGGATCCTCTTCGCCCCCTTTACGGAGGACAAAACGCCGTCGGGGTTGCGGATGAGTACTTCGGCATGCCCGCAGCCCCGACACATGGCGTCCCGCAGGATAACCAGGTTTTTAGTGGGTAACCGATGGCGAGTCCCACATAACCCCTCCCACTCCCCCGAGTGAAAGAGGTATGCGTCAATGCATTTTCTGGGTCAAAAAAAAAACTGCAGCCGTTCACAATTGGTTAAACCTATGTTTATCCTTTTTTTTATCTTCAGCTAGAGCTAGTTTCTGTTTAAGTTAAGTTTACCTCTTTAACCTTAGGTAAGTATGATATGCTGGTAGCTGGTGTAGATTTTTCTTTTTCAAAAAAATATTCTCTGCCATTCACACCAGCATAACTAGAGAGCGAGTCTGGAATTGTGCCCAGTTAATGGCTATTGGCTCGCCCTTAATCACATGAGACCTAAAACATAACTGGCGAAATGTGGACGTAGTAACTATGGCACTGGGCCCTATACCTTCAGGGGAAAAGGCATGATATTATGTTATGTTGTGAATCTGATATTTCGCGACTGAGTATGGAACTGTGGAAAGTATTTGAAGATAAGATGTCCGCGAATAGCAAATGCGAGAGTGAAATTCTATACAAAACGCCGACTAGGTACATCATATACGTACACAAACGTTCACAACGGGATATCATGTTCCAATGCAATACTAGAAATTGATATTTCATATAAATATATGAAATAGGAGGTTTGTGGACATGTCGACATGACGCAGATATTGAACATTGGTTTAGAATTTCATTTGAAATGCCTCTTTCATCATAATTAAATTAAAAGTAATAACAGAAAACATCCACGAACATATTCAATACGCAAATCAATTCTACGTAAATCAATCTAAACTTTTGCAAAGATTTATATTTAGTTCTTTTCAAGCAACTGAAGCCTGATAAACGAAGATATACCAGCTACGAAAAAGAAAGATTTATTCTCCGTATGCCAATAGTCTATGTATAACGGTATCATTAATTTCCTTCAAGGTAAATTGAAGGCTTTATAAAGATCCATTGAAACCTAAATAAGGCGTGTGGGATATTACTTTACATAACATTTTATTGCGAGGCGTCTCCTGAAATGGAATGATCACGTATTCGTTTCGGAAAAATTATGTAAGTTTATGTTTGAGGGGCTTAATGTTGTTTCGATTAATTTCTGAAGAAGATTTTTACATTTATCTCGAGTCTCAAAGGTATAAAAAAGGCTGGACAAGTCATATCGAACGATTTCTACAGTTTATCCATATAGAGGTTGAGACACTAAGAAATTAATTATGAGTAATAATTAGTTTTAATAGCGTTGTTAAAGTTCAGGTAATAGAGTTTCAAACAGCGGGGCACCTAAGCACTAAGAAATTAATTATTTACATATTAATAATTTTCTTAGATACCTGATAAAAACTTCTTGTGAATAAATGAGGAGTAGGTCATGTTCAATCTATTCTGGGAAATAAGGAGAACATTCACATATTTTTTTAGTCTGTTGATTATATAAAAGAATTAGGTAAACGCAGAAAAGTTTTATACTTGAAAAAATGTACCGTTGGTATACTTAATTGATGTACGTGTGTCTGTTTTAAACACTTGAGTAAACGTAGAGTTGGTTCTTAATAAAACTAGACCAATTGAGCAAAGCTCGTCGTACACACTGTTCAGCGCAAAGTGCATCATTTTGGTAGGATAATCAGTACATATTTACCTATGTCATTATCATTTTCAATGATAATCTAGTGCACTAGTCCACAACTTTCTCTAGAATCAACAATGTCTATTGATATGTGTTTTATGCGTATAGAAGAGACCTAGGTCCAATTGTGTGCAGGCAATTGTTACGTTCACATCCGCCCTCATCTGAACTTTGAGGTCACCTAGGTTTCCGCATACAGACTATTCTACAAGACACTATCTTGTCATTAACTACACCCATGCTTTATTACGAGGTCAATCTAACTAGACACACATCAGTGTGTTCGACAAGTTCGTAAAACACCTGGCGTAATTTACAAGACAATTTCATGTGATCTTACATATAACTGCGATTAAACATAACGACTGTTTTCTCCTTTAATTACTTCGTCAAATTCCTTAGCGTAATTAACATGGTGCGAGAACTAGCTTTCGAGATATCAAACGAGTAAAACCATAACAAATTCAAGCTGATTCTAAGCCGATTTCACGCATTCCAAAACCTCGCGATACACGGAAACTGCCAATTCTCGGACACAAAATATCATTAAACAGGTGGTCGCTGATCTCTGAGCTTGACTGTCCGCTTATCAGCTTACTGCATTCCACCGACTCCTTTTTGTCGGCGTTTTGCTCAATACGAAAAACGTCCTGTTAATTAAAACGCATAAATGCGGTACACCTACATAATTCCGTTATACATAACCAGCTCCGTGCAGTGATAAACATTATCTTATATCATAAGTTGACAGTCAGGTGAATGACTCAAGTTGTTTGTACAACTTATTAGGCGGAGAGTACATAACTCTTATCAGCTTTAAACTTGTTATGATATCACTAAATTACTTTTATGGGTAACGATTTACGTTGTTCTAAATTTGTCCGCCTGTGTCATTCCAGTCACGTGATCGTTTTGAGAAAATGGACTACGTCTTTATTATTAAGCTTGTGACTTGAGACTTGTTATTTAAATGAACAGAGGATGTAAGTACACTTTCTACAACGCAACGTAATCCGTTGAACATACAAGTAACCGGCTAATGTTTAAGTATAATAAAAGTTTCACTAAGACTAGATAGCAAACATAACCCTGAGGCTATAATTACAATATCTTGGTATACACAATACATAATAAGAAAATACAAATTTAAGCCCGTTGTTTAGTAAACAGAACAATAAAACTAATCGCCTACAAATATTATGTAAAAAGCAGCTTTTAGTATGTAGCATCAATTAAAATTGCAAAGCGGATTCGTCGCCAATGCAAAGTGGGTTCCGTAGATATTTATAGCGATCTTACCTTGCGCCCACGATCACCTGGTCCCTTGCCACATCGAACAGCAGTTGCGAAAATGATTTAGTGTCGTTATCTTGGAATATATCGGTGTTAGACGCCAGCAGATCTGCGGATTTGAATATTCGATTAGTCTGAACCTGTCGAAGTAGCAGGTCGCCGGCGCTCGAACTGTGCTGGGTGGACACTGGACACTGGCGCCTTTCAAGGATTTCTCAACTGAGACAAATTATGCTTAGATTGTTGGTATTTGAGTCGGGAATTCCTGAGATATGTAATTTACATCGATGCATATTTTATATGCAGCGATATAAATTGGGCAAAAGTTAATAGGGGAGGTATATTTCCAACAGTGTACTTTCTATAGCTGAGATTATGATGACGATGATATTTTATATCGTAACTTCTGAGTTGTTCCAGTAATATCCATAAGCTTTTCTTATATAAAAGGAAATGCATGACTTCGATCGATACTTTTTTAGAAAAACCAATACTAAAATAGATTTCTAATATAATATTTCTACAAAACAATATTTATGCTATAGTTAGACGCCTTAATTCAGTCCTCGCCTGCGGGGTACAGGGGTGGCGGGGGGCGGGGGTAGACGTGAAAGGGGGCCGGGAGGGGTGCGAGCGTCAGGCACCGCCCGCCCGCACCTCTCCAGTCCTACGCACCTTTACCCACGTCACACGTTCATATAAAACTGTCATTTACTTAAAATTACTTATCTAACCTCCGTGTCATCACGGTGATCAATTAAGCCCCTACTGACAACATAAATTATTATGTAAATTAAAATATTTGAATGAGCAAGTTCATAACTGGTATAATAAACCAGTTGGTTTAATCAAACTATATAAGCCCAAGATATTATAATAAAAAACAATTTCGAAATTCGTTAGTACGTAGTAGGTAGATATGCCAAATAAAATCCCAGCAATAAGCTCGCTCCTATTACATGGGAACAAAAACTTCATAAATGGCCAAGTGTGGGTGTACCTACTATAGGACTTTGTCCTGGCACCCCCGTCACTCCATACAATCGGCCACGCGCAATAGCCTACTACTGTATAAAACACAACGTGTGCACTCGCGTAAAATGTGTGCGTATGCTTACGCTTCGGGAAAAAGGTGTGATCTTAGGTTAATTTTCCTTAATCGAATTTTTTTCTCACAATAGGTGCTTCGCAAATGTTAGATCTATAAACATTACTTAGATAATGCAAACACAAATATCAAATAAGCATTTTATGCAAGTTTCGCGGCAAATGTTTAAGCCTTTTACGATTGTTAATCAAACTTAGCAGCACCTCTTGTTATGATAACCTTATTACGTGACAAGCATGTTTTAAGTAAACCAGCAGATTTCATATATGTGTACTATTATTTAATTCTCCTATTTAATTCTATCATTAAATTAACGGAGTCTCTTAACCAACCTCTTCCATCCGTATTCCAGCATCTAAGTTTTTATTTATTTTAACATTCCATCCCCGTTTTTACCAATACTACGAATAGACGATCGAACATGATTCGGCCGAACCACCGTACCAAGCAATAATAATAATAATGTTCGCCGGACAGTGCGCCAGATGATCGTACATGGTAAGGTGGAGAATCAAATTCGCGATACGGCCGTACCATGTTCGATCGTCTATTCGTAGATAAATTGCCTTCTAATATCTAATAGATTAACAAGGTTCGCTTAATATTTCGGTGTGAAGATGATACAAAAACACATCCATACTTACACACTTGCGCATGTAAGTATGTTTCACATATTTTACTAATTTACCTAATATTTAAATGCTTAATAAGTGCTTCATATAATAAAAAAATAAGTGCTTCAGAATTTGAATTATTATTTTATAAATTACCTAAGATTTTCCTACACATACTTTCGAACTTCCCACTAATATTATAAATATGAAAGTTTGTGAGGATGGATAGACGGATGAATGGATGTATGGATGATTGTTACACTTTCACGCCAAATCTACTGAACCGAATGGGCTGAAATTCGGTATGTAGAAAATTTAGACCTTGAAATAACACATAGCGTACATTTTATCCCAATATTCCCACTGAACGAAGACTACGCGGGTGAAGCCGCGGGGCACAGCTAGTTTTATATAAAACTGTCTGTTTATAACGTAATTAAAATAACAAATCCAGTGTCAGCACCTCCTCTAAACCATTGCATAGTCATTGTCCACCGTGCGTGTTCTCAGAAACAATTACCCTACGTTGAAACTCGTAAACATACATAGAATCTCGGTGTGTCAACCACACGTGGTTATCAAACAATTAGTTATAAAATGACAGAATGGCACACAGCGCAGATTTATTGCCACTTCGGAGAAGCAGCATGCCTTACTTTTGTCTTTTTAATCATATTTTCTAGACTTGGAGGAAGTGGGTGTCGTTTTTCTACGGAATTTTAACCGAATTTTTTTAGTGAGTTCTTTTCCTCCTTCCACAGCATATAATTATCACGTCTATGATTCGTCTCTTAGCTATGAATGTGATATAGGCAAAGGAGCCACAATATTACAACGTGTAATTAAACGTTGTAGTTATACTTAAGTGGTGCATCTACCTGTCAAACAACTTGCAAAAGCTGGAATTGCGAAATTCGTAAAACACTTTCCATATTTCTACTTTCCATACAAATTTCCGTTCAGCTGATCCATTTTGTATTGAAAGTCGAAATTTTGCGTGTATTTCGCAATTCGTTCTTTCGCAAATTGTTCAGTTAGACGGATAGATGCACCCTCTTAAGTATTACAATTAACATTATTTTGTTAAATTTTTGTCATTTTTATCATGATCGTACCACATCATAAACAATAAATAGAACATAGAACATCGAGCACGTCTCTTATAATATCTATAGGTTGACCGCTTAATAGGCTAGTTGACTAAATTTGAAAAATTGGTTAATACATTATCTTACTATCTATTTTACCCTAAAAACTTATTATTTTTGAAAAATTCGATCATTTATATTGTGTTTAAAAAATCAATTTGAATTTACCGAAAAAACGCTCCAGACTGTCATGGCGTTTTGAATGACGTCACACCGTGACAAACACAACAAAGGAATCGTGTGTTTTTCTGGGAGTTGTTAGTTTTCTCTAATTAAAAATGAATTCCTCTTATTACAAGAACTGTGTAGTGCCCCAGTGTAAAAGTACGACTAACTGTTCCAAACAATAAACATATACGAAAAAAGTGGCTAAACCTTGCGAGGAGAGATGATGCTAATAGTTTATCTGCAGTTTCGAGAATGTATTTTTGTGAAGATCATTTTGATGTAAGTCACACAATCAACATATTTACAAATTTAAAACAAAAATAATGAATCATTATTTTTCAAGTTTTAATTTACGAGTAAAGGTTATATTATGTTGTTATCAGGTAGAATTTTAATTTAGTGTTATATTTATTATAATTAACCAACATTATTTTCTTATTCTAGTTGCCAAATGACATGGTTAATTATATGGAGTAATAAATTAAATAATACTTAGCAAATCTAACCTCAAAACCAATGTCCGGCAACTTACATTAAGTATGACAAACTACGAAACAAATAATACTGATTATGTTTATAATAAGTCAATGAACATGTATTATATAATTTACACATATTCATACTTACACAGAGGTTTTAGCATTGCGGAATTCCGATGAGCAAAAGTTAGTATTTGATGCGAAAAAATTGCCGAGCATGACGGCGTCAATTCTGGGTAAATTCGTACTATTTGCTTTAATAAATCCTGATTCCATAGCGAAATATATCTGTCTTTCAAGAAATAACTGAATACCACTATGTTAACTTGTCAAAAATAGCTAAAAAACGAAAAACTAATTAAATAACTTGCTCTGTTTTATGGAAACGTCAACAACAACAATGATGTTTGCCGCGGTGTGACGTCACGCTTTCTGATTGGTGTTTAATATCACGTGATCGTACGCCTAGTTTTACGGAATTTATTTATTGAAAATATTATTAATCTTTATTTCGTTTTATAAATCATTTAGTTTTTTAGTATTTCTACATCTTAGTTAATAATCAGAAACAACCGTGCATCCGATTTATTTATAGTGGACACAACCCTATTGACTCCTCGCCTGTGGGGTAAAGGTGGAGAGGTGCAGGCGGCAGGGCACCTCTCCCGGCCCGTCGTTCACGTCAACCGCCGCGCGCCCCGCCGCCCCTGTACCCCGCAGGCGAGGACTCAATTAAGCGGATCTCAATTTAGCTATATAGCAAATACATTATCTTTAAAATAGTATATTTTTTAAATGTACCTTGTTTGTTAATTATCCTGAAGTCATCTTCGGGCAGTTCCCCTCTGCTGAGTGCTCCGAGGAGAATAATGGCCGCAACTTTATGAATGGTTGACCACATAATGTTAGCTGCTCTTTAGTCCATTCTGAAAAAAAAGATAAAAGAAAACATTATTCAGGTAATTTTAACATAACGTACAATACTTTCAAAATCAGCATAACGCCTTATTACCTATTCGAGTATACTATATAATATAATGCCCGCTCTGCTTCATTCGAGAAACTTACAGCTCCATCAGCCATCAGTTCTACATAAGAATTTTATTAAAACTTACAGCTCTCTGTCATTTAAAACTATACCATAGATTAAAAGTAAAACATTTTATGATAGCTTTTAGCCTGTTCACTTTGTGACTTAGCTTTGCACTTGCAAGACTTAATTTTACCATGTTCATCCAGCAACAGCTTCTGAACTGGTTTATTCTTTAATGTACATTATCAAGCAGGCCGCCAATCCCCGTCTATTTGTCTATCTGTCTGTCAAATCCCTATCTAATTCTGGTCGTGCAACTTAACATTCTAGTTAACGGTTGTCAGCACTTGATGACAACACAATCATTGTTTTATTCTTAACATTAGTGAGTATTAACTTGTTTCTAGCTGGATTGATAAATAGTTGTGTTAGTTTAGTACCTTTAATGATCAAATTGACAGCTTCGAATCGATTGCCTTGACGCATTGGTATTTATTTGGAATGTTAATTTATTTAATTGCTGTCAAATCCTAATAGATTTATATTTGAAGATGCTTAGACAGTTTTCTATCTCGTTTCATTGTACAATAACTGCAGGTATGTATTCATCAACATATATAAGGTTCTATATCCATAGGCGTACCATACGAGATAATGAATGTGACTTACTAGCAGTGCCATGGGGTTTCACGCCAAAATTACTAAACTGATTGGGTTCAATTTTAGTGAGCTAGTTTTAGCGTGAAAAAGTAACAAACATACACACAACGACAAACTTTCGCCTTTATGATATTAGTACTAGCATTATAGTAGTAGGCTTTTTAGATTTAACAACATTCACAATAGAGCTACATAACAAGATTCAGCAAAACACATTTTCCTCTCTAAAACCTCAAAGGCAAATTGCTTAAAGATAAACTGCACTCGAAGCAACTAAATATAAGCTCTCAATGCTTCAACTAGTACAGTTACCCATCAAACCAGACACCTGTAGTTTTAACATAACGTATGAGCAATCGATAAATCATGCAGACATCCGTAGCAGCTTACTTTTAAACCCATCCAATGAACTGATGTTGCTTTATTACTTCTAATTCGGTATAATTGGTTTTCAGACGGTTAGTGAACACAAGTAATGGCAGAAATCACTGTACACACCCAATGAAGTAGCTATTTTTTAAATTGGCCCCATAGGCTACGGATTTAGGAGTTTATTGAACTTGCGTTTGTTTGCTGATGTCTAGGTAGGTACACAACACACCTACTTTGACCTATTTTCGTTTTAGTAGTTTAGTATTTCAGCATTGAAACAGAAATCTCCTCACGAATAGCAAAAGCTGCAGCATCGTTTGGCCAACTTCGTAAAAGAGTTTGGGCCTCGCATGACCTTCATCTACAGACTAAGATATCTGTCTACAAAGCAAACGTCTTGCCAATTTTGCTCTATGCCACCGAGACATGGTGTCTCTACAAAGGCGATATCAGACGCCTTGATCAATTCCACATGAAATGCGTGCGCTCAATACTCCATGTGAAGTGGCAGGACAAAGTCCCAAACACTGAAGTCCTACGAAGAACTAAGCTGTGTGGTATTGAGTCCATGCTTATGAAGGGACAGCTAAGATGGTGCGGTCACGTTGTACGCATGAGCGACTCCAGGCTTCCTAAGGCTGTTTTCTACTCAGAACTAAAACAAGGAAAGCGTAAGCCTGGAGGGCAGTTCTTGCGCTATAGGGATGTACTGAAGCGCCATCTTAATGCATGTAACATCCCCTGCGAAGGTTGGGAAGAACTCGCACAGCAGAGGTCAGAATGGTGTAATTCTGTATCCAAAGGTACTATTAACTTTGAAAAGAAACGCGTAGAAGATCTTGACGCCAAGCGCCAAATTAGGAAAACCAGACCGAAACCTTCCTACACCTACACATACAACACAGCAGGACAGTTGCACTGTGCACTTTGCAACAAAATTTTCAAAACCAAATTTGGTTTTGCAAGTCACATTCGCTCTCATGTGCGAAAACAATAATAAGGTTCGCCGTCGACGGATACGTCTTGGAGGACATCATCATCATTTCAGCATATTATGCTGCTAGTCTATTATATAGCTTAGTGATGAATAAAATCAATTAGTACTCGTCCAATTAAGGGGCAATCTCTTCCAGGCAAGCATGTAAATTAGTAAATATTGTAAAGAAAAGGCGTAAACTGCTGTGGCAAAGGAACAACCAAATTACACTTTTTGCCAGCAGCTGTTTCGAAGGTAGCGTTATTATAATGGTCACCAGCTTTATGAGAAGGTGTATCATGGAACCTTTCTTCATGATTATCGTCCATTAATCACGAAATGTTATTAATAAGATGATTAAGAAAGTAAGACGTCTTCCTACACTGGTAACATCGAGTGGGAGATTCGACGGGTGGCTTACACAATCACATCGGAGCTCAATAATGTAATGATTTTATTCTTATTATGAAAGTGATGTAAGAATCTACGCCAAATGTTATATAAGTTTAAACTATGGGTCAACCACTGTTGCAAAAAATATAATCACAAAGTTGTGAGCCGCAGCTTAGAATACTATGCAACGCCCAAAAAGACCGAAAAGTGTGTTAGTGTTAAGTATACCAGGATCTATTACATACAAAATTCAATAAATTCTGTAGTTACTGCGTGACACTTGCACACATATTTAACCATCGATCCAAAACCTTTGCATTTATTAAAAAGGGAATGGGATTAGTAGGATCGTCTGACTAAATAGTGCTGTAAATTTCCGGAACTTTCTTATTCCTTGTCTCATCATTACCTATTGTTATATGCAAGACTTCAGCTTTCTTTGGCCAAAAGTTAAGGCTGCACGCTAATGAGGGAGCGTGTCAGTTAGTCAGGACTTCGAAATTTTATATCTACCTATGTAAAAAGATAATGGTAATTGGCAATGCCCAAGTTTTATTCTTATCAACAGCAGTGAATCGTGCCAATCAGACAGAAACGTACTAATAAACTGATGACTTCAAACTTAAAATTAGATCATCGACCACACTATAGCGTGCAATTACTGTAGACGGAGACTAATTGATTTAGTGCAATAGATACCTTGTCAAGTGAGTGGTTAACGACAATACTGTTAACTGGTATCTACATACGCACGGCATTAGAAAGTTGGCACTCTAACATGAGGCCTCTAGTCATACCTATACAAGCGACTTCTGTATTCACGTGGGCGGATATAAGAATGATAATGCTAATTATGAAGCCACTAATATTTTAAAGGTGCACCTGGAGCATTCCCCTGTAATTTTATGTTACAGAGTCGAGCATTACACATACATCAGTGAAGGAGGAAAACCGAGCATTACAGGGAGCACAAGCTGTTGATACAATGTGTAATATTTTGACATTATTCGTTTTCTTTCAGTTTCTAATGTTACATTCTAGGCGATGCTCGTCATTCTGAGAGGTAATTTTGTAATGTAATGCTGAAAATTTAATCTTAAATATTACATTAGCGGCGAATGCTCCAGTTGAGGGAGCGTGCAGAGTACATACAATCTTTAGCATGTATAGGTACAATTAGTCTTCAGTCCAAAAACTACTGAACCGTTTGGGCTGATGTCTTTGAATATGATAGGCTAAGCGCTTTTGACCGTTCCATGCTGGTGAATACGCGGGACGCAGTTAATGATGATGATGGTGAGAATTACGATACCTACTTACCTAATTCCCACATGTTAAACTCAAAAAAGTACAAAGCAAAGGAAATAGAAATCTATTAATGAATAGATCAGCCGCAGCAGAGCACCAGTATAGACAAATCATAATATTGCTAAAAGCAAAAACTATTATTATTTCTTAAAACGATATTATGGCCACCCATTGCCGACCAATAAAAAATATTTTTGTGTGTTATTTAAATCTGTATAAATTAATATTAGGTCACAATATGACACTTTTGCACGTCAATGAAGATAAACAGTAATGAGTGTACCGTGCGTTTGGAAAGATACCTCATACAAGAAGAACGCACAAGAAACTTGTAAGGCTTAATTTTTTCAACTGATTGTTTTACAATATTTGGTTTGGTTTCATTCGTTTGTCGAAGGTGCGCGTGGTGGCTATGCAGAAGTTTCTAGGCATCTTTGTTCTCTATGAACTATTCTATTGGTTATTCTCAGAATCAAAAAGTAAATCACGAAGTTCGGAAAACAGACATTGATCGAATGAAAATCACAGCAACAAGCAAGCATTCGACCTCATTATGGATAAACATCGTTTATGTAACAAACGTCCGCTATATTCAGTATCTCGAGAGGTGCAACGTCTCCGACCTATATATCAAGAGCTCATTAGCTTCCTATCTGAAGTAGATACCAGATACGTACGTTTTATTTGTAGGCTTCCGTATTTCGGCTGTAGGCATGACGGACGAACCTTGAGCAAATATTGGTGTTGATAACGCACTCGAAATTGATACGATGTTTTATTAGAACTTATTAAATTTCACCCGTTTTGGTAGCGCTTTAAAAAGACTGTTGATAATGTTTTATTCGCATGAAGTTTTTCGCGACATCATCCGGGTGGAATTTAAGGGTTTTAATATTTTTACGCGGAACCCTTGCGGAATTATTTTTCTAAAAACAAATAAATAGCTTAAACCTATTTAAATAAATAAGTAGCCTATATTATGTCCTGGAACATCAGAATATCTGCCAGCGAAAGTCCCATCAATAGCGGTTCAGCTGTTTCGGAGATTAGCAGTAACAGACTGACAATTTTTCTTTAATGGTATTTTGTCATTAACAGGCTACAGGACATCTTAGCAGTTTGGCACAATCCTATGCAAAATTTACTAAATTGATGTTTTCTATTCCCCGGTTTCCTCCGAATACAGTTAACCTATTTGATATATAATATATACCCTATGTCCCTATTATCATTTTATTTTTGTTTATTACGCCCGAACATTGCATATCTGCTGTCACGTTCTAATTCTAATCCTCTGGGACTTCGTTTTCCCTGGTCATTGCGCTACCGGGGCAGGTTTGTTCGAGTTTTCCCTCTCAAGATAGGACTAAGAGACAAAAAAACGAGGAAAATGAGTTATCCCCGTGCCATGCTAGACGGGCTGGAAAGTCCGGCTACGTCCTGCGGATTCAGCCAGTGGGGTCGAGAGGGTGGTGTAGGCTCTGGGCAAACCTACGTTTCCTTAAGTCGTCCCAGGCGACACATTGTCTGTGGAGAGTGTTCTAAATGCTCTATACAGACTTAATGTTTAAATCGTCTGCGAAAGACGCCAAGGCCAATATATGTATCGTATATATAATATACTGTCACATGTATTTAGTAAAAAACTATATTTTTTTTATATTAAAGACAGACATTTCTACTTATTTGTATTTTAGATGTACAGATAAGATAAAGGGGTTTGTAAACAAATAAATTCATTTACATTTCCATACGCTTGAGGCAAGGTGTTTCGCTACTTGAAGTTGGCTTTAAATCTCAGAATAATTGGCTTTAACCATAAAGGTAAAACCAGCATTAGTCATAAACATACCAATCACTCAATCGTAAATAACTTCCGTAAATATTAGCCATCCTAATTGGGAAGCAGGCAATTATCTTCTATTTTGCCGCTGCTGACCAGTAAAATTAATTATTATATAACATCACCTCACGCATTTTTTTCGAAGAGTAAAAAACAGAAAGGAAGGAAGGAAGAAGGTACCCAGGACCTAGTCCCATAGTAGGTACATACACACACACTTCGCCGGTTTTTAGTGTCATGTAATAGGGGACGAGCCTATTGCAAAAGAATACTTACTACTTTACAACCACAGAATAAGAGATGATAATAATACTTAGTATAGAATGGACACTGTCATCCGCCTACCAATTAGGCCTTCCTCACCCCGCGAGCGAGATTGAGCTCTCGACGAGCCACCGTGAGCTCGGAACGCACCTCACGCACTCTAACGCGTGGACAAATCTCCATGTGTGCAGTGTCTGTGTAGTAAGTAGTTATAGCGCGGCTTTTGTATGGGAATTGAGTCGTGTCCGGCATGTGCTACAATGTAAAGAAGCGACTCTCACCTCCCTCCGCCATTTTACGTCGCCTGTGACCATGCAGTCAACGAGGCAGTAACGTCCGTACTTACGCACGCATTAGACGCGTGTACATTATATTTTTTACGTAGTAGTAGTAGGCTTCTGCGCGCGGGCGATTGTATGGAGTGACGGGGGTCTGCCGATCACAGTTCCAAACTTCAGGTTTTCATTGAGAAATTTCCCAAAAATATACATATAACAAATTTTACCCGAACTGGGGATCAAACCTTCATAATCGGCAGCGCTTGCTAAACACTACGCTACCGAGGCAAGAAAATCATTAAGTATAATCTAGCAATGGAAGATCGTTGCCCTCTGCCAAATCAAACAAAACTTATGTGTATCAAGTACCATTCCCCGCTATCAGTTACTTCACCGTTAATTTGTCAACACAGGTGTAACTTATTTGTTTATTAGAGAAAATTGTTGACAAAAGATAACGAATGCACGTTTCATTTCGTATAGATTGACCCAAATTGACAAGTGCGTAGAAAATGGTAACTGGTAGTAAACTTCTTAACTGATAAGCTATCGAGCTTATCGAAAATTACTCAATGATATATATACGCATTGGCATCGTGTATGATTGATTTCAGTACAGACGTAAAATGGGTATATTCTTTTACAAAGAAAATTTTCCTATTTTTTTCTTTATGATTATGAAATTTATTGCCAGTGATAAGTACCAGTGTACACATATCACGGGCCAAATAGTTCTGTCAAGATTTGATAACCTATAAAAAAAATAAAGTGTGGTTCTGAAGAATAAGTACACTTCTTAAGGTCTTTTCGGGAGTCTATCTCTCTATGCAGCAAAAATTTTGTGAAAGCTTGTAAAAGTATTTTTCTGTGTACGACATATTATTCAAACTGATAATGATTTTAATAAGAATAGAATTACCGCCTTTAGAATAGTACTTCACCATCTCTACCCGTGGTTGCCGTAAGAGCCGACTAAGGGTACAAAATACCATCGAACTGCGCTCGACAATCCGCCTGCCAAGCGTGTCCAGTATTGGCAAAACCCCCCGTTATGGGGGAGGCCTATTTTCAGTAGTGGATTACAAACGGCTAAGATGATGATGACGATGACCTGATAAAAAACACGAACAACTTAAATAGGTATCAACCATAATCTCAAATTAAATATTACAGTCAACAAAAAGGCATTAAGTGTTTAGCGCTCAGCTACATTCAGTTAATCGTCGATATCTAGATTACAGACTGTGTCCTCGAGTGTACTTGTGATAACAAACCCTAGGCTACGTGCTCAATGCCATGTCGTCCCAGTTTATAAACACTGGAACTTTATTATGCATTGTAAACCTTCATCTAAACACTGCCGCGTAACTGAACATGGCTTGTTGGAGCCTTTGGTGCCAAATACGCTGAGTGAGACTGGTCTTTTAGCTATGGATACCTGCAACACCAGGGGTATTGCCAGTATGATGGCGACCCTTCTACACTATATTCACTCTCCTTTTGAAGAGCCCCATGTTGTAGCTTAACGGGAAGACCGCAGCAAGGAGATCATTTCACAGTTTGCAAGTATGCGGCAGAAAAGAACGGAAACGGGTTTCTCCCCGTTTTGTAAAGTATCCACCTCTGTTACCACTTCTGGCATTGCAAGCAATTATTTGAGGTAAAAATCAAAAGCCGTTTCGCCAAAAGCATCTAGAAGAGGACATCTATAAAATTATTTTAAAAGTATCATAGTCATCCAATCAAGTAGCTACAGATTTCATGGCCTCATGATGACACGCCGTATCGAAGATTCGTGATGCAAAAAGACCTAAACCCATTATCTCTCAGACCTTCGATGCCCTTTTACTTTCACTCGTCATGTGGATTGTTTCCCTTTTTCTTTCACGGTGAGTTGTTTTCAATTTTTGCGAATGATTAATAAATACAGCAAGTACTTAGCTTGAGCACCTACTCAATATATAGGATTACATATAGAATTGCGTTTTGTTGATATCAGCAGGTGACTTCATAATAGTCACCTGCTTATATCAACAAGCGCAATCATGCATTTTATTTTGATCGTGTCTACGAAACTACTTGTTTACGAAATTTAATCTTTTGAGATTGAGATGCACTTCATTATCTCCCAGTCTTGAAAGAGCTTGAAGGCTTGAAAGGAAGTTTAGTGCTTCAAATTGCGAGATTCTAGGAATTAAGCTTTTTAGGTACCTACATTTCTGGAATAAAATCATGGGTGTTAATTTTCTCGAATATATCTTCTACGTGGCAACCGGATTCTATATATTTTAAATTTATTGTTTAAATTCACGTCGCTTTACTTTAGCTTTGCTTATACATACCTACTATTATTTCATGTGTAGAGAACAATGCATACTGTGAGATCAACCGATTGTAAGTGTTCTGCAGGAACTTTAGCATTAAGGTGACGCAGTCTTAAATAATGAATCTGAAATCATGCGCTGAGCCCCGCAACCCGCTTACACCCCTGTAATATTACGTAACTTGCGATTGACCGGCTCGATCACAGAATACTATTACTCGACTCGAGCCGTCATCACAGCGCGACTTATTACGCACTGGAACATAGACGCCGTAGAGTCTCCGTACCTTATTTTTTTTGGACTATCTTTTTTCATTAAAAATATCTACACTATTATTATATTACTTATATATAATATTATATTACTATACACTAATATTATATAGAGGTTAAAGTTTGATGTTTGTTTGTTTGTAAAATGTAATCTCTGAAACTGAATAATGAAAGGCCCGATAATGAAAATTATTTCACTAATAGGAAATTCAATTAATTAGATATATATAACGGTCTATAGTATTCATGGTGCAGAACTACTGCTATAGGTAGAAATATGATCTTCTAGCTTTTAGCAAATCCGTTCAGCCATTTATTATTGTTGAGTCATACAACGTGTTAAAAAATGGTTTAGTAATACATAAAGGGGTGTCTTACTACACCCGTCAACCTAAAAGCAAAAGAAAGAATTTTGAAATACGCACAAAAAAATTCGACTTCCCATATAAAATGGATCAGCTGATCGGCAGATTTGTATGGGAAGTCGATATTTTTTGTGCGAATTTAAAAATTCTTTCTTTTGAAAGGTGTTCAGTTTGATAGGAAGATGCACCTTTAGTATTAATACAATTTTTTTAACACGACGTATATACGTAGGTATATACAAGTATTGTTACCAACATAACAACACAACATAACTACATACAGCTAATATTAGTAGGATATGATGTTATGAAGGATATAGGTATAGGCATGTATGTACTACTACTGAAGTTACAGTTAGACAAAACTGAAATCGTCGGTAAATATTGGGTACAATACATATGAAATTGGTGTTTTGTACGGGAGGAATATAAAGAATTTTTTTTTTTTGTAAAATATATTTAATTAATCAAAGTATGCACCGTTGTTATCTATGCACTTTTGCCATCTCATAGGTTCTCTTTACTAAAAAAACTATGGGGGTGAGAATCAATAAACTCTTTGAAGGCGGTTTGGACTGCCGCATCGGAGTTGATTTTTTTCCTTGTAAGAAGTTGTCCAAATTCCGAAAAAACTGGTAATCTGTTGGAGTAAGGTCCGGGGAGTACGAATAATGGCCATAGCTTCTCATTGTGTTAACTTAGAAGTATGATTTTTTTATAGCCACAATATTTTATAGTAATAGTAGTATTGTATAATAATTTAATACGTATCGCAGATCTGAGTAGTTGATATCAATTCCAACTGGACATATCCACGCGTTCCCATTAAAAAATGTCTTGACAGACAGACGGACAGACGGACAACAAAGTGATTCTGTAAGGGTTCCTTTTTTCCTTTTGAGGTACGGAACCCTAACAATATAGTTTACTCGTATTTATTACATCATTAATACCTATTATAAGCGATCCTTTAATTTAGTGGATGTGTAAAATGATTAGGTACACATAATCACATGATTATACATACCCTTCTAGAGACTCAACTGACATTGTTTTATTTTCAGCTAAATCCAGAGACGACTCCATTGCTTTTCTCTGTTCTGACGATTGCTTCCTACAATATAAATGGTTATTTTATTTTTTCATTTTATATTGTGGAGACATAAGAATATACATACTTACCCATAGATTATAAATAATATAAACCTAGACCAGATAATCATACTAAAAACCCGAAAATAATGCAATGTTTGGTCCACGCTACTGATTTACCATTTTAGTTATTTATGATGGATAAAATAAATAAACCAAACCAGTAAAAAATGTCAGGAACATAACTAGCTATCCACCTATCCCAAGGAAAACAGTCATACGGAAGTATCCATACATTTAGTACATAGGTATATTATGTATATGTAGTAGGCAGTTAACAAATGTTCTAATTATTTGACGTTTACTTACCTTTTATTTACCATTTTTTTACACTTTTCAATTAAATAAGCTTTCCTCTTTCTTTTAGGAACTCTAACAGATTTTTTCCCCATTTTTAATGATAAGATATTACTCGGTAAAATATTTTGATCACTACTTTGATACTATGGTTATCGAAAGCGCGCGGGAGCTCGACTGGCACAGACCCGTCGCTGACAATGGTCAGTAGAGGACTGAGGGGGGACAGATTGCATACTAAAACACGCGCGAGCTTGCGTGCACTGAAAGGTCGTATGCGCCAAAACAGTATTTCTCGAATAATATTAAAACTATTGCTAATTTTATAAAATCAAATTAACATATTGAAGTATTTGTATAGATGAATCTACACAAACAATTTAGAGGCATAAATCAGTCTCATTTCCCTGTAGAATGAAAATCTCTGTTTTTATAGACCAGTCTTTGATATTTTTTTCTCTGCTGTAAAAGTTAACCAATCATGTAAACCAATTACCAAAATGATGTCAATATCATGATAAATGAAATACATAAACATTAGTTTCAAATGTTTTGTTGTTGCTGAGAAATATTGAGATCCCTACCGCCAATATTTTCAATTCGTCGTCTTAACTGTGGTATAGAGTAGGCAAACAAAACAAGGGCCTACTGTTCTTGGAACTGTGTACTGTAAACCATTCGTTGAACCCGCAGTATCGTAGCAAATGTTGCGCACATTTCAGATACTCTGGATAATATTATCACGAAAAATAGTACCTACTCGTACTCTCGTACCTACTTAGATAATATATTTGAATACTGTTATTCAACGCCACCGACTATACACCTAAAATAAATTGTTTGTTTTGTTCTAAATTAAAAAACACTACATCCCTTTTTTAAGAGAAATAACGTGGTCCTATCAGGATATGATGATATAAGGCAGTAAGCGCAGATATGACGGATGATAGATTGGAATGGGTGATGGATACGTGATGTACCGATCCTAGCTATGTATGGGATAAGGTACAAGATAATAATTAAGTATTTGAAATGAAAAAGTCGTAATTTTAAATTTATTTTGAAAGTTTAATGAAAATTATGTATCATTCGATTCAAAAATCACTTAAAAAAATATTTTTTAATTGATTATAATCAATTCAATATTGATAAAATTCCAATAAGAGTCACTTGATCACGAATGCGCTACGAGTGGACGCCATGATTGTGACGTCATTATGTTATAAATTATAATATATGGTAGTACTTTATAACATTGTGACGTCACTACAAGTCACGAGCTCTTTCGGGTAATATCGGCGTGTTTTCGGTACTGGATTAAAAATGATTTTTTATTTTGATATAACTTTGTAAATAAAGCGAATGAAAAAATCTAAAAATAGTTTTAGTACGAATCTTATATATGATCTTTCCATAAATGCCAAAAAAAATTCTAATACCCAATTACCGGCTGATATCTACCACCGTAATAGTTATGCGCTCAGACTATGCAAGACAGCAGTATAGCTAGTCAAAAATCTTACATATTGCGTATATAATAATGCATATATAAGTGAAAGACACAACATTAATTAAAGAACTAGACTTACTAGTGACAGGCTTCATATAACCGACATGTCATACCTCTGTTTAATATTTTGTTGCCTTGAAGGACTGGTTAGGGTCATGAACACTAGAGCTGTTATTAAAATGAACAAAAACGTTTAGTGTGGAGAGCCCGTTCGAAGGACGCTCGTTAAATAATGCCAGCTTGGGTTGATTGTTTATGACCTTTATTTATTACTTCCACGTTCGACAATACACTTTTAAATAAAAGTTTCGTTTAAAATTGATTTACAATACTTAAGGTGCTGTATATTTTGTTGGATGTTAAAATAAACGGGTAGAGCTGTGGGTAATTTAGAATTAACTAAACCGACAGACGTTGTCCTGTTTGTGACGCGCGAATAACTGTCCAACACGGGAAGGTTCATTCGTTTGGATTTTTGAAATTAACAGTTTTCTGAGTAATTTTCCATAAGAACCTTCTACAAAGTATTAGAAAGCTAAAATAAGAAGATGAATGAATGAATGAAATCGGTACAGTAGTTCTCAAATTGTGGCGTGACCAATGACCAAGAGAAACAGGGATTTATTTTTATAGATAAAGATTTTAGGGCTTATCTGCACTACTCTTACAAAAAGATTACGTAAGTATAGAGCTAGGATAGAGAGTCAAAGCCAAATACATAGCTATTAAAAGTTTGCTTATAGTGAATAATTATTTAGCACGCACTACGAATTTTAAACATAAATCGCCAAGCTGTGGTGAATACCAATATAATACATGTAAGTACTCGTATACCTACCACGCATGCGGAAAAAATATCGTTTGCTAATTTGACTTCTAATTTTAAAAATCGCTTAGTACAACCTACCTAATTATAGCGCGCGCAAAGCCTAATTTAACATAAATTATGTACGTACTACGCGGTTTCACGCGCGTAGTCTTCGTTCCCGAGGGAATATCGAGATAAAAAGTACCCTATAGTATGTGTTATTTCAGGGTCTATTCAGTTCAGTATAGTTTTGGCGTGAAAGAGTAACAAATCTATCCATCCATCCTCACAAATTTTCGTATTTATAATATTAGAAAGAAGTAAGAAGGTATACCATAATTGCAAAATAATCTTAAACTCAAGAATTACTATGATCATCAAAATCGTCATCAAAATATACATAATATAACGAGTCATTACTAAGAATATATATTATATGCCATGCAATGGATATTATATGTACCTAGTTTAAAGTGTAGGTATATTATTATTAATATTATTATTAATAATAATAATTCATTTATTTCAGGCAATAGTACGTACAACAATAAATTATACGCACCAGAGGCCCATATTAATAAATACCTTACAGACTAACATACATAAAAACATACTAAAACACCTAGGTAGGGATAATTTTCTGTCTCGCCTCCCTAAAGCGCCTTAAAATAATAATATAAGTTTAAAGTGTAGGTAAGTACATAATATTATAAAGTTTATCTAATCCTACATGGTAATTAACATGATTAGACTCTGCGCCTCCGAGACCTACTTTCAGTTTTTAGGCCGCGACACAGATCACAGAAGAGTAGACAGTACACGCGCTAAAATAACAAATTCAAGCAGTGTTCGGTGATAAACGTACCTACTCACTGATAAACGAGCTCGCTAATTGGAGGTCAAGGTACCGTAGCACTCGCCAGCCAAAGGAATGAGCTAATATGGATTAGCTCTAGATAGCTCTGGATCAGTAAAAAATTACAGATTTCGTTTTATGTGTAAAGAAATGTATTTAGAAAAAATAGTTAATTTATAATAGCTGGCTGTATAATAGGGCCACCACTTTCTCATCCCGTGGGAGCCGTGAGACCCGGTATAGGGACATTTCAGAGTGGGCCGTAGCGCTCTTCGCTTCCAAGTATTCCAACTACTGCGATCACCAAGCCGCCTGCCAAGCGTGGTGATTACGGCAAAATCCCCCAAATGAATAGTTTATAAAGTTTTAAAAGGGAAGGCCTATGTTCAACAGTGGACGTCTTCCAGCTGATGATAATGATGAGATATTTTTCTTTTGCACGGTGCACCACATCATGTTAATTAGGTATGATAAATTTGCACACATAACATAATTTGCACTGCTACCAATAAATCAGCTATTGCAAAATTTTCTATCGCAATCAGATTTCTATTTCATTATGGAAATTTCATTCAAACTTGAGAAAGCAATTCGTCACGTTGCAGCATAAAAGCTGCTTAGACAGGTACCCGTGAGGAGCGATCCTGTAGAAAATTGGCCGTGTATAATACTAACTTTCTGAATTTACAGCTGGTTAGTCACAACTTTCACGACTTCGTACATATTCTGATAGATCTTCACGTGATTTGTTTATAATCAAGACCGTATAATGATTTTAGGTAATGTAGGTACTGCTTTATGCTCGAAACATCTAAATAGCAAAACTTTCAACAATTTTTGAGTTATTGAAAGTTTTGACAAAAGGTCTATTTAGCCATTATCTAAGTAGCAAATGGTCTATGTTGCAACACGTTCAACTATCTATATCTATGTCTAGCATAGTCTACCATATCTGTAGCAGAACGTCTAATTAGCAAAGCGTCTAATTCTCAAAATGCATGTTAAATGCTATCCTCAGACGTCCTTAAGATTATTTTATCTTCTCCCCGAACAGCTCAAAGTTTTATTTCGCTTTTCTAGCAAATGCGAGTGACGAAATGACTTTTATTTGTGTAATACCACTTGTGTTTTCTAATTGTTCTACTAGTTGATATCACCTAATAGCCATCCCCCGATATCCCGGACATTTTTAGCTTTTCCCTGGAAAACTTTATTTCTCTTTTCGACCAACCCTGGCAATTGCAACCGAGGATATTGTCCGTCTTCAAAGGTGTTCCACCACTGTCAAGAGTGTTACCCACGGTACGGTCGTTTTATCTTGACAAGTCTGAACATAGACTCTGCAATCTTCAGCGCATGTAAACTAGTGAAGAAAACTGTTATTCCTAGATAATAAATAATGAAATGAAATGAAATGATTTATTTGCAGCAGACATGGTAAAGATTAGATAATACATTCATGAGTAGGTAGTAGGTACTGCATATTTGACCAGCTCTCTGGCAAACAAAAATTTAAAAAAAAGTTAATTTATTGATTGAATTAATTAGCAATATAACATAGTATTATTATTATTTATTCATGAACCTATAGTAAAAATAATTAATAAGAAAAATAAATTAATTGAAAATTATTTCAAAGTGGAATAATGAAATAAAATTACAATGAAAATAATTATTGATTAATTGAATGTCCAAATATAATAAATAAATAATTAATTCAGTCTTCAATGTCACCACTAGTTCTATACAATTCACAATATATTCATTAGTTTACATTTAAAAAATTATTTAAGTCATAAAAATGATAATATACGAACAAGTGTATCATGTAATGTTCAGTTTAGTTCAATCAAACAGTTTTCTTCACGGGTTAACTTATCATGCGCTAAAGTTCTCAGAGCCTATGTTCAAACTTCAGACTCGCCAAGATAAAACGACCGTACCGTACATTGTTATTATTACACTTATAACACTGACATTTTTTTAACAAATTGTCTTATCTTATTGGTTAGTATATTATGTCAGTTCATATTTGTATTATAGTGTTTTATAATGTTAGGTACTAAGTATTCCATGTCGATAACGATGTTTAATGTGTCGTTTGTTAGTTTTCGGCTTTTATCATCTCATGTCTTCGTGCAAAGATCATGTTGGGGCAATTGCTTGTTTATAAATTGATCGACTCTCCGCTACTTTTTGCTTCAATATTTTTAAACATCGCATACTTCCTTTTTCTTTTGTAAGTAGGTCCTTTGGTAAAATAGTTTTTGATAATTTTAAATTAATCATTTCCATTATATTGCTGTAGACTGTAGGATTATCTCTATATGTATGAAAATGTGGTATGTACTTAAGAAACAAACGTCGTGTTTTGTGTCAGCTTCGTAGCAAGTGGAGAGAAATAGCCTCTGCCAGTAGCCGCTCTTTTTCTTTTATATATATTATATTCACCCTTTGTTCCCGTTGGTTCTCGGCCCGTCTGGATACCAAGTCGTGAATATAATATGCACGTGTATAATTGTATCTCTGATCTCCACACACCGGCCACAGTTTACTAAATCGATGTTTTGTATTCCCCTATTTCCTACGAATATAATAAACCCATTCTATAAATTTATATCCTGATATTTTTATAGTGAAGTAACCTATGTCCCTGTCATTTTATTTTTTCTTATAAATCCTTGGTTTCTTGGTTTTCATAGCGATTTGGTAAATTTTTCATAAGATTGTGCCAATTCCTAGAAGACCGCGTACGCTTTTACATCATCATCATGATCAACTTATTAGCCTAGTGGTGAGCATAAAGGAAGCCTACATTATGTTCCATATATGTACGCAATATTCTTTTCGATATGCAATCAATAATGTTCACACATAGTTTTGTAATATCGCATTTACTCCCATAAGCCCTGGCACTAACCCACACCAGTTTCGGTGATCGACAACAGTTTTCAATCAGTTCAGAATCAGTTTCGACTACTGTCGAATTTGTACTATACTGCCCTGCCGAGCTTAAAGTGCAGTAATAGTCATTTGGTTAGTTTTGAGTTAAATATAAATTAAGAAACCCTATTTCAAACCCTATAAGTGAATTAAGTTTTTTTGGTAAAATAACCACTAGAAGTATTTTTAAAAAATATTTTTCGAATTTATAAATTGCAAAAAAAAGACAAATTTATAAAAAATATACAGGGTTTACCGGCTAAATTGCAGTAAAATACTTACTACATATGATTTCTTTGAGTTCCCCAGCTAAAATACAGTATTTCATCATACTTTGTAACACTTTGGGTGGTAGTTTTATTTAGAAGATGAAATAAACAAACATATTAAAGTGCAGTATTATTTGCCTCCATACAAGTTAATTTTACTGCAGTTGCTTAAAAAAAATGCTTTTTATTTGTATCCCCAATTAAAGTGCAGTATTAGTACGTACATACGACAAATACTGCGCTTTAACTTGTGTGGAATTTTATAAATCCTGTACAAAACCAAATAAAAGGAAGTATTAAAAAATTATTACTGCAGTTTAACTTGTTAGTCTGTTAGTACTTTGTAAAAAACTAAATAATTTACAGTGTTTACATATTTTACTGCATATTAGTTAGTTTAATCCATGGATTCATGCTACCCTAATGTAGCGAAAGACAAGTAATATTCCCTAATATTGCGTTTTAGTTGGTAACCTCATACGTAATTAAACCGGGCTCGCACAATACTGCAAAATAATGCACTAAGTTCTGTCAGTTGCGTCGCTGACGTCGCTGACGTGGTGCTGTGTAATTGATTGGAAAGCGCTGAGGTAAGTGTTTGTTAACTAAATATTCTTTTTATTTGTTTATACCAATTTAAGTTGTGTAATTAATTAATAGAAATTACAGTAAGCAGACTGAATACAGGTTTCAAAGTTTGCTTTAGAAAGTATGTATTATAAATTTGGTACCAATGTTTGTAGTTTCATGTCCATGTATGTATGTGAGTTTATTTCACCACCATAATTATATAATATGGGACAGGTTTCGTTAGAATCGTTACATCATCCCGAGCTTTATTTTGTTACAAAAAAATTCAATACAGTGGCTTCATGGCGATTTCAAATGTGTAAATCTTTCGCTTTAGGCAGAGCAGCCGTGATTTTTAATTATTTACTCTTACTAGTTATGTGTTATGAAGATCAGATATAACACTTTGCAATTTTTATCAAGGTATTTTTTTATTGATTCCCAACGCACAAAATAGAGTGAAAGAGTATCTGTGTTTCTGTCTGTGGTATCGCAGCTCCAAAACGATTGTACCCATTTAGATGAGGTTTTCTTCGTTTGAAAGCTAACGTGATCGAAATGGTTCTTAGCTAAAGGCTGTGATAGGGATCTTAGACGCATATTGGATTAAATAATTTTAACACGATTATGTTATAGAGATAGGGTCGGGATTTTTTATATACAATATAATCACTAGTTTGTTTTCATTCTTTGTCTAGCGATATTCCTTAATGTATTTTATGAGATATTCAAGTAGAAATAAAAACTAGTTATTCATTAAACATTTGATATTAAATATATACATGTGTAGTAACTTAGCCATTAGGAATAGGTTTAACTAATGTAGGTAAAATATTGCAGGTTAAGTTATAATGATGGTGCAGAGGCTTAAAACAACAAGTCCTTATCACCGGGATTACATTCTTAAGTACCACTAGCGACTGCATCTACATCAGCGGCTGCATCTGCGGCTGAACCAATAAGCCATTCTACAAAATTGATAAAACAGCTAAATGAAAAATCTATCTGGATGCATGAAATTACCTCGAAGGACATGAATTTGGCAAAAAATGGTGGGTTTAAATAGAACATAGTATGATAATTGATATGATATTGTGCTAAAGTTAAATTTTAATGAAGGATAGATTTTATAATGTTACTGCATTCCAATGTTCTGACTTCTGATATTATATTGTAAGAAATGAATACGGATTTAGTGAAGAAGTAAAATTTTATGTTTTAGTTAATTTTGTTTGCATTTAAATAATATATTCATTAATACATTATCAGAATCATTCATAATCACATACATACTAATTCGTAGATTTGTGATTACGCGTGACTCTGATTATTATATTATTTTTGTTGTTGTATTTATTGTTAAGATTGTCAAAAAAACTGGTAATTTTAAACGTACATTCAAGAACAATGTTTCGTTAAATAATTTCAGTATTATATGTAGCATTTAAGTTTAATTATTATGCGAGAAATACAAAATTTTAATAAATTTAGAGGCATTTTTATTTTACTACACTTAGAGAACTTGAGTATTTTATTTATAAAAACCTTATAAACTGCAGTATTTTCACACTAATACTGCACTTTAGTTAGTAAAAAATTACATGTCGCTGTCGAAAGTGCAGTAAGAGTAAAATTTACTGCATTTTAATTAGATTTCCAACGGTTTATTTATTTTTATAACTTGTAGTAAGAGGGACCAAAAACATTAAATGGCTATAGTTATTGTATTTTAAAACAAAATTAATCTAACAACATAAAAAGTTATGGTTTTTTACCTATAGTTTCTTACTTTGCACAGAAGATATTATTTAGTTAGATATTTTGGCATTTTTTTTAGTTTCTACTCTTTACGCGCGGTTTTCTCAAAATCGTGTTTTTGCTGTTACTGCACTTTAAGTTCGGGAGGGCAGTATAGTTGTGTCAAGTTACTGATTTCCCCAATCAACAATCGCAAAGTTGAACGATTTCCATACCCTCCCCGCCCCCACAGGACTAGTCTTGTTAAGAATCGCGTCAATCATACATTTTACGATTAAATTTTAACGAGAAGTTTAGTGGCAACTTTAAACGAATATTTTTAAAAAGTTGATAATTTCTCAAATAAGTTGGCGGTGTCTTCAACTGAAGTAGCGCTGTGTGCGGAGCGCCTAAATGTTTTAATAACTTGCGGGTAACTTGACCGCTATCAGTTCAAGTAGCAGTGGTTGAGGTTACCAACTTGAGTACCTATATATACTTGAGTATATACATTATATACCTACCGGTGAAGTGGCGCGGTAGCGTTATGTTTCAGATCGAAGTCACGTAAGCCACACAATATAACTTGTTATAAATACAAAGTTGTATTGTAATATTGCAAGTAAGTATACAATAATTAAGTGAAATAAAGTACCCAGATACCTATTTGTACCTACTTACATATGATGTAGGTACATTATAGTTATGTATGCATTTAATGTAATAGGTTTGTCCCCTAGGGCCACAGTCCCGGAGAACCACGTAACGGAGAACTAAGATTTTTAAATGCTAGGTATATTGGTGTTTATTGCTCGTTCAGTAACAGCGGCGTAATTACACTTTAAAAAATCGGTAAATGTCTGTGTCAAAATATGCGGAAATGTGTGTAGGTATGTTTGTTACCTTTTCACACCTAAACTATTTGGTTTGAAATTTTTTAACAAATAGCTTAGACCCTGGAATAACATATTTTATATATACCTATATGTTGATTTTATCTTTACCTGGGTACGTAGGTAATGAGTACTTTACTCACGCAGTCATTAAGCCAGCTTTGGTTAGACTTTCATTATTGGTCTATATTACCTAAATGGGTTAATTTAACTACTGAAGCACTTAATTACAAAAATCTGTTTGAATTTATCACCTACCATTTATTACCTAACAAATAATTATACACCTTAACACACCTTAAAATTATAAACCTACCCACAAATAATTCGTATGTAAGGTCTAGTAACTAGTAACTAGGTATGTCATAGGACTGTGTGGGTTTAACGCATTGCACCGTGCGCATTACAGCACAAGGCAAAATAAATATTTTATAAGCTAATCTGCATTATGGTTCATGACCTTTCTCGAACCCATGAGGTTCTACCTACCTACCTACCTTCTCAATAAAAATAAAACAACTACTACTATTCTCATAATACCTACCTACTAGAAACATAATTTACAAAACTCGATCCTAACTTGGCGCAAAAAATAAAAAACGTATTAAGTCATAAACACAAAAAAGGCGCGCGCTACACGAAAAAAGGCTGTAATTGCGAATTACGAAACAAGAAACTTTTTCTTACCATAAACGCTATGTAGGTGAAGTCACTACAGAATTCAAGTTCCAAAAGCGAAGGCCCATTCTGATCCAGGATTACCAGTTTAGACCTTTGTTTAATTCATCACTATTTTCAAACACGGCGAGTAACTTGTCCCGAACACTGTTTATGTATTTGTTGACACAAAACGGGGTTATAGCCTCGCCAACATCTGGGTTTAACTTTGTAGAGATTTCACTGTTTCACTGTCGTTAACAAGTAAATATTGCTGTATTCACAAGTTAAAGTTTGGGTTACACTTGCAGGTACACGGCAAGGAGGCAAGTGGTTGTGTACGACTACGAAAGGAAGAAAAAAACAAAAAGTTCACCACGAGCACACAACGTTCGCGAGTGGCGCGGCGCAACTGTGTGAGTGAATGGGCACAACAATCTGCGGCAACCACACGCACTCTCTGCTTAGATAAGATTGCCAGTAACACTAAAAATAGATCTTATCAATATTATCGTTTTTAATCGACAAGATGATGACAATGGTGAAGACACGATTAAAATAGCAAATCACTGAAGAAAAAGTTCATGAAAACGTTCGAATCGATTAAAGAAGAAGAAATCATAAAAGAGCTAATGCAATAGAATAGAATACTCTTTATTATCACCAAAAAGAACATAATACATATTAAACTAAAAGGTATGGGAAAGGGTATATACATTTTATTGACCCACAGACATAAAAACTGAAAGATATTTACGCTTCTTTTAAGTTTAAAAATATTTCGAGTTATTTTATAGGATTGCTTAAAATGAACTTCTACTTATTTCTGATTGAGTGGGTCACATAGTGTGTCTTGAAATATAAAAGATTACTTACATTATTCCACGTTCAATGTAAAAATACTTAAATATTTTTTCCGCAAAACTAAACAAAATCTCAGCAATGGCAGCACCAAGCTCCGATGTCGTTCCCCGCCAAGAAGTTTATCGTGTACGTACACGGGACCCTACTCACACAGACGCATTTAACTTGTGGTTGGACAAGAAGTCGTCTTGTGCTACCTCCGCCCGCGCACCAACGTCCTTGCGGCCACCGACCGAACCCGCTCGAAGCTTTGGTTACTCCAAGTTATACTTAAAGTTAACTTAGGATCTGCGAACTGCTACGTAATCTGCATTTGTGGTTAAATGGAGCCTCTAAAGGTTTTGAAATCCGGGATTGCGTAGAATATAGAGCTACAGAAGTTTTTTATGAATGAGCGGAAATCCTAACATTTTTATCTTAAAATTACCGTTGTCACTGAAAAGTATTTATAAAAGCAACTGAAAAAAAAAACAAAGACTAAGCTTTTTCTTTCACGATAAAAGCAAAGCATAAATATTTCATTTACTTAGATATTTCTTCTAGACTCATCAATAAACAGGCAGGCAGGCCCTTTCAACAGGCCTTGCTGGCTGATATTCATCTGTTAGCACCTCATTCGTCAAATTCGACTCCTCTGTCGTTACGATTGCGATAAATAGTTAAAAATATAACTGAAAATCTAAAATTAAGAGATACGATTTATTCTTTGAAAGTTTGAACTCAATTTCAGAAATAAAATTTATGTCAATATTGTGCAATGTTGCGCGAGAAACATTTTCGAAAACTGGGCATTATTTTATGTATACGAAATATATTTTAATACCTATTGCCTACTGCAAGATACCATTTTCAATATATTTAATATACAAACATACCTAACCTACGCATTAAATACCTACCTGCAAATAATGTAAATGATCACAACAACGACCTCGGCGCTATACCATATTTGATATCACTACAATATAATTTTGATGTTTTATGCTCCCAAACAAACCTACGTTTGTAAATAAAACTCATGGCACTTTCGCTTTTTTTATTTCAGAATAAAAAAGGAAGTAATATTTATGAAATATAATAAAGTTACTTGCATGTAACATTATGAAGGTAAGTATTCGTTATTCGTGCATAAATCCGATTAAATTTCAAAATTCTTATATTTAAATAAAGACAATGATAAAGGAACGTTTTTTTATATATTGGTTAGGTTAACAACCACAGCCTAGAGCCTAATATGAGTTGAAAATATAGGTACTTTATATTTATTATTACTAATGTTATTTTTGTTAATAATAATGTTATTACAAGATGCGCTCCGCAGCGCTTAAAAAGTTGCCACTAGTGGGGACCAGCGAGAACGACCACCGATGAATAATGTGTTATTTTTCTTATAGCTATGATAAGTATTATATAAAGTGCAGGACCACCATTCAGCTCAATTTTTTTTTACTATAATTTTGGCATGAAAAGGTTGTAGTCACATCCACCGCAACACATTTGCATTTCTTTTTATGATAGTGTGTGACAAAACGAACAAATCAGGTGCCTGATGGTAAGCATCATGATTGCCCATATCAGACACAGTGCCCCCCCAGTGTTTTAAAATTCAAAATTCTGCGCGGCACTGCACTGCGCCTGTCACCCTGAGATATTAGTTGAAACTCGTCATGCCCAGTAATTTCGCTGGTAACATTGCCCTTCAGACCGGAATACAGCAATGTTTGCACATTACTGCTTGGCGGATGAATAACTGGCAAAGGTGTGGTACTTCCCCAGGCGGCCCCTGCAAGACGACGGTCAATTACCTATTCCTTGTTTGATCACATTATCGCACACTCAAAGTGCAACTTTATGCTTACTTTATATATTTTTATCTAACCATAAATATCGATCTAATCACTTAGTCACACTCACTTCCTACGCAAAATCACGCAATAGGAAAGTACTTAGTAAGCACTCAGATTTTTTATCTGCATGAGCACTGAGATAAAACACTGATATAGCTGTTTATCATATTATTGTATGTTCTGGTCTTTTAAATGCGTGATCTCTTGCGTAGATGAGAAAGATAATAAATGGACAATCTTTGTCATTTACGCAAGTCATCAATTTTAATCACTAATAATCTTCCTATAAAAGTAAGTATTTAATTATTATCTTTTTTGCAGCCTTTATGTGAGCAAATACGACACTATAATATTATTAACAATGAATAATTTATAGTTCTATTTAACGATATGGTTGTGGTTGTGGGGCTGTCCAGTCAATGGCTCACCTCCTGCAGTGCCCTAGGTGCCCCACGACTCGAAAAGAGGAATTTGCGTTTAACATCGATCCTAAAACCTGCCTCGGTAGCACAGGGGCCAGGAAAACGAAGTCCCAGGGGGTTAGAACGAGACAGATGAATTGTTCGGAAGCGAAAGAGAGAAAATACGGTGAACACTAGTTATCCCCGTGCCATGCTAGACAGGCTGGGAAGAAGCGTCAGACGATCGTGACGGTTGGAGAAAGTATCTTTCTGATGGAGTTGTACACGACAACGCCTGCCCGTCTAGCATGGCACGGGGATCGTGGAGATGCCGAGCAGCTATAGAATAGTACCACTCTCTCTACTCGTGGTTGCTGTAAGAACCGGCTAAGGGTTTTCAGATCCAGAGGATGGGCAGCAGCATCTTTCCGTGAAACCATCGAACTGCGCTCGCCAACCCGCCTGCCAAGCGTGGCGAGAATTAGCGAAACCCCACGTTATGGGGAAGGCCTATGTCCAGCAGATGACTTCAGCTGAGATACATACAGTTAAAACAAAGCCAGGGGCAGATGACCTGGTTTCAAAGGGACCGGGGGCAAAAGCCACGAGCCCTAACCAATTTCTTATCTTCTTTATATACGAGCAACCTAAGTATGCTTACATTAATTGAGCCGCGCAGTCTATTGAAATTAATAACACAATGGACAATACATTTACAATTATTTTATTCTAGCTATGCCTCGCGGTTTTACACTCGGAGTCATCGCTTCCGTAGAATTTCGTGATAGAAAGTAGTTTATGCAATACTCTAGGGTCTAAGCTATCTACACAACAAACAACCCTATCGGTTTAGTAGTTTTGGCGTGAAGAAGTGACAGACATATACATTTTTATGACCTATGCTGTTGGCCTCAGATGGTCTCTTATACAGCTTAAACGGGCAGAGGTGAGCGCAGGAGGCACTTGATCCAAAATTAAAGTGTAAGGCGACTAGCTCAAGGGCACCTAAATGGCACGAACTTTGGGCTTGGGCCGTCGCCAGAATACGTGGAGTCAGACTTGCCCTGGCACCACAGAAGGGGAGTGACCTAGGGCCCTAGGTATGGTTTGCTCTGTTTGATTCTTTGGAGAGAAACTAACCGAAATGAAGGAGTTAAGAGATCTTTGACCTCGCTAGCGAGGTCGGTGTTGTGATTGTGTGAGTTGGTAAATCTGGTATCCGGCACCAGTACCGAAAACGGAGCGATTGTAGCGTGTATTGCTAGGATTTGGCGAGATACACATACCGACAAACTCTCACATTTAAAATAGAGATGACTCTTAAGTAGTAGGATGTAGACACCTCTATGTACTCATAAATACATAATTTTAATATAGTGTTATGTTTACATCAATAACAAGCCGGTCCGGCGTACTTCTTCATAAACAAAGTAATAATTAAGTAATAAATATAATATTTTATGGCCGGCCGAGGAAACTAAGGTCTAGTCATTAACATCGACATGTTAATTTTTACTTCACAAATGTGTTTTAAATTTTATTACTAAAATAATCACTTAAGGTTATGTAACCATACTTATGTAAGTAATTAATTTTATTCTTACTTCACCCTATTCTATACTCTATAATAATAGTAAGGCCCACTTGCAATGCAATAGGACTGATTAATATAAATTTAGAGTTTAAAAACTGGGTTGCATAATTAAAATGAGTTTTGTTGTTTGCTCCCTTAATATGTATGGCGCAATATTAACTATTTATTTAACCCTGTGTTAGTTATGTTGTAAATCCGGCTTAGTTACGTTAAACTACGAAAGTGCAAATTGGCCTTAGAAATTTAGAAAGGTTTCTAATATCTATCTAATAAATATCTTTATTTACAGAGCTACTTCCTTTATGGGCAAATCAGAAGCAAACAGCCAGTTTATAAATCATGTCGTATGCGCGTACGCAGGCTACCTTCCGATATTATCGTGAACTAAGTCCACGGTACACATTGTCAGAGCAAGGTCTTAACCGCGTCTTCAGATAAGATTGAGTAGTGACTCCAATAACTGGTTTTTCTTCGGACTCACAATTTTTTGCCGGAAATTTATTGATGAGTTTTATTTTGAAATTCTATTCATACATTTTCATACTAATCTTCAAGACATTAAAAAATAAAAAAATAGGCATTAAAATTTGATAACTTTATTATATTAATTGCATTAATATATTACTTTATTTAGATTATAGACTGACATGTCAGTCTGTGGATTTTCGAATTGTAGGTATACGGTATCATAGTAAATATCCCGTTAGAAGTATTATTTACCATGATCCGACGTTTTGTGAGTTTCTCGATATTTAACGCAGTTGCATGCGCTATCATCACGGAAGAACGGACAGGCATCGGCGAGTTGATTTTTTATGGCAGATAAATCGATCTACCCTCTTTTTTAGTCTTTTACTCCGACAAATGACACTATCATCGGTTTCACTTTCGAACGTAACTCGATCGCTGCACACAACACTGACGGTGCCAGAACGCTATTTCTATTCTATTCTATTCAAGACGCAGTGCGCAGATTTTGCAGTATTCGTAGATATTATTGTTCGAAGATGCTATTTTTATTTACAAGAAACAAGATTCGCAAAGCGTGCATAGTCTTAAAATATTCACCTAATGTTTTTCGCGTTAATGTAGAACAACTAATTTTATTTTATCTTATAATAATAATAGTATTTCTAATTACATTGTTGCTGTAAATGTTGCTGTAACCATTTTTTCAATCGATTCTTCGAGCATCACTTGATCTCTCTTGATTGGTGCCAGTAAGTATATTATGTTGAAAAACATTTCTCCTACAAAATATTATCTAATGGTTACCCCATATTGGTGATACAAGATATATAAGCGTAATCTGACTCTGATTTGTTACGGTTTGAGGCTCACCCTGTCCTTGGTCATGATTTACATTCGTCTTGCGTTCGGTTTATATTATGTTTTTTTTGGTTTATTACATCACGTATAGAGCCTTTACACACATTATAGTATTATGACTACTTGAACAAGGGCAATAAATTCAAATCAGCAGTTTTAACATCCATTTTATCCGGTTTATATTATGTTGCGTCTAAAACCTACTCAAAAGGAGATATTTTTAATATAATTACGTTTATTAATTTAGATTAAACTGTGTAACTTTAAGTTAGTATACCAATAAGTTTGTAACTACTTTTAAAAAAGTTATTTTCTTATGTTATAGTTTTATAAAAACATCCCTTTTTGCTTAGAACCTTTTTGGTTTGCCATGGTAGGGTTGAATGAGCAAAGAATCAAAACTGTACATTTTTACACAATTAGTGATCGACCTTATGCAGATAAAATTTAAGTGAAGAATAGAATAGAATACTCTATGAGACCATATATTTACGAGTATATAAAAAAAATTCAGGTTTAACTCAAAATAATTTAGTAAATCCAATTGGTTGACGGCGGCTTTAGGCGAACACAGATTCATTGGTTATTAAAAAATCCAGTGTCTTTATTAATTAATTTTAGTTTTACTTTAAAAGAGATCCAAATTCTAAATTCCCCATCACAGTCTAACAAATATCGGTTTATAATAATATAAAATAGTATTATCACCTACTTTTTTATCCCAGATCATTTTAACCGGAAAGTGTCTCTGTTACGAAATTCCTTTATATTCGGTGCCCGAAATCGAGCCATAACGGAACTCCTCACATGGCGTGGGCAGACGCACGCATGTGCTCGATATTTAATATCATTTTACAATATTTTGTATGTCTGTTCATAACAACAATTCTTATGTGTATGGCGAATCATACAGAATCACACATTGCATCCCGCTGCGTGAGTGCAGATCACGCATGCGAATGCCGATCACATGTACGGGTACGGAGACGGGATCCTTCCCACTGGCCCCACTCCTTTGTCCCACTGGGGACAATTGGGAATTTAAAAAAGTTGTCCCACTTGTCACCATTGGGGACATATGGGAGAACTTTAAAATGTGTTTATGATTAAACAACAGCTTGGCAAACAAGTTCTGCTCTGCGACAAAAAGTCTAGTTAAACCACCTTTCAACCTACCAATAAACCGACAACTGAGTATCATCCCCACTTCTTTCTCCCCCACTGGGCACAACGACAATTTTTTTAAAAGTTGTGTCTCGTGTCCCCAGTGGTGATAAGTGTTACAACTTTTTTTATTCCCAGTTGTCTCCAGTGGGAACGAAGGAGTGAGAACCATCGGGAATGACCCTGGAGACGCCAATCTACATCTCTATACAGATTACAGATCTCTCCGCAACCCCGCGCGGGATTGCAGTGTCAAATAAGTCTACATTAATAAATAAACCAAGAGATACTACTACACCAAGAACATTAAATATAATTATACTTTCATTTCATACCTTTTAAGCTTATTATACTAATTTACATATTTAAAAGGGTCCCTTTGTATTGCATAAGTTACTTGTGACAAATCGTTTTTTTATTGCCTTAAAGTGATAAAAGTTAATTAAAAACTCAACCGTTTTATGAACCTAATATAAAAGCACAGAAAAATATATTGATATATCATATTAATAACATATTTGAACTACTTAATTAATAACAGTAATTTAGTGGTTATAGTGACTTATTAACTTATTATTGAATAACCATAAGCCCATTTTAAACCAAAATAGATCATTGCAGCGCACGTCTCAGTATTTTACGTTTTCCCTGAAAAAATAAATGACATACGAACAAATTCAAGCAGACTCACAAACAAAAGCATGCACACAATACCAACATTGGTGCCTAACCGCAATGCTGTGCCATTTTTGTCACAACAACACCTTTTGTGCAGAGTTTTATGTAGTTTTATCTGGGGTCCAATGTGGTCTGATAATAAAAGATACCTACGTCGTCGACAATGTTTGCCTGTTGCCATTGCTGACATAATAAGTTTTTATCTTTATGTGGTTATGCAGCCTCACGTGTTTTTGTTTGCGCGAGTAAATCTACATAAAATATTAGCCTCATGTTTCAAGGTCTGTCAAGTTGAGCATTTTTTTTTTTCTAATAAATATGTCTATGCCTCTTTTAAATTATAACTAGGTAAGGTAAAAGATTAAAAAAGACACCAACGAGTTTAGTTATTGTAAGCGATTTAACATAATTGAAAGAAACGTATAAAAAAAAAAAGTGAAAGTATTTTAAGTTAAAAACAATAACCGGAAAGCAGACCCTGAGTAAAATATATATACCTTTAATATATATATTTTAGTCCATAGCTATTCAACGCGGAAATGCGGCGAACGTTTTGGGCACTTTTGCATCGAGAACGGTAAGGGGTGGAATATTTGACTATAGCTAATTTATTTTAATTATTAATATTGATAATAATAATAACATGGGACAACTTCCACACACGGTCATCTGATCCCAAACTAGGCTAGAAGCCTGTACTATAGTAACCAGATGACTGATATACATACTTATATATTATAAGCTTATAACAGACACAGATCAAACAGACATGTTCATGCACACAAATGTTTGACCTGGCCGGGAAGCGAACCCGGGGCCTGCGGCACAGAAAGCAGAGTTACTACCGTCTGAGCCAACGAAGCTGTTTATTTAATTGACTTCTATTACTGTTATTGTTTTTTTAATTATAAATTAATATTAAGTTTAATATATATATATAACTATTATATAATTGGCCAAAATTTGAATACTCTATACGAACTTTATAATTTAATATTAAACAATTCATGTAATTGTACTACATTATAAAAAATATAAATATATTATTATATTATAAAGTTCGGATATATTATAGAGATTTTTTTTTTGTGATAGTGAGAGACAAGACGAGCAAATCAGGTGCCTGATGGTAAGCATCATGATTGCCCATATGAGACACAATGCCACCCAGTGTTTTAAAATTCAAAATTCTGCACGGCACTGTACTGCGCCTGTTACCCTGAGATATGAGTTGTTGAATCTCATCATGCCCAGTAATTTCGCTGGTAACATTGCCCTTCAAACCGGAACACAATTATGTTTGCACATTACTGCTTGGCGGATGAATTACTGGCAAAGGTGTGGTACTTCCCCAGGCGGCCCCCTGCCCACCAGATTTCGGCCAATTTTATCATACGGTATATGATATGATATGGTATATGATTAATGTTAAGTAAAAGGCAGGTGCACACCTCGACATATAAAACAAACAATATAATGTAAGATTTTAAAAAGATGAGTATTTTTAAAATAAAAACGAAATATCTTCAATTAGCTAAGTAGGTATTTAGTCAAGTTTGGCGCAATGGTGGGCCGGCACAATGTAAACGGTAAACTGTTCATTTATAAATTATTTACCGACAGTTCTCGACCAATTTAAGTTATGTGTTTATTTAAGTCGAGCTTCAAGGTGGGTCACTTTTGTAAATGCATGTTGAAGTCAAGTTATGACTTTACGAGTAAATGTCTTGTTAATAATTATTTATTTCTCATGGTTTTCCTTTTGATTTGTATTGAAGCTTTTTAGTATACATTATATCAAGAATGAAATTATGGTCCGTAATTATGTCCCGCAGTTCCACCCGCGTAGTCTTCGTTCCCGTGGGAATATCGGTATAAAAAGTACTTTTTATGTTATTCCTGGGTCTAAACTATCTACGAATTTCAGTCCAATCGGTTCGGTAGTTTTGGCGTGAAAGAGTAACAAACATCCATCCATCCATCCATCCTCACAAACTTTCGCATTTATAATTTTAGTAGGATTAAATAGGATGGGAGGTTAGGTCTTGTAATTATAATTTATAGATAATATATTTATTTTCTCATTCTCTTGATCTGTGTCTGGGCGTTATGAGCTTATATAAGTATGTATATCAGTCATCTGGTTACCATAGTACAGGCTTCTAGCCTAGTTTGGGACCAGATGACCGTGTGTGGAAGTTGTCCCATATTATTATTGTAAATATTAATAATTCAAATAAATTAGCTATAGTCAAATATTCCGCCCCTTACCGTTCTCGATGCAAAGGTGCCCACAACGCTCGCCGCATTTCCGCGTTGTATAGCTATGGACTAAAATATATACATATATTAAAGGTATATTTTAGTCAGGGTCTGCTTTTGCGGTTATTGTTTTTAACTTGAAATTTTCTCAGATACTTAGATTCACCTACAGGTTATTGGGTACTACTCGTAACAAAGATATCTTCAAGTTAACAAATTCTAAAAAATTCAATAATAGAAAACTTTACAACATAGAAGTTGCGAAACATGCCAGTTAAGTTATGTTAACCTACCTACTCATATAATTATCCACAACTGGTTATTATAACATTATCTACTAGTTAGTGGAATCGGTAAACATCTTCAATCTTCATGTAACCAATGATCTCATCTTGAACGTTATCGTGTACTGACGCAGATGGCAGGATTTACAGATACACTTAACTATTAGTAGGTACATACAAACATGTACATTGTACATACTATCAGTACATACTTAAGTACAGATCACATGAAGAACAAACATGCGAATATGTAATGGGTATAGGTAAAGATTTGATAATGACGATCACTATATATATTATAAAATCCTAAATGACTCACTGACTGACATGCAATGCAGAGCCCAAACCACTGATCCTAGAGACTTATAACTTGGAATGTTGAGTCTTTTCGTTGACTGGATGTGTGAAATGATTTTTGAAAATTCACATTCTAAGGGGTCCAAAAAGGGTGTCAAAGTTTTAGTATATAAATGCCATATTTCGTAATTTCGAGCGGGCAAAGCCGCTTTGTTTACTCTAGTTATATAAAGAACTAGCGGCCCGCCCCGGCTTCGCACGATACGAGTAGCAGAAGTAGGTATAGTGAACGTTTAACAGGAGTAAATTCGTGATACATTGTATTTTAATAGATATAACCCTAATGGTTTACGCAGCGCACGCAAATTAATGACTATTTCTGTTACAATGACCAAACCTTAACACATGTATAAATTTGTCGTGGGCTATTTTGAAGATATTGATAAGTACTACAAAGCCCTAGTACATTACTTTAATCTACCACCAATAATTTTCACACCGCATGAAAAATAATCACTGCTTCGATTATTGTGACTAAACCTGAAAAGATGGATATAATCTATGTATACTGTTTTGTAGGTATTGATAAGTACTACAAACCCCTAGTAAATTACTTTACTCTACCACCAATAGTTTTCACACCGCATGCAAAATAATCACTGCTTCGATTATTTTGACTAAACCAAAAAAGATGGATATTATAATCTATGTATACTGTTTTGTAGGTATTGATAATTACTACAAACCCCTAGTACATTACTTTACTCTACCACCAATAGTTTTCACACTGCATGAAAAATAATCACTGCTTCCATTATTGTGACTAAACCAAAAAAGATGGATAATCTATGTATACTGTTTTGTAGGCATTGATAATTACTACAAACCCCTAGTACATTACTTTATTCTACCACCAATACTTTTCACAGCGCAAGCATATAATGTCTGTTTCGATTATTGTGACTAAACCAAAATAGATGGATAAAATTTCCGTGGACTATTTTGTAGATATTGATAAGTACTACAAACCCCTACTACATTACATTACTCTACCATCAATGAATTTCACGCAAATTTATGAATATGGTAATTATATTATGTGACACCTTGGTTCACAATATTGCAGTTTTCTTACGGATCCCTATTTTTTTTCAAAATCTCATATAGCCTATGTCACTCACACTGAATTAAGCTATCCATAAGTAAAAGAATTTTTAAAATCGGTCCAGTATATAGGCATATTATAAAGTCAACCAGTACATAGAGGACAAAGATGCCTGGAAACTTCTGCATAGTCGCCTCGCGGCACCTTCAAAGAAAACGAATGTAAGCAAACCAATAAATATTGTGAAACTATCTGTTGAAAAAATTAAGCCCTACAAGTTTCTTGTGCGTTCTTCTTGTAGAGGTATCTTTCCGAACGCACGGTAGACTCAGTACTGTATCTTCATTGACGTACAAAAGTGTCAGATTATGACCTATTTGAATAAATCTGTTTGAGTTTGAGTTTTTTGAGTTTGAGTAGTTTCTGAGCCTATTCGTTACAAACAAAAAAACAAAGTTTCTCTCTTTATAATATTATTATTAGTATTAGTATTAGTATATTAGTATTAGTATTAGTATAGATAACGTAAAACAAAACTAAACGCTCAGTGGTGTACGCTATTTATTGCAGATTTTTGTATTTGGGCCTCCGCGGGACGAATATGGCATAAATCTCATTAGACGTCAGTTTCGATAACTCTCAAACTGTCAACACTACAGCATCTTTTGCTTGGTAAGTATTATTGACTGTTACTGACCATTTGTTGTTTAGGACCTACATTGTAGACACATCAAATTGTCTAGTAAAATATTTGTAAAAAACGTGATTGGTTTGTATTATCAAACATCAACATCATTTTCAGCCCACTGCTGGGCATAGACCGCCCCTAATTGTCGCCATTTGTCTCTGTCTTTCGCCACTCTTGTCCACGTTGTTTCCGCTGTTCTCGTTGGTTTGTATGTCCACAACAATCGTCTATACAAGATATACAGAAGTCTATGCATTGTTGCTTCAAAATTAATGAGAACCGAAAATTGTCACATGCAATACTTGTAACGCCTCCCATACAAAAGATTTCGATCAGAGTTCTCAGACATAAACCACATGAAACAAGCAGAAAAAGTGAAACTATCCTCAACAAAAGATAATTGACAAAGTCACCCGTGCGGGCTGGGAGCGTGCTTTCTACGACCCGGACTCAAAAACTAGCCACCTTCTAGGTATCAACTGGTATTCATAATAGGGTATTGAAAGCGGATAACAACTGGTACCTTAGTCTAACGTAGTAAAGGCTGCACTTACACATAAACTTGGTGCGGATAGCACTTTCAATATTGTGAGAACGGGCACGGTTTATGGTGCCTTTTTTGATTCCACATTTTTCATGGAGGCACTACGTTAAAATTTCCTATTATTATCTTATTAATTTTTAATCTCATACTAACTTCTATAAAACTCGTAGCATCGTATGTAGGACAAAAGAAGAGTGACATTTTCATCATGCCAACGTCTTTTCTAAAATGTAGAAAGAAAAATATGTTCTCTGAGTCCAGGATTACAATTCAATTCAATTCAATTCTTATTTTGTGGCTTGTGAAAGTTTACATAAAGAACATATTTTTAACCATTGACAGTGACGAGGTTTTTTTTTTTTTTTTTTTTTTTTATTTGTACATCAAAACATCTCCAAACAAGAGCGTTTGGACCTTTTTTTACATAATTAATTGCATTATTAGGCGTTTTCATTGGACTAACTTAAGACTATCTTGAGGGAGTCCATAGCGTAATATTTTTATTTTATTTACCTATTATTATACATACATATATAAATAAATATATAAATACATTATTTAACATAAATATATAAATACATACTTAATTAATTATAATACTTATACATATATACATATAGATCTATTACACCACAGAACAACTGGCACAGACCAACCCACGCTCGCAGCACCCGTTCACGAGTTGACGCACGTACCAGCGCCGTCCTCCTCAACCATATTAGAGGGAGGAGGGCGGCCCACCACGCGACGCCGCCGCGAGCTTGAGCAGTTTAGTGAGCATGACTGTACCAAATGTTCCCCGGTGCATTACATCTAAAAGAGAAACAAACCTTTTCATACTAATGGCTGAAGTGCAGATTTACCCCGATGGCCGCTGTGATTATTCAAGCTGAAACGCTAGAGCGCTCTCCTCACAATAGCCATATCACGGTGAGACATGGCCATGGCGATATTATGCTCCTGTATCTGCTCAGAAGTAGCTGCCCGCGCCGCTCTCACGAATCGCCCTATCGCGTCGTCATCATTGTCGGTGTAGTAGACACAGATGTTGGTGTGTCGCGACACTGCTACTACCGCGTGCGGGACGCTCTCATGAAGGCGCAGGGGGGACGACTTGGTCTGGATGATATAGACCCGCTCGTAGGTAAGTCCCTGAGCTTCGTGGATTGTTAGGATACGAGACCCTGTACCCGAACCGAACCCTTGGGTGCCGAGGGTTCCCTTTTCTTCTTGAGTGTGCACAAGGTATAAGGTTTTCGGGAGCTCCATAGGGATATTCGCATCCGTATATCTGACCAGCTCAAGGGAACGTACTCTAGATGACGATGAGTACATACCGGAGTAAACTTCTCTTAAGGCGTATGTGACGTCCATAGGGCACCGATGCGTGCAATACAGCTCCTTGCCGATACTGACCGTCTGATGAGGGCGACAGTGACAGTGACGAGGTTACTGGTTTGATATTAGAAGTACTGAGATGTACTCGTAATATACTCTATGGAATAGGGAGATGAGCAGAAATATGGCGGCTGTAATAGTGTAAAATAGTGTAAAATAGTGATGATGGAATATGAATTGAATTATGAGACAAATATAGTAAAAAAAAATGTACGAGGTTTATTATTAGATAATAATTCTTACTGGTAACACCATAGAAATAAGTTTTATGAAGAAAACTTTTCAGGGCAATCCTCTTAAAAATAATCATAATCATAAATTCTTTATTGAAACCAAATATGAGTGACAATGTAGGTAAACAAGACACCAAAGTAAATTAGTAATTTTTCTTTTACATGTTGGTAAGACAGTACAATATTATGGTATATAAAAATGAATTACAATGGTATGTACGAGTTAGTTATACTAGTATAATAAAAATGTTAATATAATGAGGGTTATTATATTATAGCAATCAGGAGGTACCGGGTTCGATCCCAAGTCAAGGAAAGTGTCAAATATTGAATTTTTCCATTAGGAGTTATCTCAATAACTGCCTGAAGTCTGGAACTGTGCCCGGTAGATGGCAATAGGCTCGCTCCCTATTACATGGGACCAATAATATACCAGCGAAATGTGGGTGTGCCTACTATGGGACCGAGGAATATCTCTGCCTACCCCTTCGGGAAAAGGCGTGATTGTATGTTATATTATTATAAAAAAGTACTTCCAAAATGTACTTATTATGTCTGAAACCGCCAGATTCCAAGTAGCATGTTGTAGTATCTTAGCCGCTTCGAAAGAGTTTATCAATAAATTTACGGCGCCGGATTTAAAGTTCGTGACTTTGGACTCGTAAATTCGCTCCTGTCACGAATAAGCTTGGCCAATTTCCGTTACTACAGATAACTGTGGTATAGAGTAAATTGTATCAACTGTACGTCCAAAACGCACATTGGTAAAAGCCCTGGGCAACTACTTAACTCTCGCTATAATTAATAGTGATATCGCTGGATTACATACCTATCTAATTTTATTTTATTAGTAGCATAGCTCGCCTTATTCTAACTAACATACTTTTAACCTGATAGCTAGGTTATACATAGATACCGGTCCCTACTTGGAAGGGTGATCATTAATGTAGTATTGCATCTGGAAGAACTATAGCGACTTATGTATCTTGCAAAGAGCTACCGTGAAAGGCTAATTAGATTTATTTTATTTTATTTACTGGATCACCGAAATGTTGTACATCATTTCATTATGAATAGTGTACTCGTACATAAGCAACAAAAAATGCCAACATAATTACAGATGATGAGTCTGGCTTGGCAGTGACCTAAAAATTATAACACCGCGGTTTGGCCAGACACCGATTCTAAGGGAAGAAGAAAACGATTATACTTGTTGTGGTAGAAATTAAATTCTTCCTTCTCTCAGCAGCGAAAGAGCATTTTTTTAATCGTTTGAGCTTTTTGCTAATGGCGTAATTTTACAACCAGAAAAGCTTGCTCAAGCCTTCTTATACTTGCATATTATGCATTAATAAAATATTGAATATTACTAACATATAATATGTACGAATGCATTCGGATTATCTTTCCTAAGGTCTGTCTGCATCGTGACTGAGACCACACGCAACTTGCCTTGACACGAATAAATAACTACTATTATTGGCTAGTAATTACTAGTGATTTTATTATTTTGATGGAGTTATAAATTCATATAGAATGCTAATTTAAATTCGTCATCACTGATACAAGTTGCTTTAATCATTTTGGTCTTCTATATATATTTTTTACAAGCATAATATTATGTCTCATGTCTGTGCCGACCATACCGGATTCAATCCCCAGGTCAGGCAAAAACTGTTACTGGATTTTTCCGTTAAATATATTCTCGATGACAGCCTGGTGTCTGGAAGTGTATCAGGTAGATGGCAATAGGCTCGTCCCCTATTCCATAGAACTAAAAACATAACTGGAAGTATGGAAGTACCTATTATGGGACTGGATCCTGGGTACACATCTGTATCCCCCTCTTTCGGGGATAAAACGTGCTGTTGTTATGTTATCAAGTCTCACCATGGGCCTCCCTCCCAAAATAATCTAGCCATAATTTTCGAGATTTTCAGGGTCATGCAGCTTCCTTCTCCCGCTAAGCTGACTCATACTTCTCTATGGACATATTATAGCCCTTATAGCCTATGTTTGAGATGATTGCGGACAATGTCTTGTTACGTTACTCTTTGATAAGTTACTGCTTGGATATTAAAAACTAATTCCCCTATTTCCTCTGGATATAGTAAATCTATTTAATATACTTTTATCCTGATATTTTAAAGATGAAGTAAACCATGTCTCTATTATTTTGTTTTTGTTTATAAAACTCTTAATTTTTTGCAGTGAACGTCTAACCACGCGAGTAATACTGGGATTTTTAGAAGTAGACATAGTTTACTTCACTATAAAAATATCAAAATATGAATAAATAGAATGAGTTAATTATATTCAAAGAAAACAGGGGAATACAAAATATCAATTTCGTAAATTTTTCATAGGATTGTGTCAAATTTCTCGTAGCTAGGATACGCTCATAGGAGGTATATAGGTACCTGTATATAGAGGTATATAGGTTAAGTAGGTAGCTGTATGTACCTAGGTACATTTATATTTCAGGGCACCGAGTATTACTATAGGTGTTAGGTAGGAATTTGTAGTCATGTCGTGTGTTTGTTTCACAAAAATAGAACCACATGGGATTTTATACTTATTTAATTACTGACTCGTTATGTAATTATAACAACGTTATCACCCGTTCAACTTGTGCATTGTAAATATTATGTGCAGTAATAATTTTATACTTTGAACTATATCTTTTGAAGAATTCCTGTCGATTCTTTGATGGAAACAAATTGCTTGTATGAGAGAAAATTAAAAACACCGGTTGATTATGACTACTGCAATGATTTCATTTCTCCTGCGATACATGTTGGAAAGCCACAACGGGAGCACTCAAAGCACAGAACAGAAAAGGAACTCAGAAAATGCACCTAAGTACAAGTATTCTATGAGACGTTATTAAAATATGACATATTTAATATTATGGAACTGGCGGGACGACTCGCTCGATATGGTAACTTCGCCGCTTTCTACGAAAGAATTCCATCGTAAGCTGACCTGTGAACAAAGCTATTAACCGTGTTAAAATAAGCCTCATAATATTGTGTATGAAGTGAGTAGCGCCGCGAAGAAAGACCAAGTATTTCTAGTTTTGTACTTAGTTTCTCTTTGCTTCTGTAAGCCTGAGGCAAACTTTTATTACTCGTAGGTGTTTCGGCGACGTTCCGTTACCATTGTTGTGATCTGCGAGTGTTAACGTCTCTATTGGTGATAAATTATTTATTGCTATTGCTTCCAATTGTATCGATTGGGAATCTTAGCCCGTGAATGGAAATAACGGCGTTTTTGTACTCTAAGCTAAATTTAGTTGTGATACTGATACCAAGGATAGAACGATACATAAGTACCTTATTATAATTCCAAATGTCACCTACATATTAGCTACTTTTTTCGTTAGCCTTTTGTGTCCCACTGCTGAGAAAAGTCCTCCGAAATTTTTTTCAATCTTCGGTCCTGCGCCACCCCTTGCCAACCTGTTTGGTATGAGTCTAAATCGTCACGCCATTAGTGACTAAGTATACCCTATTTGAAAACAAAAGCAAGTGTGTCAAGAATGTGTAAAATATCATAACATAACATCACGCCGTTTTCCCAAAGGGGTAGGCAGAGGTGTGCCCAGAACCAAGTCCCATAGTAGGTACACCCACTTTACCGTTTATGGTTTTAGGTCCCATATAATAGGCGATCTTATTGTTATCTACCACCGGGCACAGTTCCAGACTCCGCTACATTAAGAAAATTCCTAATAGATTTTTTCAGGTCAGTGTTATTAGAAAAACCCAATAACACTTTGCCAACCTGGGGATCGAACTCGGCACCTCAGAATCGGTAGTAAAACTTGGGACTACCGACTAACCTTACCTTGAGGGGAAAACATATACAATGCCGTAGGAGCCCTGCAGTCCTCCACTCCACATTGAAATAGTTTCATGACTCTAGCCCGATTTTCTATACTTTTTTTTCCAATGTTAACAGTAAAGGTGACCTCTCAGCAGTTTGACACAATCCTATGGAAAATTCTACAAACTGATGTTTTGAATTCCAATGTTTCCTCCGAATATAAAATGAAAAAACAGTAACTTTATAAGAGAAACTAAAATGACATGGACATAGTTTACTTCACTATTAAATGAGTCAATTATATTCGGAGGAAACAGGGGAATACAAAACATCGATATGGTGAATTTTTCATAGGGGTGTGTCAAATTTCTTGTAGGAAATACGCTCTTTTACATAAAAAACCTAAAACCTTTTCGATATTGCTACACTTTCCCATAATATAGTATGCACATTGGCACATATTCCCAAACAGAAACCGTTTCATTATCATACCCATATTCGGCCACAACTTCAATAAATCTAGAGCTTCCCAGGCCTACGCCCAAATCATAATATTACCCATAAAATTCTTAGAAAACAAAACCCTGTTATAAATTATGATACCGCGAATCTCTAGAACCAGATTTGACACGACATAAATTAGAGGCTTACGCTAGCGGCGCCGGCGCCGAATTTGGTCTATAGACTTTATGTGAAGTTATTAGTCGACAGAATGACAACCAACACAGATTTCACCTATTTGGTGTCTATAGACGAGATTTAATTATAAACAGGTTTATACTATTCGATTTTTTTGTTATTTATGGCAGAATTTGCTTCGGAAACAGAAGTGACACACCTAACTGATTTTTTTACTATATTCTACAATATTATAGTAAATGGTTGTGCTAATGGCCGCTTATTAGAATAACATTAATTATGTTATTTACTGTTTTTTATTGACTGTCTCGGGGCGTAGAGGGCGCATGCTCGACTGCCAATCAAGAGGTCCCGGGTTCGATCCCCAGGTCAGGCAGTGTTAAATATTGGATTTTTCCATTAGGAATTATCTCAATAACTGCCTGGAACTGTGCCCGGTAGATGGCAATAGGCTCGCCCCCTATTACATGGGACCAATAACATACTGGCGAAATGTGGGTGTATCTACTATGGGACTGAGTCCTGGATACACCTCTGCCTACCCCTTCGGGAAAAAAAGGCGTGAATATGTATGTATGTATGTTATTTACATTGGGAGTATAATATTTTTCAAAGCAATAATATTTTCTACATAAATTTCAAAATACTGTAATATACGAGTAAGTTTTAAGTCACAGAATAAATAATAAAACTAGCGTACCAAAGTGTTAAAAAATAACTAAGTATTTAAAAGTTAGTCTTGTTTCTAATTGGTTATTGTACTTTTCTCCTTTTTGGTATACAATGCTTCACATCCTCCCTTGAGCATGAGGCTCTCGCGACTCCACTCTGGCCGGTGATGGCAAGCCAGAGGCGGGGGACTGTTCCTCGTCAGTATTCACTCCAACAGGCCGGTAAACACAAACGACGAACAGGGCCCACCCCCGGGAGCACTCAGGTCCGTGGGGTCGCTACTCCCCATCAGCTCGCCATAAGCGGCCCTGCAGCCTTATTATTAATATTATAATATTTTATTGCTTTAATAAAAATCATATTATTGTGCTAAAGGCTTATATTCCATTGGTCGTTAGCTCAGTCGCTGTACATATGCATATGGCTCCCCGTATGCGGTCCCCGAATACGGGCTATCTACTAATGAAAGAAGGCTATTCTTAATCGATATACCGCATGCAGGTAGTCCCCGGATAGGGGTTATCGGCTTGTGAAAATAGCTCGATCGATATACGGCATGCGGGTATTACCCGGACACGGGCTATCGACTAAGTAGGCTATAGAAATCTCCCGCACCCCGATTGCGGGATCTAACGACCAATGAAAATAAGCCTTAAGGCTATAAAATTAACATTTGTGTCCTAGACAATTCCTGATTCCTTCGTAATGTGATTTGAATAATAAAATTTTACATTGTTGTAAACTATAGATAGCGAGACGATATTACGCATATAAATGCCTATTTAAAAACAGATAAATAGTCAAACTAAGTATATAAACTTTTGTGCAATATTCATATTAGTAATCGGAGATGTTATTTACTAACTTCTCTACACATAAAATCAAAGTTTACCAACCCGAGTGACTGGCACGCAAGCCCAGCTCTCATCTAAACCTAGAAAATTAATATTTGGTACTTATTGTTTTTCACGAAATTCCCACGGGAATAACGTCAGTGCATTTCCCTAGTAGGTAAATTATAAAATATATGTTGGCCTTGCCGTCTTTGGCAGACGATTTAAACATTAAGTCTGTATAGAGCACAGATCTATATCTGTGGTATAGAGCATTTATAAGACTCTCCAAAATGTGTCGTCTGGGCCGACTAAGTAAACTTAGGTTTGCCCAGAGCCTACACCACCCTCTCGACCTTACTGGCTGAATCCACAGGAACGACATTATGTCGGATGTACGTGTGGAGCCAGTTTGGTAGAAGGAGACTACCACTTATTTCAGGTTGTTCGCCGTGGAGTTACCGGCTTTAGAATAGTTTGCACTGCGCCTGTTACGCTGACATATGAGTTGTTGTATCTCATCATGCCCAGTAATTTCGCTGGCACTATTGCCCTTCATACCAGAACACAGTAGGTAATGTTTGCACATTACTGCTTGGCGGATAAATAACTGGCAAAGGTGTGGTACTTTCCCAGGCGGCCCCCTGCAAAAGACCTACCACTACCACTACCACTTCAATTGTTTCCAATTAGATTTACCAGGCGTTCTCTAATATGTAGATACTCGCATCTCTTATTTTGTCTATAATAGGTAACAGATTATAAAATAAAAACCCACACTTTTCGATTAGTTTTTTTAAAGAGTCTACATTTTTTGTATAGGTATGTATCTAGTTTGTATTGTGTAAAGATTAGCATCTCACGCTAGCGGAATTTAAAAACATAAAACATACATTCACGCCTTTTTCCCGAAGGGGTAGGCAGAGGTGTACCCAGGACTCAGTCCCATAGTAGATACACCCACATTTCGCCAGTATGTTATTGGTCCCATGTAATAGGGGGCGAGCCTATTGCCATCTACCGGGCACAGTTCCAGACTCCAGGCAGTTATTGAGATAATTCCTAATGGAAAAATCCAATATTTAACACTTTGCCTGACCTGGGGATCGAACCCGGGACCTCTTGATTGGCAGTCGAGCATGCGCCCTCTACGCCAAATTTAAAGCGATAATTTAATGATTATTATTTGCTAATATAAATTCTAATCGTGTATTATATGAAAAGCAAGGGTCCTAAGATTGATCCCTGGGGGACCCCAGAGCTTATTTAATATGCACCTTGCATAATAACTACTTACTTAGGTATTTATATGACACATTCGTATCTGAAGGGTATCTTGTAAGTTACAAGTTACACAATAATCACAATAATGTTCAAGTTCAAGGAGAGTTAGCGCACCAGATTATAGTTCCAGTAGAATTAGGGACGTGAATGAAAATTCACGGTATGTTTACCATCGAGATAGATCCCTAGATTGAGAACAATGTACGTAGCGTACAGTCACTAGTACAAAATATAGTTGAACTAAACTGAATTTTGTTATGAGAATCTACTATAGTTGCATGCCATGTTTTTTTCCTTCTCTTACAACTCAGTGTCGTATCATGTGGAGGAGAAGCTGCTTCCCGCTAGTCACCACCTCCTACTTTGACAGCTATAACTCCGTCAAAAATAGATAGATGGCACCATTCATTTAGATGTCCGCTGTGACCCAACAAATAAGGATGGAAGTGTCAGTATGTTTATTTTTTAAATAATTCTCTCAGAGATTCACACAGTTCAATGCTTCGGAGAGATTCAAGAAACTAAAGTTCACATGTTGCCGCTAGATGGCGTTTCACTTACATGTGGAGAAACATGGAGTCGTATGAAAATTCTATACAAACAGTAATGTGATAACCCTGGTGGGGCAAAAGCCACCAGGTTTTTCATTTCGCGGAATCCGCCCCACCGAGTCGATTTAGTGGGGCATATTCCGCGACATAATTTGTAGCATTCCACTATGCCCCACCAGTGGGGCGGCTTGGTGGGGCATAGTGGAACAATCCGGCAGAGACTATTTCCTTCCACTTGCTACGATCCTGACATACAGCCACACCCCTGACACTCGACTCAATTCTCATATAAAAGGCGCGCTATAACTACCTACGACACAGACAGCACGTACATGGAGTTTTGTACACGTGCAAGTGTGCGTGAGGTGATTTCCCATACAAGCGGGTCTCGTGGAGGGCTCAATCACGTTCGCGGGGGTGATGAAGCCCGATTGGTGGGCGGATGGTAGTGTCCATTCTACACGTAGTATTATTATCTGTTCTGTAATACAGCTTTCGCTTCGTATACTTGCATGATATTCTTCATACATGCTCAACGGTTATAGGTTATTTTGGCTTGGTTTTTTTTAATAACAACGTCAATTTGTTCATAAAAAGTACGCCTAGGTCGACCCCTAACGTCTTGACCATTCACACTAATTGTTTAAAAATATTAAAAAAAAAAACGGGATATTGGATTAGTCTTAAATGTCTTACTAGTTATAAACTTCAAATAAGCAATGTTATCCCTATTCGTAACTTGTAATTATACAACAGCAATAAACTGTCCGTATGTACCTATATTAAGTTTCATTTGTTGGTTTGTCTGTCTTTTGCCTCATTTATTCCGGGAAATTATCATATTATCTGAGAAAATCATAATCTTTGTGGGAAAAGCGGATAACGAGAGTGTAAAATGGGTTGTAAAGTTGTAACAGCACAATGTTACGTAAATCGCAGACAACTTTACTAGTTGACTGATGACTGACAGTATGATGACATACATTTAACTGTTTCCTCGATGAGGTCGAAAGTGCTGACATCCATGTGGACCCCATGTGGGCTATTTATAAGAAAATTGTATTTAGTGTAACATTGTAAACGCTTTGGCTATGCAGTAAGTTTACTATTGTAATTAATACTATTATGTTTACTATTGTAATTTTGTAGTGGTAGGCCTCTTTTGCAGGGGGCCGCCTGGGGAAGTACTACACCTTTGCCAGTTATTCATCCGCCAAGCAGTAATCCGCAAACATTACTGTGTTCCGGTATGAAGGGCAATGTTACCAGCGAAATTACTGGGCATGCTGAGATTCAAACAACTCATATCTCAGCAGGGTGACAGGCGCAGTGCAGTGCCGCGCAGAATTTTGTATTTTGAAACACTGGGTGGCACTGTGTCTGATATGGGCAATCATGATGCTTGCCATGAGGCACCTGATTTGCTCGTCTTGTCACTATCATAAAATAATAATAATAATAATAATAAATAAATAAAAGAGATGCCATTTTATAATTAGTTGTTACTTAGAATAAAACCCCTTAGAATAGAAGGTGCCACGTGGTGGCTATGCGGTGGCTATGCTACGCGTCTGTAATGTATGTGCCCGTCGCGTCGCTGTCACTCTTGTCGCTAGTACCTTATTAGCCATGAGCGTAAGTGCCGATCCTCAAACATAACATAACATAACATACATTCACGCCTTTTTCCCGAAGGGGTAGGCAGAGGTGTACCCAGGACTCAGTCCCATAGTAGATACACCCACATTTCGCCAGTATGTTATTGGTCCCATGTAATAGGGGGCGAGCCTATTGCCATCTACCGGGCACAGTTCCAGACTCCAGGCAGTTATTGAGATAATTTCTAATGGAAAAATCCAATATTTAACACTGCCTGACCTGGGGATCGAACCCGGGACCTCTTGACTGGCAGTCGAGCATGCGCCCTCTACGCCACCGAGGCAGTCAAACATAAACGCTGCTTAAATCATATCTATGCTTAAAACGTAAAAGACCAACAGTAGGCCTCATGTGACACGGTGATAATTGTTTTCTCCCCCTTTTTTTTCTCTTTCGCACCCGAGTAATGTACCTATATCTGCTGTCTCGTTTTAACCCTCTGAGACTTAATGTCCCTTGGTTTCTGTGTAGGGCAGTAACAATACTATGCCCAAAAATTATCTGCATGGATAAAGAGATCGGTTAAAATTTAGGGACTGTATATAAATGCGTGATGCATGTTACAGTAAGTGGAAACGAAAACAAACCGGCCACATGTACCTACTTAAATCGATCCAATTCGCTCCAAATCTTTGTTTAATTAAACACTCGTAAATAACGAGATAATTAAGGTGCTCTCGTCAAATATCCACTTTATTTTCTGTAACACTGGTCCATTACTTTCCAAACCTGAATTTTACGGAAGTGGAATTGTGTTTTGTATTTTGTACTGAGCGTGGGTGTATGCATACGATTAAGTAATGCATACAGGATATCTTCTTTTTTTATCTCGTAAAAGTCTAATTATGCGAGTCAAACTGCGACAAATTTTCTTGTTTTTAAAGGATCCTATATCATTTAATAATGAGTTTTTAGCAAAATTAAAATGACAGGGACATGCTCACTCTAGGCCAGAACAAATCTCACTGAAGACCTAGATTTATTGAAAAAATTCTTTGCTTTGTCGCAGTTATTTAGAGAGGAACCACGGGAATATGTTTGTATGGAACCCCTAGCCTGCGGTCATTAAAAAATGTTATTACAATCCCTCCCTCCGTTGCGCCACAAATCGAATCGTAATAATCACCAGCGAAACGCCCCTTGGTAATTTTGGCATCCCTAGATATCTAGTCAGCCCCTAGATATCTAGGCAGTTTTTCTCGAAGGGTGAGACAGAGGGTGTACCCAGGACCCAGTCCTAACATATGTACACTTTTGAAAAATGAGCTCAAAGACAGTTCCCGCTAGGTGCAAGGGCTATTGTGAAGGCAGTGAAGGAATGGAAACTACTTGATTTAGCTATTTTTATGTTCTGTGTCCCTATTTTGCCAGTGTCCCATGTACCTAATAGGGGAAGAAATTATAACAAAATTGATCGATAGATACGAAAGTCCACATTTTAGTAGAAACTTATTACTTGTAACTACTTTTAAATGCATGATATGTTTGTACTTTCTTTATTACTAAACTCGTAAATGCACCATTAATGTAGAATGCAAATAAATTATATTCAATGTACAGGATATGTTTATAAGTAGAAATTGCAGTAATTACTAGTTGAGATCGTTCATTACAGATTTAAACTTGTGTTCATTTTATATTTCCACTGGTTTTCTATCTCTATATTAGCAAGAGCAGGAAATTGAGACGTTTTCCATGTTTTTCTAACGCGATAAGGGTAATCTACATCTACTATAACGTGTAATTTTTTAACGTAAGTAGATCTCTATCTACTGCATCAATCAATCAATAACGTACATATTATTATGTTATTATTACTAACGTATGATGTAGATTATTAAGAGCTGATGTAGAATATAGATAAGCTATAATTTAATTAATTATATTTTTTGTAGCCTCTTTTGCAGGGGGCCACCTGGGGAAGTACCACACCTTTGCCAGTTATTCATCCGCCAAGCAGTAATGTGCAAACATTACTGTGTTCCGGTCTGAAAGGCAATGTTACCAGCGTAATCACTGGGCATGACGACTTTCAACAACTAATATCTCAGGGTGACAGGCGCAGTGCAGTGCCGCGCAGAATTAAGAATTTTAAAACACTAGGTGGCACTGTATCTGATATGGGCAATCATGATGCTTACCATCGGGCACCTGTTTTTTTGCTCGTTCTGTCACTCACTATCAAAAAAAACCTATTCATACATAATACATACTTTCATAATATTATGATAAGTTTCTACAATCTTTCTCAAATCAAACAAAAATACGTCAAACGCTTCATGTTCTTCTACATCCGATTTTATTTAGCACCTTTGTATGCAAATATAATATTTGAGTAGTGAAGCTCAACAACCTTTGCAACATTGTTGCTGCTCGTATTCCATTGACGTAGTTTTTTTCACGGACAGACTCAATTTCTAATGAAATATTGCGAAAAACCCATACTTCTGCAGAGGACAACACGACACAGCTCTGGGTAGGGCACGAGACTTCTTCGTACTGGAAATTTTCTCTACAAATCAGAAGTACCGTCGACAAATCCATCAAACATCTCATTTGGAGCGGAATAGCTAAGTTTCCTAGAACGGTTGGGACACCATAAGTGCAGTAATGTCAGTTCTCGGAGTCACTAATGGACCACGTCCGCCACGTGCAGTAAATAACCTACTCGTACTACATCTATCTATCATACTAACGCACCTTAATAGACATTAAAAAGTTGCATCAATACCAAATATTCAAAGTATCCAGATAGTTAATATACTAAAGAAAATTTAGTAGATTGAAGTGTGCGATACTATTTTGGTACTAAGTTACTAAGCTAAGAGAGCACCTGTATTTACAGATTTTGACTATATTAACTTCATACTGATTAATACGCAAAGTGTCTACACAACAATTGTATTTCAGGCGAATATACTAGTCTATAAATATATAAAATAATAATATTGTAGTTAAATTTCTAAGGATTCCAGGTAATTGCACGAAATTTACGATAATCTTGACATACCTTGTGAAATTGTGTCCCATAAGCCATTTGCTTAGAATTAGCAAATCAGTAATTTCACCTTACACAACCAAACGACCACAAAAACCATGACAAAACCCGTTACTCCAACTCAGATCGAAATCACGACATACAAAGGATAACAGTAAGACGTAACGATTCCAATCCAACGACAGTCATACATACAATGTTTCCATGAGAGAGATAACATTCCTTTCTTAACTAAAGCTAATTGCCTGTCGAAAGGATATCCATTGAAGTTACCAAAACCGGTGTGGGTACATCAATGGATCGAAGCTACGGCCCGCAGTCGCGGAACTCTGCACATTACTGACGCATTCCCAGTCTGAGACAGGTCTCCATGTAAGGAGCTCGACCTGGACCTAACATAACTGTATCCTGCCTGCAAAACCATCTAATTGCCGACGAGCAAACGGGAACCACATGACGTTGATTTGCGCTTAGAGGACCAGAGGCAGCTGCTAATTGGACAATTTTAAAATATCGTTAGAATAATGCTGCGTATTGAGTGAGAAATCTTACCTCTGTTGCAACTGCAATGGAGTGCAATCATTTTGTCAAGGTGATGTCTACTGCCTACTTATCTACATACGTTTCACTACTTTCATATTTTCTCTTGACTAAGCTACAAAAAGACACGAGGCTAAACTCGAAGCAATTTGATTAATTTATTGGTCCCATGTAATAGGGAGCGAGCCTATCGCCAACTACCGGGCACAGTGCCAGACTCCAGGCTATCATAGAGATAATTCCTAATGGATAATTCCAATAGCACTGCCTGACCTGGGGATTGAACCCGGGACCTCATGATCGGCAGTCGAGCTTACGCCCACTACGCTACCGAAGCAGAGAGGCTATAGGATTACTGTAATTTTGTCAAAACGCATTATTTTAATTTTTACTCTAAACTACCTTAGGCTCAACATGTAATTTTTTCTGTTGCGTGCAAAAGTTACAAGACACATAATAATCCACTCACTAGTTACATAGTTACATAACACAAACTAATAAAACACAGGAAACTAAAGCCGTCATTATCTCGTTTAAAACCAATTATTCTATACCATAAATTATCTGTCTCACTGCTTGGGAAGGAAGATGTAAGTAGAGGTGGAATAAAATCATATATAATTTAGCTCTAGTTCACACATCAACAAATCATCTCGTGGACAAGTTGTGAAATGAATCAACGAATATACTCACAAACGGTCAATAAAAAGACAATCATCGAATTGAGAGCGCGCTATTTATGCCAAGGGGAAAATGATAATAGGTCTTCCTGTGGGCTCACGATAAGAAAAGGTAAGTCGATAGAGAGATTTTAGCGAGACAATTTATTCTTATATTTCTCTAAACAGTTATTAGGTGGCTATTGTTCCTTCGTTTATCATTGTTCTACCCACTACTCATCATGATAACAATACTGGGTAATGGAGTCTTTTATCTACGTTATCTGAGTAAAAGTAAGTACGTCCCAAATAATTTGGCACTTGGCGAAAACATTTTCTTTTTATTTTGGAGCTATACATACTAAAATTCTGTAGAACCTAAGGAATTAATTTATTTGCATGGAAACGCTATCCGCAATGGAAACGCAAATGCATCTCTATTTTATGGTGCATATATTTTATAGGACGAACTCTCTAAGTCCGTGATTAAAACGTAATTGAACTGATGAATGGCACAGAAATATTTATTCATTCATACAAATGCATTCTCTAAGCAAAAATGCGACAGCATTTTCTTAACAATGGTTAGCAACTTAAAAACAGTCGCTTTATCAGCCAGACCTCCAAAATACGGCTCTGTGTTCTGTGGTCATACGAGATTGGAACAACTGACTTTTTGCTATCGAGACCCTTAGATTTGTAGACGTGATCAGTTCACTAACGACTTGACCAAAGGTAACAAATGGAATCAATGAGAATACTTCGACCGAGAACCGGAATCGTATAGCTTGTTGTTTTTGCTGATGCCACTGACCGCATCGTCTTTGTACCGACTTCAAAACAATGATGAAACAAAAAACGTAAATCTTCCAGGTTCAAACGAACATCAACATTTATTTTATCCGTTGTAAGGTTATTTAATTTGTTTAGCCATCACGCTAGAAGGTCTTCCGTCTAGAGGCCTTAAACGACCTTGCTTTACGACTTACGACCGAAGATAATAACAGAATAACAGCATCGTCATAAAGGGGCTTGTTAAAGTACATTTTCGACAAAATGAAAGTGGGACGAGTTAACGAGACAAGCTCTCCTATCTCGCAACAATTCCATCTTTCTCAAACTCTATTAGTTAGAAAGAGACGTAAAGAACATGCACCCAGAAGAAGATAAGTGCTAATTATGGATAATAGGAATTGATGATAAGACAAATTGTGCTTTGTGCATGCGCTTATGCGGTAACGAGCGTTCTACATACCTTATAGAGGAATGAACTAACAAGGAAGTCGAGGTGTAATAGCCAAGTTAATAGTTTAGGGGCTTTTGTTATACAAAATGGTTTTCCTAAAGCAAGGTTAGGTACTATAGCGTACACTATACAGGTAGGTCAACTGACTAGCAAGAACTTTATATAGTTAGAAAGTAATTGTACTTACATAATATGAGCCTGCTTATAATTATGAAAATATTATAGTATAGTATATTATAGTAATTAAGAACAACTCTGAATTACCGAAGTGGAGTGAGCTCCTTATTATGATAAGCATCTAATATGATTGATGTTTCCTTTAATGAATATCTTGTATTCATAATCGGTGGTTCACAGCGGCTACCAATCTGTGCTTAACATCAGGTTTTATGGTGAAAAACCGGTCCCTCAATTTGTAAGTGACCTTAGACTTGATACAATTTGCAGATCCGTGGTTAGGCCAAACAGTAAGTTTAATCTACTCGTAAAATACAGCCTGTTCGCTGTATGATGGTGTCCGTGACCGGTTATCAATAATTTTATCCTACACCCATTACGTTCGTCAGAGCAGAAGCATTACACGATTATTGGTTTTGATAACAATAATTTATTATAATTGATTGAATTTAGCGTTACTTTTCGGAACTCCATTGTAGACTTCTGGAACAAGAATCTTCAGTTTTTAGTTCCGATTTTTAGTGTCAGAATATAATTTATTGTTAAAAATAACAGTTTATCAAATACCACATTACATTAAACAGAGTATAACTATTAATTTCGAAACATTTTTTGCAGTTCTGTAGAGCACGTCTGCAACAGGAAATCGATTGAATTACATCAGCCTATTTGCAGTAGGTATATAAAGCTAAATACAGGTAATTTATTTGTATTACTTTATCACTTTAAATATCTGGATGACCGAGCTTTGCTCGGTATTATTTTTTTTTTTTAATATAATGACATTTTTTAAAAATGATTCCTAGCTAGATCGATTTATCGCCCCCGAAACCCCCTATATACTAAATTTTATGAAAATCGTTGGAGCCGATCCGATCCGATCCGAGATTCCAATTATATTTATTATAAGATTTGTATTACTTGTAATTTATAGATTAGTCACCGCTTACCTCCGGACTTCGATCGTTTTGCTTAAATATTTTGATATGCTATTTCCCCAAATTCAAAATTACGTTAGAGGGCGATCATGGCAAGAGTCAAGAGTGATAATCACTATATCGCTATAATATTATAAAATCCTAAATGATTCACTGACTGACATGCAACGCAGAGCCCGAACCACTGATCCTAGAGACTTGAAACTTGGAAGGTAGGTTGTTTTCATTGTCTGGACGTGTGCTAAGAAAGGATTTTTGAAAATTAACAACAACGTTCACGCCTTTTTCCCGAAGGGGTAGGCAGAGATGTACCCAGCACTCAGTCCCATGTAGATACACCCACATTTCGCCAGTATGTTATTGGTCCCATGTAATAGGGGGCGAGCCTATTGCCATCTACCGGGCACAGTTCCAGGCAGTTATTGAGATAATTCCTAATGGAAAAATCCAATATTTAACACTGCCTGACCTGGGGATCGAACCCGGGACCTCTTGATTGGCAGTCGAGCATGCGCCCTCTACGCCACGGAGGCAGTCGGTAATATTCTAAATTCTAAGGGGTCCAAAAGGGCATCAAAGTTTTGGTATAAAACTCCCATATTTCATAATTGTGGTCGGGGAAAGCCGCTGTGTTTACACTAGTATAATATAAAATAGTTCTTGTGTAGTTATTTTTTTCTTTTTAGAAGAAGTAGTAGTAATAGTAAGTAGCGGGGTGAGTCATAATAGGTACCTATATAAGACAGCATAGTTCATAATATTATGACAAGCGGCAGGTGGGGTAAAATAATTGTTTGTCTTGCCCATGATGTGTAATAAATCAATGTACTCGTACCTACTGGAGCAGATTTTAATAACTCTCTACATCAAATATCTACAAGCTACAACGTACTCTACATCTCAATAAAAAATTAAATGCATGGAGATGTGTGGGTGAATGTGCAGTGAGAAACTTGGATTTGAAACTAGAGATACTCGTAGGTTGATATGTTCTCGATTATTCCGCGAGCAGAGTCTTTTGTCAGTAAGCGGCAAAGCGTCGATCCTCACGACACCGCATCGTATGAGTCTCCTTGCGGCAGCTATGTTTCGTCGAGTCTTATTATGTCGGGCCTGTTTTAAGTACACTCTAATGAATAATGAATATGATATTAAACATACTTCAACAATAAGTAAGTAAAAATAAATTATTAACCTGGAAACATGCATGTAAATTGGGGATTTCACCAAATACGCACAACTGTGTCATCAAATAAATATATACCTACTTAAATTATCATAAGTAGTAAAAATACGTACAAGTACAGATATAATGTACCTATACATAGGTAGTTTTACAGGGCTTTTAGGACCTCATTAATGCATTATATTATAGGTGCCTTCTTGGCTCTTTGCCCTGTAGCCCTTAAAATGCTAACACATAATTTAAAAGTCTCATAATGTTGAATAATGTTTTATCGCGATAGTTTGACCTCCAAGTCAAATGATGTAAATGTAAAATTGTTAATTAATTGGGAATATAAAAAAATATAAAAGACATACTATAGAGTGTAGAGATGACGAATGATAAGCAAGAACTAAATAAACACCTTGCCCAAAGTGGGATAAGGGCACTAAGAAGAAGAAGTATGTTCTTTTCATCCCCCCATCTCGGAGATCTAATCAAAATTATGTTTTCCTAAGGAAAGGCTAGAGAAAAGTACCCACCACCGATGAGCATGTATAACATGATGAATCTGAAAAAGTGGAACAAGCGAAACGCCGCGTTACAGTTGACGCCGACGCTGTTGTGAATGGTCGCTTGTGTTCGGAAGTAGCTGTGGAGAGAAATAGTAGTTCACCCAAATGGGAACAACCCGTGAATAATCATAATAATTGTAGTATGTAAATTCAATCAAAGTTCAATTCGCGCTAGATTCAATTACCGCCAATCCTATTAAGCACAATACCTAGTGAACAGCAAACGGCGCGGTGTCTCAGTGTTGTCAAATTGCTACATTTCAATTGATGAACGAGTATTGAGGCGAGTCTAGCCTCATGCCACGATTCTATATTATCTTAGACATCGTTTGCGGTCGCAATGCAATAACGGCCTACGCGATCCCTTCACTATGAAGGTAATGATGTAAACTCCGGCAGGTTTCCAGAAGCCGATCTAGCCGACTGTCGTCTATATTATATTAAACATGTTAGGAATTTATAAACACGATTTTATTGTGCACCATACCATACACAGGTCACAACAAAAGGATAAGATTCTAATTTATCTATAGGCTCCTATAACTGACGATCTTATCGCTTAAAGCGATTTCTTACAGACAATCGGAAGAAAAGGAGTAATTATTAATTATTTATCCTCCGTTTAATTCCAGGTGTAGTGGAGTCTTTTTATTGTAATGGTACGTAGCAAAAGCTGAAACACTTCAAACACTTCAAAATGACGCTATTCGATACCGTTTATAACTTTTTCATACATACTAAGTTCTATTGCACTAGCGTTCGCCATACTAACGTTGCTAGCAATAGCTTTCTGTCGGTCAACAGCTTGTAGCACTAACATTCTTTCGCACTAAACTACATTGAATATCATGATTTCGCATTAAATTTCACAGTTATCCAGAAACAGAGCGTCTTTGCCGCTCTCGGAGAGAAACCTTATCCACAAGTCAAAAATGCCTGGCCACCGGTACTGCATAAATCATTTTTCATAGATAATGTTTATTATGATATTAAATTAAACAAATACATAAATTATTAATGATACTAAATTAGACTTGGAAGAACACTGACGAATTATAATAGTACTTTGCTTCTTAATAGAATCTGGAATTAACGTGTCAGCTATTTATATATGACGTTAATAACTAATTGAGAATGGGTTAGCGTAAGTATCAACGTAGTGTAAATATTATTTTCCTTAATAAATAAGGATAAGAGGTAACGGGTTCGATCCCTCGGTCAGGCAAAGTGTTATATTATGGATTTTTTCATTAGGAATTATCTCAGTCAGTCTGGAGTCTGGAACTGTGCCCGGTAGATGGCAAAAGGCTCGCCCCCTATTACGTGGAACCAATAACATTCTGACGAATAAATGTGGGTGTACTTACTATGGGACTTAGTCCTGGGTCCGCATACCTCTGCCTGCCCCTTCGGGAAAAATGGCGTGATTATATATTTTATGTTAAATGTTAAAATAAAGAGCAAACTCTATCATAAATCAAAGACAAATATATAACACTATCTACCTAGATCTGTAAATATATAATAAGACTATGTCATCACAAGGATACTTAGACTTAGGAAGCGATTGCATAAGAAATAGTACTGAAATTTTCCCCACGTACTCTACTTATTCGTGGGTAGACGTAGGTGCTAAGTGGAATAAAATTTAATAAAAACATTTATTCCGCTCTGAGCACCTGCCGAAAATAGTGACAAGTGCTCAGAGTGGAATAGCTCTGGTGCTCAGCACGCAGGTGGTCTCGAGCTATAGGTGCTCAGAGTGGAATACCTCGATTTTTTTCGTCAGCAATATATTATAATTAATAGCATTTGCATTTTAAATCAACATTCTGATATCTGCATAAAACGCAGGCAGTAAAAGGAAGTAGTAAAATATTAGGTCCCAGTTCTGCCGGGCCTCAGGCGCTACCTGACTGGCTATGGCTGCTACTAGCTATTTGCGATCACAAACTCTCATGAATTATGAAAAAACATAATCAGCTACTACTTATAAGCAAGATAAACTATGTATAGGTAATAGAAATGCAGGCAACCAGGTTTTTAGACATGTTATTAGGGACATTTTGAAAACACACCCATCAGGATAATATTGTGCCATAATCAAATTCTGAGAAGGTTTTACATTCACTCTTTTTATGAAATGGTACCTAGAGTATTAGCGTTTATATATACAGTAATAACAAAATGTGAAATAAGCTTTGGCATATTATTATAATCGACGACTTCGTTTCCGTGGGAATTACGGAAAATCCTTTTCTATTCCTTGTCTACATTATAATGAGAAACTATGTGCAAAATTTCAACATTCTAGATCCAAGGGTGAGTAGGACTGGACGTTGAGTGTGTTAGTGTGTCAGTTAAGCAGTTAATACTTTGCATTTTATATGATGCTAGTGAAAGAACAGCGGCTTTGCCCGATTGCAATTATGAAATATAGGAGTTTTATACCGATAAATTGACGCCTTTTTGGAAAACTTAGAAGGTGATTTTTTAAAAATCCTTTCTTAGCTCATGCCCAGATAATAAAAAGAACCTACATTCCAAGTTGAAGTCTCTAGGATCAATGGTTTGGGCTGTGCGTTGCATGTGTCAGTCAGCGAGTCATTTAGGGTTTTATAATATATAGTCATAATATTTAATAGTTAGCTAATTGCTATTCTCAGGTATTCAAAACATGCATTCACTCTTCATACTCATATATCACAAAGAATTCATTGAAAATAACCCTCCGAAGTTCTCATAACATGAGATTATGATTTTAAAATTATCATCTATTATTTATTCTATTATTAGCCATGTGACCCGGCAGAGGGACATATTCGGAGAGTGAGCAGCAGCACTCTCCGGCACCAAATATTCCAACTACTGCGATCACCAAGCCGCACAAAGAGCGTGGTGATTACGGCAAAAGCATCCCATATGAATAGTTTATGACGTTCTATGGGGGAGGATGTTCAGCAGTGGACGTCTTCCGGCTGATGTTGATGAAGATAATTCTGTATTAATATTGTGATTCAACCCGAGGTGTTGGGAACAAATCGCATATACTTAAGTACATTGATAACTTGAGACAGACAACCAGCACGATGGTCAGAGGACATCGTCAAAGGAAATCCCTGATTGAGATTCGTACAGGACCAGAAAATGTGGCATCAAGAAGAGTAAGCCTGTACTTATCAGTTGGTTAATAAGTGCGGGATAAGTCTAAGTTGACCCTGATTATATTATCCATTTATACAACAAATTTATATGATAAAATGAACGGAAGTTGGAAACCAGCACAGTTTATTTTTTCAGAGTGATTGACATAAAAGCTTTATTCAAAGAATGAAGTAGAACAGTCTGCCCCTTATTATTTTACTCTTGGGTTTTGAATTGACTAGTTCATATAGGTTGCACTCCAAAGGTAGAAAACTCATTGTTAGTTAATATTTGTACATTGTAAGTGTACCAAAACTACATACTTAAGTGTTTTTTCCTTTTGTATGACAAAATGTGGGTAATTTAAAGTGATGTATACTAGAACTAATATCCCGAGTAGAACCTAACCTAATGAACCGGCCTATAATGGCGGTCCAGTATGCACCCAGCGAGTAGACAAGACATGTATTTGCATACCTATCTAATTGGAGCCACTGGTTTTCCCTCATTTTCTCATGATAAGCCTCATAAACCTTAATTGCTGTATAATCAATTATGGTGATAGATGGCCACGACGCCAGATTACATTTCTAATTCATGGGTAGAAGCTTAAGGTGTCAAACCATAGGTATTAAGATCCATAGAATAAATAAAGAGGAAATATTAATTTGGAAAAATTCCAGTCCATCGGAATGGTTTAGCTTTGTGATTACATTGAAAGACTAGTGTAAGACAGAGGCTTTTCCCGCTCGCAATTATGAAATATGGGAGTTTTGAGTTTTATACCAAACTTAGACACCCTTTTTGGAATTAGAATAGAACTTTTTAAAATCCTTTCTGAGCACACATCCAAGCAACGAAAAAAACCTACATTCCAAGTTTCAAGTTTCTAGAATCAGTGGATTGGGCTCTGCGTTGCATATCAGTCAGTGAGTCATTTAGGATTATATAATATTGAAAATTTACAAATACGAAAACATGGAAATATCGAATCTATTTAATAATAAGCAAGAAGTAAGATAACAGAGATTACAATAAATTAAGCATACATTTTCTATAAAACATTGTGTTAAAATGTTGCAATGGAGGTCATGTGTCAGCCTTAGGCCACGCGTTTCTCATCTGTGGCCTTTTCATGGTGTTCAATATTAAATACCATACTAAAAACACTATTTTAAGAAGCTAATAAATATTTATTTAATTAATATGATGGTGTTTAAGTATAGAAACTTAGATTAAATCGGATAAGTACCTATTTCATAATATTTAGGAGACACATGGAAATCTCGTCATAATATTATTGAAGGTTACCATGAAATCTACCTACAATTCACCAGATAAACTTCATAAGGTGAATGCTAAGCTAACCAGGTCCAAATAATTTATTAAAACTGTATGCATAATGGGCGTCTAATATTTGAGCATTACCATATGCCAGACTAAACAATTACCCCATGGAATGTAACTATAATAGAGTTTGAATAATCAACTGACACAAGGTCTTATTTAAAATTGAAACTTGACTGCGGTTGTAAAGTCGTTACGTCGGTCACATTGCCGGACAGACTTCACTTTAATGTAGAGTTACACCATGCCATCTCGTAGAGTAGGTTAGGTACCTACTAGGTACTTCAGCAAGATGCCTGGTTTGCTAATGATTACTTCTACATAACTTGCAAGCCTACCTACCTATCATTATGAGTAAAACGTATTAATATCTTAATGTATATCATCATCATCCAGCCGTTGGAAGTCCACTGCTGAGTATAGGCCTCCCCCATAAGTGGGGTTGTTGCTAATACTCGCCATACTTGGCATTTGGGTTGGCGAGCACAGTTTGATGGTTTTACGCAGAGGACGTTGATATCCGTTCTCAGGATGTTATAACCCTTAGCCGGCTCTTACGGCAACCAAGGGTAGAGAGGGTGAGGTACTATTGTCTTAAATAAAGTTCATTAATATAGGTGCACTCCATACAAGTAGCGTATTTTTTGCTGTAGTAAGAATAAATTCTTATACTAATTAGAATAATACTGATAAGATTTTTATTTGTTAAGTTAGGATGGGTAACACCTATGCATAGGTATGTCATAGGTACATGGTGGATAGGAACCGTTTATATGCAAGTCCCAATCGCATTTGCATCGCATTTTTTTATAAATGCCTAGTTTGTGTCGTCACGTCAAGGTGCGAGCTGAAAATCAGCGTTGCTGACTTGTCTGTCTGCAACACATGCTGAGCTCGCACCCATTCGGGCGACACTGCACGACGCGACTATGAACTTCACACATTTATAATTTATTCCTTTTACTATTAATATTGTTTTATATTATCTGTTTGTTTTTATATTTATTTTTAATTTATGAGTGTTTTTGTTTTGTGTCTGTGCAGTGTTGTCCAAATAAATGTATTTCATTTCATTTCATTTCATTTGACCAGTTTATTTCTTGTGACAAGGTAACAATAACAGCACTGACTTTTCACTTACTTTTCGCAAACCTTGAACAATATGCGGGTTCCCCGAACGTTCCTCTGTTTTGTCGCACACGAGAACCCATACATAATAGAATCGCCTACCACTTTTCATGTCTGTTCTAATAAAAGACTGGCATAAAATAATAATGCAAATATTATCAGCACAATGACATCCTGTGGATTATTCAGTTACTAGTTATCGCCGCATCCTGCCAGTAAATGTTCGACAGTCAAATAAATCAGTTCATTATTTGCCCAAATTAGATTTATTATGTGGGTGATTATTTTGTTAATTGTTTCTGCTGTTACGGCTCAGGAAAATCACTGGACCTGTGAGTACCTTTCATTTCAACCACGAGCGGGACCCGCACCTACCGCATCAATTCGCGTAGCGTGGCACTTGAGCTACCGTGGAGACTAGTCATCGGCGAAATTTTTTTGTCCCACTTGCCTAACGCCTATAGGGCCGTGTGTCCCGCTGATGGGTGATTTCTTTTTGTCTTTAAAAATATAAAATATGACTGGTCAATACGTGTAGCTGGCTGCAGGTCTATTAGGTTCACAATGCTAAGCTAAACAGTATAGAAAAACTATTACAGTATACAAAATCAGTAATAAAATTATTCATTACAGAGTTTCTATATATATATTTCTCTTTCAAGCGGAGCTGAAGGATCCAGCATGGCAAGAAGTTATATCCCAGGGCGGTATGCACATCGGCAATGGAAGAACTAAACGATTTGTGGAACTTGAGGGCGGCATGGTAAGTATACATTTTTATTTAAACCAATAGATCCAGTAATTAGGACTGCATCGTTGGTGTAGTGCTCGCAAGCCCTCTAAGCTAAGCTCTAAACACGTGGTAATGGATTTGATGCACAGGTCAGGCAAAAAATGTTATTGGATTTTGCCATTAGGTATATTCTCAGTAACAGCCTGGAATGTGGAACTGGGCCCGGTTAATGGCAATAACTTTGGAATTTAAAACTTAACGCGCCTAACCCTTCGGAGAAAAAGGCGTAACTTTTCATATTTGCACTCCACCCAATTTCTAATATTTTCTCTAGTTGTAGCATAATTGGTAGAAAATGCTAGATTAGCATTAAGTTAGTCCTAGCGTTGTGCTGAATTATAAATAAATAGATAAAGCTAAGTATTGTTATATACTTATCTATATACTAGGTACTCGTTAATTTGTATTTTTATGTACCTCGCTATATCAAGTAGGCACCATTTTCAAATATTCGTCATTAGACATTATAAGAGCCTAATCAAGTAACGTTATCTCATACGCCTACCCATTTATAAATTAGTTTCGAGCCCCACATAAACCGAGCCATAGTCGTATAAACCCTATTTGAGATAAATATTTTATAGTGATCATCAATCAAAATGAGCAATCGTACGAGGTATCATTACGCCTTCGCAAAGTTATGAAAGATAACGCTCGAAATTTACTAAAAGCACTTGCCACTTACAAAAAATAAATCAAATAAATAATAAACGGCTCATTTCCAGTTTTTTGATGGATAATCTTTAGTGGCGTACGGGTTCCACTTCTAAGGTATAACCTTATTTAAGATTTGGCACCCCATAACCCTTGACGTTCGTCGTCCGCTGGTTGTCGCTGCGCCGTCAACCCATGGACCTCGCAGAGTGAACGTCGCATAGTCAACTGTCAAAAGTTATCTTTCATGTAGAACGTGCTTCTAATTAATGGCGCCCTAACTATACTGCAAAAAAAAAACAGTACTAAGAAAACTGATCCACCAATAAACTTTATGTTGCTGTGAGGGCGCTTTCCTTTTCCTGAAAAAATCCTGCCTATTTTTACCTATTTACCCATAAAACATTGGAAGCAGAAGAATTCACACGATTTGAACATTCCGTAAGAATTATGAATTCTGATTCAACTACTAAGATAAGCGATAAATTGAAATTATGTTGACTTAATTTAATCACACGCCTATTAATTACTACGTTGACATAAATTGTTATGTGAAATTGATAATCATTATGGCCATAATGAAAATTAATGAACTATTGATCTCATGCGTCTGCTGCAACTTAACTTCCTACATTTTAAGTAATATAACCATTATATCACCTTGTCTTTACAAGTTATTCACTACATCGTTAAGACTTGGAAGAATGAGAGAACTTTTGTTATTGCGACAAAGTATGAAGTAGAGCATTTATTGTGTCGTAGTAGATATTCGCATTATAAAGATCTAGCATAGAATCTAGGAGCAAGTTGATATGTAATAGGCGCCAGAGATCGTTACTTAGTAGCAAGGTTAATTAATGCTAAAGACTCAGGATAATTAAAACCTGGTTACGTGTAACGTAGGTAACTACCATCCTTAGCAGCTATTGCACGATTTCTATTAGGTTTTAGATTATAATAAGATTACCTAGGCTGAACTCATCATGGAGCATTATAAACTCAATCATAAATTAAATCTAAGTTGGCTTAAAATCCATTCTTGCAAACTGCACATTTGGCACTGATAGCAGTGAATTCAATAGATAAAACTAATTGCTATTTAGGAAATTATAACGTTTTTTAATGAAAAGCTTCTTTTTGTGGATATCTGATATGTCAACTTCTCTGTTGTCTTCAATTTACAGTCCAATGGAGAGAACCAACCATGTGTCCAACCCAACGGGAAGCCAGGTCGCTGTAGGCCCGTGAAACATTGTCTTCAGGAAGACTTCAAGAACGATTTCATCAAGTTCATGGACTACCTTTGCGTTCTCAAGCAATCGTAAGAAAACTTAGCATAGGATAATCAGCTTGATGTAGTGGTAGGCCTCTTTTGCAGGGACCGCCTGGGGAAGTACCACCACCTTTGCCAGTTTTTCATCCGCCAAGCAGTAATGTGCAAACATTACTGTGTTCCAGTCTAAAGGGCAATGTTACCAGCGGAATTATTGGGCATGACGAGATTCAACAACTCATATCTCAGGGTGACAGGCGCAGTGCAGTGCCGCGCATAATTTTGAATTTTAAAACACTGGGTGGCACTGTGTCTGATATGGGCAATCATGATGCTTACCATCAGGCACCTGATTTGCTCGTCTTGTCACCACTATCATAAAAAAAAATCATCTGATAAGTTTATTATGGGATTGCGTAAGTGGCTAACGCCTTCTCCTTATTTAATACTTAGGTAGTAGGTATAGTATCGCTATTAACTTCTTATACTTTTAGGTACTGGTAAGTAAGTTCACTTTGTCTCATAGGTATAGTGAATTTTATTCTTCACCTTAGAAAACAGAAAATATTTGATTACTTATTTCATTAAATTAACCGAGAAGATAAAGATTTCCAACCAACATTGGCTGGGTATAAGTTAATGATTTCCAATGCTTAATTCGCAAGCGCAGGCAATCAATCATGTTCTGATAAAGCTCTGTGGGAGGGCTTCGAACAGTTTATGTGGGAGTGGCTACTTCTATAAGACTGATATTCTCATTTTTGTTCTTGATCAAATTACTCAAAAATGCTTTAGAACGGTTGGCGCGTGCTGTCCTGACGATTCCGAAAGGTTAGGACCAGAAGGGCTGGCAGGAGATCTTCCTGCAACGGCACCCAAGGAAGAAGATAGCGATCTCGTCTTAAAAATTTCCAGAGCCGAGAACAGAGGTACTCTGATGATTCTCTTATCAATCAGCAATATTTCCTTGCATATAGATATTTCTACATATGCCGAAACACAATCTTCTCTCTTATACTCTTTCCATCCCAATGATTGTCAGACAATCAGTTCCTATAATTTGACCAGATTGTAACGTCCTTTCATCTAATACAATATTATGTTAGTGACACTGAATTCATCTGTATCAGCTTATAAATTATAGCTTGATACGTGACAGCGGAATAAAAATTTTTTCTGGTCACATTAACTTAAATTAGGTACATAAATTAATTTCCCTTTTAGAACTTAATTTACGGAAATATATCCCACCATCTTATCTGTTTATTTAAAGGCATCGCTGGTGGAGAAATGACGTTTTCAAAATGGAGCTGATAGGCCGTATTTCCAATTTTGCCCACTTGTATTTTTTTGCAAACTTAATTAGGAAAAAAGGAACCCTTATAGGATCACATTGTTGTCCGTTAGTCTGTCTGTCTGTGTGTGTGTCTGTCTGTCGTCTGTGAAGATACTTTTTAACGGAAACGCGTGGAGGTATCAAGTTGAAATTGATATCAATTACTCAGACCTGCTACCCCTTGTAGTACCAGAAGGTATCTAAGTATGGAATACTACACTATGCAGACATGGGTACGCCTTAACAATTTATTTAATTAAAGGATGTGGTCTAAGCACTCGGCCTCACGCTCGCGTGACAGGCTCACGGCCTGCGGACGTGCGTGAGTGGCCGTGGATGGCTTCCATCACTCCTACTGGCTTCGAACAGTACTGCGGCGGTGTGCTGATCACTGACCGACATGTGCTTACTGCTGCTCATTGTACCAGAAGGTGATGAATCCTTTTATTACAAGCTGTCCGGTTTCTGATGCTAGTTTGCAAGTTTAAGATTCACTCCCCGGTTTTCTATTGAGCTGAAATATGCTAATTGGATATGACGTGGTTTTACAACGAAAGTATTTTGATTCTCAGATCCTAGATAACTTACCTAATTTTTTGAAAATAAAAGTCTGTTTTAAAATATTTACGAGTATTTTCATTTCTATTGAGGAAAATACTATGTACGTTGAATTGCTTTGGTAAAACCTTATGTCGCTTATTACCTACTTAAATCGATACTATTTTTGCAGATGGGAAGCTGATGAGCTAGAAGTCCGTCTCGGCGAGTACGACTTCAAGCTCACCAATGAGTCCCGCTCGTATAACTTCAAGGTGGTGGAGAAGCGGCAGCACAAGGACTTCGACCTGCCGACCTATAAAAACGACATCGCGATCTTGAAACTGCACCGACCAGCTGTCTTCAACACTTACGTCTGGCCTATCTGCCTTCCGCCCCCGGGGATTAACCTTGCTAATGAATCTGCTGTTATTATTGGTAAACAACTAACCAAACCAACTTATATGTTTATAAGGGATGGGGTAGTTTCCCCACATAAGGAATCCGACTGGGCGACCTCCCCCGAACCCCGCCAAGAATTGACCATGGTTTTCATTACGCCATAAGGCGTATGGTCAATTCTTCGGGAATAATCCCGAAGGGGTAGGCAGAGGTGTAACCCAGGACTCAGCCACATTTCGCCAGTATGTTATTGGTTCCATGTAATAGAGGGCAAGCTTATTGACATCTACCGGGCACAGTTCCAGACACCAGGCAGTTATGACCTGGGAGACCTGAGGATCTTTTTTTTTTGTAGAACTTCTATTTAACAATACGACTGTAACTTTACATCAGGCGAACGTCCTACTCATCTCGCTCACTTCTTTGCATAAAGCTGGCATTGCATTGCATGAAGATTTTACTGTGACTTTCCTTTATAAGGTTGGGGTACTCAGTGGTACGGCGGACCTCATAGCAATATACTAATGGAAGTCTCCGTGCCCATATGGGAACAACAGAAGTGCATTGACTCCTTTACCGATTCAGTCTTCGATGAGAATCTATGTGCAGGAGAATTTTCTGGAGGAAAAGATGCTTGCCAGGTAAAAGATATAATTAAAAACGGATATAAAAAAGCCGTTCTAATGACATGTCCAATTAAGATTTCATAAAGAGACTCTTCATTAGACAATTATTCTTACCTGCTGATTAATCATCATCATCATCTATCATCATCAGTCGGAAGACGTCCAAAGATAGAAAGAGATAGAATACTTCTTATTAAAAATAGGTAAAACATATTTTACAAATTATCTTAACATTAAGGTTTTGAGCAATTGGTCGACATTGCGGCCTATTCGCTTTAAGCAGGCAACCAGCATGGAGCTTTTTAATATCATGAAGGAATTTGCCATACAAATTCGAAGTAGCTCGTTTGCATCAAACAGGAACTTGCGACTGGGGTTAGATCATCGATCTACCTCGTGGAAGCATTTGTACAAGTTACCTTTTTTTTAATCCATGACCTCCACACGAGAACCTTTGTGCAAAGGTAATGTTAAAGATTCAATGTAATTTATCCGCAGGGAGACAGTGGTGGTCCTCTAATGTACCAGATGCCGAGCGGTCGATGGGCAACCATCGGCGTGGTATCGTGGGGCATCCGCTGCGGCGAGCCCAACCATCCTGGCATGTACACGCGTATCGACAAGTATTTGCAATGGATCGTTGAAAACGCACAGTTCTAAGGACCAAAAGACCAAAATATTTTTTGCATTTATCCCAGTCGATGAGAGGTTGGTACATTTTCTCTCTGAAGATCGTAAGTTCAATAAGATGCAGTTTCCAAAGACATTGTAATAGTTAAGTTCATCGCTGAGGATTCAAGTATTATGTTTACATTTGCCGCATATAGTCATACAAAATATTATGCATCTCAGCAGTGTACGTTTTAAGCAACAATCTGCTGCTCGATCATCGCCAGGGCTGATGCCTTATCGCGATATTCAAGAGCTAGTTCATATTTAACCAAAATCGACTTTAATTTTGTGCTCTATAATAAAAAGGTCTGTTAGTAAAGTGTTTCGTTTTCATTTATTGTTGTATAAATATAAGTTTATGTGTAGTATTACGATTATTACATATTACTCATCTATAAGACTGCCATCATCCTTATCTATGACCAGACGTCATCAAATCATGAATAAACTGAACTAAACAACTGTTACAGGATTTTATTAAAACTGTTAGGTGTAAAAAAAATCATGGCTGCCTGGAAGAGATCGCTCTGAGCGATAAGGCCGCCAATTTTTACACGTTTTCTAGTTTTCATTTTTAATTTTGTTATTGTAATACCAATAAAGAGTTATCAATCTATCAGTCTGCTACGCGAGGCCATTAAACTTGACAAGCTAAATTTCCATCGAGAAGAGGGTTGGCATGTTCCAGCATCCTAAGAGAACCCGTAATGAAATTAATCCTATCTCAAGCTCCGAAGAAAATTTTTAGACCTCTGGAAACTGTAAGTGATTACTGGATGCAATAGGAATGTTTTAATTAAAAGAATAGGCGGTAGATTCAATATTTTTTTAAGCTTTGTTCGAGACAAATTTCATCTAGTCACCGCGAACTCAATTTAATTTTTTCAATATTTTATTCCTGACGTTTCGAAAAACGTTAGGAATAAATTGTAATATGCAAGTATAAATCCGTTAAAAGTAGTTTAATTCATTGAGTTACAATCACAAAAACCTAAGAAATCACCATGTATTAACGTTTCTAGTGTGATCTGCTCCCCACAATCTTCAATGGCCTGCAGCATGTCCAAGACTTCCTTCTCCACTATGTTAGGATGGAAGGTGAACGCTAGACGGAAGAAATTCTTGTGATGACGTAGAGGAGAATACGCTACCATCAGCCTAGAACTCAGGGTTAAAAGCTCTTTGATCTTTGGTGTCACCTGAAAAATAAGTTAAACCAAATAAACGCATCGGAAATATTAAGAGAACATGTTCAGCTGATAAAATTATCGGTGGGCAGGATTTTCCGTCTAGGTAAGGTACCAAGACTTTGCTCAATATTCTGCCGTGATTCGTTTGGGTTGGAAAGTCAAGGACCAGAGAAATTACAAGCTAACCGAGACTTTAACAATCTTCGTTTCAGCGTGAAATGCAATGTTGCGCAGGACTTTACTTTCTAGGTCACTGGGATCGTAAAGGGCCGGTCTTGGTAATAGGTTGTCTAGAAGCTACCGTGCTTCAGAAGGCGCATAAAGCCATTAGTTCCAGCTATCTTTATAAGACGACTAGCGACCCGCCCCGGCTTCGCACGGGTAGCAGAAGTAGGTATAGTGGACGTTCAACAGGAGAAAATTCGTGATACATTGTATTTTTATAGATATAACAACCCTAATGGTTTACGCAGCGCACGCAAATTAATGACTATTGCTGTTACAATGACCAAACCTTAACACATGTATAAATTTATCGTGGGCTATTTTGAAGATATTGATAAATACTATATATAAATATGATAAATACTACAAACCCCTAGTAGGTACATTACTTTAATCTACCACCAATAGTTTTCACACCGGATGAAAATAATCACTGCTTCAATTATTGTGACCAAACCAAAAAAGATGGATATAATCTATGTGTACTGTTTCGTAGGTATTGATAATTACTACAATCCCCTAGTACATTATTTTAATCTACCACGGATAGTTTTCACACCGCATGAAAAATAATCACTGCTTCGATTATTGTAACTAAACCAAAAAAGATGGATATAATCTATGCATACTGTTTTGTAGGTATTGATAAGTACTACAAACCCCTAGTACATTACTTTACTCTACCACCAATAGTTTTCACACTGCATGAAAAATAATCACTGCTTCGATTATTGTGACTAAACCAAAAAAGATGGATATAATCAATGTATACTGTTTTGTAGGTATTGATAAGTACTACAAACCCCTAGTACATTACTGTACTCTACCACCAATAGTTTTCACACCGCATGAAAAATAATCACTGCTTCGATTATTGTGACTAAACCAAAAAAGATGGATATTGTTTTCGCGGGGCACTTTTTCTCTGCGGAGGCCGCGGGGAACGGACCCCTATTTGCAGGTACCAGGAGGGGGTGGGAGGTATTCACTCCGGCCCGGCGCTGGTAAGTACCTGCCCCTTCGGCGATACCGGTGGAACCCGGGAAAAATAGCGGGTGTAGGCAGGTGGTCTTCCTACAGGTTGTGAAGGAAAACTCCCAGTGTATTTCCCAACAGCAAGGAAATAGATAGGAGTCCTCGGTTTCCCGCCTAATTTTCCTAATATTAAAGAAACTGTTACCTGTGGTCTCACTCTCAAATCAAAGTCCTTGATTCTCAGGATCACTATTTATTAAAATTAAAAATAGCACTGACTATTCACTTTCACTGGAGAACTGATTTTTCACTGTTTACTCCGACTGTATACAAGGACTGATTCTTCACTGTTTAATTGTTAACACTTTCGCTGTTATAAGGAGACTGATTTAAGCGCGGCTTGCGCCGGCTTTTATACTAGGCAACCGAGGCTCTGATTGATTGATAGTCTCTGTCTATCCTTGTCTAGACTATCTCTTTCTAGCACTTCCAGAATGTTCCCGAGTCTACCTGAACTCTCTATGGTCCCATACTGGGATGGGTCCCTTCGAGAACATTCCAGAGGCTAATATTCTAGAAAATTCGCGAGGTTTCGGGAAGCTTCTGGAACCTTCGAGTAAGTTCCAGAGCTTTCACGAACATTCGTAAACCTATAAATAATATCTAGAGCCTTCGGGAACCGCCTGGAACATTCCAGAAATTTCCACATTTTACTATATATCTCATAGAACTTTCAACCTCTCATAGAGCCTTTACAAACTGTATGACTATAGCTATAACTATTGACTTATTCTATACAAGTCTCGAATATTCCATGTAGTCGTCATATCTAGGTATCCCGTTCGTCGCCAACAGATATAATCTATGTATACTGATTTGTAGGTATTGATAATTACTACAAACCCCTAGTACATTACTTTAATCTACCACCGATAGTTTTCACACCGCATGAAAAATAATCACTGCTTCGATTATTGTGACTAAACCAAAAAAGATGGATATAATCTATGTATACTGTTTTGTAGGTATTGATAAGTACTACAAACCCCTAGTACATTACTTTACTCTACCACCAATACTTTTCACAGCGCATGCATATAATGTCTGTTTCGATTAATGTGACTAAACCAAAATAGATGGATAAAATTTCCGTGGACTATTTTGTAGATATTGATAAGTACTACAAACCCCTAGTACATTATATTATTCTACCATTAATGGATTTCACAGCGCACGCAAATTTATGAATAATATGGTAATTATATTATGTGACACCTTGGTTCACAATATTGCAGTTTTCTTACAGATCCCTATTTTTTTTCAAAATCTCATAGCCTATGGCACTCACACTGAATTAAGCTATCCATAAGTGAAAGAATTTTTAAAATCGGTCCAGTAGTTTCGGAGCCTATTCGTTACAAACAAAAAAACAAAAAATCAAAAAAACAAAGTTTCTCTCTTTATAATATTAAGTATAGACTAGTATAGATAGTAGCTAAGTCATGTCAGAGCCTTTCGAGCTTCTTATAAACTCTTACCTACACTACGGTGGACCACAGAACGACTCGACAAGAATAAGAAGTAGTCTAGTGAATTTGTGAAATTTTCTTACCCTATGCATAATTTATCCACCATCCTGTTCTATTCACCTTTGTTCATCCGGCATATCTCTCATAAACCTGGGTATATACCATAAGCAACCGCTAAGACACTGGGGCTGTCAGTAATCAGGCTTCGAAGTCACGGTGCTGATCCACACCTCAGCTATCTCTATGTTTAATGACTCGGTTCTGATGCAGAACTCAGCTATTTTACACCAAGCATTAAACACTTACCCTATGCATCAAGGTCCACCAATGCTCATCCTCAGGCATGTCTCTCATGAAACCGGGTATATACCAGAAGCAAACGTTAGGGCACTGTATAGGAGCGGAGACCAGCCTGAAGCCAGGCTTGGAAGCCACTGTGCTGATGCAGAACTCAGCTATCTCCATGACTCGGTCCGTGAGGGTACAGAGACCGTGGTCGCCGCGAGCTTTCCACATTAGCCAGAGCTTGAATGCGTCTATCTGAAAATTGGAATGTATAGCGTGCCATAAGTTGAGGCAGTTGAGCATGGATGAAGACTTAAATTTTGAGGGTGTTAATGATGGATTAACTGGTAATGCACGAAAAGGTAATAAATTCGTCTGTCTACTAGAACACAACGGAATAAGGACCGTATGTGACAAAAAAATATTCTTTGTATTGTAAACCTTGATGGTTCAGTGGGCGCAAGCGTGTATATTTGTCTATGTATTTTTTTTTTTTAATATCATGTAGCAGTTTTAGTTACTGTTTTTATCAAAATGGATCACATGACTCTTACAATATGAAATGGAAAGGAAACTTTCACTCACGGGCGGGATTCGAACCATTAGACCCTTAGATCCTTAGATTAGTCGTAATATAAGACTTGTCGGTAGGTAGAATGCGTTAGATGGATGGATTCGGAAGATGGGATAGAAAAATTTCGCCGATGACTTGTGCCTCCACGGTAGCTCAAGTGGTAGAGAGCCCACCACGCGGAATGGTGCGGAGGGTGCGTGGTTCGAATCCCGCCCGTGGGTGAAATTTTTATTACATTTCATATTGTATTTCTAGCGATTAGATTGCTATTTCTAGAAATTGATAATAGTTTTAAAAAAATATACATCTCTTTTCAGCATTTTTCTAAATTCGCTATAGTGTCGGAGATGGCCCTGAAGACCCTTTTAAAAAGTGCTTCTTGTATAATAACATAACATCACGCCTTTTTTCCGAAGGGGTAAGCAGAGGTGTACCCAGGACAACGGTAATCTTACTGTGCCAAGACCCAGTCGTATAGTAGGTAAACATTTTACCAGTTATGTATATTGATCCCATGTAATGGGGGACAAGCCTATTGCCATCTACCGGACTTCCTGTGTATAAATTAAAATTAATATAATTATATTAGAAGATGATACTAACTTTTCTTCCGCACTGTATGCTTTTATCCCCGGTATCGTAGCGCACGTCATAAAACTTGTCCTGGTGGAAGAGATACTGCGCAGACGCAGAGTTGGATGCATGGAGTAGTCCCTTCTCTCGCACGAGGAATATGGAGCATTGTAGCGGCGCGCCCGCCATCTTGTGTGGGTTCCATGATATCGATGATGCTCTAAGATTTTAATATACTTTTTACAGAGTTATGCCTAGTTTACACGGCAACACCGGCCTTGTGCTATTTTATTTCATATCCAGTCACGAATCGTATTATGTATCCCAAAAATTTTAAGCCTTAGTATGAACACTGCCATACCTATGTAAACATACCACTACTCTACATATGATTAAAATTATGCTAGAATACCAACTTAGCTAAAATAAAGTTTGCGTTTGTGAGTCAACAAACAATGAACAATAAATTGTATTCAATTACCTTTCAATGCCATTCAATCTATGCTTGAATGTGTGCGAGAGCATTAGGCTTCCACCCCAACACGCCTGCAATCAAAAAGATGTGTTTAAAGTAGGAAAATAATAGTACATTATTGCAAAGGCCGCGAAATAGGCAATTGCCATTTCCGCCGAGTAATATATAGTGCTTTTCTCAAAAGAATGCAAGATAATAAAACATACTTTCTTTTGACTTCGCTGAAAGCAGGTTTTCCATTGCCAATTTAGCTTCTGATCTTAAATCTGGTGGAGTACAATAAATCTCCATTTCACTCTCTGAACCATCGGAACTCATTTTAATTATAAAATTTATATAAAATAAGCATGTAAACAATAAAATATGTCGAATTTTCAGCTTTGCCGCCAATTTTCTATTTATCATCTGTGCCGAAAGACAAACGCATTATTACGCATTTATGGCTATATAGCCACGTGAACGCAATGTGTATTAAGCAAAGAGACCTTGGTATACCAAGATTGATAAAAGAGATCCTATAAAAGAGTATTTAATAACTCCAGAACGCCGTTTCATATACAACATTGCTAGAGCGTAATTCAAAAAACGCTCCAGCAATGGATTTAATTTTCTTTGTCCGTAAATTCGATGTTCGACTCCTTGTGTTCTTTTTTCGAAAATAATGACAATATTTAGAAAAATATAATCATTTCATTCAATGGCAGTTCACAATATGAAGACGGGTGACACACTTTGAAAGTTGTTTCTACCAGCAGCCAGCGTGAAAACCCAAGTTTTTTAATTGCAATAGAGTAACTCGTCTTCCTCTATCTAAAACTGTCATTAATTTAATTTATAGTTCTTGCAATACTCACATCTACGTGCAACCAAACTTTATGTTTATCACACACATCAGCTATCTCTTCAAGATTATCGATAGCACCAAGTACTGTGGTACCAGCTGTTCCATTCACTAGTAGCGGATATCTTCCCAGTTTGACTTCTTCTTCAATGCATTGGTCTAATTCGTGGACCAGCATCTGGCCTTGTTGGTTGGTTTTTATGAACCGAACACTTTCGGTGCCGAAACCGAGCCAGTGAGCGGCTTTTGATATGGAGTAGTGACTCTGTAATGATATTTGTCATAAAATATACTTATCTGACGAAATGTGGGTGTACCTATTATGGTTATGTCTCTGCCCAAGCCTTCAGGGAAATAACTTGAAAACTCTGATACTACGTTCGACCACAGAAGAACTCGATAACAATGCGAGGAATGGGACAGTGTCGCATTACATTAGACAAATATTGAGCTTGTCTAGTGAATTTGTGAAATTTTCTTACCCTATGCCACAGAACAGATAATAATACTACGTATAGAATGGACACTGTCATCCGCCCATCAATAGGGCCTTCCTCACCCCTCCAGCGAGATTGAGCTCTCCACAAGCCCCGCTTCTATCGGAAATCACCTCACGCGCACTCTTGCACGTGTATTAAACTCCATGTGTGCAGTGTCTGTGTAGCAGGTAGTTATAGCGCGGCTTTTGTATGGGATTGACTCGAGTGTCCGGGGTTGCCCTAGAAATTCCTTGGTCCGGGGTGTGCCTATGAATCATTTATCCGGCATATGCACCTATGTTCATCGCATTTGTCTTTTTTAACAAATAGACGAACGCGATGAGCATTTGTTATTACTCTAATATTATTATGTGTTCTGATGCTATAACGCTACATTAGGCTACATGCTGGCCCAATTTTTCAGTGTTATCAGGGACTTCCTCGATAAAAGAAGACCTTTAAATTGTTACTTACATCCTCTGAAGTAAACACCACAAGTTCAGGCAGCGACCTCATACCCTTAGTCTTCACCTCAGGAAAGGCTTTGAACCTCGCAGCAACTAACGCGTACAGCATAGACATGCTTCCTCCAGGACTGAAGATGCCGTCACCTTTAGGGATCCCAAACAATTTGAGGACATGTTGGAGCACCTTCAGCTCTATAAGAGTGAATGCCGGTGCTACCTCGTAAGTGTACCTGGAAGATGCAAAAGTGTAATCAGGTTGATCATCTTAGCTGTAGGAAATCCACTGCTGGACAAAGGCTTCCCCCTTATGAGGGGTTTTGCCAATACTCGCCACGCTTGGCAGGCGGGTTAGCGAGCTCAGTTCGATGGTTTCACATAGCAAAGCTGCTGCACATCCTCTTTATCGGATAACACTTAGCCGGCTCTTTAGAGGGTGGTGTACTATTCTATATAGCTGGTACCGCCACGGCGCCTTCATCGGGTCAGGTTGATGCGTATGAAAATATTGGTATGAAACCTTACTAGGTAACTAAGAAGATTGTTTATTCATGAAAGAGATTGTTTAGTTGACATAATGAACTTTGATCCACAAATTAAGGTGCTTTATCGTAGGCAACTGCTGGCAGCAACAGCAACTGCTTTGACTGTAGCAAAGGCTTTGACAAGCAGATTTCAGCTACATCAGTAACCTGCCATGCCACGTGGTCTCCTTATGTAAACGGGGCAATTTTAGAAAAGTCAGCTTGATTTGATACCTACTGGCTAGTATTAAAAGCCTCCGCGATCCATGCTCCAGCCAGCCCGTAATGATCCATGCCTCCATAGAGCTGGTTCCTGAAGATTCCTTTATTTGTCTTAACACTAAACTGCAGGATGTGACGGACGCATTGCTCTAACTTGTGGTCAGGTGTGCCGTGAGTAATGTCGAGATCTAGCAGTTTCTGAAATTAGACAATCCTGATTTTTCTTTTTATTTTGTTGGTGTATGGCTGGGTGGCTGTTATCGTTTTCGATTGATGATAATTTTTGAGATCAATCGAACTTTTTAAGCGATTAATCATCGATCATTTAGTTTATATTAATATATTATATAAAAATTTAGATTTTGTATAGTTTTAATAGATAAGTGTACATACTCATTTGCGGAACATTATTAAATTGTTCTATCTATCTGTAAATTTATTTTAAAAGCTGTTACGGAGCAGGGCGTTGGTATCTGCAACAGTTTCTCCAAACTTTCGCAGGCATCATCGTCAATACTGTTTTTATATCAATTTTGTTTATGTTCCAATAAAGTAATTTTGAAAAATTGGTCCAAGTCCAATGACGTTGAATCGCTTTCTTCTACAGATCCACCATCCCTGAACAAGCTTCATAAAAAAGTGTCCATCACTGACAATTACGCGCTTTGACATCTACTGACATCTACTGAATTTCTATTATTTGAATTTAAACTCTATTTACCTGATTGTTTTAAAGCCTAATTTGGATTGAACGATTTTTCACCCTATGAAGTTCAATGTTAAATTTGAAACTAAGCGACGCGGGCGAACATAGGAGCATTGTAGTAGACTTATATGCACTAAAATATTTAGTGATTTAAATATTTAAATTTTTTTTACTAAATTAATCACTCTTATTCTTTTTAACTTTTATAAATATAAATTACAAGAATTAAAATTTAAAAGGGTCAAAAAGTTTTAAAATTAAAATGTATTTATGTTTGTAAAGATAATTAAGTTACATGATATAATCTCGGTTTAATAGTGTGTACAGGTTCGTGGGCCTGATTCTAGCACGTAGAAAGGGTCTTTGACGATATTATTCTAAATTGATACGTGATATGATTACTTTTATACTCTTAATAAATAGTCGAAAGTCACAAAAATATTAAAATGTTATCATAAATGTAAAATTAACGAGAACTATGCAATGTAAACCAATTAGAAACAAAAAGTATAATATTATAATGCACAGTGCGTTATTGAGATAAAATAAACAAATATTTAATTCAATGTTTAAAATGTTTTCAATCCACTAGGTAATTAATGCCAAACCTTAATTTATGTAAAAAAAAATATTTATGTTCGGATAATATTATCCAAAAATATTTAAAATGTAATCGACTTCATAGTTTTTCGATCGAACAAAGTGCTACCATAGAAATCTAAATAATGATTTTATACTAGAAATTTTAAAAGTTACTAAGGGTACTCTTGTTAGATAAATACTAATAATAATCATCATTTTCATCACCATCAGCCGGATGACGTCCACTGCTGAACATAGGCCTCCTCCATAGAACGCCATAAAATATTTATTTATAATAATAATATCAATGAATAATCTGCTCTATCGGCAGTCTTAAATTTTAAGTAGTATATTTATTAACCATAAGATCAAAGCTGTGAACGAAACAAGTGAGAGTATTCTTTTTCAACGCTTGCCACCCTCGCCGTCATATTATTTAATTTATTCTACCTATTTTGGCACTGCTACATAAGCAATTCAAACATAGAGCTGAGCACATATTATAATATGTTTATTATGTTTATTCATATTACGAAGAATAAACAAATAAATAATTTTGGTACCATAATTACTTTTTATTTATTTATTTATAATTCAGTACAACGCTAGGACTAACTTAATGCTAGTGTAGAATTTTATACCAGTTATCCTAAAATAGAGAAAATGTTACAGAAATTTTACAAGCACATGAACGCTTGTCTGTCAACTTATCAGTGGCTGTATGAAAAAAAACTAAATCTTATTTTACATTTATTTACCAAAATTAAGAAAGGTAACAATAATTTTCTATAAAAGTAAAATTAAAGTAATTTACTATAAAAGTCGGGAGATTTTAATAAGAATAAAACCTGCATAACTGAATTTTTGAAAAATATATTTTGATAAAACTAATCTAACCATTCCCGCCCGTCTTTCATCACACCTGCCGTAATTAATCTGTGTATATGTTGCGGTCATGTAGGTTGTCACAGTGATGATTGGTACTGGTATGCCAAATTACAAGTCCGAGTCCTCTAAAAATATATCATGTGTACTTTTGGACGTAGGGATGCATGGAACTATGAACGGGAATAGCCAATCAGGCTTGTTGTGGATTCACGACGATGTTAGCTATCAATTTTTTTATTATTAGATAAATTATTAATTAGCACTTTTGACATGAAAAAAATAACATAGTATCTATACATAACATAAATTAATAATTAATTATGTTTACAAAATTTAACAAATACAGATCCTCCCAATCGGAGTTGTGAGAAAAATAAAACTTCATTATTGGCAATACCAACAAAATGGACGAATTATGGTGTATGACGGTGACAAATTGAATAATTAGGTCAAGAATTAATTATAACAAATGTAATTTAAGAAAAATTCTCATTTTCTCTTCTTTGTGCTCCATTTCCCGGTCACCATTTTTGAGTCATCATCTATGAGTCGAGCTGAAAATCTTCTAACTGCTGAACCGATATTACTAAAACATAGCTAAGAATCGCATCAGCTTTCAAACAAAAAAAACAGCACCCAAATAGGTCCATTCGTTAAGGAGATACCGCAGGTGATGCACATACACGTGAAACTTACAACTTTTACTTACCCTTTCCTTTTTTAGCTGGGAGTTAAAAATATGCACGTACTAATAATACGTGAAATGTGACCTAATAATATGTGATATATAATGATAAAGAAACAAGATTTTCTTTATCATTCCAAAAACATTTTTAAAGGTGAGAATCACGCAAGACGGCATATTTTAATAAAATTTGAAACATAAAAAACTGTCCCCTCGTAACAAACTAGCTACTAATTACGTATGCACTAAAAATTAGTACTCATATTATGAGTAGGAAAATTGTAATCGTATCATACGCGTTCTAGTGCTTAATATTTACATTTCTATGGGCGCTGTTGTCCATTTTATTGTGTTAAAAAAATTAAAATAAAATAGAAAAACGCGATATGGATATATAAATTCTTAAAATTATTGTAAATACATGACTAAATTATGAAAAGCTATCGCTTTCACGCACGTATCTATTGTTATTCAGTTAGCTTTTTACCTAACACTGGCATCACGCGCACGGCCTACGGTTGCCATGCAACTAACCACATAGTACCAGACTATATTGCGGCGGTACCAGACTCGCGGCTTGGAACAGATTTTTGCACGACTGTTTCTCTTTGGTATCCTTACTCTGAGTCCAAGTCACAATCTATAGGTAAGTAAGTACAATGAATATATATGTTTTGATGTATGCAAGTTAATAAGTATCTAGTGCAAACAGACTAGTATTGAAGTAATTACATGTACATTTGTATTATCTAAATACTTATATGTAAATACTAATAAAATGATTTAGCTAGCATTTATTTCTCTGCTAACTCTAATATTAGCTCACTCTGAAAGTGTTCGAGCAGAGTTAAATAATTCGACCCATTGATTTAAAGAAAAGGGGAGATGAGGTACTGGCTTCTCGAAAATGGAAAGCTCATATTAATTAGGTCCCATTAGGTCCACGTATGTCAGTAAAATTAGGTCGTACGGGCGACTAATATTGTTGTCTCGGTCGCACTTCGGTCTTAGGTACGTCTCTCTATCTTTATTGTTAATTATATTGCATTGTGCAAACTGCACACTGAGCAAATTGTACGTGTGCCGGTTGTTGAGTAAACGCTGAGAAAACGAACCCTATCTCCCCTTTTCTTTAAATCAATAAGTTTGACCCCAACAGTTAATGGTTTTCCTCATTATTAATACATTTCCTGTATATTTAGACCATACAGGAACTGCAAAATAAGTACTTGTTTACAAAATATAAGTAAATTATAATGCAATTACAACTGCATAATGGGTTATCAGTAGTACGTGGGCAAGTCATTAACCGGAGGTTACGCTTGAGACTGCATTGATTAGGTTGGCTATCGGTTATTGTTAATATTTGCGACCAGACAATGTGTTATTGCTATAGGCCATACGCACTTTGTAAACTTATTTAATTTTCCTTCTATATTAATAGAATATATTAATAAATAAGTATTTATATTAATAAACAGGATTTTTTTCAATGACAGGCTGAAGTCTAGAACTGCGTGCCCGATAGATTGCAATAGGCTCGCCCCTAAGTAACATGGGATCTAAAACTTAAAACTAGTGTACTTACTTTGGGACTGTACCTTTGGTACGAAGACATGATTTTATGGTATGTAAAATAAACAGCCTTAGGGGAGCTAATTTTATTTTGGTCTCTGGCAAGTAGAGTCCACCACTGAAGCACAATCGATGTAGCGCTAGTTTAAAAAAACATTTTCTATATACCTTATTATATTATATTCTATGTGCCATTCAATAATAAATTCTTGCGCTTCAGTTCTATCATCATCTCAGCCGTAGGAAGTCCACCGCTGGACATATTATTACCGTATGCCCCATTTTATAACTATATTAATAATTACGAGTATTTTGGAGAAAACAACAAAACTAGGAACAGTTTTACACATAGGTGAGAGACGATAAATGTACATACGAGTATATGACCGTATACCTTTTTAGTTACCTATCTCTTGCTTACTTATATTACTTACTTATAATATCTTTAGTTAGTCTTTAGCTAGATTCTACCTATATTACTGTGACTGTGGAAAGTTTTTAACATTTTATGGAGTGCACGGTGCAATCAAATGCATATGAAGTATCTTTGTAAATACGTTGAATGCCTTCTACGTATGTCACGTATATGCATTCGATATGCGTACGGGAAAAGAATAATAAATAATGTTAAAAATTTAAATAAACTAATATTATAATATAACTATATGTATAAGGACTTAGGACACCAGTTGTCACAGGTAGCACGAGTTTTATTTGCCTTTATTGAAAATAAGTCATAAATGTACGTTAGACCTTATTTTCATCCAATGATGAAAATTCGGTAAAATACGCCGTTGGTCAAATAAATCTACAATCGATATAAAAACACGTATTATTTTGCTCGACTTATTTTAAATTATTTACCTTTCTTAATAGAAAAAAAGTTACCTTACCAATTAATTAACTGTCGGAGGCTATTTAAAAATATTGAAATGGTAAGGGAATTCTTTATTTTTTTCAAAATAAGATATCGTACCTACCTCTAATTCCTTAGGATGCCTAAATTGTATTAACGGAACGTCATTGCTGGTCTCCTCGCGTACAATCTCCAGAACTTTGTCGAGGAAGGAATGCCCGTTCAAATCCATATCGATACCGTCCACCGGTTCCACATAGGCCCGTGTTATCTACGCTATGGTATCACAGAGACTGCCGGAGAACAATACTCGAGACCCTACCTAACAATATTGAAATACTACAAGTTACATGTACCTACGCGGAATTTTACCGAGATGGATAATATTATAGCGTAGGTAACTTGTATATAAGTGACGGGCTATGCGCAGACCGACTTGCTAAGTATCTTTTACTTAGTTGTGAAGCTTATTTATGAATATTAATTTACTTATTTTATTAATGTGATAAGGCCATCTACTCGTATTGTGACTGGACAATGTAGCTACTAGCTACAAGATCCTATACCTATGTGTCAGGTCTAAAGTCAACTATAGGTAAACCGCTAAATCCTCGCCTGCGGGGTATATGGGCGGGCGGCGGGCGCCTGCCGTCCGCACCTCTCCCGGCCCCCGTTCACGTACTACCTCCGCGCCTCCCGCACCCTTGTACCCCGCAGGCGAGGACTCTATTAAGTGGTCTAGCTATAACCACGAGGGTAACAAATTACTTGTAGGTAGGTAAGTACCTATGTAAACGTAAATAAATACTGACCTAAACAAATTATAAATAAAAAACATAGTTCAAGTCGTGCCCTGCATATAAGTAGGCTGTGTACTTTTATATTATTTACAACGAACTATTTCGTGTCTGCCACTACTGTTAATAAAAAATTGCTTTGGATAAAATTGATAAAACCAACCTCTGGGGAGGACGGACCGGGTGAGAACGGTACGGAGCCTGTAAAGTACCTATTTCCAAACGCTATGCGTTGTTACGGGCCAGGAATTTATTTTCAGGAAAAAGATCTTCCATAAACACTGTATCACAAAAAGGCGAAGTAATACTTTAAGACGTACATCTACCTACCCGTCCAACTGATCAACTTTAAGACGTACATCTACCTACCCGTCCAACTGAACAACTTTAAGACGTACATCTACCTACCCGTCCAACTGAACAACTTTAAGACGTACATCTACCTACCCGTCCAACTGAACAACTTTAAGACGTACATCTACCTACCCGTCCAACTGAACAATTTTAAGACGTACATCTACCTACCCGTCCAACTGAACAAATTTAAGACGTACATCTACCTACCCGTCCAACTGAACAACTTTAAGACGTACATCTACACGTCCAACTGAACAACTTTCAAAATAACATAACATACATTCACGCCTTTTTCCCGAAGGGGTAGGCAGAGGTGTACCCAGGACTCAGTCCCATAGTAGATACACCCACATTTCGCCAGTATGTTATTGGTCCCATGTAATAGGGGGCGAGCCTATTGCCATATACCGGGCACAGTTCCAGACTCCAGGCAGCTATTGAGATAATTCCTAATGGAAAAATCCAATATTTAGCACTATGCCTAACCTGGGGATCGAACCCGGGACCTCTTGACTGGCAGTAAAGCATGCGCCCACTACGCCACCGAGGCAGTCAAAATAAATAAATTGACAAAACAAGTAAACTTTGCATACAAAACAGATCAGCTGATCCATCCATTTGTATCGTAATTTTTTTGGTAATTTCGCAATACTTCCCCTTCAAGTATTCCTATACCTCTTTGCAACATAATTGATTACATAATTGAATTTATTTTCATTGCTTTAAAGTGTATTTAAACATACAATCACGCCTTTTCAAGAAGGGGTAGCCAGGGGAGTACCCAAGACTCAGTCCCATAGTAGGTACACTCTCAGTCCCGTGGTAGGCACACCCACATTTCTCCACTATGTTATTGGTTCCATGTAATAGAGAGTGTGCCATCTACCGTCAGGGCTGTCAAAGAGATAATTCCTAATGGAAAAATCCAGTTACACTGCCTGACCTGGGGATCGAACCCGGGACTACATGATCGGCAATCGATCTTACTCCCAACTCCCACTACGCCACCGAGGCACCAAAGTGTATTTATTATTTATTAATATTGTGTTCATTAGGTAGGTACATATCCTCGTAAGGTCCAACGGACCTAATTTAAATTTTTATTATTATACTAAAAATGTATATTATTTGTTTAAAGTTTAACCTTATTAGCTTTCAAAGGCGACTAAACTACTCAACCTTATTTATCATACGCGTCAAGAAACTTTGTTTGCCATTAAGTGTCAACGTCATGATTACTATATTAATTATTGACTCAGAGTAAGGATACCAAAGAGAACCAGTCGTGCAAAAATCTGTTCCAAGCCGCGAGTCTGGTACCGCCACAATATAGTCTGGTACTATGTGGTTAGTTGCATGGCAACCGTAGGCCGACCGCGTGATGCCAGTGTTAGGTTAAAAGCTAACCGAATAACAACAGATACGTGAAAGCGATAGCTTTTCATAATTTAGGCATGTATTTACAATAATTTTAGGAATTTATGTATCCACATTGCGTGTTTCTATTTTAATTTAATTTTTTAAACAAAATAAAATGGACAACAGCGCTTTGTTCGAATGGAAAAATATGAAGTCGATTATATTTTAAATATTTTTGCATAATATTATCCGTCCGTCCTTACTTAGCAGACTTATTTAACCTATGCATAGATAAAGGCACGTTTCCAGAACTAATGAAAATAAGTAAAATCACTCCTATCTTTAAATCGGGAAGTAAGACAGATCCCTCAAACTATAGGCCAATCTCTGTTTTGCCAGTATTAAGTAAAATCTTTGAGAAATTGATGCTAAACCAACTGCTGTCACATTTCAATAGAAATAGAATATTGCATTCAAACCAGTATGGTTTCACCAAATGCAGATCAACAACCGATGCAGGCTGTCATCTCATGACTCTTGTCTTGGAGGCTTGGGAGAGTTCACAGGATGCCATTGGAGTGTTTTGTGACCTTTCCAAAGCATTCGACTGTGTAGAACACTGCACGTTACTGCGCAAGTTAGAAGTATATGGAATTCATGGGAATGCCCTGAACCTGGTGGAATCATACTTGTCTAGTAGGCAGCAGAAGGTTAGCGTCAATGGTATCACATCTGCTAGTTCTCCTGTCAAGATGGGAGTCCCACAGGGATCAATTTTGGGTCCTTTCCTATTTTTGGCATATATTAACGATTTGCCTTACATGGTCCACGGTCTAGCAGATATAGTTCTATTTGCCGATGATACGTCATTGATTTTTAAAGTTGATAGGAAGGATACTTCACTAGTACATGTTAATAATACTTTAGCAAGTATATCCAGATGGTTCACAGCAAACAATCTGTTATTGAATGCGAAAAAGACTAAATGTTTGAAATTTTCGTTGCCTAACGTCAGAAGTATAGAACCAAACATAGTTCTTGACGGTGAAAGACTCAATATTGACAATGCAACTTTGTTCCTTGGCATAAATATAGACTCTAAACTGCAATGGAGCACTCATATCACCGAGCTCTCAGGGAAACTAAGCTCTGCAGCTTACGCGGTTTATAAAATTAGGCAACTAACAGATGTAGCCACGGCGAGATTAGTGTACTTTGCATATTTCCATAGCTTGATGTCTTATGGGATTCTGTTGTGGGGGTCAGCTGCAGATATAGAAACTATCTTTATACTACAAAAACGTGCGATTCGTGCCATCTATGAGATGCGTCCACGCGAATCCCTGAGGGAATTATTTAAAGAAATAAACATACTGACCCTACCATCCTTATACATTTATGAGAACATCATGTATGTGCGTAAAAATTTACATATATTAAAATTAAATAGTGACCTTCATAATTTTAATACTAGGAATAAAGACAAAATAGCTGTACCTAGCTTTAGATTATCTAAAACAAATAAAAAGACATTCTTAGGAAATAGTGTACGTTTCTATAATAAAATCCCAAAAGAGATAACTGGGCTCTCAGAGGGTAAATTCAAAACCTATATAAAATCTACTTTACTTAAGAAGGCTTATTATAAAGTCAACCAGTACATAGAGGACAAAGATGCCTGGAAACTTCTGCATAGCCGCCTCGCGGCACCTTCAAAGAAAACGAATGTAACCAAACCAAATATTGTGAAACTATCTGTTGAAAAAATTAAGCCCTACAAGTTTCTTGTGCGTTCTTCTTGTAGAGGTATCTTTCCGAACGCACGGTAGACTCAGTACTGTATCTTCATTGACGTACAAAAGTGTCAGATTATGACCTATTTGAATAAATCTGTTTGAGTTTGAGTTTGAGTTTGGTGTCACATAATATAATTACCATATTCATAAATTTGCGTGCGCTGTGAAATCCATTGATGGTAGAATAATATAATGTACTAGGGGTTTGTAGTACTTATCAATATCTACAAAACAGTCCACGGAAATTTCATCCATCTATTTTGGTTTAGTCACAATAATCGAAAAAGACATAATATGAATGCGCTGTAATAAGTATTGGAGGTAGAATAAAATAATGTACTAGGGGTTTGTAGTACTTATCAATACCTACAAAACAGTATACATAGATTATATTCATCTTTTTTGGTTTAGTCACAATAATCGAAAAAGTGACTATTTTTCATGCGGTGTGAAAACTATTGATGGTAGAGTAAAGTAATGTACTAGGGGTTTGTAGTACTTATCAATACCTACAAAACAGTATACATAGATTATATCCATCTTTTTTGGTTTAGTCACAAAAATCGAAAAAGTGACTATTTTTCATGCGGTGTGAAAACTATTGGTGGTAGGGTAAAGTAATGTACTAGGGGTTTGTAGTAATTATTAATACCTACAAAACAGTATACATAGATTATATCCATCTTTTTTGGTTTAGTCACAATAATCGAAACAGTGATTATTTTTCATGCGGTATGAAAACTATTGGTGGTAGAGTAAAGTAATGTACTAGGGGTTTGTAGTACTTATCAATACCTACAAAACAGTATACATAGATTATATCCATCTTTTTTGGTTTAGACACAATAATCGAAGCAGTGATTATTTTTCATGCGGTGTGAAAACTATTGGTGGTAGAGTAAAGTAATGTACTAGGGGATTGTAGAACTTATCAATACCTACAAAACAGTATACATGGATTAAATCCATCTTTTTTGGTTTAGTCACAATAATTGAAGCAGTGATTATTTTCATGCGGTGTGAAAACTATTGGTGGTAGAGTAATGTACTAGGGGTTTGTAGTACTAATCAATACCTACAAAACAGTATACATAAATTATATCCATCTTTTTTGGTTTAGTCACAATAATCGAAAAAGTGACTATTTTTCATGCGGTGTGAAAACTATTGGTGGTAGAGTAAAGTAATGTACCAGGGGTTTGTAGTAATTATTAATACCTACAAAACAGTATACATAGATTATATTCATCTTTTTTGGTTTAGTCACAATAATCGAAAAAGTGACTATTTTTCATGCGATGTGAAAACTATTGGTAGTAGAGTAAAGTAATGTACTAGGGGTTTGTAGTAATTATCAATACCTACAAAACAGTATACATAGATTATATCCATCTTTTTTTGTTTAGTCACAATAATCGAAGCAGTGATTATTTTTCATGCGGTGTGAAAACTATTGGTGGTAGAGTAAAATAATGTACTAAGGGTTTGTAGTACTTATCAATACCTACAAAACAGTATACATAAATTATATCCATTTATTTTGGTTTAGTCACAATAATCGAAAGTCATTATATGCATGCGATGTGAAAAGAATTGGTGGTAGAATAAAGGAATGTACTAGGGGTTTGTAGTACTTATCAATAACTTCAAAATAGCCCACGATAAATTTATACATGGGTTAAGGTTTGGTCATTGTAACAGAAATAGTCATTAATTTGCGTGCGCTGCGTAAACCATTAGGGTTTTATCTATTAAAATACAATGTATCACGAATTTACTCCTGTTAAACGTTCACTATATCTACTTCTGCTACCCGTGCGAAGCCGGGGCGGGTCGCTAGTTAAGAGTATAAAAGTAATCATATCACGTAACAATTTAGAATAATATCGTCTAAGACCCTTTCTACGTGCTAGAATCAGGCCCACGAACCTGTACTCACTATTAAACCGAGATTCTATCATGTAACTTAATTATCTTTACAAACATAAATACATTTTAATTTTAAAACTTTTTGACCCTTTTAAATTTTATTTCTTGTAATATATATTTATAAAAGTTAAAAAGTATAAGTGTGATTAATTTATTTAAAAAATTTAAATATTTAAATCACTAAATATTTTAGTGCATATAAGTCTACTCCAATGCTCCTATGTTCGCCCGCGTCGCTTAGTGTCAAATGTAACATTGAACTTCATAGGGTGAAAAATCGTTCAATCCAAATTAGGCTTTATAACAATCAGGTAAATAGAGTTTAAATTCAAATAATAGAAATTCAGTAGATGTCAAAGCGCGTAATTGTCAGTGATGGACACCTTTTTGTGAAGCTTGTTCAGGGATTGTGTGTCTGTAGAAGGAAGCGATTCAACGTCATTGATTATTGATAATAAAAAGTTGTGGGAAAAGTGTGTAAAAATAAATAAATGTAGACACATTAAGCATGACCTCTGAGATTTTTAAGTAAATAACATGTTAAGTTTAAGTGATAATATCGTATCCAACATGTGAACAAAATTTTAGTTTATACATTAAAAAAATCACAGCAAAATGAACTTCAGAAAATCGCGCGCTCGGTCTAGAAAAAATTCCATGAGTGTTATGGTGAGCTCCGAAAAATGGAGGAACTACGCCAAAAGGATATCTAAAAAAGGTACATATACCCATAGAACAAAGACGCATATATGCATATACCTATATGCATATATTTAGTTATTTACTTTATTTTTATGATAGAGAGGAGTAACAAGACGAGCAAGTCAGGTGCCTGATGGTAAGCATCATGATTGCCCATATCAGACACAGTGCCAGCCAGTGTTTTAAAATATCAAAATTGTGCGCGGCACTGCACTGCGCCTGTCACCCTGAGATATGAGTTGTTGAATCTCATCATGCCCAGTTATTTCGCTGGTAACATTGCCCTTCATACCGGAACACAGTAATGTTTGCACGTTACTGCTGGCAAAAAAAAACTGGCAAAGGTGTGGTACTACCCCAGGCGGCCCCCTGCAAAAGAGGCCTACCACTACAAAATACATATTCATGTAAAATCAAACTAAATGTTGCCAAGACGAGACCATATGGCTCGCAGTGACAAAAAGTTTATTCTATCTCATGTAGAGTCAAGCTTCTAACTATACACGCCCTTTTATTCAAGCCCTAACTTCACAAACTCCATACCTCAGTCAAAATACTATTGTTACGAGAACTATTGTTTGAGAAATATAATCATTGATTTAAAGAATATCGGAGATAAGCGCTTACTCAACAACTGGCATATAATATGCAATTTGCTCAGTGTATAAGTTTGCACTGTGCAAGAAAGATAGAAGGACGAACCTAAGACCGAAGTGCGACTGAGACAACAATATTAGTCGCTAGTACAACCCCACTTTACTGACGTACGTGGACCTAATTAGACCTGATTTGAGCTTTCCATTTTCGAGAAGCCAGAACCTCATCTTCTTCCCCTTTTCTTTAAATTAATGTGTATAATAGAAAAGTAATGAACAGTGAATAAATTTTTTACCCGTGTGACTGTAGAGAAATAGCCAAGACACATATTTTGATTAATTTAGTATAGTCCCTTATGGTATAGTCTGGTTTGTTCCAGTAATAAGTAAACCCAGTTGCTCAGATTGCCCTAATTTAAACCTATGTTCTGTAGGTCAGTATATAATATAACTACCTATGATTCATTATAATTTAGACCGAATTGTTTCCAATTAATTCCACTAAGGGAACTTTCATTAATCATTGCTGAAACTTCTTTAACCAATTATTAAATGTTAAGAACTTGCATTAAAGTCATTTAATGTTTTAACTCTCCTTTACCATACCCAGGTTGTCTGTAAGAAATTGCAATCATGATAAAGTTACTGTTATTCCATAAGGTGTAGACAGGGATGATTCAGATGAAGACGGACCAAAATATGATGAGATCAAGGACTGGGTGCAAGAGTTCTTCGACACGAAGAACGAATCCATAGACAAAGTAGACCAGGATGTGGAGGTGCAGCTCTCGAGGAAACAGACCATTATACTCGCTACTCTGGTACCTGATGAACTACTGCTTATGAAAAAGTAATTTTGATATATATTTATTGTTATCTTTCTAAAGTTTTTTTAACTTTAATCATGTCGACGACATGAGCCTCTACATACGAATCCATGTTACTGAGTAAAACTCGACGAGTTTTGTCGACTGCATAGATGTGTCGAGCTTTTAATTTATTTATTAACAATGTAATAATTGTCCTCGACGAATTTTGTTAATATTTTATACATTTTAAAGGAAGAAGCAATTCAACGTCATTGATTTTAAAAGTTTAATTTGGATGACTGATGACAATGGCTAGTTAACCTTTTATATTTTTATAAATTAAATAATACGGAAATATCTAAGGAGGTTAGGAGGAGAATATTTGAGGTCTTTGCTATAATATAATAGGGCCACCTCTTTCTCATGCCGTGGGAGCCGTGAGACCCGGCAGAGGGACATATTCGGAGAGTGGGCAGCAGCGCTCTCCGTTTCCAAGTATTCCAACTATGGCGATCACCAAGCCGCCTGCCAAGCGTGGTGATTACGTCAAAATCCCCCCCATATGAATAGTTTATAGTGTTCTATGCTTATGTTCAGCAGTGGACGTCTTCCGGCTAATAATGATGATGTGATTTTATAAAACCTTTTTTTAAGTACGCAGCCAAGTAGGCCCTTATTATTGATGAATAGTTTGTTTTCAGGTTCGATGATCGGACACCAAAACGTTTTGTCGGTGTTCTTCTAATGGCAGACGTGTCTGGTTTCACCGCGCTCTCAGAACGTTACAACAATACAGGGAAGGGAGGGACTTACCGCCTTACTGTCACACTCAACACTTACCTCGGATCTCTAATAGAACTAATCTACAGTCACGGAGGAGATATTCTCAAGTTCGCCGGTGACGCCTTCCTTGCGCTCTGGAAAACAGACAAACGCTCGTTCCTCTGTCACACTATACATACGGTCATAGCATGTGCTCTAGTCATACAGCACTCGTATTCATCCTACGAAACGGACGTAAAAGTCAGTCTTCGGGTTAAACTAGCGATTTCTGCAGGCAATCTCATATTTGCTCCGATTGGATCCGGTATCGATATGAACTACGTGATACTTGGTCTACCAGTTCTTGAAGCAAAAGCAGCAGAGAGCGTTTGTGTTTCGGGTGAAGTGAAATTGACTCCCAGCGCTTGGGCTCACTGCTACTCTAGAAATTACGATCATGTCGTGCATAGTGATGGACACGTCACTGTTAAATCTATTCTCTATGATCCTCATGAAAATGACGTCACAAAGCCGTTCCTAGGCTTTGGAACCTTGCTTAAGCAAGTCAAACGACCCTTGAATGCTTCGGATGGCCTACCAGATTTTTTATGGGAGTCAAACAGAAACTTGAGTGCTGTAGATGTTATAAGAAAGAGTGAAGCCTTGAGTCTTCGTAAGACAGTTTTGGTGGCGGACGAAAATAACATTGGGTCTGAAATAAGGAAGTTTATGATAAGGCCTGTTCTTACCCAGATAGATGCTCATCAGCCATTGGAGTACTTGACTGAAATGAGACAAGTATCCATTTTATTCATAACGCTTAAACCACGAGAAGGTCCATTTCTGCAATTAGTTACAATCGTTAATAATGCTTATCAAATTACGTGTGAAATTGTTTACAAGTCTATGGGCTGCGTTAATAAAATAATTCTCTTTGATAAAGACATCATGATTCTTGTGGTATTTGGATTGCGAGGATTTAAGCACGAATCCGAAGCGCAAGTAGCTTTAAAATGTGCATACAGTATTAGGAAGTCAGTTTTAGGTTTAGACGGAGTTCAAGAAGTATCCGTTGGTGTTACTACAGGGCAGGTATACTGTGGTGTCGTTGGTCATCCTCTTAGAAGAGAGTTTACTGTAATTGGCGCAATTGTGAACAAAGCAGCTAGACTTATGTGCAAATTTCGCAACAAAGTTACCTGTGACGAAACCACCTTCATTAAAAGTAAAATGTCTTCAAATGGATTTACTTTACAACCTGACACTGAATTAAAAGGAATCGGAAAAGTTGGTAAAATTTACGAATACACCGAGGAGATTCGAGTAAAAGAACTGTACGATATACCTATGACCCAACCAATTCTTGATAGAGTCGACGAATTGGAATATTACACCTCATGGTTAGAGGAAAGCCGCTCTATATTCAGAGATTTTGACGCATTAGCATTGGTTGGAGAATCGCGTCTTGGTAAAACTAGGATGCTAGAATGGATGGCTAGGTATGCCAGAAATAAAGGTTATTGCGTTTGTTACATCGGCTTATCGTCCATTCACTCCGCTACTCCATATTTAGCTATCACCCAAATTATAAACCAAATCTTGGGTCTGAAGGAACCAATTGTTGGATTCTGTAAAGAAGAAAAAATTGTGCAACTAATGCAAGTGTATAGCGAAGATTTATGCTATCTGAATAACATTATCAAAGTACGTTTTGCATATCATGAAGGATTGTATACCCAAGATGAAAAAAAGCGCAAAGACAAAGCTAGAGTAGTTTTCTCAAAACTAGTAGAAGCTGTTTGTGATATCCACATTATATTCTTGGATGATTTACAAAATTTAGATGCGTCCTCGTGGGAGTTCATTTTACTCATGTTTGCATCTATGAAGATATTTTTCGTATTAAGCGTCAGTCGGGGTAAATTCAGTTCAGTGCATGACTGGCTTTACAGTGTCTTTATTAACGGTAATATAAGGAAGATTGCTTTGGGACCACTGGAACCCGATTGGATACCAGCTTTAGCATGCCAAATACTAGATGTTAACGCTGTGCCCAAAGATCTATGCGACGCTCTCATATCGAAATGTGAAGGATTGCCGGGCCTAGTGGAGAGTTTTATCACTCACTTGTTTTCTACAGGGGCACTTGAACTAAAGAAAATTAAAGAAGATGAAAAAGCTGATTGGGTATGTGAAAATTTAGTTTTTCCTGATAGCAAATTACTACATCCTCAAGCACTTGATACGAAAGATCAGCACAGACTTGACGAACTAATAGAGCAAGATGACAGCGGAACAATAAGTATATGTATTGTTACCAACAAAGCAGAATTAAATACAAATATTAATGTACAAAATCTAGATGTGCTTATAATGATACAAATAGATTCTTTGACACCGTATCAACAGTTACTATTAAAGATTGCATCTGTAATAGGTAACGTCCTTTCGAGAAACCTCTTAGAGAGTATAATGTACGAAAATAATTGGTTGACTACGGCTAAAGCTGTCAAGCGGCTATTTGCTATGCGAATCCTGACATGTGCGAATGCAGTCAGCTTGAGAACTACCTCTAAAACATCACCGCATACATCTAATACATCTAAGTACCAAAACAGAGAACTAAATTTATTATGTGAATGTTCATTCGATTACGATTCCGAAACCTGTGTAGACCTTCCTAAATATGCATTTTGTAAAGTGATGAAATTCAGAAACAGTAATTCGAGAAAAACATGTTACGAATTGCTACCATTAAATCAAAAGAAGGAGTTTCATTCACGAATAGTAAATTACTTGGAAAGTAAAAAACAGAAGTGTCCGGCGTGTGGTGGCGCTATAATGGTGGTACAATCAGTACTAAGTATTCAAAGTCCACACAGTGGTTCTGTGTCGCTTGCTCCTAGTTCTGAAATAAGAAGTCATACATCTCGCGATGATACCAGTGACGATATTGTAAGTGAATCCGCAGCAGATAAGGATCAATTTATGCGAGTTCAGTCGGAAACTTTGGGAATGGATAAAGATGATTCAAAGCGAGAAACTCTGACTCATTTCGAATCCTCAGACAGTGCGTTTAGGAAAATACACCATGCTTCGATTTTAAGAAATAAAACTTCTAGTGAAGTTGAAGATATATATCGACCTACGAAAAAAGTAATGATGTCAAATCTTAGTAGAAAGAAATCAAGTTCAATAAGTTTAATTTCAATCAAAATATTTGATAAGCTCCGTGAAGTTACGAAAGCTGATTGTTTGGCTGATTGGCATAAATTGGGCGCCGTAGATAGCTTAGACAATATTGAAACTCAACCAAAGGATAAAAATCCAAAGTCATTTAGTATTAAAATTGAGCAAGGTGTTTCTCAAACTAATTTCAACAAATGCACCTGCGCCGATTTACAAGTAGCAATATATGAACAGTTGATTTACCACGCGTTGCAAGCTGAATTAAAAGACAAAGCTGTAGAATTTATTATCGCCTTTTGTTATTTGAATCTCTTGGGTAATAACACTGATAACGTTTTTTTAAAGCTTGATGAAGCTGAACAAATGTGTTCAGATTATCGAGATTTATTTGGTTTTCTAAATGTCAAGAGATACCTAGGGAAAATATCCTCATTGCGAGCTGCTGCTTGCCTTATGAGTGGCAGATTGACTGCATCGAAAATGGAATTGGAACGAGCTTTCAAAATATATCGAATTAATTTGGATAACGTCTCGGGACTTTTGGCACTGAAGCATGTAGTTCATTACATGAAAATGAAACAGTATAAGTATCGCACCCATAGGGTCCTCATGAAAATAGATTCAGTGTATTGCCTCAATATAGCAACCCTATTATATTCAGCATTAGGAGAGGATAAAATAGCAAGAATTACTGCATTTAAAGCCTTAGAATTAGTGCAAAACTTGGAATGCCCCTTTGTCGATATGTGCGATGTGTATGGTAATGCTTTGCAAGTAGAAATTAATCGTGGTATGCCTGATAATACCGCAGACATCGAGAAATTGGCGTGTAACGCTTTACACCGCCTACCTCGAATGGTTCAGGTTGATGAGTTGTATGCAGCTGGTAAATATTTGATGGGAAGTTTTCGAGCGCGAATAGCGAGAGGACACCTCACAGATGCCATCCGTTCAGGATTTCGCGCACTCACCATCAGCAGATTCCTTCAAGCAGAAAATGTAACTCTAGACATAATTCCCGATTTATTTTATATATTACTTTCCCGAAGGCGCATCGAAGAAGCTATTGATGTCTTAGAGCTAGCATTTAAAATGTGCCATGAGCAAGTGCCACATGATAGCGAAACGTGGTATTACGCTCTGTGTATGGATATGATATTAGACGCAGGATTTCAATTGGAGAGTCCTCATGATATCAGCGTTTTTGCAGAATATTCCCTAAGTAGAGGAAGGTCGGCTGGTCCTAGTCGTCGTCGGCTAGTTGTTAATCTGTGGACATATTGGCTGAGAGCTGATTCAACCAAGAAAGCAAAGAGATTCGAAACAGAAGCATTAGGTTGGTGCTCAAACGAAGAAGATGACGGCTCGCTCACGACTTTGATAAGCGCATTGAGATTAATAGAGGGAATGTTGGAAAGCTTGGCGAAGAAAGTTGACGACCTTCGAAAGGTAAGCGAGATTTTTTAATTAAATACTAAGATTTATTTTAAAGCTCTTCGTAAAGGGGCAAATAAAGAGGCACAAAATACATATTCAAAAAGAGCATAAAGCCAAAATTGTAGGGTACGAGTATAATAATCATTGTGTAATTTTCTGTGTCTCAGGCACACCGCGCAAAGTGACGGCTGAAATTACTTCGTCCATTCCAATCAAGTTGAAATGCCACAGCCTTTACAAATAGGCCTTTGTTCCTCTAGTTATGAGTACTGTAACTGTAACTTTTATCTTAAGTTTTGATTCAGGTTGTGGACCTAATGGAACTCAGATCCGTGGCAGATAGGGAGCTACTAAGGATAGAAGGAGATACACGGGTGACACGTGCGCTGAACCCGCGCTGGTACCTGCTAAAGGCTAATTCTCTCAAGCTCTCTGGCCGGTACACAGCTGCTACCAACTTGTTCAATATGGTTTGTGTCTTTGTGTTACCTTTTGACACCTCAGTCGGGTCCTCGTAGTTGGGGATCTTGAATCGGTACTTCTCCCCCTAAACTTTTTTTTAGTTTTTAAAAAACATAAACATACTTTCACGGGGGGAAAGGGTGGAAGTTTGCTGTAGCGTTATATACAGACGGATCAATTTTTATTTTATTATTATTCGTAAAGTGGCAATGGGCAGGGCATGTAGCACAAATAACTTGTTGGCCGATGCTTCTGTAAGGTTCTAAAATTAAGACCATGGACCAGCTAGCGCAGGACGTCCACTCAGTGTGGACGGATGACCTACTAAAGACCGCGGGAACATGCTGTATATACAAGCCGCTTACAACCGGCCTAGATGGATATCTATTTAATATGTCCAGGAGTGGACTTCCAATGGTTGAGATGATGAAGGAAAAGGTATAATAAGGTTCCTACACTTACCTACCTTTTTTATTTATATCACAGGCGATGGAAGAAGCCCGACGTATAAACAATCGTCTTGAAGAGTCATTGGCTCGCGCTGCGCTCTCTAACTCTTTATTCTGGGAGCAGAGTGCTCGCGCCGGTACATTTATCCACTGGCGGCCAGGCGCCGAGCATGCGAGAACATCCTGGCACCAACTTATGTATAAAATCGTTATTACCAAATCATAAGAGCAATAATTAATAATAGTAAGATAGGTATTATTTGATGAATACATATTTCTAAAATGAACTCCTGGTATTTTTCAATGAGCAATGCCTCTGTCCGCCTGTGATTGTCTCTTAGAACATAGAGTATAGGAAGTATCAAGCGCTACTTCCAGTATTATTATACACTCGCGCAAGACTTTAGGATACCTCGGAAATTAGGCGTTTTGGATGCGCAGTTGCGCAGTACGCACGATATCTATAATATTATTCGTACAGCCCAGCCAAAACAGCAAACTTTAGCTCTATAAAGTTTTGTGCGAACTCCAGTGCTGAATGCATAGCTATAAGCCGTAAGTGTTACCAGTTAAAATTATCGGGTCTACCGAGTGGAGAAATCTATATACTACTGCCCGCCTAGCATGGCACGGGTCACGGGTATAACTAGTTTTCCCCGTTTTTTCTCTCGCGCCCGAAAAATTAATATCTGCTGTTTTCCCTGCTCACTGTGCTACCGGGGCTGGCAATACTTTAATTTTTTTTCTATGTCTGACTATTGACTATGTCAGAAAGACAGAATGTCAAAAGTCAAAATGTCAGCTATTTAGTATCTTTTTGAACTTTGAAACGTTCTAAAGTATTGTGTTCTGTGGAAACGTTTGAAACTGAAATTTTTAAGATTTATTTGTATCAACATCAATTTATTTTATTTTGTTTATCTACACAAAGATAGTGGATAAATAAAACTCAGCACATGCATAAAGAATACTAGCTAGTAATTAGCTACGAATTATAAAATTTGCGGTGAAATTGAGGAAATTTCAATAAAGTGCTACAAAAATTTCCACAACTTCTGAAATCAAAACTTTTTACGCAGGAGGCAGTAGTTTAGATCCATTAGTATATTATCCATTCAATAGACAATCTAAAGTGGAATGATTGCGTAATACTTTGAGTTTTATCTGAGTTTTCGACAAGCTCAACAGCTCCAAATAGGTATATCTATTCTAATAATAAGGTTATCAGTTGAATGAAACCAGCAGTGTGTGTTGCCGGTCGTAACTTAAAAAACTATGTCGCACAAAAAGATGATTATTGTGGGAAGTGTTGTAAATCCAGACAGTTACTCCTCGGGAGTTTATCTAACTGTTGAAAATGGAAAGGTAAGTGATATTTTATTTTTTTAAATATCAGGTCTTACTTACATAATCCTTTTTTAATGCTAAGCAGAGCACGACAAGGTGGACAAATTACCATATAAACACTGGATACAAGCCGCTTACAATCAGACTAGACAGAAATCTATGGGTGAAGCCTATGCCCAGCAATGGACTTCCTTCGGCTGTAATGATGATGATAAATCAATAAAAGAATTTACACTAAATTAATTATCAACAAGGCAGTAAGTAAATCTTTTTTTTATTAAATGAACTTATAGTTTTCAATAACTTTTAAGTATTCTTCTCAGAAAACACTCAATGATTTCGCCACCAAGAAATATGGAATACTTACCTCAGAAGCCTAAGTTATAAGTTATTAAAGTTAGACCAGAAACAGAAGACTACACATGGAGGTGGTTGAAGCTGAATGCACACCTATCCAAGCCGAACAAAACGATTTTTGAATTGCTTATATGAAATTCTATGTAACCTCACACACTTGTCCGATTTGGAAGATTCAATGTGGACAGATGTGCATAGGATTTTATATAAAGAAATCAATTTGCAGGTTCGGCTCAAATAGGTGTGCGTTCACCTTTAGAGGTGTTCAAACCTACTGTTCATAAATAAATCCTATCCTAATACTATTATAAAGGCGAAAGTTTGTAAGTATGGATGTATGTATGGATGTTTGTTACTCTTTCACGCCAAAACTACTGAACCGATTGGGCTGAAATTTGGTACGTAAGTAGCTTAGACCCTGGAATAACACATAGGGTACTTTTTATCCCGATATTCCCACGGGAACGAAGACTACGCGGGTGAAACCGCGGGTCACAGCTAGTATAAAATAAATCTTGAAATGTTTTTACAGATCACCGAGAAAGGGACACAAGCTCAATTTGAAGAGCATAGAAGCAAAGGCCATATCAATGACTATGAGATTATCCAGTTGACTGAAGACCAGTTTCTCATGCCAGGGTTTGTGGACTGCCACACCCACGCCCCGCAGTTCCCAAACCTAGGCCTAGGTCTAGACAAACCATTACTAGAATGGCTGGACACATACACATTTCCATTAGAAAAAAAGTATGGCGATGTAAATTTTGCAGCCATAGTTTATGATAAAGTTGTGGTAAGTAACCCTTATCTTTAATACTAAGTAATTTTTATCTATGTTGCTTTTTTCCAGTTAGCAAAGGTTAATGGTTAAAGTATTGTAAATAGATGTGGGAATGTCTTATACCTAATTAATTTAGAGGATTTCTTCTGGCACTGTATTCATGTATGTCAGTCTTAATGAAGATAGGTACCCAATACTCAAAATAGTCAATTTTGCTATCTATAGTCTATAGAGCCACTAATGGAACAAATGGAGATTTATGGCATGTAAGCCCCCATTTTGTAAATGGATTCTGCAATAGGAGTCTATTGCAGAATACTGGCGACGCAATATGGTAGCACTGTATGTAATTTCCCATAATTATGTTCCAGAAAAAGTTACTCAACAATGGCACCACCACAGCTTGTTACTTTGGTACAATTCACCTTGAAGGAACTATGGAGTTAGTGAAGAGTACCATCAGCAACCACCAGAGGGCGCTAGTTGGCAAAGTTAGCATAAACGAGAAAAATCCACATGGCTACTATAATGAGACTAAAAATGAGCTGGCGGAAGTTGAGACTTTTGTTAAGAAGGTTTTGGACTATAAGGTTGGTTAAATAAATATTATCTGTGGGGTTCAATCAGTCGGCCTTCCTCACCCCCCAGCGAGATTGAGCTCTCGACGAGCCCCATTTCTATGGGAAGTCACCTCGCGCACACTCTTGCACATGTACAAAACTCCATGTGTGCAGTATCTGTGTAGTAGGTAGATATATTGTGACTTTTGCATGGAATTGAGTTGAGTGTCCGGGGTGTGATAATGGTTAATTTTTTCAGAATGATCTAGTTCAGCCAGTGGTGACTCCAAGGTTTGCTCTAAGCTGTGATAATGAACTTATGACCGGTTTAGCTAGAATTGCAAACAAATATGACTGCACAATCCAGAGTCATGTGTCGGAAAATCTGAAAGAGATTGAGTATGTATTACAAAAGAACCCCAGTTGCAAGAGCTATTCAGAAGTTTATGATAATTGCAAGATTCTAAATGAAAAGGTAAATGTGTATAAATTGTGTTTATTATGAATTTTACCACAATACCTAAATATTTAATTTGAGACCGGAACCGGTAATAAAAAGCTGCAACCTTTGAATATAATATACTAAGTAATAGTCCTACTGCCAATCAAGAGGTCCCGGGTTCGATCCCCAGGTCAGGCAGTGTTAAATATTGGATTTCTCCATTAGGAATTATCTCAATAACAGCCAGGAGTCTGGAACTGTGCCCGGTAGATGGCAATAGGCTCGCCCCCTATTACATAGGACCAATAACATACTGGCGAAATGTGGGTGTATCTACTATGGGACTGAGTCCTGGGTACACCTCTGCCTACCCCTTCGGGAAAAAGGCGTGAATGTATGTTTTTATGTTTAAGTAATAGTCCTTTGTGTGAGGCTGTATATTATGGCCTACTGCTCACCATAATGTGGGCGGCAGAGAAATCCTTGACAACATTTTCATAGTGCTAGCTGTCCCCCGCGGTTGCACGCGCGTAGTCTTCGTTCCTGGGTCTAAACTATCTGCATACCGAATTTCAGCCCAATCGGTGCAGTATTTTTGATGTAAAAGAGTAACAAACATCCATGCATCCATACAAACTTTCGCATTTATAATACTAGCTGTCCCCCGCGGTTTCACCCTCGTAGTCTTCTTTCCCGTGGGCATACCGGGAAAATAAAAAAAAAAAGGACACTATGTGTTATTCCAGGCTCTCAACTATCTCTCAACTACTTACCGAATTTCAGCCCAATCAGTTCAGTAGTTTTGGCGTGAAAGAGTATCAAACATCTATCCATCCATCCCCACAAACTTTGACATTTATAATATTAGAATTAGAAGGATAATAATAATTTTCAAAGCCTCCAACACAAAAGAAACCATTCAGCTTTCAAACAAAAGAATCCGCACCGAAATCGGTACATTCGTTTAGGAGTTATGACACCACAGACAGACACGTGAAACTTATAACACCCCTTCCTTTTTCGGTCAAGGATTTGTAAACGAAAATACTTGCGGTAGATACCGCAAGTATTTTCGTTTGATCTGTAGTTCTAATGACTAATGTCCATTTATATAATACTAGTGCATAATGGCACACGCGGTCCATCTAAGTGAGGAAGAAATGCAGCTGTTCTCTAAAAGGGGAGTCTCAGTAGCGCACTGCCCTGCTTCTAATACTAGACTCATGTCGGGCGCGTGTCCTGTTCATAAACTACTTGAACATGGGATCACTGTCGGTTTGGGAACAGGTACAGTAATACTATAGTATAAACTGGTGTCCTATTGATTCGCATAATGTCTTTTGTCATAAAAATTTTCCGCATACATCATTTGTCATAACCTCCTCTAGTCATAATATTGGAAATACATATTTTTTTTTAGTAATACTGATAAATTGTCCTAAAATTTTATTGCTGTAATATTTTTGTGTATAATATTTTTTATTCCTATTATTAGTTGTCATAATGGTTGTTACGTATAATTTTATAGTTAATAATGGTGTATGTCCTAATTTTCATTGTTCATAATTGTTATTGTATATAATCGGTATTGTACCTATTTTTGCAAGTGACGTATATTGTAGTGTTGTCCTGAATATTGCTTATTAAGTATGTTTACAAATTCTACTAGGATCTCGCCGTAACTCACAGACCCAATAATAACATTTTTTATTTACTCGATTTTTTTCATATGTAAATCCACTGATATTTAATTTCTTGGCTCCTCTTTTTGTTGTAAATATTTTGCACTCGTTTTCCATTGTAATTATTATTTCAAAATTTGACTTTGTGTACATAACACATATAATAATAATGAAACTACCTTGATTTTATCCATAATCAGTAATAGCGCCATACTATAATATTTTTTATAGCAATGTGATATATCAATACATAGAAAAGATGTTTACTACGTTAATGAGTTAAAGGTATCTTTCCGAACGCACGGTAGACTCATTACTGTTTATTTTCATTGGCGTACAAAAGTGTCAGATTGTGATCTATTTGAATAAACCTTTTTGACTCGACTTTGAAGCCCTAGGGAGTTAGAAAGAGACAGCAGATATGCCCTGTTCGGGCGCGAAAGAGAAAAATAACGGGGAATACAAGCTATCTCCGCGCCATGCTAGGCGGGCTGGCTGTCATTGAGATAATTCCTAATAGAAAAATTCAATAACACTGTCTGACCAGACGACCGAACCCGGGACCTCGTGATAGTGGTCATCGGCTATTATGTATCTGTTTATTGTTAAATTGCAGATTTCTTTATTTATTTATTATACACAATGATAGAAAGTTTACAGTTATACCAAAGCGCTAACTATCTTAATAACATGCATATAACTTAACTACATACAGATGTGTCTGGGGGCGACAACGCTACTATACTGGACGCTATGCGCCGAGCTATGGACATTTCTACGAATTTATGTAGCGGCACTAAATTAACTTGCGATAACGCTATTTATTTGGCCACTCTCGGAGGAGCTAAAGGTACGAGTTATGTTTCGTGTTTATTCATATTATCATAGATTTCCAATGTACCTATAGTAGCTGAAACAGCATCATACTATATATAAAATTATAAAGCGAAAGTTTGTGAGGATGGATGCATGGATGTTTGTTACTCTTTCACGCCAAAACTACCGAACCGATTTGGCTGAAATTCGATATGTAGATAGTTTAGACCCTGGTGAAACACATTAGGTACTTTTTAACCCAATGTTCCCACGGGAACGATAACTACAAGGGTGAAACCGCGGGGCACAGCTAGTTATAACATATTTTCCGCCACAATCATCACACTATCAAACTAATATTATACAGGTGAAAGTTTGTAAAGATGCATGTATGGATGTTTGTTACTCTTTCACGCCAAAACTACTGAACCGATTTAGTTGAAGTTCGGTAAGTAGATAGTTTAGACACTGGCGTAACACATAGAGGGAACTGAAACCGCGGGCCACAACTAGTAATCTATAAAATCATGCTTTACCGATTGGTGAAGCTTGATTTTAAAGACCAGAAATAGCATTAACTGCTACATAAAAGTTAAAAATAAATGGTTTGGTTAATTGGGTCAAATAAGTGTTATGACAGTGTATAAAATGAGTAGACTGCTTCGGTGGCGTAGTGGGCGCATGCTCGACTGCCAATCAAGAGGTCCCGGGTTCGATCCCCAGGTCAGGCATAGTGTTAAATATTGGATTTTTCCATTAGGAATTATCTCAATAGCTGCCTGGAGTCTGGAACTGTGCCCGGTATATGGCAATAGGCTCGCCCCCTATTACATGGGACCAATAACATACTGGCGAAATGTGGGTGTATCTACTATGGGACTGAGTCCTGGGTACACCTCTGCCTACCCCTTCGGGAAAAAGGCGTGAATGTATGTTATGTTATAAAATGAGTAGATTGTATTTTTTTATTGTATTTTAAATATTTAATGTAATATGTACCTAATCATGGGTCTGCAATAAAGAATTATTATTATTATTATGTACACAGCTGTTCACCATTGCAGAATAGTATATTATGTATTAAGCGGCTTAAATCTCTAAATATTTCCTTTCGAGCTCACAAAAAATAAGCTTTGATCTATATCAATAGAACCTGTAGGTCTAGGATCACCTTTTCTTGTCGCCGACTACATTTTTATCTTTTTCGTGGCATCAGAATGCATCTGCTGTCTTTCTCGACATGTTATTCTAATTTTTATTTTATTTATACTATTACAAAGTTCATAATCCAACTTTTCCCACAGCTTTGAACCTGGACGATAAAATCGGCTCACTAGAAGTGGGTAAAGAGTTCGACGCTCTCCTAATAGACGTATACTCTAAGAACGGCCCTATCACTAAATATGAAAGCTTCCCCGATATCTCGCCGCAAAGTGGGGACTATCTTACCAACCTTGTTCAAAGGTTTGTATACGCTGGCGATGATAGAAACATCTTGCAAGTTTATGTAAAAGGACATAAAGTAAAGGATATTTTGTAAACTGTGATAATATTATTGTCATACTATACTTATAAAATAATATCATTCCAATGCAACTTGTCATAGTACCTACTAAATCAAAATAAGATTAGTAGAGAAATAAAATCAGATTATTATTATTTTGTCTTTTGTTTTTTCTATTAAACTTCCTACGACAGAAATAGTTTAATCCTTAGGCTGAGTTACAACAGTTTACTATGACATTAACTAAAGCTTAGCCGACTAGCTTAGTTGGCTTAGCCTTTAAAAAATCGTTATAAGGAAAGGGGGCCTCTTGGCAGTTTACCATAATCCTATGGAAAAATTAATAACCAAATTATGTTTTGTGTTCCCCTGTTTCCTCCGAAAATAGTAAACCTTAGTATTTGATATGTCTGTCTCTATTGTTTTATTTTTGTTTATAAACTTAGTTTTTTTTTGTAGTGAACGTCTAATTACGCGCGTAAAACAGATTTTAGAAGTTCAACTTGATAAAAGGGAGAGTTTATAAGAGAAACTAAATTGACAGGGACATAGTTTACATCACTATATACTAATAATACAAAACACGAATGTGGTAAATTTTTCATAGTAGTGTGTCAAATTTCTCGTAGGTAGGACTCGTTTTAAATGTCAATAATAACGTTAACATTAATGCACAGTAATACTGTCATAACCAAAGATATGAAGGTTGAGCTTTGGTTAAAAGTTAGTTGGCGCAACTCGCCCTTAACGTTAAACGTCATCCATAATACAAATTGTAAATACACATATATGAAGAAATAGGCAATAATTTTCCATTCAAATGTTTGTTGGTCTGGATCTGGCCATTATTTACGCGAAAACATATTTCGTTAAAGAAAACCTAACAATTAAAGAAAACCTAACAGTTAAAGAAAACCTTACAGTTTCTTCATATTTATGAAGATTGTAAAAAAGTAGTTTTTAGTTTATGTAATTTTTTTTAAATAGCACAAAAACCATACGATTTCCTTTAATAAAATATGTTTTCTCGCAGAAACAAAGGCCAGATCCTGAGCGAACCAAACAATTGAGTGGAAATATATTCCCTATTTCTTCATATCTGTATGGATGACGTTTAACCTTAACGATCAAGTATAAAATAAATATTAAAAACTCTCAAAGAATTGTTAAACGTTTATTTAGTGTAATCTTTTATAATTTGTGTAGAAAATGTGCAAATATAATGTGACAAAGTAGGTACAAACCTAATTCTTCACACCTATTACAATATATTAGGTATGATCATACTTAATGGAATTAACAATATTATCAGTTATAATACAAAATTAAATACTTGTGATGTATCTGAAATATGCGACAGAATGTGATAAAAGTGGAAGAAACGAAAGTTGTATGTCCGGATCATAGCAGGAGAGAAATAGTCTGCCTACTCTGGGAACAAGGCTAGACTGTATGTATAATCTACTATATCTGCAGGTATAATAGCACGCCGATATATTATGGTCTCTCTCGCGTATTCTTACTCTTTTCCTACTAATTTGCTACTACTTCATTGGTAAACGCTACCCATGCTGGCCCCGGAATTTATTAGCTTTATTTGTGTTTTGCCCGGGACATAACTAGTTCAGGAAAATCTACTAGAGCAAATTCAAATCATTGTATTGACTCTTTCGTGTTCGAGATGTGGTTCTTCGAGGACATTAAAAATATAATTTTTCATGTCGCATATCTCGTTGTACATATTCAATAAGAGCTAGAACATCATTTACTAAAAATAACCTGTTTTATTTAATACTCAAAATTCAGCTGAATACTTAATTCGGTGGAATGATAAGATAGTGTATTTGAGTGTTAATAATAAAATAAATAACAATATACATAATATGAACAGTCTTATAAAATCAAAAATACTATCTAAATTGTAGAGCAAATTATTGTACAAAACAAGTTAATTCGTATCTATTCAAATGATAATTTCAAAATAGGACGCACTTGACCAAAATTAGCTAAACAATATGTAATAATAGTTATTAAATTTTGTTCGTCGGTGTTGTTATCACAATTGATCAGATCACACGTTAACGGGAAACTGCACTTTTTAATAACTACTTAATTTTTAAAGAAAAGTTACCAAATAGATGTTTTGTATACCCCTGTTTCCTCCGAAAATCATTTACCTATTTGATGAATTTATATTCGGATATATTGATGAAGTAACCTATGCCACGTTTTAGTGAACACCACGCGAGTAAAACTGATTTTTTAAAGTTTACTTTAAAAAAAACGACAATTTATAAAAATAAATTTAAATGGTAGGGCCATACTTTTTAATTCACTATAATATCAGGAAATACTTAATTTAAAGAATGGGTTAATACAATTTGAAGGAAACAGGTGAAAACAAAAGAGATCGATTTTATAAATTTTTCATAGTATTGTGTCTAATTTTTGTAGCTAGGATATACACTCTTAAGAGAAGAGCGCTATTTCAGATTTGTCTCCACATTGGAATAGGTTTTATATTATGGTGGGTTAGGTTGCCAAGACGAGATGGAACCGAGATTAATGGAAGGCCAATAGGATAATAATTGTGATGACAAAAACAACAGCTACAATTTCTCTAATCGTAAACATTAAATCTACACATTCGTTAATCCTAATGCTATTGAACACAGGAACGGACGAGCAAATCCAAAAATGCAAGCCAATTTACTATTATACAATAAAATACAACTGCCTTTTACTTCAATGATCCTAAACATCGATCTAACATAAACTAGTCGAGATATCTTTCCCATCTCGTAGTAAAGCATATTTGAACACTATGATATCATAGGTATATCATATTAAACTTAAAATACTTCTTATTTAATTAGGTCTCTATATAATAGATGTAGCATTTTTTGCCTTTGCAAAAACGGCCGTAGTACGTCACCGTGGACCGTGACCTATTTGGATATAGACCTGTGGCAAACACATAATCGTAACGTCGGCAAATTTCGAATCGCCTACATTTCGAGTCAACTCTCGAATTTGAAACGTTTGCAATTATCATGAAAATGCATGCATAGCCTTCAGACCATTTCAACAAATTATTAACATTAGGTACTTATCAAAAGGAAGCTGCCCTTTCTAGAATTTTACAATAACAAATTAACGTTTTGAGCTGCCTCTTAAACACAACACCGTAGTAATTCCAGACATAAACATAGACACACAGTTATTCGATATTGTCTAAATAATTGATATAAATTGTCTGAAGCTTGCATTGAGACTAAATTAACCTAAAACAGTCTTAATAATAGCGTTAAGAAAATAAAAAACTAATGTGCGAAATGCTGTTCATAATAACTACAGGTATATAAGTAATTATTGTTACATGAATTCAAACATTATTTACACATTAACAAAACTCTAGGAGTCCTATAAATCAAATGGAAGAATCTACAAACATATGTCGGTCACTATAAAAGTTAAACAAAAATATAACAAAAAAAATATACAATAATAATATGAATTCCATAGTAGTACATATAATGAATTAGCACCTAAATAATACATTTCAAATATGTCCGAATAAAAAATATATTACCAAAACGTATCCCTGATAATTTTATTAAACAGACAAAAATCCTGAAAATGTGTTAGACATATTAGTCTAAAAATGCAAAAATGTAATATTTTTTTAATGAATCGAAAGAATAGTCAGTCTTTATATAATTTGGCTCAGAGTTTTTCTTCAAAGAGCCAAAACGTTGTTCAATTTGGCATAATTTGAGAATACAACTTACCTAGTCACAGTAAAGATTAGGGGAAAATAAAAATAATACTATAGGGTGTGTGATGAATAATCGCTGAGGTAGAGAGAAATGCATAAATCATTGATTTAAATAAAAGGGAAGATGAGGTACTGGCTTCTCGAAAATGGAATGCTCAAATTAGGTCCACGTACGTCAGTAAAATTAGGTCGTACGAGCGACTAATATTGTCTCGGTCGCACTTCGGTCTTAGGTACGTCGTTCTATCTTTGTTGTTCATTATATTGCACTGTGCAAACTTCACACTGAGCAAATTGCACGTGCCAGTTGTTGAGTAAGCGCTGGGAGAACGTACCCTATCTCCCCTTTACTTTGAATCAATATCAATAATACATAGAATGTGAAGACAATCAATATTATTTACTTATATCTAACATGAATAACTGTTTATAAAACTACTGCTTGGCAAAAAAAAAAAAGAGTAGAAAATAATGGGGGCGCCACGGTATTGTTCAACAACAAAAACTAGCGATTTCAAAAAATAAATTCTAAATTAAAACTAGTTTCCGTTTCAAGACTATTTTGTCAAGCTATAGTTGAATAAATTTACTAAGATTCAGTTACACCAGCTAACTATAAAAATTAACCGATGCTTAACGACCGTCAAATCTCAGAGACCTATATTACGCGTTGCTCGTTGAGCCGCGTCCCGTGCAAAACGCAGCGCTAGCCGTTTTTTGTGCAGTTTTTGAAGCTATGTTCTACTTAATCCAAAAGAAATCCCAACTAATTAAAAATACATTAAAATTCTACATTCATCTTGACTCCAAAATTTTTTTAAAGTAATATAATTATTAACCTCCTTACAACGAAAGCACAGAAATGAATAAAAAACAAAATTTAGATGTTTTTTTTAATGATTTTATGAAGATTTTATTCTGAAATCTGAGCGTAAAATGCAGCGAAAAGGAAACGAATGCTCAATTATAATCAAACTAACATTATAAATACGAACGTTTGAGAGGATGGATGGACTTTTGTTGCTCTTTCACGCCAAAACTACTGAACCGATTGGGCTGAAATTCGGTATATAGATAGTTCAGACCCTGGAATAACACATAGGGTACTTTTTATCCGGATTTTCCCACGGGAAAGAAGACTACGCAAGTGAAACCGTGGGGCACAGTTAGTTATTTAATAATTATTGACATTATTTTCTATCCATTTGTTAAAATGGTGCAATGCGTAATATTAGTCAAACCAGAGATCTGTTATTGTTAAACTTAGTTGGTGCAACCCAGCCATAGAGTTACGATATCGTATTATTAATCTAAATTAATCCTAAAATATTTTAATAACAATTAACTAGAGTCCATTAATTAATATATTTACAGGAATGTATTTAGTAAGTAGTACACACCATATAAAATATCGACATTTAATATAGATACCTTCTATTTTATTAATTGTATATATTATTATTGTGTATCTATACAGTATCATAAGAATTTAAATTGAATTAAGCTTAACAAATTTACGTTTATTGTTGATACACTTTATCTAGCACGTTGTATGTAATAATATAAAAAATCATATGCCAAAATATTAACAGCCTTCTTCTTGTCTGTTAAAATTTTATAAGAATTCTCTTATATATTAACAAACTACAAGAGCAGGACTATTTTTATTTTATCTGCCCTTATATCAACAATCGACACCAAATTTCTAGGACTTTCTACATAAACACATTAATATTATATTAAATAGTTTAAATACATATAATTTTCCTTTGCCACGTTCGGATAAAATCATAGTTCAGAGAGCTGTTGGTATTTTCGTTTTTAGATTCCGTTTCCATCATTACAATTTTTTTTTTAAACTATTAGATAACCACTACCATTCGTCAAAGTCAAACGTGTAGATGTTTTTAAGCAAGAATAGTACATTCAAAAAATAATCTGCTTATTTTACAGGTTTCGATTACAAGAGTTTGGCAAAATGTTTGTAAAATTAAGTGATTAACTGTGAGTCGGTTAAATACGGTTATACCTACATAATTGGTTATTCGAATTAAATGCACCTAAAAATTTACAAACGTCTCATGGACCTTTCTCAGAAATCGATCGGAAAGCAGGCGCCCAACGATGCTGACCTAGTAGACAAAATACTCAAAATCAGTATAGATCTTACAAATTCCAGATATGTAACGTAGACGCATGCTTTTACAAAACAATTTTATCAAAAACACGAAACGGCAGTCTGTCAAGTCTGTAAGATATATATATATTTACACAGATTCAGTCTCTCTTCAGTCTCTCCGCCAGCGACGAGCGCTAACTATTTTTTACCCTCTATTCATAAAGATGCAACTCCCGTAAGTAAAAGATAAAAATATATAATATAATAGCTAGTCTAAGGATAGTGAATTGGCAGCAATGAATTTATATGTCTTATCTATTACGAATCTGCACGTTTTTATTACTCACAGAATTGACAGATCGTTACAAATAGGAAATTCGTAGTGCCGCAATCCAGAAATGAACACATAGATTTAAAGAAATAAGTACTTTGGGAAAAACAAATGTCGCAGAGCAAGTATGAACAAACACCGGTTAGTTTCGACGAGACGAAAGACGAGACAATACATTTTCATACAAATAGTTTAAGAAGACACCGGGACGTGACGCGACGAGACATTACCTGGTGCAAGAGACAGACACAGCGCAGTCGAGGTGCGCGGCGGGCGGAGGTCAAGCGGTGGCGGTCACTTTACGAGGCTGGAGAGCGAGCGGGACTTCAGTGTCGGAGTGTGTGAGAGCGCGGCACAGGCGCGCGCGCCGGGACCGACGACGCGAGCCGCGCCGCTCGCCACCTGCCCCGACACATGCACTGTACCACTGTACCACTGTACCACTGTACCACCCGGCTCTTGTTGCTCACTCTCTGACCGCCCCACCCACGAACGTACGCACCGAGACACTCGGCAGCGCGACAGGCGTAAATTGCGCAATGTCAAACGTCATGTTTCGTATTATACTTAGTAAGTACCAAAGTTACATTTGACAGCAGTAATTGCACAATTAACTGCTATCGCAACGTTCATAAATAACCCTGCTAGCATGGCAGGGTGAACGTTGTATATTAGTTGCAATAAGTAAATTGCGTAATAATCACGCTTTGTTTCCCTGAAAGGTTAAGCTTCATGTTCAGTAAAAGCGCTTGCTACCATTAGACCAACGAGGGTCAATTACTGCTGTCAAATGTGAATTTTGGTATAACGTTTAGTACAAAATATGACATTTGTCTGTTGTAGTTGTCCAATTTACGCTTATCGCGCTGCTATCGCATTGCTACTCGTATTACAAAGTTCTTAAAAACTCCGGCGGTTTTCGCTATACGAGTACTAGCCGACCGAGCCACAACTAGCATTCTACTTCTATCGTGTAAGCACGTCGACTGAGAACGCTAGCGTCCGCATGTGTTGGTTACACGATACAAGTAGTCATCAGAGTGCGCTCTGTCCGAGAGTACTCGTATATTGAAAACTTTAAACCTACTCAACGCCCTTAGTACTGACACAATGAGCACTGTAATCGAATCGGAGGCATCATGTGCGGCTTAGCGAAGTGTAATCGTAACGTATCTTGCTTTGTCTCGGTGAGTATGCTTCGTCATACAAGTGGCATGCTTCAGGAGTACGAGGAAAATGCATAACATTAAAATATATCGTTGCAATACACCACTAAGGCCCAGTTGCACAAAAATTTGGGTTAAATAAATAAATGTTTAGACGCAAGATAAATATAATTGTAAATGTATGCTGTCTACCTATGTTAGCTGTTTAGTCAAGTTCAATTACGTTAACCCAGGATTGTGCAAGCGGGCCTTAGATTTTATGGTTCAGATGTTGTTGTATATTTTTCTTCCTGCATTACCTCTATAATGATAAAAGAACGCTTTCGCACATACGACGAGGCGACGCGTTGCGCTGCAAACTGTGTCCGCCACTCCACTTACTAAATCTTACGTTAGCGTATTATAAGGGTAAAACAAACAATGGAGGGGCGAACAACATATAAAGAAGCCTATATAGCGGGCTATATTTTCGTGATTCGCATGTGAAAGCGCTCTAATCATGTAGAAATAAGCAAAAATCAAAGAAAACAGAAATTACCTTCGACTTGCTTGATATTAAAATAGCCATACTTATGCAACAAAACATTTTATGTTGTGCAAAGGTTCATAAGTTTTAAATGAACATAACATAATGACCACAAATCTATGCAAAACAATGCGTTTTAGATATTTTCAACAATGATCAGTTGTGTATTTCATGGCTTTTTTCATGTGTTTAAGAATGTGAAGTAATACTTAAAGGGGTCCATCTACAATCTACGCCAAAACTGAAAAACTTTCAAAAGAATTGCTAATTTCGCATAAAAAAATTCTACATCCCATATAAAAATTGATCAGCTTCGGCATCAGATCGGCAATTTTCGCCGGGTTTTTTTTTACCCCCTTAAGTATTAATACACCTTTTGTATCACGTTGTATAGTTGTACGTGCTTGTGAATATTAATTCATGATAATAGGTATACAAACGAACGACAAATAGATATATAGCAATATTCAATAACATGGACACGACATTGAACATGCTAAATATTCGTAACAAATATATTTTATACTCATGCTTTAAACAATTTTGTAATTTAAATAACCGTTAATTTGCAAGAATAAACAAATATTAAACCTAAAAGCTGTTTCAAAATAACCTTCAATACCTTACTTTTAATTTTTTTAAGCCAGCTATGTCAGGTAGTCTACAAACACTATTACACTATTCCAAGTACCTCTTGTTTTTAAGTTTTCTAGTAAGGACCAGATTCTATAGGTAGATAACTAATGAAAAGTTATTTTAAGATTACAAGCACGGGTATTATGAACTTGCAATCGCGGAGCAGTGAAATTGCGTCAAACGTCATTTTCGTATGAAAAAGTTATGACAGCAGTATTATACAGCTGTCGCTCCGCGATTGCAACTCTGTAATCCCCGTGAAGAAGGACAGAGAGCGATAAAGTCAAAAGAATAACATATCTAAAAATAAAATGAAAATCGTGCCACAAGACATATCAAGACATGCTTGCTACAAGTAGATGAAACGTGCTGCGATATAAATAACTAAATCCAAGAACATGTGACATGCCACGACACCAAGCGTGAAGCGAGCCCCCATAAATACCGTGTGTGAGTTAAAGCTACGAAGGCTTTGCTCCCCTGCCATGGTCTTTAAATTCTTGATGGAACTTCAACAGCGAAAATTATGAACAAATAACTCCAACTGTATGCAGCGATCCAAAACCATAGAAATCTAAATAACAAGGTACTAGAAGTCACATATCCGCTTGATCTTGTCGCTGCAACAGGTGACTAATGAGGAATGAGTCACCTGTAGCTAAAAACACACAAAGGATCCGTGAACAGGATTCTTCGTGTGGCGCTGTTTGGTTCTGCTATTACCTAGTTATTTAGATTTCTATGCCAATAACGGAGTGAGCCTCCGATACAAGAGAAGCCACTTTCAAAACGACACGCGAATGTAGGGGTGCAAAGCCGGATGACGGCGTCGGTCAGTCCGCACCGAAGCGTACGAACACAGACACAGTACCGGTGCGCGCGGACATCAAAACAAAAACTCTAGGCAGGCGACAAGCAGGTAGAGAGCCGTGTTCTCGTCGTGTGGCTCGTCGGTAACGAGGAGGGTCGGTGGAGGCGTACCGGCGCGCGGGCGCGAGGCGTCCAGCGACGCGGCGCCCTGCAGGAACCACTCCGAGCGCGTGCGCATGCGAGCCCGCTGCCGCTCGTGCACCTACGCACGCCACTCATCAACCTCCGACCCTAACGCCTCGCCTCTGCCTTTACGAACACGTTTCCTGGTCGCTAGTGGGAACCTATGCGTATACGTTCACCTACTCGAAAACTTCCACTGATACATTCGCTCTCTTAACAACATGACTGACGAAACGTCGGTGGACCCTGCTATGCAAACGCCTCTACTTTCACCTACTTTACGACAGTGTTTTCACTCAAAAGTTCGCCCCCTTAAAAACATAATTGACGAAATGTGGGTGTACCTACTATGCGAACCATTGGGGGAAAACAAGGCGTGTTTTTATCATTTGTTCTTTGCACTCGATTGAGTTAAGGGTTAACCTCGATGAGAGTCGAAGACTCGATTTTTCTACTACCTTTGCGTAAATTTTTGAATCGTAACCAGTCTGACTTCGAACGTTCGAACGGTGCAGCTTTCTTTTATTGTTATATTGGGACTTCATTTGCTGAAAGTTTGTGTGATTTTGTAAATGTGTGCTGTACCTGTTTACTTCACCCCCGCGAAAACTGACAGAAAAAAATAAGCACTGGAAGTAGCTATTGATATGTCCCGTGCTATGATTAGATCATTAGTCTGGTGTTCTTTAAGTCCTACCATGTCCCTACTTAAGTGAAGTTTTGCCGCTACTGTGTATCGATAGGCACGTGCGCACTGTGACTCCCTATAATCGCGTCACTCTGGAAGCCTACTTTAGCGACTTGAAAGAATCCCCTTTACTGTTAACAGATCGCATATTTAAAGGGAGGCGACGAAATCTCCCCTATATCTAAGTAAATCCATATAATTAGCTCCCTCAATAACCCATAATCCGATGAGAATTAAAAATATACATTTGGCGGTAACTTTGAAAAGAACTTTGACTTAATATTTTTCTGGAACTTTTAGCAAAGATTTCGTCTCTGCCTGAAATTTCTACCAATTCCTAGATTTTCTAGATTTTTGATACGTAAAATCCCACCCATCAACAAGGCCACTTATACAAATCTGATCTTACATGAAACTCGCTTGAAAAATGATGTCAATGAATTGTTAGAAAACCAACCCCTACTGTTAATAAATTAATACGAAACAGAATGTTAGTCTTCATTATTTTATTAGTAACAAATTATCTACTGTTAATCACAAAACATGGGGGACATTTGCCTACTGCATACAATTACACAAAGGGTATATAACACCACAATTAAATACCATTACCATAAAATATTGAAAAATCCCTAATTTATTTACAGCTGAGGTATTCGAGCAAAACCTATATGTTAAATTCCCTAAAATTTAAATCTAGGTGGGAGAACATTGCACCCATGTGTGCAGCTAAAGCATCAGTGTTGTCAAACAGCATGTCACACGTTTATCTAAGACGTCCAATACACGATAGGTTAAGCGTCAATCAAGTGCCATCAATCATGATTGATACTGAGTGACGGACGACTAATTTCTTCTTGAATGACGTCAATCATCATAATACACGAAAATCATCGCCGTGACTGTGGCAAACCGACAGCCAAACCTATCGTGTAATGGGCGCCTAAGAGTTGCACATCTTGTGTTCAACATCATTTCTTACTCAAGTCTCTTCGTGTCCTAGTGTGGAACCCTTGGGCAAGAGAAGATCAGTAAGTGAAAGATTTCTAAACTAACAGCACAGCCACAAGTTGACTTAAAGTATTGACATTTGAAGGGAAACAGACGATTGTCATGCATTATTGGATAAAACACGAATCAAAGACAAACGTGAGTCACCAATGCCGTGGATTTTCCTTTCGAATGGAAAATGAGAGAAGCAGAGAGAAAAAGGCCGGCGACTTTGGTATGTAATAATATTAGTTTTTACACGTGTCATTATTAATTTTAGTGATCAAAAATCTTCGGACGTATACGCAAACTGTTACGAACGTACGTGCACGCAACGTGTCAATGATTCGTGTTACACAAATAATACGAAAGGGGGACACAGGTTGTGATCTCTACGGGTGGGACGAAGTTGATACTAAACTCTTATCACCATCACTTAAATAATACGTCCTTCAGTGAGCGCTAGAAGCCAAACATTAATATATTTTAAACAAATGTTCAAATCAAATGATCTTCCTGTTCGATGACACCAAATATTCGAATATAGTAAGAGTTCATCATAATAATTTGTTAATTTTGAGAAATATCAAACATCTACTTGAAATTGAAGAATCTTCGACCTTACAACCATTACGTTAGGGCATACTTTAGTCTGTTTTTCAAAGCTAAAAGTTAAGTGGGCCTGGCAAGAATTTTTCTGACTCGTTGATCAACATGTTAGACTTAACTGCCTGTCAGCCGTAATTTTTTGAGAATATCATTACCAAATTCACCACTAGCGACGCTGTTAACTAAACAGATAAGATGGTCGGAGTGCAAGCTAGATCTCGGTACAATAATTACGTTTGATCGTATCAAGGTTAAAAATCTTTGTGACGAAAGGTTTCCCGAATCCTGGACTTTTTGATGAAAATTATTGACGTCACTTTTTAGAAATAACATGTAACTCCATTCGCTGAATATTGACATTTAAAAGTTGATAGCAGCAACATACGATTTTGTGAGTTAAAAAATTCATACTAGGCCCATAGAATCAGTCAGTCTACAAGACCAGAACATAGGATAGAGAACACTTCAAACAAGAGGATAGTTCAGTTTCTACTGGTAAGTTAGCAAATGGTGTTTACCTGGGGTAGGTAGGAGAGGCTTTTAGTGCTCTCCGCGTACTTGTTGATGGCGCGGAGCTCTTCTAGAGTCATGTGCGGACTCGAGTTGCTGCGAGACGACTGCGACGAAGAACTTACTGATACCTGCATTTTGTTTTTATACACATTATGATATAATATAAATGTTAGTACGACGCCGTTCCTCGAGATGTTACCTCGCTGAACGCTGAACCCAGAGCTCTGGGTTCAGCGTTCAGCGAGGTAACATCTCGAGGAACGGCGTCGTACTAACATTTGTCGCCCCTACAGCGGAGTCAGAGTCTATTTCCTGATGATGCGTCGTGTAGACGCGAAACACGTGTCGATATATGAATGGTGTCACTAACAACAATAATACGTAATAGCATTTCCTCTTTGCATGCAATTTTGCGGGCGGGGGGGCGGTGCACTGTGCATGTTGTTTTTGACACTAAAAATCGGAACTAAAAACTAAATATTCTTGTTCTAGGAGTTTACAATGGAGTTCCGAAAAGTAACGCCAAATTCAATCAATTATAATATCAAGTATAAAACTCCGTAAACCTGACTAAAAGACCTGTTTTTTTATGTCATAGGTGGCACGGGCAAACAGACGGTGTGTTTGATGGTGAGCGGTTACCGCCGCCTATTGATACCTTCAACACCAGTATGTTGCCGACCCTTCTGGAATCTATTCACTCTCCTTTTGAAGTAGCTAAATGTAGCTCAACGGCAAGGCCGCAGCAGATCATTCCACAGTTTGCACGTATGCGGCAGAAGAGAACGGGAAAATCGCAGTGTGCGACGTCTTCGTATCGATTTTGTACCGATGAGCTGTCAGGCGATGGCGGCTAGTACGGCGATAGAACCTCGACGCCTGTATCTGTTTGATAACTTAATCAGAACACTCTACTTTGTAAATGGGGTAAAAAACGCTAAGGAGTAAGTGTCTGCAAATACTGAGCTGTTCTAGGTGTTCGGTGAACTTGAGTTCGTTGACTATTCTGACAGCTCTGCGCTGTGAAGCATCTGTCGGGTTTACCTTGAAAACGCTCTCCTCCAAGGAAATAGACAGGCGGGTGCATGAGTCCAGCAGACTATGTTCAGGGATGATGCCGAGCCCCAGCACGCCGCCCGCGCCCGCGCTCCCCACCACGCCCATCAACGCTGGCATCGACTGACACTCCTCAGACTTTGATAGCCCTGGAAATGACACGCTATTACATATATTCACGCCTTTTTTCCCGAAGGGGTAGGCAGAGGTGTACCCAGGACTCAGTCCCATAGTAGATACACCCACATTTCGCCAGTATGTTATTGGTCCCATGTTATAGGGGGCGAGCCTATTGCCATCTACTGGGCACAGTTCCAGACTCCAAGGCAGTTATTGAGATAATTACTAATGGAAAAATCCAATATTTAACACTTTGCCTGACCTGGGGATCGAACCCGGGACCTCTTGATTGGCAGTCGAGCATGCGCCCTCTACGCCACCGAGGCAGTCGTTACGATGAGAATAAAGTCTCATTTTCATTGGCCTTGACAGAAAATATTACAGCGACTGGAAACTACGAGTAAATACAATGAATAATATTGTCAGCCTGTAAGACTTTAATTGTTAAACTGCTCGTTTTGAGCAACACTAGAAAGCGTAGCGAGCACTTGATTTTAAATAAATAGGCCTTCCGTTTAGAATGCCGGAACGCTTGAATTGCTTGCCATTGCCATCCAATGCGAGTTTGCGATTATGTGATTTTAATGACTTGCTTTTTTTTTAGTAATTCTTACAGTAATCATACAGCTCTTTCATTCATACAATTTATCTACGTGATGACAAATACTTAACATTTGATTAAAAAATCCTACGAATTTTATTACATTTTTTTATTATTAATTATAATGTTAGTAACTACTGGTGTCTCATGTATCAATAGAATACTGAATGACAACAATACTGAAGTGAATAATTAATGGTAAATAAATGAGTGCTATTCTTCGAGTTAGTACGGGTATAGGAACTAGTAGTACTTTGAATTTATCATCCAACTGTGCTACCAAACCTCCCAGTTGAAATTAATCAAATTAATTAATGTTACGAATGTGAATAACCTGTTAATCAATTGAAACGAGTTTTGTGTAGAAACAGTTCTAAGGCAGCGGCCGACTAGAATACGATTGTTTGCGCGGTCATGTTTGCGCGGATTTAAGTCGTAAGTATCCGCGATCAAACCACTGGTGTCCACTGATTTTAATGTCTTTTTGATGTCCTAATAGAACGTGATCGCATCGCGCGATCTTGCTAATTAGGACACCTTTTCGATATGATTACATTAAAGTTGAATTTAAAATTTAAACAAGAAAAGGTATTACAAAAAGCCACTTCCAGTAGCGCTCACTCTGCAGTACTTAAACTAGTTGACTTTGCTGCCTATGCAGACCGTTCAGAGTTATTTTACCTCTGACAGCAGTCTTATTCTAATAGACATAAGTGCTAGCTTTCTTTAGAGCTACAGGTAATAATCAGTAAAATAAATATGACCGGACTGTACTCACACTCGAACCTATTTTACTGCACAGTTTTACTGCATCTACCTCCAACAAATAATATTTATTATTGTAAATCACTTGACTGTTTTCTTTTTGTATGTAACATAATATTCTCCTTCTGTTTCAAAATGTTTAAATTTAGTTTAGAATACTACGATAAGCCCAATACCTACTTTCTACTTAGCATAAGTTTCTCAAGTAAGTGAATGTAATTCTTTTTGAGAAATAAACATATCTTTAACCTGAAAAAGCGGGATACACGGATTTTTAAACTGACGGAGTAAACTGACAGATCGAAATGTCATATTAAATTTTTTTAACGACGGCCTTATTGTCACAGAATCAATAAAAACACACGAGTAACAAGTTTCAATTGATGTGTTGATACATTCACATTCAAAATTTAGTCGATCAAGTGTCTAGGTGATGACATTCACATATGACTCACCGACTGGGACAATTTTGACTAGATTATGTAAATTGTACTTGAATATTAACAACTTAATCGAGATTCAATTGGCTGACCTGCAAAAAACACCCTTATGTAATGACTATTATGGTTAAATCTCTAAAATGTATCTCATGTTTTGGTTCAGAACCTAAGTTGCATATCAAGCCTTGTTCAGTAGTTTTAGCGTAACAAACACATCGATATACATCATCTTCCGCATTCGTAATGCCTTCATCAGCTAGACGTCCACAGCTGAACAAAGGCCTCCCAATAGAACGCCATAAACTATTCATAAGGGGACGTTGTGCCTTAATCACCACGCATGTTGTGCGGCTTGGTGATCGCAGTAGTTGGAATACTTGGTGCCGGAGAGTGCTGCTACCCACTCTCCGAATATGTCACTCTGCCGGGTTTCACGGCTCCCACGGGATGAGAAAGGGAAGACCCTATTATATAGCCGGGAACCACACGACCAATAATATGATACTTTACATTATTTTTACATACATACATACAGTCACGCCTTGTTCCCGGTGGGGTAGGCAGAGACTATTTCCCTCCACTTGCTACGATCCTGACATACAACTTTCGCTTCGTTCACTTTCATGACATTTTTCAGACATGCTCGTCGGTTGTAGGTACTTTTGACTTGGCCTTTCCTAAGAACAACGTCAACTTGTTCATGAAAAGTACGCCTAGGTCGACCTCTACCGACTTGACCATTCACACTAGCCTTATAAATCTCTTTTGTTAATCTCCTTTCATCCATCCTCTCCACATGTCCGAACCTTAACCGAATGTTATTTTTAAAGAGTATAAATATTTGGTAGAAACAATTTTGTAAACCATCAAAATAATATCTTACCTTCCAAATTGAACTTGTTTCCCCAACGGTCACACTCGCATTGAAGCCACGTCTTTTCTGCCTCCAAAGATAATTGCCCTGTAAAGTTTAACTAGAATTGGTGGTAATCACTTCGTATTCTCTTAAAGGGGTTGCTCTTCCATTAAAAATGAAATTTCCTAAATATGGAAATAGAGAGAATAATTTTCTATTCAATTGTTTGTGGTTTGCTGTTGGCATTTATTTGCGCGAAAACCTATTTGCTTTATAGAAAACCGTATGTTCTTTTCTATTTTTTTTACTTATAAAACACACAAATATAACCTAAAACGATATTTTACCAAATCAATGTGATATTACCATACGGTTTTCTTTAAACAAATAAAGGATAGATTAAAAGCCAACGGACAATTAAGTGGAAAATAATTTTCTCTTCATATTTGTGAAATTTCATTATGCATGTAACAGCAACCGCCTTAAACGGTCATTGTAGTCATTATTTGGAACATTTCCACAATGGAGCTAACAACAAAAATACATTTCGTTATCAATCAAGGAGCTTTTACTATGAAACTTATGAAAGACCACGAAAATGAGAGAAAGCGAGAATCATGCCGGTGGTTTTGGTTGGTAGGGACCTTATACAACTTGATACATCAAGGTGTAATAATACTTATGGGGGTGCATCTATCCGTCAAATTAAAAAAAACTTTCAAAAGAAAGAATTGCGAAATTAGAAAAAAAAAATGTTCGACTTCCCATACAAATTTATGATCCATCTTGTATGGGAAATCGGGATGTCTGGGTATGGGAAAAGTCGTTTTTTTTTTTCCGTATATCTAAATTCCTTCCGTTGTAAATTGTTTAGGTTGACGGATAAATACATTCCCTAAAGTATTACCAAGCCTGGGATACCGCAATAAAGGTACAAGTATCTAGGGCGCCCGTCTTGACGGGAAAATTTCCATGGGTTAGACAAAGAGAACAGATAGAAAGATACGCGATATAAAGAGAGGCAGCTTGTAAGTTAATATAACGATAATTATTTAGGCGCTGTGCGACCTGAATTGCACTTTTTACTTCGGAGCTAGAGTCGCTATTTATTTGAATAATTTTGAAGAGTGACTCGTCTGACCCTTTAGTACTTTAGTATTCTGTGATATTACTACACCTTTTTATAACACATTGTATAGCTCCTTATGTTGCCAATGGAATGTTTCAAAGTCAAATTGATCTACATCAATTGTCGCAACAAGATAATATCAAAACATCGTCTAAATATGGATCTCGTGTTTCGTCATTTGCTTTAAGAGAACGGCAAAAAATAAATCAAAACAAAGAGCGATTACAAGTCGTGCCTTCATAACAAAGGACACTCGAATTCCGCATTAGTAAAAAACATGATACAGTGAAGCTATTTTCACGTGGGATTATAAATTTAATTGGAGATAATTCGCAGTTGCGATTATACATACTTGTTCATAAACGAGGAAATGGTTATTGCGATGTGAAGTGAATGAACTATATATAGCTAGACCGCTTGAGTCCTCGCCGGCGGAGTGGCGGGGCGGCGGGGCGCGGAGGTAGATGTGTACCTATCGAAGGTACCCGCCCCCTTATTACGGACACAACAGAAGTTTAAATTGCTAAATGTCTGCTGTCAAACATCATTTTTTGTATACCTTCTGACAGCAGACATTAAACAATTAAACGCTTTCCACACTTCTGTTGCGTCCGTAATAAGGGGGCCGGTCCTACGGACCTTTACCTCGCAGGCGAAGACTCAATTAAGCGGTATACCTATAGGTAATTAGGTGTAGACTAACCTGTAGCATTTTGGTGTTTTATCGAAATCACCTGGGCGCTACCGTGTTTCGGATGGTATGGCATGTTAAACTGTAGGTCCCGGCCGTTTCCTTTAAGATATATGTAGGGGCAGTCGTTAGGTCAAGTCGGAGGTCTTGTAGAAACCTTGGCTACCAGAAACTATCAATACGGGTTGTCCACATAACCCGTATGAATTGACTCAAGCAGTGTTGGGGAAATGTGTTCTGTTAGATTCAATTCAAATGATATTGATAGTAAACTTACTAGCATAAGCCTCCTGGTCGCGATGGTGCCTGGGCGGCGGTGGGTCTCTGAACGAGCATATCCACTCGTCTCTCACGCGCAGAATACGGCCCGTCACACGCGCGTAATACTCGTAGTTATCGCGACCGAACAGATCGCCCGCGCTAAACTGCTCGATCAGTTGACGCATAATACGCGTCGCCACCTGCACCGTACAAGGATATTGTGAAGCTTGGACGAGGTTGAGCGGAAATGATACAACCCACAAAATATGATCGAATATTATGGTCGTGTGTATACCAAAACACTCATTGCAGTTCGAAGAGTGTTTTAGGGCGTAAAGCACTTTCCCCGTACTTTGATATAGGAACGGTAAAGTAGGTCTTTGTAGTTTTAGAAATGTATGAGACCGTTGCGTGCTGTCCACGGCGCGTTAGCTCTCCGTCAACAGTCTATGAGAACGGTGTTAAGGAGGTAGGACCGAAGTCATTTCCCATACAAACTTTGAGGAAGCAATGACGATGTTAGAAGAGATATAATTTCTTCATTATTATTTATTTAAAGTAATAACTAATTATAAAATGGCGTTTATCTAGTTATACTACAAAAATACATTTTAAAACTGCAAATAGATAATTAAAGTCTTTCCGTACGAATTTCAAAATTCTACAAATTATTTGCCGTTTTAAAACGTACCTCTGATTGTATAACTGGATAAAAGCCACTTTATAATTAGTTATTACTTTAAAAAAAAACATTAACGAAGAAATTATATACCTGCTATCATCGTCATTGGTTAGTTAAAGTTTGTATGGGAAATGATGTCGGCCCAACCACCTTGATATGTTATAGTGGGCAAAGTAACCCGTTCCATATCTACCACCTTGTCGGATACGTTCATGTAAAAACAGGTTAAAGGTACACAGAACACTACTTATTTATCGGTCATATTATTGTCGGTTGGATCCTTTTCGCTTAACTACGTTGCTACGATGCACAAGAAAAAAAAATGTTGAGATGAATGTAGCTTGGTCATCCTTTAAACTCATGGTGATTTTTATGATTTCAATTGATAGTACTTATTAGAATAAAAAAATAAATAAATAAAGCAACATTTTGTATTCACTCGCTATGAAATAAAGATATGATACGAATACTCTACTAATAAATGCAATCGTTTTAAAGGTCGGCACAAACGGGCAACCACAAAACGAACACACACTAGTTTGCGACGAGTTTCAATCACTCCTTTTTCCCGAAAGAGTAGGCAGAGGTGTACCCAGGACTCAGTCCCATAGTAGATACACCGACATTTCGCCAGTATATTGGTCCCATGTATAATAGAGGGTGAGCCTATTGCCATCTACCGTGCATAATTCCAGACTCATAGTTCGAGGCTGTCATTGAGAGAATTCCTAATGGAAAAATCCAAATAGCCTGGCCTGACCTGGGGGTCGAATCCGGGACCTCCTGATCGGCAGTCGAGCTTGCGCCCACTACGCCTTCACCAGTAGAGCCTAGCATGAATTTTTTGACCTACGCAATCGCATTGGCCTTAATATGACGTCAATTTTTATCATGGGATAAAAACTCGAGCTTTCCTTATCAAATAATAATGTTATGTCGTCAGCAAATAGATTCGTTTGTATAATTGAATTAGGTTTGATGACTCAGCCAGGACGTGAGTAACCGAATTCATGAATCAAACTCTTATCAACATTTGAGAGGTTAATTTTTATTAGCAGTATGGGCTCAAAACGCTGGGTTGAATTAAATGCGGTTTCTATATTATAATCTTATGATATTTCTCTTTACTAGGGAATTGTAATATAAAAACTTTGTCGCGAACTTTTTAAATACCTTTATGATAATATTTTTAACAGGCAACTCTCAATATTGTTAAATTGTGAACAAAGATTTATAAAAATCGCATGTCATCCACTAGAGCGTTATATTTTGCAGTAGGTTACAGATGGTGATTATATTCATAAAAGTAATAGTACGAAATGAGAGATAACATAGTGTGCTTCTTTTTGTGTCTAAACTTTACTACATTATGCTCTTACTTCTCATAATGTTGCACATTCTAGTCTAATAAGTGTCACATTACACATTGAGGTGAAAAGTGCCCAATGTTCCTACATAACTACAATCTACAGCTAAAACTTGGCTATTGCTCATTGATATTCTACTAATTCAGATAAAATTATATATTAACTAGGTTCATAGTCTACTTACATGACTGATAGGTATATAATTTAATCAAAAGTACTAACATTCTAATAAATATAAAGGATTCACCCATTTTGATGATTATTTGGTATAAATAGAGTTTTTTTTTATGATAGTGAGTAAGAGCGAGGCCTCACTAGTGCGTTGCGTTGCGTTGCGTCGTCGCAGCGTCAACGCTGCGTCGTTTTTCATAGATTTTTTGTGCCATGCCACATTAATGCGTTGCGTCGTCGCTTGCGATGTTTCAACGGATCGACGGACAAGAGACGAAGCGGGAGGGAGGGTGATGCGCTGAGCTGTTCGTTGTCGACGCAACGCAGATGTGGCATACAATGCGTTGATACGTTGCGACGACGCGACGCAAAGCAGCGCATCGCACTAATGGGGCATCACCCTAACAAGGCGAGCAAATCAGGTGCCTGATGGTAAGCATCATGATTGCCCATATCAGACACAGTGCCACCCAGTGTTTTAATATTCAAAATTCTGCGCGGCACTGCACACCGAGATATAAGTTGTTGAAACTCATCATGCCCAGTAATTTCGCTGGTAACATTGCCCTTCACACCGGAACACAGTAATGTTTGCACATTACTGCTTGGCGGATGAATAACTGGCAAAGGTGTGGTACTTCCTCAGGCGGCCCCCTGCGAAAGAGGCCTACCACTACAAGAGATTAGAGATAGTCGGATCCTTAGTGATAGAAAAGGGTAATTTAGTTTTATATCCCTAGCTAGTTATATTACTATGAAAACGAATCCTACATCGAAAAAACGTTTAGAAACCGCTCATGTATAAAAATTTTAATTAAGTAATGTATGTCACACTACTGTAGATATGTTTTTGATGATATTAATTAAATAATAATAATTAACGTTCAAATTTGGGATACCTTTAATTTAAATAAATTTGCTTTGAAATAATGACTCAAAACTCTTAAAACTAGCTAGACGGAAGCGAAGGAAGCGGTAGTCAATCACATAAGTATAAAATATACATTCTTGTACCTCATCGCAATAAAACTATTTTAGGTGATTCGTCTTCTATACAAATGAAAATACACAAATATGAAGATATAGGAAATAATTTTCCACTTAATTGTTTGCTTTTAATCTGGCCTTTATTTGCGCCAAAATATATTTGGTTAATGAAAACCTTACTACAGTTTCTTCGTATTTATGAAAATAGTAAGAAAGTAATTTTTAGATTGTTACTTTTTTTTTTTTAATAAAAAACCATACGGTTTTCTTTAATTAAATATGATTTCGCGCAAACAAAGGCCAGATCCAGAGCCAACCACAAACAATAGACTGGAAAATGGTTCTCTATTTCTTAGTATTTGTGTATTTTCATTTTGTATGGAAGACGAATCACCTTGAACTATCCTTTTAAGAAATCGAGTAGAATAGAGTAATTTTATAACGACAAGGTACGTGAAATATGATATTTGAGTGAATAGTTATTATAGAGGAGCGTACGCACTAGCGGCTAGCCGGATTACGGCGTGTCGCATGCGGCTGGATCCACCAAAACTAAAATAAAACCGCATGATATCGTTCGCGGCTAACTGTCAACCGCTCCGATTGTGTTGCGGATGAGAGCTTCGGCATGCCCGCAGTCCCGACACATGGCATCCCGCAAGAACGCATTTTTTACCGGGTAAAATAAAGGCTAGAATGCGGTACGCCGCAGGCCGCAATCCGGCTAGCCGCCAATGCGTACGCTCGCTAATACGAGCACCTAGATGCAGTAAAGTAAAAGCCGGATATAGTAGTAAACGTTATTTTTGTTAATTTATACTCAATACTCACGCTAACTTCAGCCTTATGCCGCATGTTATTAGACAATTTTAGTGAACATTATATTTAAAAGCTATTTACAATCTAATTCTATGTGTACCTCCTACATAATATGTAATAATAGTGCGTGGCGTAAACACTTGACTTGGAATACGGAAATATATTAAAATAATTGAAATAAAATTAATAGCCAACGATAAATAAAAAGCATGAAAAGACGAAAATGTCTAATACAGGCTCTGTATTTTAAAACTTTAATCAAATTTTAAATAAATTCTTAATATCTCACAATTACTAAACACTACAATTTCGCCAACGACGCCTTGAGAAAGACCATCAAACAACGAAAATTGTACAATAAAGATGCGTTATTATCTGATAAGGGACCACCATTAAAAATTCACCTTACAGCCAGCTGATAAGAACACTTATTGGATTGTCCGATAAGGATATAAGATTTTATCGTCACAATCTTAACAGTAATGTATTGTTAAACTGGTATATCAAACCACTTCAAATAGTATAATAGGTACTACTTCATAAATTATAATGTGAAATATTCTCGTTAATAGATATATTAGATATAGAAACACAGTAAAATATTGAATATAATAATATTTTACAAAAGGTCCATGTTGACAGATACATACATCTATACTAATATTATAAAGAGAGAATCTTTGTTTTTTTGTTTTTTTGTTTGTAACGAATAGGCTCCGAAACTACTGGACCGATTTTAAAAATTCTTTCACTTATGGATAGCTTAATTCAGTGTGAGTGACATAGGCTATATGAGATTTTGAAAAATATTAGGGATCCGTAAGAAAATTGCAATATTGTGAACCAAGGTGTCACACATATTCATTAATTTGCGTGCGCTGTGAAATCTATTGATGGTAGAATAAAATAATGTACTAGGGGTTTGTAGTACTTACTAATATCTACAAAAAAGTCCACAGATATTTCATCCATTTATTTTGGTTTAGTCACAATAATCAAAACAGACATAATATGAATGCGCTGTAATAAGTATTGGAGGTAGAATAAAGTAATGTACTAGGGGTTTGTAGTACTTATCAATACCTACAAAACAGTATACATAGATTATATCCATCTTTTTTGGTTTAGTCACAATAATCGAAAAAGTGATTATTTTTTATGCGGTGTGAAAACTATTGGTGGTAGAGTAAAGTAATGTACTAGAGGTTTGTAGTACTTATCAATACCTACAAAACAGTATACATAGATTATATCCATCTTTTTTGGTTTAGTCACAATAATCGAAAAAGTGATTATTTTTCATGCGGTGTGAAAACTATTGGTGGTAGAGTAAAGTAATGTACTAGGGATTTGTAGTACTTATTAATACCTACAAAACAGTATACATAGATTATGTCCATCTTTTTTGGTTTAGTCACAATAATCGAAAAAGTGATTATTTTTCATGCGGTGTGAAAACTATTGGTGGCAGAGTAAAGTAATGTACTAGGGATTTGTAGTACTTATCAATACCTACAAAACAGTATACATATCCATCTTTTTTGGTTTAGTCACAATTATCGAAAAAGTGATTATTTTTCATGCGGTGTGAAAACTATTGGTGGTAGAGTAAAGTAATGTACTAGGGGTTTGTAGTACTTATTAATACCTACAAAAAAGTATACATAGATTATATCCATCTTTTTTGGTTTAGTCACAATAATCGAAAGAGTGATTATTTTTCATGCGGTGTGAAAACTATTGGTGGTAGAGTAAAGTAATGTACTAGCGGTTTGTAGTACTTATCAATACCTACAAAACAGTATACATAGATTATATCCATCTTTTTTGGTTTAGTCACAATAATCGAAAAAGTGATTATTTTTCATGCGGTGTGAAAACTATTGGTGGTAGAGTAAAGTAATGTACTAGGGGTTTGTAGTACTTATCAATACCTACAAAACAGTATACATAGATTATATCCATCTTTTTTGGTTTAGTCACAATAATCGAAGCAGTGATTATTTTTCATGCGGTGTGAAAACTATCGGTGGTAGATTAAAGTAATGTACTAGGGGTTTGTAGTACTTATCAATACCTACAAAACAGTATACATAGATTTTAAGCATCTTTTTTGGTTTAGTCACAATAATCAAAGCAGAGATTATTTTTCATGCGGTGTGAAAACTATTGGTGGTAGAGTAAAGTAATGTACTAGGGGTTTGTTACTGATCAATACCTACAAAACAATATACATAGATTATATCCATCTTTTTTGGTTTAGTCACAATTATCGAAAGTCATTAATATGCATGCGATGTGAAAAGTATTGGTGGTAGAATAAAGGAATGTACTAGGGGTTTGTAGTACTTATCAATATCTTCAAAATAGCCCACGATAAATTAGTACATGTGTTAAGGTTTGGTCATTGTAAAAGAAATAGTCATTAATTTGCGTGCGTTGCGTAAACCATTAGGGTTATATCTATTAAAATACAATGTATCACGAATTTACTCCTGTTAAACGTTCACTATACCTACTTCTGCTACCCGTGCGAAGCCGGGGCGGGTCGCTAGTTATATTATATAATAGGTACTCAAGGGGCATCCGTAAAAGGGCGCCTTGACTGTAGATATGTGTAGAATGGGTGCGGTGTGAGCAAGGTCAAAGCTGACCCATGAAACTATGAATATAAGTTTATAATAGTGTTATATTGGACAACATATAAAAAATAAGTATGTACCTATAATATGCATAATAAAATATTATTGTTGCATAAATAAAAATTGTTAAATAAATTCGAAAGCATAATTTTACGGCAAAACGGCACCAAATGCATTAAAACATCAATTAGGTTGACGTTTCGGGTTTGTTGCATCAACCGTGGTCACGAAACGAGTCTTCTCGTAGCTCAATGTTATCAGCGCATTAAGGTTAAACGTCTCTCACACAATATGAAAATACACAGATATGAAGAAATAGGGAATAATTTTCCACTCAATTGTTTTTGGTTGGCTCTGGATCTGGCCTTTATTAGCGCGAAAACAAAATTTGTTAAGGAAAACCTTAGTTTCTTCGTATTTATGAAAATTGTAAAAAGTCGTTTTTAGGTTATGTTAATATTTTTTTAAATAGCAAAAAAACCATACGGTTTTTTAACGAAATATGTTTTCGCGCAAATAAATGTCGGATCCAGAGCCAACCACAAACAACTGAATGGAAAACTATTCCCTATTTCTTTATATCTGTTGTGTATTTTGATTTTGTATGGGTGACGTTTAACCTTAAATATTGTTTATGCCTCAAAATATATTATAATTGTATTAATTTATAATAGGTTTGTCAGGTGTTTACGCAGCAACACTATAATCAATTTTTGATAACAGCCCAACAGTACTGTACATGTTTAACGTATCAAATTTCATGCACACGATATTTTAACGAACGTTAAAAACCAGAAATCATTATAGTTCTATAGTTACATATCATTATGATATCGCGGTATCCAGTGCATGAAATCTATGGTAATATGAGACCGAATCACATGAACCAATGCATGGCTCATTAAACTCTGTATAACTAGGGCTGCCACAATGCTTGGTATTTTCTATCGCTGGTCTTTGGGTGTAACTACCTCATGGAATAAAACTGTATATTATGAATCAAAGGTATGATTAATTACATTTGTACTGGGGTTACGACGTTGATAATATATAGGTACATATTTACTGAATCACTTAAAATAATTTCTGAGTCGAGTGTGTGACAGCCCTAAAGATTTATGCCTAATGCTATGATGGATGTAGCAACTAACCTTGAATCTTTGTACGTCCTCCATTGTGGCGGTCTTGCCGTCAGACACGCAAGAGTGGAAGAACGATGGAGCCACCGACACGCCCAGAGCCTCGGATGTCATACCTGTGCCTGAAACGTAAGGATTTAGATATTTAGAGGATCTAAACTGGTAGCATAAGAAGGAAAATATTATTAAACATTGGTACAGCAACCAAGGGGTCCATTTTTTAAATAAAGTTTATTTTTAACTTTATGGTTGAGTTCAATAGTGTCTCAATTGACGGTCGATAGAACGTCAATGATATTATGTCAATGGAAATGTTTTTTTTTTTCAAAATTTACGGGGTTGTGACTCTTGTGCCCTTATGTAAATTTTATGAACAGGTTATTACACACACACTCACACACATCATCAGCCGGTAGCCGTCCACTGCTGACATACCCACCCACTCCAACATAGGCCTCCCTCATAGAATAAAATATGTAATCTGATTTTGCCGTAATCACCACGCTTGGCAGGCGGCTTGGTGATCGCAGTATTTGGAATACAGGTCATTTCATTGACGCCCAATTGAGACCTAAAGTTACAAAATCAAGCCCCAAAAGTTGTCTCGACACTCGATACTCGATGCTCCTGCTGAGGTCAACAGCAACGGATCAAACAGTGAGAGTCGACTGCTAATACTAACTTAATTGATCAATGCTAAATTAAGCAACTTTCCTTATAAATATCTTTATAACTAAAACCGACCCCGAACTAAAACCTTGGTCGGTTGATGTCACCTTTGAAGCCAAGACCTATTAAAAACATAAAGGTGCTATATAGAGCTAGATAGATTAAAGCTGACTCGGATGACCTGGTTTCTACTTGAACAAATAGAAGATCTGCAGGCGACCCAGATAACGAAAAAGGATTTTTATATCACGCTTAATAAGTGCAACGCATGCACTTATTATGTTCCTTACTAATATTTTTACCATTTTCGGAGATTCGACTTACAATTAAAATAGGTCAAGTGATACATGGATGTAATTTAGTCTTTCGATGTCAAGACAACAAAAAAAACATTAAAATAAATAAAATTGAAGCGATACAGTTTTTTACTAAATGCATAATGCATACAAATATACAATTTTAAAAATTTTGTAGTCTTTTTTTTACCGCTGATCTTTGAGACGGATGGATCGATTTTAACGGGACATTTACTGGCAGATTTTTTTTATGATGATGAGTGACAAGACGAGCAAATCAGGTGCCAAAAAATATAAAAAATATAAAAACTCAATTCCACGCGAAGTCGCGGATTACACTATTAATTAAATTAGCTATTCAATAAAAAAAGAAATGGGAACTGCATTATATACAATTTTTTTTTTTAATATATCTAAATATTCTTATTGGAACATTATCGTTATCTCATGCTTTATTGAAAATACACGTACTAAAATCATGAAAAAGAGGCTGAAAAGCATGTTTAATAAAAATTACGTGGTTAAGATACAACTCATGTCTGCTTTAATATATTAATTCGGAATTCTTCCATGACAAGAGTTAAACAGCGTGTAATTAGAGTCCACAAAAAGAATTACCACCGACAATTAAAGCTAGCACGACAAATTTGATTCAATTGCAAGCGTGTTTGTATGAAAAAAACATTGTCCATTTGCAAGTATAGTACCACTATCTTATCTATTCAGTTAACAGCGTCGCTACTGGAGAAATTAACAGCGTAATGACTTCAAAGCGCTGGCTGATAGTCCTTAGTTCTAATTTTGCCCACCTAAACATCTAAGTTGGTGGCACTCTTAATTACTGAGTTCATACGAGTAATTCTGATACTCTGATACTTCTTTAACCTGACGTAGTATAAAACAATTTCGCTTTCTACCGTCTGTATGCTTAATTCTTTTAACCTAAGCAAAGCATTTTAATGCGGTTTCATTTATAGACAAGAGTGATCCAAGAGTAAGTATGAAGTATGAAGCTGCAAGTAGCTGGGGCGTCCGTCTTGTCGGGAAATTTTCTATGGGCTAGACAGAGAAAACAGATAGAGATACTACGTGATAGAAAGAGACGCAGCTTATTAATATATAAAAAAATAATTAGTTAAGCCCGGTGCGACCTAAATTGCACTTTATTGCGTCGGAGCTAAAGTCGCTATTTATTTGAATGATTTTAAGGAGTGTCCATTCTGTCCCTTTAGTATTGGTATTCTGTGGCATAGCTAAGGTATGCCTTAACAATTTATTTGCTAAGGATACTCATCTCAATAATCGAAGCTAAAAGTAAGTAGATACCTTCAAAATAAAATAACGTGATATATCACTTTTTCATATTGATGTCTGAAAGTCTGAACGCTACAAATGGTTACATTATCAGTCGATGAATACAATTAACATTATAATGTTAGCGGAGGCAATTTCATTTCATTATCGCTTTCCATTTGGTACATGTGGTTAATGTAAATAAGAATTAACTTTGAAACGTCAGTACCAAAAACTTGTACTTGACAATAAGCGACCTACTCGTACTTTATTAAGTGACATCAAAAATACGTGCGTTCATTATATTACTATTGAACAATATTTTAATAATACATAACATAACACCACGATAATTGCCCCGATGGGTTAGAGGGCAGATCAAATTCCCATATTAAGTACACACAGCTATCGCCAGCAACGTTTTCAAGTCCCATGTAATAAAGGGTGACAAATTCAGGCTCCACTGCTACTGAGAACATTTATAATGGAAAAATTCAATTACACTTTTTGCATGACCTGGGGATCGAACCTCATGCTCGGCAGTAGCCCTTGCCACTACGCCCACAAGGCAGTCCGATTTTTTATTTGAAAAGGTTATAACTTAAATGTAGGTACTTACTTACTGTTAAGGTGTTTTTACCAATACAAAAGATAGTTGTAGTGAGCAAAAGAGGCTTACGCCTCTTTTGCTTACGCCTCTTTTGCAGGGGGTCGCCTGGGGAAGTACCACACCTTTGCCAGTTATTCATCCGCCAATGTGCAAACATTACTGTGTTCGCTTTGAAGGGCTATGTTACCAGCGAAATTACTGGGCATGACGAGTTTCAACAACTAAAATCTCAGGGTGACAGGCGCAGTGCAGTGCCGCGCAGAATTTAGAATTTTAAAACACTGGGTGGCACTGTGTCTGATATAAGCTCTGTGTGTGTGTCTGATATGCTTACCATCAGGCACCCGATTTGCTCGTCTTGTCACTCACTATCATAAAAAAAGATTTGATGATGGAATCTTGGGGAAGTCGAGGAAAATACTATTTTCTTTGAAGTCGTTATGTACAATGTAATATTTTGTTTTACATATTCTTACAAGAGTATATTATATATACGTAAGAAGTTGTAAGAATATGTAATAAAAACGTAAAATGAATTACCCTTACGAAATGAAGATATCAAAGTGAAAATGTGTAATCTTTAAAACAACGATAGATGCGTTGCGTTATATTGCCACACATCCTCTTTCTAAGTTTTATGGTTCGACGATATTAATAATTATTCTAATGTTATCAATAGATCGTGTCAAAAAAACTTTACACGGAAAAGTAGTCTCTAGTACTTTAGGAATAAGGTATGCGGAAATAAGTCGACAGCTGAACTAAAAAAGCATGTCATTCCAGACCCTTGACAGATAAGGGAGGCGCGCTGAACCGGTACAAATCGGTATCCAAAACCTGGCGCGTACTTACACTAACGCAATTTCAATGAATAGTTATAAAAACAAAGCAACCATCTCGTTCATTGACTGCATGCAAGAACAAACTGTTTACAATACGTATACCACGCGATGTCATCATACCAGCCGTAGGAAATCCACTGCTGGACTCCCACATAAGGGCGGGATTTGCCAATACTCGCCAGGCTTGGCAGGCTGGTTGGCGGACGCAGTTTGATGGTTTTTACACAGAAGACGCTGCAGCACGTCCTATGGATCTCATAAGCCTTAGCCGACTTTTACGGAAACCACCACTACGGAAAGGGTAGATGTTATGCCATGCACTTAATCACAGATGGTCAATGTGTTGTTCGTACCAGCTTTTATTAACCGACCTGTACGCTAGTGCTTTTGTATGACAATGATTGACGTCGGCACCAGACGCATCATGCATAAATGACATACAAATATGGCTAAGGGAATAATACGGCGAGTGACAATAACGACCACACAGTTAAATTAAAGTTAATTACAGTTAAATAAAGCCACATCAGTTATCGGCATTGTTGTATGCTCCAAAGTTCAAGACTTTACCTATTCCTTTTGTCGAGACCGTTGATTGTTGTGTCAAGAGTTTTCTGAGCCCGAAAGCTTCAGACACACAGACAACTCAACCAAAAGACGACACACAAAAGAAGCGCCCAGATGTTGTTCCATGCAATCATACTGATTCAATAGATTTAGTGAGGCCTAGCGCGCACTGCCTTTCGTTAACCGTACGTGCGTTTATTCTACCGTACGGCCTTTGAGACTTTATTTTGCCGCAATGCACGCACTTCTGTGAAACTTCATATTCCACAAAATATGCTTGCGTTTAACGCAACGCAACGTAAGGCATGCGCGCTAGGCCTAAATCAATATAACATACAATCCCGTCTTTATTCCAAACCAGAGGTGTACCCAGGGCTCAGTCCCATAGTAGATACACCCACAAGTATGTTATTAGTCTAATGTAATAGGGGGCGAGCCTATTGCCAACTACCGGACACAGTTCCAGACTCCAGGCTGTCATTGAGACAATTCGGAATGGAAAAATCCAATAACACTTTCTGACCTGGGGATCGAACCCGGGACCGCATGATCGGCAATCAAGTTTGCGCCCACTGCGCAAACAAGGCATCAAATCATCCAAATCCACTATACGTGGAGCATTTATGCTAAGCACAGATCAGGATGTAACCTCTTTCATCTCCTCTGTGATGCTAAGAGAATATAACACCGGGAAGCCAAAACCATCAACAGTAATTATTACTATTACTGAAATAAACAAAGAAAGCATTCGTCGCACTCTCGGCAAGCCACCGAAAAAAGTGACTTTAATGATAGCAATTGCACGCGAGCTCGCGTGGCGTGGGCGAGCATGATGCAACCACTTCACATTACACATTACATTTTAATTGTTGATTATTTAATCACTGTAACGTCTTCATGAGGTTTTTGTTGGTCAAATTTGAGATTCATGAGGCGCGGTCCGCGGTCGACTGGTTGTGCCGTTTCCTCATTGCTGCGTTATGTCAACAGAGTTCACAATTAAGACTTTACACTACATTGTTCACTGAGAACTGGATTATCTATTCGCATTGTTAAGGCATACATTTTTAGGTCACGTTCTAAGGAAGTTTGCAGGCATTTCTGATTTCTGCGTAATAATGATTAATGCTTTGCCTTTCTAATGTTATGTAGGTACATACTCTTATGTATTCTTTGAGATTTTTAACATGAAACATGATAACTTGACCTCAATCATCATCACATCAGCTTTAATTCATCCAATTTGGATGAAATCCCAATGCTGGACATGATCTAGACAGATAGATAGATAATACTTTAAACGATAAGACCGCCACTTGTACTAAGATGAATTGAAATATTAGTCCTTTATGTTTGTGTCCTATGTTTACAATAAAGTGTATAAATAAGTACTATAAAGTGTACAATAAAGTGTATAAAATAAAGTGTACAATAAAGTTTATATGTCTTTTTTTATAATATGGGACAACTTCCACACACGGTCATCTGGTTCCAAACTAGGCTAGAAGCCTGTACTATGGTAACCAGATGACTGATATACATACCTACTTATATAAGCTTATAACACCCAGACACTGATCAAACAGACATGTTCATGGACACAAATGTTTGACCTGGCCGGGGATCAAACCCGGGCCCTGCGGCACAGAAAGCAGAGTTACTACCATCTGAGCCAACGAGGCTGACAACATCTATTTATCTATTGAACACTACACACAATGAAATAACATTACAGGACACGGAAACTAAAGTTATATTCTGTGGTTATATGTACAAGCTCTCCTATCCTATGGTACAGCCACTTAACTTGATCATTCACTGCCTCGGTGGCGTAGTAGTGCGCAAGCTGCTGATCATTCGGTCCCGAGTTCAATGTTCAGGTCAAGCATAAATGTTATACGATTATTCTATAAAGGATTTTCTCAATGACAGCCTAAAGTCTGGCACCGTGTCCGGTATAGCCATAGGCTCGCCCCCTTTTACATGCGACTTAACTACGTGAGGTGATTTTGGCGATTTCTCGACCCCCTCCCCCTTGGTTGTCGTGAGATTTTCACAGACCCTTTCACCTCTCCCCTAATCTCACGTCAGATTCTACAAAATGCGTATTTTTTATGTAAAAAAGTTAATCTGTGTTTGAATATTCATTAAATAAGTATGATTTTCATATTTTAGCGGATAAAAACGTTCATAATATAACCCAGTATTTTCGCAATTTTGTATCCTTTTTTTCGGAAAAAAATACGTGATATTTGCCGAGACCCCCCCTCTCCCCCACGTGAGATTTGGTGAGATTCAGCTCCTCTCTAAACGCCTCACGTAATGAACACCACCTGACACCTGCTGACCTATAAAATCTAAAGTCCATGAAGACAGCTTAGATCATCGGCTTTAGCATCCCACATTAAAACATTAAGTTTTGTAGCGCCCATCTGAGCGGTATTGCTAGATGTAATTCTGCACATATGTTATATCACACATATGTTATATCACACATTTTTTTTTTATGATAGTGAGTGACAAGACGAGCAAATCGATGCCTGATAGTAAGCATCATGATTGCCCATATCAGACACAGTGCCATTCAGTGTTTTAAAATTCACAATTCTGCGCGCAACTGCACTGCGCCTGCAGTGCGTCCCTGAGATATGAGTTGTTGAATAAGTAATTTCGCTGGTAACATTGCCCTTCAGACCGGAACACAGTGATTAGCGCTACGCAGTGCTTCGCAAACATGTTCATCTCTTCACGTTCCTTTCAGACTTGCACCTTCCAAGATACTTTCATCAAGCTATAGCCCCTACTCACAGCAAATAATGAGCAATAGTAAACAAGTCTTTATCTCCTGAATATGCAAAATATTTACCTTTCTACCGTTAGTATTATCTGGCAAACATTGCAGCAATGAGTAAATTTCTTGAAAGACTTCCGTCAACGGATGTCGGAGAATGACGTCGTTTAATTTCCCACATTTCTTGAAAGGGTACATACATGCCTTTGGACATGTGTTGCGAGTTACCATATCTGATAGCGATGGTTATATAGGGTTGTCAAACCACTAGGAGGATATGTCATGATTCAAACAAGAAACAAAATTAAATATATTGCCTTATATATACTTACTGCACGATTGCAAAATTTATTGAGATAGATAAACTCTGTATTGTTTCGCCACAAACAAGAATAAACCTTAAATTAAAATGCATTAAAACAAAATAGTTTGACAAATATCGGTCTTATCTTTAAGAGCGATCTCTTCCAGACAATCGTGCAGGCATATTTAGTATCTCAATTTTGTCATATACGAGTACATATTAACGAGAACACAAAAACACAAGTTTGGCATATTAATAGTAGTGTCAATATCTATCTATATGAATTCTGGCACAATAATGTTTTCGCCAAACATTATGTGCTTGGGCTGTCTGAATTATAAAACTTTTTATAGTTAGATACTTTTGGTAGCCCTAAGACCACATGGACAAGTTTGTACAGTACAGAACCATCGGTCTAATGACATTAACGATCCGAATGCAGTTTACTGCGCGAGTAGTAATGGAGTAAAAAGGGAATGTTGTGTACGTTTGTTGTAGATTATAATCAGAACACGTTCCATAAAACATCCTACAACCAGTAATGGGTCTTTACTACTGAATTTATAAACATCTTTTAGCTGTTGTTGATTGTTATACAATTTTTCGTATATCCAATGTAACTGTTACTTGAATAACATGACATTGCGCCTTTTATCGAAGGAGTAGGCAGATGTACCACACCTTTGTCAGTTATTCATCCGCCAAGCAGTAATGTGCAAACATTACTGTGTTCCGGTATGAAGGGCAATGTTACCAGCGAAATTACTGGACATGAGGAGATTCAACAACTCATATCTCAGGGTGACAGGCGCAGTGCAGTGCCGCGCAGAATTTTTAATTTTAAAACACTGGGTGGCACTGTGTCTGATATGGGCAATCATGATGCTTACCATCAGGCACCTGATTTGCTCGTCTTGTCACTCATTATCATAAAAAAAAAAAAAGGTGCCCAGGACTCAGTCCACCCACAATTCGCCAGTTATGTCAGTTATGTTCCTTAATAGACGCCCCCCGTAGATATTAGAGGTTTCAAACTCGACAGAAATACAACTGGTTATATAGTACTAAGAAGAACGAATCCTGTAAACTATCGTCATCTTAATACATATAATAAAGAATGTGTACGACGATCGTACCTGCTTTATCAGCATTGGAGGCCATCACTCGAAAGGTGCCGAATAGCAGCACGAGGAGCCTCTGAGTACACACAGGCAGGGACATCAGTAATCTGTGGATACAAGATTAATTTAGCCTTTTCTTAATTGTTTTGTGATAGTACTCCGAGGACAAGGTTACAAACAAGGAAGATTACACATTTTGGAACGCTATGAGAATTCTACTAAGCATTATTTATTACTGGATGTGACCCCCGGTTTTACCCGCGTAGTCATCGTTCCCTGTGTGTTATTCCAGGATCTATATATACTATCTACATACCGAATTTCAACACAATCGGTTCAATAGTTTTGGCGTGAAGAAGGAACAAACATACACGCATACACCGACAAACATTCGCCTATATAATATTACTATAAAGTAGAATTTAACATTATGTGTCTAAAAAGTAATAGTTAACTTAGATAAAGGAGGTATTTTCTAAGAATGGAAGTGATGTGGCCAAAAATACAAGGGGCCGAATGTAAGTGGTTACATGGGGCGGGAACGTCATAGAGACCTGGATGAACTTTATTTGAATGAAGATAAGCGAGGAAAGACCACGGATGTTAGAAAGCGAGCTTTCAGACGAACGTCGACGTTACGTCAACGTCAACGCGACGCTAACAGTAGAATACATACACACTTCGGCGTCACTCGTCTGATAGCTCGCTAAGATGACGAGCTGTGCAGAATTCACCTAGTGTGGGATAAGGGCAGGAAGATGATGAAGAGATATTTTTAAGGACCGTAAATTCCAAAAACATTTGCAATCCACAAAATATTTTATACTTATTGCGAAGTTCCTGGAAGTTTCAGGTCATCCTTTTGTAATTTAAGACGACTTGGTTGAGTAGTGAAATGATTTACGATTTCTGTTATAAATAACGCACCTACATACTACAAAGCGTAACAAAGTAAAGCTAAACACACAGAAACAGTCAATTTTCTTCATAAATATTTATTTACTCTAGTATTTCAGGTATTTCAGGAAAATCGACCTAATTATTTATTAAGTCATTTTATGTTTATGGGTCAATGATTGAGAATGCCAATAAAAATAAGGAAAGTAGGTACATTATTATTTCAATTTTATTTAATTATAATTTACTATAAATAGCACAGTCGGACAGCCTCTTCTACATACAGTTTATCGGTGACCTAATTTGAGCAGGAAAATTAACATATTATGAGTAGAGGTCGTTGACCCTGTCGCATTGTGACACCTGTTACTCATGTGAGTTACGCAGGAATTGTAGGTTGCGTTGCGATAATCTTGATGCATCTATGTGAGAATTAAACGATAAAATAATGAATAGAGATAAAAGAATAACTTATAGACTAGCGAGTCTTTATATTACTCAACTTTTTATCCAAGTCTTGGTGGCGTTGACACAGAACGTCTTCTTAGGCTGGGTTTTTTGATCACTGGTTAAGTCGACCAATGGTTAATTTTTTTGACAAATAGTTAAAATTCGACAAAATTCCTTTTTTCATCCCTGGTTATTTTTTTTTCCACACGATTTTAACCATTAATTAGAAATTTAACTATAGTTAGTTTGACAAATGGTTAACTTAACCGTAACTATAATGATCAAAAAACCGGCCCTTAGTGAATTCATGTCATCTTTGCACTTACTGATGCCAATATATTAAGAGCGTGCGATTTATATACGAAATGAAATTTTATAAATATGAAGAAAGAGAAAAAATAATTGTTTGTGGATGGCTTTTCTTGGATTTTCTTGGATTTTGATGGATGGATCTGGCCTTTATTTGCGGTAAATCGTATTTTGTTAAAGAAAACCGTAAGTTTTTTTTTTTATTTCATATTAATGAAACTTGGACTCTCTCGTAACACTTCGAAAAAGAAAAAATCCCTTTGGCCGTGAATGTAATTGTTCAGACGAAATAAAAGAATTGCGCTCTGAGGTAAGTCGTATGACAACGCTCCTGGAAAAATACACTGGAACCAATGAAAGAATTCTGACAAATATGCAAGATAATATTACTGAAGTTAAAAATCAAATCATCAAATGAAAAAACTACAACCATCCTATGCGAGAACATAACCGAAATGAAAACCCAAATTAGTGATATTAAATCCTCAGCAATGGGTATAATAAAGGAGCAAACTGATTTTAAAGAGCGATTCACTGCAATAGAAAATAAACTATCCATGAATGATGATAAAATAAAAATGTTAGAATCAATTAATGATACTCATAGATCAAAACTTCAACACGCACCTATGCAGATGATGGGATTTGAGTCTCAACCACAGCTAAATGAGCAGCTGATTCGCGAAGTGCAAGAGCGTAACGAAAGAGAGAAAAATATCATCATTGTAGGACTACCAGAACCAACAGCCTCGTTGGCACAGACGGTAGTAACTCTGCTTTCTGTGCCGCAGGCCCCGGGTTCGATCCCCGGCCAGGTTAAACATTTGTGTGCATGAACATAACTGTTTAGATCTGTGTCTGGGTGTTATAAACGTATTTAAGTATGTATATCAGTCATCTGGTTACCATAGTACAGGCTTCTAGCCTAGTTTGGGACCAGATGACCGTGTGTGGAAGTTAAAAAAAATAAAAAAAAAACAGCTAATATTGCTGAAGAAAGAGCATCAAACGACGTCACCAATGTAATAAACATTACTCGCACAATCTGGGACGATATCCCGGAGCCCATAAAAGTGATCAGAATTGGCAAGTACAACCCGGCCAAAAATCGTGGAGTAAAAGTATTTTATGGCGCTAAACTGACTGCAAAACAACTACTACGTAACAAAGACAAGGCTCCAGAACATATTAAAATATATTCTGACCAAACCCCAGCACAGCAGAAATACATGCATAATTTAAAGGAGGAGTTAAACCGGCGCCAAAATGCTGGTGAAAGCAACCTAACCATAAAGTACATAAATGGCCCTAATGGTACCCTCTATTATAACAACTATTCCAAAAAACTAGAACCGCAAAATTTGGCTAACAGAGATGAAGAGTATTTAAGCAGTAACACGTATCAGATAATTAATAAGTATCAAGAACTACAATGCAATAAAAGTCGACTAACGTTTTTCTACCTGAATGCACGAAGCATCCGTAAAAGAGGGAAATTCGATGAGCTAAAATGCATACTCAAATCTATGCCCACTACCATACATGTCATATTGTTAACAGAAACTTGGATCGCTAATGAAACACAGGCTCAAGAACTACAACTACATAACTACACACATTATTACAACTACAGAACCGATTCAAAAGGAGGAGGAGTATCCATATATGTACACAACAACCTGGATCATACACTTTCGGAATCAATCTATCTAGATGGAAATAATTATTTGTGGATACGACTAGAAAAATACTCACTAGAGGTCGGAGTGGTATACAATCCAGGCAATACTAACTACCAGAACTTCCTTAAAGACTTTAGTACTCAACTACAGCAAAGGAACCGGGCAATGGTTTTTGGTGATTTCAATGTTGATCTACTATCAAAAGAAAAAAAGACAAAACAATATAAGGAACTCTTACATGAAACTGGATTTAAAATACTGAATAAAATTGGTAAAAAGTATTGTACTCGAGACTCAGCGACAAGGAAATCAATATTGGACCACATTAACACCAACCTGAGGTACGACAACTTCCATATAGCAATTATTGAATCCGGCATGTCAGATCATAAGCAAATCTGCGTTGAATTGAAGAAATTTAAAACACCACCAAAAATAAAATCGAGGTACGAAGCTATAGACTACAACAAATTATATAACTTAGTTGAACAAAATGGAATTGATGAATCCAATTGCGATTACTCGATACTAGAAAGTACTATTAAGAAATACATTAACGACTGTAAAACATTTAAGACAAAAATAATCAACCTACCGAGAAAAGATTGGATAAATAAAAACATAATTCATGGGATAAATAAAAGAAATCAATTATGGAAAGAACTAAAAGCCATGCCTAAAAACGAAACTATTGAAGAAGAATACAAGACAAACAAAGACTCCCTAGCTAAACTGATTCAGGACACCAAAGATTGCTATTATTATAATGAATTCATGCAGTGTTTAAATAAACCTAAGAAGATGTGGACTCTTGTAAATGATCTAGCAAAGAACAAAATTGTCAATAGCTGTGCACCTAACAAACTTGTCATAGAAAACACACAGATAACTAACGCTAAAGATATCTGTGAAGAATTCAATCAATATTTTTCTAGTATAGGCTGTCTCCTGGCAGGCGAAATTCCAAAAACCTATCATGACAATCCAGAACACGCTCTGCCTCATACCACACACACTTCTAAATTACTGACACTGGAACCATGCAGCGCTGATGAAATTATCAAAATCATTAACAAACTAGACGCAAACTCTAGCACGGGCTTGGATGGAATTAACACTAAATCTATCAAACGTATTAAAGAATGTATCTCTGACAGTCTCGCGAAATGTTTTAATAACTTATTACAGATTGGAAATTTTCCTGACAGCCTAAAGATAGCAAAAGTAACACCTATCTACAAGTCAGGAGTCAAAACGGATCCCGGTAACTATAGACCTATTTCAGTCCTACCAACATTATCTAAAATTCTAGAAAAAATCTTACATAACCGGTTAGAGAAGTATTTAAATTCCATAAATTTTATTCAGCAACAACAGTATGGCTTCAGACCAAAAAGAAATACCCTTACGGCAACCATTGACCTTGTGACGAAAATAAGATCGAATATAGATAAAAAAAACATTGTACTTGGTATATATATAGACTTGAAAAAAGCCTTCGATACTGTTAGCCCAGATTTGTTGATTGAGAAGCTAAAAACCATCGGTATCGAAGGTACCGCGCTAAAAATGTTTCAATCTTATCTTCGTAACAGATTTCAAATAGTCAAAATAGATAACACTCAGAGTTCAAAGTGTCCGATAAAGTGTGGGATCCCACAAGGATCTATTCTAGGACCGCTCTTATTTATTACTTATATAAATAATATACATGATTTAACACTCCATGGCCATGTATCCTTGTATGCAGATGACACATGTTTATTTTATTTCGGTTCTTCCATTCAATATATTATATCCAAGGCACAAGAAGATCTAGATACCTTATTTGCGTGGTTTCAATATAATCTTCTCGCAAAAACATGTTACGTCATATATAAGGCAAAAAACAAAACTATACCACACCATGAGCCTTTACACATAAATAACATTGAATTACAAAAGAAACCATATGAAAAGTACCTAGGTCTCAGACTAGACAGCTATCTTACGTGGAATGCACAGATCGAGCATATCAGAACTAAGCTCTCGTCTCTTAATGGATCACTCAAACAAATCGTTCGGTGTATCCCACGTCGCATTCGCTACACAATCTATAACTCCCTAGTCAAACCACATATTCTATACCTAATAGAAATTTGGGGTAATGCGGCCAAAACAAGACTTAACAACCTACAAATCCCACAAAATAAAATTATAAAAACATTATTTCATTATAACTACCTAACACCAACGTCGAAAATTTACTCAGAAACAAAATTAATGAATATCAAACAACTATATATTTACAACACATGTATTCTTATTAGAAAAATACTAAATAATTATCTCCATACTAGCATAGCCTTCACAAAACTGAGCCAGATTACGAAACGAAGTACGCGTCGAGCAAGTTTTTTAGTACTACCCCGGACACGGACTAATTATGGCAAAAAAACGATAACATACGAAAGTGCACAGTTATATAATAAACTACCGTCTTCTATTAAAAACATTACCTCATTTAATATATTTAAATCTAAACTCAGCGAATATGTTATGATTAACTGGTAATCACAGTAATACTAAGTCTGTTGCTAGTAATACTTAAGACCTTAATATTTTAACTACCTTCAAGTAAAACTGATATATAAAATTACTAAATTAGATGAGGTCGTGTTTAATATTATTATTGTTGCCGAACGATTATGTAAAAATTAACATAAGCCAATATTGTTCTCATGTAAGTGATGTTAAGTCTTTTTTGAGAATAAATTTCTTTAAACCGAATACATTTAGATATGAAAAAACCATGAAGTGCTCTTAAACCAAATATATTTTGCAAATAAAGCCCAGATCAAGAGCCAACCGATTGAGACAAACGATTGAGTGGAAAATTGTCCTCTCTTTCTACATAAAATATTTGTAAAATTTCATTTCATAAGTATTTAAACGCACTTAACAGTCAGTGGACAGTCATGCGTGACTGTTTTATCCTGACCCCTGATTGACATTGTTACGTTTTCACTCTTCAAAATTATTTACATGCTTTTACAAGTTATAATTTTAATGTCGGATTTACATGATACAAACGAGACAAGTTGCTATGAACATTTTCTAAATCTTTAAATTACCTTTAAATAGAAAAAAATAATAAGAAAAAAGTATCTTATTAAATAAGTTTTTATCAATTTCTGAATAGTGAAGTAAATAATGTAAGTATGATGTTAATAGCGACTTTTGCTAAGGCTCTTCAAGTGAGACTCTAAAACTAATACAACATCAATTAACATGTTAAATAGATGTCTGTTTTTTGCCTCCATTACTAATAGATGATAAACACAGCAGAGCGTATATAGTTGTGATAGTCAGTAGTCATTGGTCACGCCTCAGCAGGCATGGCGTTAACGTACTCAATGTGATTCCTATATATGACGCCGCTTCATATCATATTGTAATGTGCAGTATCTTTTTTTTTAAACGGGTGAAGTGCCTTTATTGAAAAAAGCTTAATATTTCAGGTAATTTTCAGGCTTCTGAAATCTGACATGCAACTTATTATAATCATAACGCTCCTTACTTTTTTATTGTAACTCTTCGATTTGTTACTCTCCTTCAATCAATAAATTGGCCAATGCTGGGCCTTTGTGATGTGACCATTGACCATCCCGAGTCTTAAATAAAGTATAATGCATCCTTTGTGACGAACTGTAGCGCAAAGAATAGCATCGGTTTATAGATCTAGTTTTGTTTGGATACTGTCAGATCGAGCTTAGTCAGTCTACAGTTATTCTTTAACGTCATTTACAGCTTCTATAGTCTATGAATATAATCATTTGATTAGAGCGAAGGAATCATTTGAGTGTGAAGCTTGACTTGTGATTTGAGCTCATCGAATAAAAACAAAGAGAGAACAAAAGGCGGAAATTAAAAACGCCACTTGAGAACCGTCAAGGTTCAAATAACACAATCAACTTTTTCGTCTGCATTGACTCTCAAAACATTGGCTGCAGGCAATATTTAACTTAACCTAACAGCCAGGCCGCACTACGGATTATCGCGCGCGGTTTTTAGCCGCGCCGTTTTGTAATTCAAAGACGTCAATCGTCAATGCAAGTGAACGCACTGGCGGTTTTTTTCGGCGACTGATTTACGGATGAAAAAAGTAACCGCACGCGGTCTTAGCACGAAAGACTCCGCCTTCATGATTTTTTTACGAAAACAACACCAACAATTACGTAACGGGGTACTTCAAACATGTCATAGTTCATTTTATTATCTTAAACATACAATCGAATGAGATATCAATGGGTTATGCAGTATCTCTGCATAACGTTGGCAAAAGAAGACTCCCTCCTAAAACGTCGACTGTAGGTGGACTAGTCCGTGTTTATGGCCCATAATTTGTGTATCACGTAATATGACCGTTACCATGCGCGAGCGCATCAATTTCCCGCATCAGAATTCCGGTCGAATCTATAAACAGCTATTGTTCCCTTACGGACCATAATACCGGCGTATTGTGAAAGTAACCATACATTATTGTGCAAACAATGACAATAATGAAACTCAAACTTGCGATTCCCATTGGAACTCGAATGAAGTTACATTGTACCTATTCTTTGAGAATTTTGGATGTCCTACGCTGGGCTTACCAGTCCGTGGTCACCATTCGAGAACCTAAAGCCTCATCTCATCACATCTCAGAAATTATGAGCTATGTATGTATGTTATGTCGTAGTGTATTCACTATGTACTCGTATATACGTATTTATGAATGTAAACAAATATCACTGTATCATCATAAAAATTGGCATTATGATGACAATAAAGAATATTATATCCGGCTATTATGGTTCCATCAAGCTAATCTAAAAACGCTTTATGTTGACGATTTTGAAACAAGGTGCGTAACGGGCTTGAAATCCAAAGAAGCTGGGCCCAGAAAACTGTCTATCCTATATTGCCGGGTAGAGAATGTTATTCGCAATAACATTACATAACAGCCCTCTCATTATCGCCGATAAATTTACAATTTGATTTGATTAAAACAAAGTATTTTTTTAATGGCAACGCGCGTTCCAATTTTAGTAGAACATTTGCTTAATTTTTTATAATTAATGGAGATACTAAAAAATATTATTTATGCACATTTTAAAATCTTATTATTAGGGCTATTAAATAAAATAAAAATTATAATGTAAGGTCGACGTGGCCCTAAAACCAACAACACCTTCGCAGCTACATATTTTTTTATTTTTCTACACTCAATAATTCTGACTTCTGTGCTCAAATCTTGGCAGCCAATGCATCCTAAATCAAAATATTTTAAATTGCTGTCAAATCATACAACATGTAAACTTTAACGTTCACATTCATGAGTTCTTCGTGGAAACACATTGTTGATACATTTTATTGTATAAAACGTGAACTATTGCTCCAAGAAGGATGATGCCCTAACCAATTGCACTTGATTGCAGTATTTATAGTTTTAATCCATCGCACGACTGCTACTTTACCACTTACCACCGTATAGATCGACTAACTAAAACTGGCGCGCATAATAAATTCACCTTCCCCATAGTATCTGTTTTAATCACGGCATCGTGATAGTCCCTCAGTCACTCTCACACGCGGTCAATGAAGTAGATGATTATTATTAGTAGTCGTTAAGTGCATGGCATGATGGCGCATCGTGAATAGTCCGCACGCGATCATTGAAGTAGATGGTTATTGTCAGTGGCCGTTCATAATAAATGCACGGCATGACGTCGCATCGTGAATGGACTATTCACATCTGTCTGTCTTTCTCACCTACGATCCATGAAAAAAGTAGTGAAAAGTCGCTCTGTCTCTCTCACAAACGCATACTGAAGTAGATGATTATTGAATAGTTTTTGTAACTATGAATTTAAATTTCATTAGTGAGTACTGGAACGCACCAACTTTTGTTAACCGAACTGTACTGTGGTCTTGGTGAACTTTAAATCGCAAATTTTCTTTTGCGCACTTAAGTTTTTTAATTCAATCTTAACTTCGTATCTTACTGAATTACTGTTTCAATATTGTACTAAGAATTAAGCATCAACTAACACGCTATAAAGTGGTGAATCAGTCCTTAGCTTTAATACAGTAATTCTTAACCTACTTCAAACAAGGATTGCTAACAATTATGAATCATTTATGAATGGGTTTTGATGATTCCTTTTTGTTTGATAGGTCATACTTCAGAGGGGGTCCCATATCGGTTTTATCTGTACACTTAGACCTTTTAAACTAGGTACTAAACGGATTTTAATGCGGATTACAACAATAGACACGAGTGATTCAAGAAGGTTTATCAGGATAGTATTCTGGAGCGGAAACAGGGCGAGTCGCCAGTAATTCATAAATGGGATGTCACCGTACGCGTTCCTATGGGCGTACGCATTGACGAAAATCATTTGTTTGCAAATAAGATGACAATTAATGTAAGGGCCGTATCTGGACACACGGCAGTGTGTCAGCCAAGTTCATAGGCATTACGGGCGACTCACCATTTCGGCACACGCCTGTTATGTAAAACAATTGAACTATTGTGTACCAGTCATTCATTCGCCGATAGCATTTCAATTAAAACTAATCAATTTGAATATTATTTTCGGCAAAATTATAATTGAATTCAAAAATATTACATAACAAAAAAAAACATTAACGTAACCTAAAAACTAGTTTTGTACAATTTTCATAAATACGAAGAAAATTGAAGGTTTTCATTAACCAAATATATTTTGGCGCAAATAATTTGGCAAAAAAATTATTAACAGCCAACTACAAACAATTAAGTGGATAATTATTGCCTATTTCTTCATACATACGTTCACGCCTTTTTCCCGAAGGGGTGGCAGAGGTGTACCCAGGACTCACTCCCATAGTAGATACACCCACATTTCGCCAGTATGTTATTGGGCCCATGTAATAGGGGGCGAGCCTATTGCCATCTACCGGGCACAGTTCCAGGCAGTTATTGAGATAATTCCTCATTAGGAAAAATCCAATATTTAACACTTTCCCTGACCTGGAAATCGAACCCGGGACCACTTGATTGGCAGTCGAGCATGCGCCCTCTACGCCACCGAGGCAGTCAATTCCTTCATATTTGTGTATTTTCATTTTGTATGAAATCCACTTGATACATAATAATATGTATGGTACAAATTACCTGCGTATTTCTTCCATTTGCTGTTCTTCAGGCAGCGCCACAGCTGCAAAGAGCTGCATCTCACCTTCTCGACCAAACACCCCCCCTGGTATTTTCCTGCCATTAGGAAGATTTTTTATTATCTCTGCTACTTACCAATAGAATTATTATATTGTAATTAAAAAAAATATATGTGGAATTATTCCTCTAAAAAAGATCTGTTTAATGATGTAAGAAGAGCTGTAGCTCATGTGGAGCCAGGGTGGATTGCTACACCTTGTAAAGTATAGCTTGATACCTGAAATTTTTGGCCATATTTCCGTAAATTAAGTTCTAAGACAGTATTTGATAAATCAATTATAAATTACCTGATAAGATACCATTTATATCTCAAATTTAGGGAAATATGACCAAAAAAACTGATTTTTGTTCAGCTGTCACACATCAAGCTATATTTTATAAGGTATAGTAAGGAATAAAAAAAACTAGCTTTACAGAGTGAAAACAATGCAAAACCACTCTACCCACTTCATGTAGAGATTAAATTGAAGCAGGATATATGGTAGTGTAGTTGGGGAGTAAAGTAGGAGTGAAATCTAAAATGAAGCAGTGTTCAATTCTGCAGAGATTGCTTTTAGTGATAAGACTACCAATTGTTACACTAGACATTATGGTGTGTTACTTTTTAGTTTTAAGTTTCCATAATAGATACAACTCTTTATTGTTATCACAATACAGAAAATTCTCATCAACCAGTGCAGTGCAGCGTGCATCGACCAGTGCAGTGTCGACCCATTCGGGCGACACTGAACGACGCGACTATGAACTTCACACATTTATGATTTTCTTATTACTATTCTTATATTATCTGTTTTGTTTTTATTTTTATTTTTAATTTATGAGTATTTTAGTTTTATGTCTTTTGTGCAGTGTTGTCCAAATAAACATACTTCATTCATTCACAATATACATTAAAAATTTTAACCTATAGGGCTCTGCCCTTTTACATGGGACTTAAAACATCAAAGTAAATGTCAGTGCTAGGTGCACTATGGGTACCTCTGCTTAACCCTTTAGGGATTCCATGATGTTATATGGATAGAATAATATAATCATGGTACTTTCAGTTGATCAAAAAGCAGGCACAGCACTGACTAATAAATATATTATAATACCAATAGCAACAAAAAGAATGGATAGATGGCAATAGGCTCGCCCTCTATTACAAGGGTCAAATAGCATACTGGCAAAATGTGGGTATACCGACTATGGGACTTGAGTTGTGGGTACACCTCCGCCTACCCCTTCGGGAAAAAAGGAGCTGTGGGCCATGTAGCATGTGTTTATAAGAATTATTACCTGAGAAACTTCTTGAGCACACTAGCAATAGTATAGACGGAATAATTGTCTACATTCACTAAGCGTCCAGTCTGCAAGAAGTGGATAAGTTTCTTCATAGCTCCTTGATGTCCTGGCGCGCGGAACACATCGCGACGAAGAGGTGCTTCTTTATTCAACTTTAAAATCAGCACCTAGTAACCGACACATTTTCAACGATAAGAATATTATAAAATAGCGTATGATGCCGGAATATTATTTATTTTAGTGTTTAAAAATTACGCCAAATCTTTTTAACACAAAATAAAATTATTACCAGCAATATGTTCGCTCGAATGTAACCAAATTAAGCATAATACTAACGAGTAAAGGTCCTGGTATGTCGTCTTTGCATACTTCAAGCAATGGAGCACCAAACTTCACTTTTTCCAATCGTCTTGGATACGGCAAAGAATTAGGATGCCCGCAAGACGTGACCACATTACTTAAGGTAGCTGCTCGCCGGTGCATTCTTCTAGCCCAATTACTCATTTTTCCAACTTTTCGGTGCTCCAAACCAATTTCAGACTGCAGTTGTCACGGGCATCTTGTGTAGGTACACTCCTGCTTTTTCGTGTATTAACGAGACTTGACGAGTTATTTTTTAATGGTAAACCTAAATTTGGTATTGAATTATTTTTTGTAATTTTATATTTATAGAACTAATTTTTAAGAAATTTCTGATTTCGATTTACTCTAAAAATCTAAGACGAACGAGAAGCGTCCGCTCGTCACCCGAGTCGCCGCGATATACCACAGATAAAATAAATAATTTAAATAGATTTTGTTATTCTGCAACTTCGATCTGCAACGTCAACTTTTAGCCGTCAGCCGTCAATTTGTCATACACAAGTTTTTTTTCTTTGCTAGTACTGCGTGTGGCGTGTAGTACTTGGTGTAGGATCAACACGAGTTTAAATAAATTTGTTTGACGTATAGCGCATGATCCTAAAAAAATACTAGGAACTAATTTATTATAATAGATAGCATAGTTCAACGGGTAATCAAATGAATACGTTTTATATTATTCTTATTTTAAATTATTTACATATAAATTTTCTCTATATAATAAACAAAAAAAAAAGAAAAAAAAGTGACAGCGCCATCTTTGCTGACAGTTGTTTTGTATTCTGTGGTTCTGTCATTTGTCCTGTCGAATCTGTGTGTCGAATGGATTAAATAGTGGTTAAACGGTTGGCGGTTAGTTCCCATTAAGGCTCGTACACACCTAAAGTATTAGCTAACACCATAATTATGCCTAGAATTATGCTGTTGACCCAGATCTGCATTAAGGCAAACCGGGGGGTAATGGCCCCGGCTGCATATAACACGGGGGCGGCCAAATCATGGGTAAAAACATATTTACCGATGCTCATCTATTTCAATTTACTATGTACCTTTGGTGGTACATAGTCTGGTACAAAAAGGTGTAACAAATTATTAATTATTCGAGAATGACTTTATGTACCAGCACCAAATCCAATCATACATGAACTAAACTTGGTTTAATCAAGCTTACCTCTTCGTCTCACACAGAAACTTAAATTTACTATATAATAAGTTTGGGTGAGAATACGATCAATATTATTAATCATGCCCCATTTAAATTCCTCGATCCGGTCCCTGTGTTTCGGCCATAACAGTGTTCACATTGACTGACTTCCGGTGCTGCCATAGACAGTATGCCTGCTTTTTTCTTTCTTCTCAATTAAACTCGCATGTTAAATGTATTTGCCAGTGTCAAATTTAACTAATTTTCAAGTTTAGTAAAGTTCTATTAGTCAAAATTATGGCAGAAATAGTCTCTGCCTACCTCTACGAGAACAAGGCTACAGGGAACAAGGCTATAGCCTTGTTATCGTTTTTACACATAATAATACGGTTGTTTTACAGTGGGAGCGTCTCGGCCGGGGGCATAGCTGAATAACAAATTTTTCACTGTGGGTGTGTACCTGAACGGGTAGAAATTAATTGAGGGCTAATATAATTGAGGGCGCCACTTGCTCTATGTATGGCAATACATTACTGTGTTCGGGTCTGAAGGACAATGTTACCAGCGAAATTACTGGGCATGACGTAATTCAACAACTCATATCTCAGGGTGGCAGGCGCAGTTCAGTGCCGCGCAGAATTTAGAACTTTAAAACACTGGGTGGCACTGTGTCTGATATGGGCAATCATGATGCTTACCACCAGGCACCTGATTTGCTCGTCTTGTCACTCACTATCATAAAAAAAAAACTTTATTACTTATAAACGATTTTGATACTTTGCAATTTTAATTTATTTTCTATAGTTTTTACCTCTCTAGTAGTAGATATGGATACAAGTAACTACTACCCGACGAAAAAAGGGGTCTATATAACTCGTTCATCTAGAAATTATAGTCAATAAATAACAAATCGAACTTGGAATCCTATTTCATAAAAATTAGGATCAGGATAAGGATTGGTAATATCCTCAATAGTGAGCGCAAGCGCTACTGCTACGAATTTTCTCAGTCTGGATTTCTGCCTGGTTGATGGCAATAGTATCACCCCCTATTACATGAGAAAAAGACGTGATGTTATGTTTTATTACTCTAGTGGTTTTAGAGCACTTGGATTTCCTGTAGTTTCATATGTCGGCCTATGGATTTCCGAAGTTTTCTTTAGCATAGTGTATTTAGATAAGGTAGATAGATTGTAAGAAGGTAGCTGTATTGTTTAGTCTTTAATGAATAAAAGCCACTGCCCTTTTACCACTAATAATTAAAAAATATCAAAGAACTGTTCTTTCATAAAAGTATTTTTATTTTAACAAAGCATTTTGTAAGAACTTTTTTTGATTACTATTAAAGTTATAGAAAAAATACAAGTGTTACATTAAGTATGGTTCGCAAGCTATGTATCACCGGTATTGTGTTTTTTACTTAATATCTTCTTAATTATATAATATTCATAATCTATTAAACTGTATACTAAAATAAAACGTTTTTAAATGAACTAGATTGTATAAAAAATAAAACATTATTAAGAGATTAATCCCAATTTCTCATAAAATATTTCGTAAATGCTCTCTGCTTCCACCGTAAAAAATATCGTTTCGTTATACACTCCATAATATAGAGAGTGTAAGGATTTCTTTCTTCACAGCATATAAATAATGATTTTTTTGCCGAATGGCGCACTTGTCAAAATCGTATAACTGTATTTTGGCCGGACTTTTCTGTGTTTTGCAGGAGATCCGAATTCTCCGTTATTTTTTACTCTCTCTATAGCGATTCTTCTATCAGAATGATTTTGATACACCTAAAACATAAAAATAATATACAAAATATTAAAGTTTTTAAGCTACATCTAGCACACGTGTGCCACGTACGCCGGTTCTGGGCGCGTCGGAGCGCATACATTTTATTTGGCGACTAGCTGTTTAGAGCTACATTACGCACACGCATTAGGCGTGGATCTAATGTAGCTCTAAACAGCTAGTCGCCATACAAAATGTATGGGTTCTGACGCGGCCAGATCGGCGTACGTAGCACACGTGTGCCAGATGTAGTTCTAGCTTTACTTTAATAAGGTACACAATAAGATGGGATAATGTTTGAAATTTTTATTTATTTTTTGTTCAATTCCTAGTCTTAAAGTATTTTCAACTTTTAAAATGCAGTTGCCTTTTTAAAATAAATACTTATTAAATATACTCTTTGATTTTATTATATTTTCTCTTTCTTAAATTCATAGATAACATAAATTAATAACAGGTTCGTAGAAACTGTCCAAACGGTGGGCTCTAAGTTCTATAAACTCCGCCGTACAAATAGACCTCAAAAATTGTCCGATCACACCCTGAGCCTCATGGCTGAGCGACGCTTGCTACGATTTCAGTCTCCCGATGATGCTAATAATTGGCGGATGAATAACTGGCAAAGGTGTGGTACTTCCCCAGGCGGCCTCCTGCAAAAGAGGCCTACCACTACAAGACATTATTCCGAAAGAATTTTCCACAATTATTCTACCTACTACTTCGTCATCTCATTAACATCTCAGCCATAGGACGTCCACTGCTAAACATAGGCCTCCCCCACAGATTTCCATTCAGTTTTGTTACGTATTAAGTGTAAGTCGCTTACTACAACTCGATTTCTGGACTAATGTAACTGGGCCCTTCTATAATCAACTTCCGGTCCATGTAGATAAAAAGGCGTTGTGCTGGCAACACTACACAAACACTGCTTGGTTTGTGTGAACACTAAATCGTCTATTCTCTATGATTAAAGTTTTAGACAACAGAATTCTTAAAGGCAATTTTCTGCCGATAATTATTGTGTTGATTAAAACTTTAGATGTGGACAAGGGGTTAAAGTACTCTGTGTTAGTTCCACAGAACAGAGAGGAAAGTTAGTTTCCTCTAACTTTCCTCTCTGTTCTGTGGTTAGTTCCTTTTTGTTCTGTGATCAAAGATCAATTTTAATTTTCACTGATTTGCAACAAAATAAGTTTTGTGAAAGAATTTTTCCAAAATTCAAAGATGAGTGATTGGGAAGAAGATCCCGATCCCGTTCCTCAACCCCGGCGCGCACAGCCTGCGGAGAGAACATCTAACTACAACACTCAAGTTTACCGTGCTGGAGGTAGCCGGGGACGAGGACGAAGCGAGGGACGAGGAAACGAAGCCAATTGGCGAAGCCGCGGAGAAAATACTGATGAATACCGTAATAATGATAATAACCGCTACAATGATAATCGCGGTGAATACCGGCGCGGACGCGGCGGCAACAACCGGGACAATCGTCGCGACTTTCAGAGACAAGATGGCCCCAAGAAAGTGATATCTGTTCCCTCACAAATGGTAGGACGCATTATTGGTAAGGGAGGCTCAAAAATTCGAGAACTTGAACAGGAAACTGACGCCAAAATCAAAATTGGAGAATCTGATGGAAACGAAACTAATGTTACACTGATCGGTTCACAAGATGCAATAGCCAAAGTAGAAGGTATGATAGATGATCTTATAGAAGACAAGCCACCGCCTCCCCGAGACGATCATAATACAAGTACTTTCAGTAATGGGTCTGGGGATGTCATGACAACAAACACTGTCGGAGAACAAGTCCTTGACTGGGGCAAGTTGAATGCTATGCATGATGAGTATCTGCAAAAAAGATGGGAAAGTCTACCACCCATTGTTAAGGATTTTTACAAAGAAGATCCTGAAGTAAGGAAGATGAGACCGGCTGATGTGGCCCACTGGAGAAAAGAGAACAATGATATTCAAGTTAAAAGGACATTTGATGATAAGCCAGGACTTAGACCCATCCCAAACCCCATTCACACATTTGAGCAAGCTTTTAAGGATTACCCTGAGATATTAGATGAAATCTACAAACAGGGGTTTAAGAATCCCTCTCCTATTCAATGCCAAGCATGGCCTGTACTGCTGAGAGGAGACGACATGATCGGCATTGCTCAGACAGGGACAGGTAAAACTTTAGCATTCCTCCTACCAGCCTTGATCCATATTGACGGTCAAACTATACCAAGAGACCAACGTGAAGGCCCAACAGTGTTGATATTGGCCCCAACACGTGAACTTGCATTACAGATCGACAAAGAAGTGTCCAAATATAAATACAAAGACATTAAGTCTGTGTGCTTGTATGGAGGTGGGGACCGAAAGGAGCAGATTAAAGTAGTAACCAAAGGTGTTGATATAGTTATTGCAACACCAGGCAGACTCAATGACTTAATCATGGCCAGACATTTGAACATCATCAACTTCTCCTACATTGTTTTGGACGAAGCTGATAGGATGCTGGATATGGGTTTTGAACCTCAGATTCGTAAATCACTGTTTGATGTGAGACCAGACAAACAAACAGTGATGACTTCTGCCACCTGGCCAAGTGGTGTCCGAAGACTCGCCGATTCATACATGAAAGATCCCATTCAAATCAATGTCGGTTCTTTAGATCTGGCAGCTGTACACACAGTCACTCAACAAATCCTATTTGTTGAAGAAGATGACAAGGAAGCAGCATTGTTTAACTTTCTGGACCATATGGAGCCCAATGATAAAGTCATAGTATTCTGTGGCAAAAAGGCGATGGCATCTTACATCTCTACAGAGCTTGCTTGTAAGGGTGTCAGGTGCCAGTCGTTGCATGGAGACAGAGACCAATCTGACAGGGAAGCTGCTTTAGAAGAGATGGTCGATGGTTCTGTCAACATTCTGATAGCTACTGATGTTGCTTCCAGAGGGATTGACATTAAAGATCTGACACATGTTGTGAACTTGGACTTCCCGCGTCATATTGAGGAGTATGTGCACAGAGTAGGGCGCACTGGCCGCGCGGGTAGGACAGGCATAGCATTATCTTTTGTTACAAGGAAAGATTGGGCACATGCAAGAGATTTGATGAAGATCCTAGATGAAGCTAACCAAGAAATTCCTGACGAATTAGTTCAAATGGCGGAACGATTTGACGCTATGAAGCTAAGGAGGGAGAAAGAGGGAGGAGGTAGAGGCGGAAGAGGGGGCAGGGGCGGCTTCAGGGGTAGAGACAGGTGGTGATTTGACATCCCAAAATTTTTTAGAACTACCCACCTAACTTATATCTTATTAGCATCTTAGATGCATCAAATAATTTACCCTAGTTGTTAAAATTAGGTTCTCTCTTAGGCTGTGATGTACTGAGACATAGAATAAACCTAGTATTACTTTTGAGATCAGAATCTCTGACAAAATAAGTCATTCCCAGCAGCAACTCCCAATTCATCATAATTTGCCTAATTAGGGAAAACTTGGCACAGCATGGTGTTTGAAAGTTTTTAGTTAAGTCTGTTATATTACAGTATATATTTTTTATACTTACCTACTAGTTTTTCTACTAAAAATTAAGCATACTGTTGCAAACTTTTATGACTAGTAGATGAATGTTGATTAGGGCAACAATTTGAACTTAATAAACGTCGAATAAAACAAATATTTTTCATTATATTTTGCATGTATTCCCATTTTCATTTCTTCTCAACGATTTTATATGCGGATAAAAGCGTAACAAGACAAATTTTAAAACCAATAACTTACAATATAAACTGGAAAATTTATAGTTATAATGTAACACTTATTCTTTAACATTAAATAGGAGTTGCTTATGTCTAAGTGTGCAAATCTAACAATTTCGTGTGAGACATCAATAGAGTATTAAGAAATAAATAAAATGGTACATGTTTATTGCTTCCTTTAAGTTCGTCTCGTCAGTGTCACTTATATTCCACCTTCCCAGCAGTCTTGAAAGTTCACAACATTTCGACTGCATCAGTTATTACAGAGTAAAATAATAAATAATAGCAATATAATTACTAAAAAGGACTATACAGAATTTATGTATGATTTAGTGATTTTAAATTTAAACGATCTCTAATCGTTTCATTTCTTTGAGGAGTTCTACGCCCATTTTGGCCGGTGAGCGTGTGACGATTACGTTTGCTTTTTCCAAAGCTTTGATTTTATCCATGGCGCCTCCCTTGCCGCCAGAAATGATAGCGCCGGCGTGACCCATCCGTCTGCCCGGAGGAGCCGTCAGACCTGCGATGAATGACACCACGGGCTTCGCTTTTTGACCCTGAAAATCATATCCATGGGTAATTTTTCCTACATATTATGTGCAAAACATACTACAATGTTTAGATAGATATTAATAGATATTCTATCTTAATGATGTTATTGTAATTCAAAGTCAGAAGACAATGTAGCTTTTACACAGAAAATAAAGTGAATCATGACTGATCTACGTAATAGACATTGCAAAGAAAATTATGTGCTGTATGCACATAATTTTTTTTTGCAATGTCTATTTGATATTCTGAGATAAAATCACCAACAATGAGATAAGATTAATGTGATTTGATTTACACAGATTGCGATGTGCCTAAATTAAACTTTTCATTTCAAATAACAATCTACTATTGCTAAATATGTAAAAAAAAATTGCAACACTAGTAAGCATACCGACTATGTAATAAAAGCTACCTGAAGGGAAGAGTGGGCAACAGTGGATCAGAAATAAGTAGAAAGAAGCTCCAGCCTGCTTAGAGTCTCAAATTTACTGATTAAAAGATACAGTGGATCAGTTTTTTGTGACATCTCAAATAGGTCAAGTGTTGGGATAAAGTCTAGCATGTAATTTAAATATTTAAGTTTAAATCTAACATTAGCTTGGTCATGATATGAGGGATGCTTTTTTCGAAAGTGGTTAATTATCGAATGTGTCTTCTCGAGGCATATTTCTACAAACACACGGCGGAGACACAGTGGAAGAACTGTTTTTCGGACGGGACTACCCACTTTGACTCATTATCCACCCAGTTACCCACTCTCCCCTACCAAGGTTTGAGTTTTGTATTTGAGACAATAGTGAAAAATAAGATAGTACATACAAGTGGGACTAAAAAGCGCTAAAAACATTTACCTACTCGACGTTTGGGATAAGTTGCATAATTAGCCATGGTTAAAGGAGGGGTAAAAGTCGCGTCAAAGTAATTATTAAATTGCATTAGCGCCCTTTGTTTCCTATGTCGCATATAAAAAAACGTTCAACTAATATATGTAAGTCGCGTTGGTCTCAAATTATGAAATAAGGTATCATTCGGCAGACAACTGCAAACAGCCCGCGACACGTTATCTGCGATAGGTAATCCTTTAGAAAATGTCAATCAACAGTATACACTACGGCTATGGAAATATAATAAGCACAAGAAACCAGCGTGTCTGCAGACCGCCGAATACCTTTACGATATTATCCAACTAAATACATGCCATTACATTCTACATCAAGAAAAGCAGTAAGTAAATAAAATTATAACTCTTTATCCTTTGAGCGGCGAATGTCATCAGCTAATTTACCTTTTTGTTCTGTACAGAGACAAAACGTATTAACATAAGTATTGTTAATAAATAAGAAATAAATAATAGGTACCACCTAAATAAAAGTAATACTGATCGCGGCAAAACTGACTGACATTAGTTTGTACATAAAAAAGACTGACTAGGCCATTGATTAAAAAAAAAGGGAGACGAGGTTCGAGGTGTCGAGCTTCTCGAGAATAGAAAGGTCCCATTAGGTCCACGTACGTCAGTAAAATGGGGTCGTACTAGCAAATAGTATTTTTGTCTCGGTCGCACTTCGATCTTTCGGCCGGCACTTTCTATATTTTTTGTTCATTATATGTCACTGTGCAAACTGCACACTGAGCAATTTGCACGTGCCAGTATTGAGTAAGTGCTGGGGGCTGGGAGAACGTACTCTATCTCCCCATTTTTTTAATTAATGGACTAGGGATTTTTAGATGCCATACAGGATTATTAGATATTACAGGCCAGACAAACTATTTTGCCTTGTTTCAAGAATTTGAATTTATATTTATTATTGATTAGGAATTGTGATAAATATCATAATTCCATGGTTTTACGGCGAAGGTTATTGAAATTGTGTAACACCTATGCAAAGTCAATTTCTTCTCTCTCAAAGCTTCTTAGATTTGCTGGGATATAATAGAAATAGTACAAGAGAGTTGTACCCATCATTTAGTCAATTTTCACAATAGAACCATCTATGATATCGCAAGCTGATGCATGGACAGATTTGTTTTCGAGATCTTACTTATTACCCTGCATAACAAAACTTACATAAACAAATGTACATAAAACGAGTTACAAAAAGTGCTAGTAATACTGAAGGGGGTGCAGCTCTACCTGTGAAAACTGAAAAACGTTGAATAAAAAAAGTGCAAAAAAAATTTACTTTTCACATAACCAAACTCCATCTCTCTCCATCTCCATGAATTTTTTTTTGTCTTCCCATACAGGAAGACAAAAAAAAATTCAAACCTTTTGCAATTCTTTCTTCTGCAAGTTGCGACAGTCTCTTAGCATTAGGTACTAAACCTTTTTGTAACTCAATAGGAGCAGACATAATAAGATATAATATCTAGACTAGATATTGTTAGGATTCAGATGTGCCTATCCTTAAGCCCTAGGTGTCATTTGCCTTAGTAAAAAAGCAATATGTAAAATTGACACACCAATAAAGCTTTAAAAAGTTATTGTGATTCTAATCCAGGCAATGTGAATAAATCAATATTCTACGTAAAATGTGCATGCATACATAGCAAATATATACTAGTGTATGAAGAGTGGCTTTATCCGCTCGCAATTATGCAATATGGGAGTTTTATACCAAAACTTTGACGCCCTTTTTGGACCCCTTAAAATGTGAAATTATGTGTGAAAAGGATTTTTGAAATCCTTTCTTAGCACACGTGCAGACAACGAAAACAACCTACGTGCCAAGTCTCTAGGATCAGTGGTTTGGTCTCTGCGTTGCATGTCAGTCAGTGAGTCATTTAGGATTTTATAATATATAGTGATATACTGCAAAATAAATCTTCCTGTCCTTCACACTAGGTGGGGTCAGTAAAGCACGACTTCTAGCATTCTTGTCTATCACCAGTCATCTCTGCACTCCCTCCTTTTTCACGCCGTTCATTCATCATACAAGTCTTTAAGGTCATCCTTTTCTTCAAATCGGCGTACTGCAAAATCAATACGGGAACAAGAGTTCGTAACATAAGCTAAACTTACAGTGTTGTGTTGGATGAGGTACTCCGAGGCCAGCTCCTCTGCGTTACCACCGATCTCTCCGATGAGGATGATGCCCTTCGTGTTACTGTCCTTGAGGAAAACTTCTAGACAATCGATGAAATCGGTGCCGTTGAATGGATCACCGCCAATGCCCACACACAACGTCTGACCGAGTCCAGCCTGAAATTAATGTTACAAGGAGTTAAAAACGAAGAATAAAAATCAAAAATGACAAAATCCTCCATATGAATAGTTTATTGTGTTCTATGGGGGAGGCCTATGTTCAGCAGTAATCGTCTTTCGGCTAATGTTTTTTTTTTTAAATGACGTACCAAAATGGTTACGTCATTGAATTGACTAGCCTAAATTAAAGACTAATGGGTAATTTAGACTTAATTTGCTACGTAAACATATTATAATTAACCGATGATGATGATGAAAAACGATGCCTGATGATAAAGTTAAGTGTCAGGTTTCCTAATAGTATTTTGTCCTTTCGATAAGTGATAAGATACATGTTATTTTATTAATGTGCACAATCAATAAAGTCCATCCATCTTTGGGTGCATCCTAATCAACGTTGCATATGTTCCTTATTACTTACTGATTATATTAGCTACGAGACATTCGACACAATCCTATAAAAAATGTACCAAATGAATGTTTTGTATTCTCCTGTCTCCTCCAAATATAATTCCATCCTAAAAAACGCGTGGTACTTCCTAGCCGCGCCACAGTCAGAATTTGAATTGAAAATAGTTCTTAAAAAAATGTTCTTAATATGTACATTATTGTACATATATTAAAAAAAATTTTACTATAAAGGTTCGCAAGAAATTAAACAAAATCAGTGGCGCGGCCAGGTACTATGATTTCTAGCCGCGCCACCGCGTACACTGTAATAAATAGTCTAACTAAGCACCAAATTACTGTCAAATAATTGTACGCTTATTGTTCGCTCTACCGATAGTGAGAAATACCGCGAAAAATCATTATCTTCACGATCAATATCGAAAGTAAAATAAGTCGGCTATGGCGATTCTGTCAGGCGTTCGGTCCATGGATTTTATATAAAAAAATGAGAATAAGTTTGTTTGTAAACAGAGAAAGTACTAAATCACGGACAAAGAACGCTTTTACTATTTATTGTATCGACTTACGAGGTTGATAATTTTCACGGCACCAAGTGCCTACAGATTTGAGTATCTATGTAATTCGATAAACTTTAACACGTCCACGCGCATTTTAGAGATAAAGCGTCTTGACCAACAGATTGAAAACCGAATAAGTGATCTTATAAGGGTTCCTATTGAACCCTAAAATAGGTTTGCTTTCAAATAAATTACAGGCGTTTGTCCCATAAACAACAAATAATGTATCGAAAATGGTACGGCGCGGCCGTACCACGAATTCGATTCGCCACCATACATCCACACCTTTCATATTCACGTCTTTTTCCCGAAGGGGTAGGCAGAGGTGTACCCAGGACTCAGTCCCATAGTAGATACACCCACATTTCGCCAGTATGTTATTGGTCCCATGTAATAGGGGGCGAGCCTATTGCCATCTACCGGGCACAGTTCCAGACTTCAGGCAGTTATTGAGATAATTCCTAATGGAGAAATCCAATATTTAAATACTGCTTGACCTGGGGATCGAACCCGGGACCTCTTGATTGGCAGTCGAGCATACGCCCTCTACGCCACCGAGGCACCATACCATAGTAAAATAAGTACTACTAGTATCTCAACTCCTTTGATAGACCGCAAAATACTTACACGGTTGTTGTTGTTAAAAATATTCAAGGGCTGTCACAAAAAAAATCCACGATAATAATTGAACAAATATCAACATTATATATAATCTGAATTTTACGTAATAATTTATATTTCTATACAAGATTCAACTGACTAGTTGCGTCCCGCAGCTTTACCTGATTCTTCTTAATGGAAACAGAGAACTATACTTGTGCAGGTACCCATCTAATTTTACTATAATGTTAGGTATATAACTATATACCTATGTAGCGTCCGTGGTCCAGCAGAAGTATGAACATGTGGACTTCTCATCTTGGCGCTTAACTTAACCATTTACTGTTCTGTGCTTATACCACGTAAGTACAATTTTGTAGTAGTAGGCTTTTTTTGCAGGGGGCCGCCTGAGGAAATACAACACCTTTGCCAGTTATTCATCCGCCAAGCAGTAATGTGCAAACAAAACTGTGTTCCGGTATGAAAGGCAATGTTAACCGCGAAATTATTGGGCATGACGAGTTTTAACAACCAATATCTCAGGGTGATAGGCGCATTGCAGTGCCGCGTAGAATTTTAAATTTTAAACACTGGGTGGCGCTGTGTCTAATATGTAATAAAAGAGTAATTGATCATCTTGCAAAGATTTTGTTTTGATATGTTTTTGGATAATATAATCTAAAATATTCAATATTTTCTGATTAAATAAACCTACCTAATTAGTAGTATCATACTGCGACTTAGGTAGGGTAACAAGGTAGAGATACATAATAACTGATGTACATACCTAGTACCTACCTAATAATCATAACCATGGTGATCGTGATCGATATATCAAGGTAATAGTTATAAATTGTCTTATTAATCATTCATTTTGCATTTCATTACCTGTCTTACCTATATAAGAGATACCTACTATTTTTCAAACGAGGGATAGTATATCTACCTAAATAATAGGTTTCATGTCTAGTAGATATATAATATACTCGTACCTATCACAAATAAATCATAGTATATGTACTACATAATATATATCTATAATATACCTATGTGCTTCGTCTGTCCACGAAGAAGTCTTGTGGGCAGACGTCCTACGCTACGCTTGTCAGTCCGTGGTCTACATTCAAGTTCGTGGTATGGCCGCGCCGTACCATTTTCGATACATTATTGTTGTTTATGGGACAAACGCCTGTAATTTATTTGAAAGCAAACCTATTTTAGGGTTCAATAGGAACCCTTATAAGATTACTTATTCGGTTTTCAATCTGTTGGTCAAGACACTTTATCTCTAAAACGCGCGTGGACGTGTTAAAATTTATCGAATTACATAGATACTCAATCTGTAGTCACTTTGTGCCGTGAAAATTATCAACCTCGTAAGTCACACAATAAATAGTAAAAGCGTTCTTTGTCCGTGATTTGGTACTTTCTCTGTTTACAAACAAACTTATTCTCATTTTTTTATATAAAATCCATGGACCGAACGCCTGACAGAATCGCCATAGCCGACTTATTTTACTTTCGATATTGATCGTGAAGATAATGATTTTTCGCGGTATTTCTCACTATCGGTAGAGCGAACAATAAGCGTACAATTATTTGACAGTAATTTGGTGCTTAGTTAGACTATTTATTACAGTGTACGCATTGGCGCGGCTAGGAATCATAGTACCTGGCCGCGCCACTGATTTTGTTTAATTTCTTGCGAACCTTTATAGTACAATTTTTTTTAATATATGTACAATAATGTACATATTAAGAACATTTTTTTAAAACTATTTTCAATTCAAATTCTGACTGTGGCGCGGCTAGGAAGTACCACGCTAAAAAACCCATTCTTTAAATTTATATCCCGATTTTTTATAGTGAAGTAAACTAAGTCCCTGTCATTTTATTTTCTCTTATTAACCCTCGGTTTGTTCATAGTGAACTTCTAAAAATCCCAGTTTTACTATTCCAAAGGATTGTGTCCAATAACTGCTAAGAGGTCCCCTTTTCTGTTAATACACAATATAGGCTGATGTTCGTCTATTGTTGAACATATGGCTTCATCTGAGGCACTCCACTCAACTCGGTCCTGGGTTCGTCTTCACCAATTGACGTCCCACACCACGCTTGTCAAGAAGAGGTCTCTTTTCTGGTACCCGCAGTCGATTCTGCGGCAGATAAGTACCTGCTACCAGCCCTTTGCCACTTCAATTTACTAGTTCAATGAACAGCAAATATCAAAATGACCAAAACCTCATTAGTTTTGCGAATGACAATATCCGTTTATCATAATGAATAAGCTAACAGGTGATTATGGTTGAGTTGACACCATTATCGGTTGAAGTCAAATCACGGTCAAGGTTACAAATTGGATAAAGCCGAATAAGGAGTGTGAATTAGTTACGTAGCTGGTCTTGTGTAATTTTCTCTCGTGACACATATTTTCACACATTACGCGTGATTGAACGTTTTCTTGAAACACGGCTGAAGGTACAGAACAAAAAACAACGGACAATGCGTTAAAAAATGACGTACTTAATACTTAAGGTTAAACCGTTAAACGTATGGGTATGGGTGTTTGGCAATGGCCTGATACAATCACGCCTATTTCTTTTTGTAGTGACTGGGCCAAAAATTCATTCAATTCACTTTTATCCAGAGATAAAGGGTGCACATCATTACTTACATATTTTATTTTATTTAATTTCTGTTAATTTTATATGTAGCCATTCTAATGATTTGTTTTATTTTATTGTAGTAATTTAAATGTTTGTCTTCCATGTGTCTTTTAAACTGATATAAATGATAAATGATTATTTAGTTTAGTTTAAGCTATGATGTTGGCGATGGTTTATTACCGCAGTGGTCTGATGGCAGGCCTCGTACGTCAGCGTTCCGGAGCGGGAGACGACGCCGATCACGCCCTGCTTGTGCACGGCGGCCGGCATGATGCCGATCTTGCACTTGTCTGGGGCAATGATGCCGGGGCAGTTGGGACCCACGAGCCGCGACTTGTTCTGTCTTAGAAGAGCGTGCTTCACGCGCACCATGTCCTGGGAACATTACAATCATATATTATACTAGATATTTAATTTTTTATAGACTAAAGATATACAATATTAATATGGTGGACAGACAATGTAGTAGTAAGCCTCTTTTGCAGGGGGTCACCTGGAGAAGTACCACATCTTTGCCAGTTATTCATTTATGTGCAAACATAAACAATAAGCCAAGCAGTGTGCAAACATAACTGTGTTCCGGTCTGAAGGGCAATATTACCAGCGAAATTCTGGGCATGACGAGTTTCAACAACTAATAACTCAGTGTGACAGGCGCAGTGCAGTGCCGCGCATAATTTTTAATTTTAAAACACTGGGTGGCACTGTGTCTGATATGGGCAATCATGATGCTTACCATCAGGCACCTGATTTGCTCGTCTCGTAACTCACTATCTTAAAAAAAAAATTATCACAGTATATAACAATTGGAGTGGAAGAAGCGAAAGCCATATGTCTGGATCATAGCATGCGGAGAGAAACAGTCCCTGCCTACCCCATCAGGAACAAGACGTGCCTGTATGTACCCAACAATTAATTTAAGAATTATTTGTAACAATGACTTACATGTTGCGGCACACCCTCAGTGATGCACACAATGAGTGGCACCTCAGCCTCAATCGCTTCCAAAATAGCTTTCGCAGCTCCTGGCGGCGGCACATAGATGACGGAGGCATCACACTTGGTCTTCTCTCGCGCCTCCTTCACTGTACCAAACACTGGCTTCCCAAGATGCTCTGTTCCAGCCTTCTTAGGCGATACACCGCCGACAACGTTTGTGCCATAGTCTAAAGCTTGCTGGCTGTGAAAAGTGCCCTGTTTTCCAGTAAAACCCTGGACAATCACTTTAGTTTCTTTTGTCAGTACCAAATTCTTACGAGTCTCGTGGTACGGGTTGCCACCGCCGCCTCCCCCGCCACATACGGTTCTAACACTATTGAATTTGAACCCATCTAGAGATGTGAATATGGAACCTATAGAACAGTGAAAAATTGTATAAGTAATGCACCTTCCTTAGAAAATTATATGTATTCTTTATTAAGGTTGATTCAGACATAACGCGGGTGCATGACGTTTTGGGTATCAAGCAAGGAAAAGCGCCCTACCCGCACACGCTGACGGTGTGTAGTCATCTACACAATACAAGAAATACCACTTGACTCGCCCTGCCTGCCCTGCATTGTGTGCGAACCATAGTAGTTGTAGTGGTAGGCCTCTCTTGCAAGGGGCCACCTGCCAGTTAATCATCCGCCAAGCAGTAATGTGCTAACATTTCTGTGTTTCGGTCTGAAGGACAATGTTACCAGCAAAATTACTGGGCATGCTGAGATTCAACAGCTCATATCTCAGGGTGACAGGCGCAGAGCAGTGCAGAGCAGAATTTTGAACTTTAAAACACTGGATGACACTGTGTCTGATATGGGCAATCATGATGCTTACCATCAGGCACCTGATTTGCTCGTCTTGTCACTTGTCACTCATTATCATAAAAAAAAAATACCCATACTTCATGACTCATTAAAATTATTTGTAATTGGACTTCACACTTTCTCACTTATTTACAACTTTATTAATGTGTTAATATGGATTGATCCTCATTTCATACCAACTGAATTGGTTGGGATAAAAGTTTATTTGTAGGTAGCTTAGATCCAGATACTTCTCAGCAGTGAAACCAGAGTTCAGATAATAATTTAATAGGTCGACCACTAATTGTGTAAAAAAAATAGTTTTGAAACTCATTGTTTTCACACCCGTGAAAGTAATATACATAGTTTTGATACTTTTTTCATTTGACCCTACCATGGCAAAACAAAAAGGGTTGTTTTTTTTAATTAAATTATGACATTAATAACTTACGAAAATTTCATTATATTTTTCAGTGGTTACAAAATTATTATTCATAATTTCACAATATTTGTGTAAATTTTAGTGTGAATAATAAATCCTATTAGAATTATCCATGTAATTCATTTTTTAACAAAAATATCTACTAATAATATACTTTTTTACTTCTATAAAGATTTTAATTATTTTCCAAAAATAATTTAATAAGATCATCAATAAGCAACTATTTGTGGTGTGATCTACTATGGGACTGAGTCCTGGGTACACCTCTGCCTACCCATTCGGGAAAAAGGCGTGAATGTATGTTTATGTATATCATTACACAACTTGTTATATCTTAAACAACATGACCACCTTAATGTAATTTAGAATTTTTTATCTCCATCTAAATAATTTATAAGATTTTTTTTCAGTTCTCAATAATGTTACTCAATACAGCAATAATAATATATGTAGATAACATCATATTGTGAGCAAATATTATTGAACTTTGTAATCTAATAGTTCTTACAATCTTATCAGCAACCAACTGTATTGTTTTGTTTACTATAAATATTACAATAAAGATAATAAATTGACAGAAGATATTATATTATGGTGAGACAATACAAGAAATACTATCTGGTTTCATGACTTTGTTGAGATATATTTACTATGATACTAACTATTTTAGGGCAGAGACCTCAACATAAATGAACCTTGACTTTCAATCCAAAAGACACATCTACTTTAAACAATTAATTGCCAACTCAGTTTGGAGAGCTTCCATATATTTTATATTATAAACTTTTTAATAGTTTATGCGCTCTTTAACTACATAGGTATGACGTTCTCAAACTCAAACACAAGTGTAGTGTTAATTAGTACATTAATGCATAGGTAGTTTATACCATTAAACAATCAATGGAATGTTGCTCTCTCAAGTGTCAAAGGTCAACTTCTGAGCATTGTCATTAAACGATTCTCTGCATTAGTTAATTCAGAAAACTACAATGAAAGTCCACTGTGTTACAAAGTTTATCAAAACTACAAATAGACAGATATTTATAGATGAAGGTCTCGGTTAGTCAAGACAGTGAATATGCCCATCACCACAAGTACCTACTCAATCTACACACTTTCTAATGGTCATGAATTGGTAATAAACAGGAACAAAGTCTGATGTATTTTCCAGGGTTAGGAGATGAGTGCCAATCAAATACAAGGACATATTTTGTTAGTGTAAAAAGTATGGAATTTATTTACGTTTGGGTTACAATTAAATGGCAGAATTACAACAAAACAAGTAATTACCTCTAAGCTTAGATAAAATCCGGACTGGAACAGCCATGGTGAATATAAAAATTAATTTTTTGAAGGGGAAGGATAAAAATTTAGGTGACACTGACAACTCCTTCGCAAGCCATTACGTAACTATTTTGACACTAATGACAAATGAAATACAATCAACTCGATACATACCACAGAGTACTTTATAAACCTACTTATATGTAGTGATGTGGTCATGGAACATCATCATAATTTATTCGATAATTGAATGGAATTTCGATTATTTTTTCAAAGATAATGGGTTTAGAATGGTTACTTTCGAATATTAAAATAACTTCTCACTTAGTATTATTTGTGTGTGTGTGTGATTCGAATAGTTTCATATATTATATTATGTGACGATGCGATATATGGTATAATTCGCTAATGCTCAAGCCGTGTGACTTTACATTTGATGAAAAAAGTGGTTCGGATGGACCGTCCTTCACTCTGCATTTACATTGACAGTTGACAGTTGATATAAGTTAGTGCCTTACTGTCACTTGTAAATTTTTGATGTGACGTGTGTAATCGGTGTAATTTATTTTTGATTTATAAAGAAAAAAAACTGCTTCTAATAATCGGTGATCGGCATTCGTTGTATTTATTTAAAATTCTTCAATTAGATAAGGCCACGTATATATTTAAATACTCAGTTATATTCATTGTAAGTCGTGGCACTAACTAGCCACGGGTATTTAATTTACCGCAAACAATTTTCTAGTGAACTCATCAAGATAACATAATGTGTGGAACGGATAAAAAGCTCGGGGAAATAAGAGCATTGATTCTAGTGGGTGGTTATGGAACTCGTTTGAGACCCTTAACCTTGAGTAGACCCAAACCGCTGGTGGAATTTGCTAACAAACCTATTCTCTTGCATCAGATTGAGGCTTTGGTTGAAGCTGGAGTAAAACAGGTATATTGAAGTATGCTTCTTCTTCCTGCTCTAGGCGGAGTCAGTACGTCCAATGAGACATTATACCTACTGATCTGCTATTCTTGTTTATCATTTGACATAATCTACTCATCTACTCATTAATATGAAGTACCTTTAATAATATTACAATACAATAATATAGATTTAACATCTACAAAGTACCTCTACATGTTAGACAGAAAAATAATTAGTGTTTGAGTAGTTTTGGTTTGAAAAACAACACAACCTCAATATAAGTTGTAAGTGATTGAAATAATACGTCTAGTCATTTTGGCAGGTGATTTTGGCAGTTTCATACAGAGCTGAGGACATGGAGAAAGAGTTAACAGAGCAGGCTTCAAAGCTGGGAGTGTCGCTAACCTTCTCACATGAAACAGAACCTCTTGGTACAGCTGGCCCTATTGCATTGGCCAAGGAACTGCTCAGCTCAAGCCCTGAGCCATTCTTCGTTCTCAATTCTGATGTCATCTGTGACTTCCCATTCAAAGATCTGGCTAAATATCATAGAAATCATGGAAAGGTGAAAACACCCACATAAGATTATTTAAATTAGACACCTTATATATTTTTAATTCAAATATTAAAAAGTTTACACACACACCTCTGCATATGAATTCACTGTGTCGCAGGCGGCATGGACACATACAATAACAAACCACACACATCCAACACCCGAGAACTATTATTTGAGCTCAGGATTGGAACCCTACCTTTAGCAGAGCTACTACCAACTTAGCATGAAGCCGTCAACAAATTAAGTGTCGCAAATCATGCTGAAAAGTGTTTCAGAAAGGGCAAAATACCTGAATGCATAATTTTCGAACTCTGAAATCTTTTGTAATATTATTTTGTTTCACAGTTAAAGTTTTTAATGTGAAAACAAGTGTGGAGCTATTACTTTGGATGTGTGACTGAATTTAAATGAAGTTCTCTAGTAGATATTATGCACCCAGCTATATATTAAATTTTTATGAGCTTCAAATCAAATTGCTTGTTAAAGATTATTTACATAAACAAACAATTTTTATTAATTTTTTATTTATTAATTTTCTCATTTAATAGTGTAATAATAATAAAATTTTATAACCATTTAAAAAGTAATAATTCTGCATAACTTTGAAATATATTTTTTCATGTAATATTTTTCATATTACAGGAAGGCACAATAGTAGTGACAAAAGTGGAGGAGCCTTCAAAATATGGTGTAGTCTGTTACCAAGAGAATGGACAAATTGAAAGCTTTGTTGAGAAACCACAAGAGTTTATATCAAACAAAATTAATGCTGGTAACTTGAATTGTCATTAGTCATAAAAATGTAATTATACCCATTTAATCTTAGCTCTTCGAAACAAATTGCTAGGATTATTCATAAGCTGTTTCTGTAAAGATTAAGCTAACCTTTATTATGCTGTAACTACAAGCAGTCATTTTTTTACATCAATTTGAGTCAGGGTGTCGCCAACTTTACATGGCTGCTGACCGACACAAGGGTCATCAAGCAACAGGTGGGGCCATCAAGTTGACATGATATGTTGATTTGTTCTTGGTAATAAGATTTCTACATTGTAAGGCATAGTATGGTCTACCATAATATAACTAGTATTGCTTAATCTAACAATCTTCAACAAAGTTCTGTACATTAAAGGGAAAAAATATCTGTTATAGGATCACTTCATTATCCATCGGTCTATCTGTCTGAAAAATTTAATAAGCATATCTGCATAAGGTAAACTGAACTGAACATAATATTTTATTTTCTGGTGAAAAACATTAATTTTTTTTAAATAATATTGACATGCAGGGATGAAAACACCAGAGTGCGTAATAACCTTTGGGGAACTTGGGACTAGATTTAGAACCCTACACTAGCCATAAGCTGAATGCACATCTATCTGCCTGCGTCGAATCGTTCGAATCGGTCGACGCGGGCAGGTAAAGAATTCGGAAATTCGTTATGTTCGGCTTGGATAGATGTGTGTCACCTATAACTGGCTCCCTCAAGACATTTTATTTCTCATAATTTCATTATCTTTCACAGGAATGTACATCCTTAACCCCTCAGTTCTAAAAAGGATAGAACTGCGACCAATGTCAATAGAGAAGGAAGTCTTCCCGTTCATGGCTAAAGATGGTCAGCTCCATGCTATGGAACTGCAAGGATTCTGGATGGATGTGGGACAACCTAAAGATTTCTTAACTGGTATTGTTTATTGTTATTACCAATTTTGTTGATCTGTGCCTGTATATTGCAATAGACTCACCCCTTCAAAATTTTTTAGAATTCGTGAAAAGCCAGGGCGAGTTGCTAGTTAAGATCTATTGAAGCAACAAACCTGAGAAGTGAGCACATTGATAACATTCTGTTATCAAAAGATTATCTAGACACTGAGTTTAATTAAAATTAACGATATTTCAAATGATGATATCATAGCCATTATCATTCCAGGAATGTGCCTATATCTGACCAGTTTACGTCAGAAGAATTCGAACAAGTTGTCCGACGGGGCCGGCGTCGTGGGGAACGTGTTGATCGACCCTACAGCTTCTATTGGTAAAGGGTGCCGGATAGGACCTAATGTTACCATCGGCCCTGATGTTGTTATTGAGGATGGCAAGTATTTTATGTAAATAAAATAAAAATAAATTGTTAAGGCATACATATGTTGCATAGTGTAAGGTTCCATGCCTAGATACCAAGAACATACACACCACACCACATACATTCACGCCTTTTTCCCGAAGGGGTAGGCAGAGGTGTACCCAGGACTCAAGTCCCATAGTAGATACACCCACATTTCGCCAGTATGTTATTGGTCCCATGTAATAGGGGGCGAGCCTATTGCCATCTACCGGGCACAGTTCCAGACTCCAGGCAGTACATACAAGAACATACAGCTGCATCTATTAGTTGCTTGCGCAAGTATGGAAATATGCAGTAAAATGGCCATAACTTTTGATTGCGTTAGCTTGGAAGTATGATATTTTTAACAGCCACAAGGTTACTCTGATCTGAGTAGTTGACATAAATTTCAACTTGATACCTCCACGCGTTCCCATTAAAAAGTGTCTTGAAAGATGGACAGACAGTCAGACAAACAGAATGATAAGGGTTCTTTTTGAGCTAAGGAACCCTAAAAAGGTTTATTTTTGTCTCTTTTTCTCTTCTTCACCAACGAGGCAATCAGGCCTCGTTGGCGTAGTGGTCACAAGCGCTACAGTTGTTCATAAGGTCTCGGGTTCGATCCTCAGGTCAGGCAAATTGTGTTATTGGATTTTCCATTATGAATTTTCTCAATGACAGCCTGGAGTCAGGACCTGTGTTCGGTAGATAGTAATAGGGTCTCTCCCATTGTAGATGTACCTACGATCTGGTTTATGGTTACACCATTGTCTACTCCTTCAGGAAAAAGGCGTGATGATTTGGCGTAAAGGCACGTATTTATGTGTAATTGAAGAAATTCGCTCTATTAAAGTATAAAATTTTATTATAAAACGACTTGTCTAGTGAATTTTGTGTGACTTTGGGATAAAAAAATGGCTGTAAATACTACAGTGACATATTTTTTATTTGTCATTATATCTCGTGAGTGAGGGTGTGTGTGTGTGTTTATTGCGTATGTTTGTTAGTTGTTCACGCTAAAACTACTGAACCGATTAGGCTGAAACTGGGCGCGTAGAAAGGCTAGACCCTGGAGTATTATATAGGGGGTAAAACTGAGGAGAAAATTCATAAATAACTAAATATAATTCCAGGTGCATGTATAAAACGCAGCACGATCCTCCGAGGCGCAGTAGTTCGCCAACACGCCTGGCTTGAAGGCTGCATCGTCGGCTGGCGGTCAGTAGTAGGCCGCTGGGTCAGAATGGAGAACTGGACCGTACTCGGTGAAGATGTCATAGTCAAAGATGAAGTGTATATCAATGGCGGACAGGTTTTACCTCACAAGTCTATCGCGCTGTCTGTACCCGAGCCTCAAATTATTATGTAGACTGATTTTTGAGACCGACGCTAACAGCCTTTGCACAAGGCGTATTTTTGCGGCGCTGACGACGTGCGTTTATACCTACAGACGTTACAACTAAAGATGTTGCTCTAATGAGTTTGAAAACGAAATAGCCAATATGTGGCGGCGAGCGGAAAGCGGGCTAGTTTTTTTGGATAGTTCAGACTTTAGATATGTATAGTTCATGTCATGTCATGCGTACACGCAATGTCAAATGTGAATTTATTGAAAAAAGGCGCGGTGATAAAATACGCCGTGTGCAAAGGCTCTGTTTAGGGGTCGGAAATAATTATTATATTCTAGAGTGGCAACACTGTATTGCCAGTCGAATAAGTACAAAAGATCGGCTTCTGTGATGTAAAAAATTTAAATACAGAATTACATACCATGTCACAAAATGAAGTAGATCTGTACATTTTTATATGACAACAATGCTAAAATGTCTGAAATTAATCCCAATGATTTTCTTTCCGAGATCTTTAATTCCTTTTAATTTTAATATTTAATACTTGGATTATTTTATTTACTCTTAATTTCATAGGGTGCTTATTTGTTTAGTTACATATGTAAACTTTGTCTTGTTTAGATACATAAGATATTTTTTATTTCAAGTTCTTGTAAGTTGAGAATATTTTATTAGAGAATATAGATTTTTATTATTTTAAAAACATTCCAAAAATACTTTTTAAATTTTTTGAAAATAGTATAACATTATGCCTATTATTTATCAATTTATGTGACCTAAGGGAATAAAGGTTGATGCACACATCAATGCGGACGCGGCACACTACTTTAGTACTATTATTCTGTGAAACTACAGCGTGCGGGGGTCGGGCGCGCCCGCGTATGTGTGTTACAACATTAAGTTTGTAAGTACAGTAATAGAACAGTGGTTATAAGTACTGCCATTTTTACACCAAAATTGATGATAAACATAGAACATAATGTATTTAGGATATACTTATTATTGTTGACTGCTTAGTTAAATTGTAAGAATTACCCATTAAAATATAGAAATTGATAGATTCTAAGTTTTATTCATTGAGAATCCGCTTAATTTGAATTTAAATATGCATACGGTTCTTTAAATGTGCACGCGATCTTCACACTATTATGTTTTTTCCTACATACAAACATGTATAGACGCAATACATGCAACTTCGTCATTATCATTGGCTTAGCACTTGGCTTAACACAAATAAAACAGCAGTGAATATTTATTCTTTCAACACATTTAATAACAATGTTTAGTAAAATGGTAGAAGCCCGTTCAGAATGAAAGAACTCTACAACATAAGGATAGAAACGCCAGGACATTTATCAGACATTTCTATAGAAATTCCTTTTTGACTATTAGGAAATTGAATATATACGATCTAAAACTATTATTACAGACAGCCTTGTTGGCTCAGATGGTAGTAACTCTGCTGTCTGTGCTGCAGGCCCCGGGTTCGATCCCTGGTCAGGTCAAACATTTGTGTGCATGAACATCTGTTTGATCTGTATCTGGGTGTTATAAGCATATATAAGTATGTATATCAGTCAGTCAGTAGTCAGTCCTCTGGTTAACATTAGTACAGGCTTCTAGCATAGTTTGGGACCAGATGACCGTGTGTGGAAGTTGTCCCATATAAATAATATATTATTCATCATATTTGACACAAGCAATTTATTCGTGTGGTATAATATATAAAGTACTCTGTGTTCGTGTGGGACCAAAATGAAAAAAAATACATCATAGATTTTGACAATTGACGTATTTTTTTTTTACGGATCCACACGAATGTATTGCCAGTGTCAAGTTATATAAATTTTCAAGTCAATTCAGTCAGGGAAGCCCAGTCAACTCACAGCTCTAGTAAAGTGGTGGTATTTACAAGAAGCTGCCGGAATTTTGGTGGGAACACGAAAAATCACATTTCATCTCGCGCATCACTTGCCAAGAGACTTGTGTATCTTCGAAAACACTCAAAACGTAATATTCCACCACTATTACACGTTAAACACTCGAAAATGCATCGATAATTGATAAAGATACGGGAGCCAAAACTATACTCTTCGGCTTCTTTCCCGCCAAAACTCTCACAATTGGCGTTGATTGTAAATTGTGGTTGATGGTTGAAAAACTGACAGCGAAAAAAAATTCCGCCAATTTTGTCGAATGGGAACTGCGAAAGCCGTGTTGTGATTTTGTGATTATCGGGAATCAAAACATAAAATTACACAATAAATCTCCCTCTCAAAATGTCTAAGCGCAACAGTACTGGCTCATCAAACACTCTCTTCAATTACTTCACGAAAACCCCACCGGCTAATAAAAAGTTGAAGAAGGATGCCGAAAGCAATCACACCTTGGATTCTTCAATGAATGGAGAAAAGGATAAAGTAGAGAGTAAGTACATAAATAATTCCAGATGTAAAGAATAAATTTATCGAATTTCTTAAATAAGTTATGTACCGAATTTAATAAACTTTAGGTAAGAAAAGAGAGCGGCAGCCGACTATATCACCAGATGTAAACAAACACAATAGTGATGAAGATGATGTTCCTATTGGCCCCGCCAAGAAGCGGAAGAGAATTAGAATTCATCCTATGGATTCTGATGATTCAGATGTAGAAAATAAAGGTATGCAATTAATGATTCTATGTATTAGGATTATACTTATTGGAGGGAGTTTGTATGTCAACTTTAGGACCGAGCTTGAAGCCGAAATTTAAGTGGTGTGTCTGTAAGGTCTGTGTACCTATTCCCTGTCTTAGTCTCACACATGTATTATGAAGTTCATAGAAACTGCCCATTCCAGTCAAGTTCAAATATCTTCTAAATCATTGAAGTTGACTAACTGAACCTCTGTTAATATACCCAGGAGCTTAAAGCAATAAAAAACAATCTTTATTTAGCAGATAACAAGGTTGAAACTCCCAAAGAAAAAGGAAAGACATCAGTTGAGAAAAAACTGCAGTACAGTTTCAAGTATGAGGCAAATCAGTCTCCTAAAAGCAGCAAACTTAAATCACAGACGAAACCTAACAGTGGGTAAGTGTAGTCAATTCTTTTGGAATGTGTCACTCGTCATAATGTTGTTCCAAGGAAAGGCCAGGTCAAAAGTACCTACTACTGACAAGCATGTATGAAAAATGATATGAAAGTGGAAGATGTGACAGTCGTATGTCAGGGTCATTGCAAGTGGAGAGAAATAATCTCCGCCAGTTCATTCACACTGGTCCCCACTCCTTTGCCCCCACTTTCTCAATTCTCATCACTGGTGACATGTGTGAAATCTTTAAAAAAAATCCCAATCGTCACCATTGGGAATGACCTGTCTCTGTCTATCCCAGCAGAAACAAGGCAGGACTGTATGTATGTGTATTTTTTTCTAATTGAATAATAATAGAATACCCTATTACTAGAGGTGCGGTAAATAAAACATATTATTAATAGGATAATTATTATTATATATATGTTCTATTATAGTATAAGCACCAAATATTTGTAAACCTTTGTGTGAGAAATAAATAAATAAAAATAAAAAAATAAAAAAAAAATAAAAATAAAATAAATAAATATTAATTCAATGAATTTTTTCATTTGTATATCTTTTTTATTTTATTATTATTATTTTGATTTAAGTACAATTCTGTGATTGCTTTTTGATTTTAATTTTTTTTTTTGCTATCTAATTCCTAATAACAATTTGATTCTGTTTATTATTATTGTTTTTTATTGATACAAATAATATGTTACTTTGATTTAGAGTTTAATTTAATGTCTTCATGTAATTAGTATTGGATCTGTGTCTGAATAAAATATAATTACTTTTAATATTTTAGTCCACAAGCCCCAATAAAAGACAAAGCAGAAGAGAAAGTAAGTGATGATGGTAACTGGGTTCACTGCAAGCTGGAGTGGCTGAAACCGGAGAAGATCAGGGATGCCATGAAAAGGAAACCTGACCATCCGGACTATGACTCTACCACTCTTTTTGTTCCACCTGACTTTTACAACCAGCAGACTCCTGTGAGACCTATTTAACTTTTATTTAATTTTATCACTGTAATAATATTCTGTTGCAAGAGATAATTACATTAATGAGTAGCAGATTTGAACTTAACTGGGTGGCGGTCGACGAATTCCCTATACAAACATAATACCTAAATTAGTTAAAATCAGAGCTTATTTCCAACATTTAATGATGTTATTTGGAATGGGACACTTGGAGTTATCTAGGTTCCTAATTATATTAGTCCAAAGTACTTCTATTTTGAACTGAAATATATTGAGGGACCGTGATAATTAGTGTCTTATTCCGAATAACATCAATGAATGTTGGAAATATGCTCTGATTTTAAATGATTAAAGTATCACGGGGGGGACTTCGTCGGTCGCCGCCAGGTTATGGTGCTGATTTTTTCTGAAAAAGATTGAAAACATTGAACAATTACTACCATTTCTACTGTGAACTTCACTAATCAGCAATCTAAATTCTGTGTGCTGCTGTGAACTTTAGAGTCAACTTCTGAAAGAAAGAGATTAAAATATCTTTTATATATTATTCTCTTCTTTACAGTATAATCTCAGAATCCTCCCATTTGCACAATGGTCACAGAGTTGTGAATCGTCATTTTTGCAGGTGGTCCCATTTGCAAAACATCCTATTTGTTATCTATCTACTCATACTACTTTTTATTACAACTACGCAAATGGGATGATTGCGTATTATAATCATTCCATTTTTACACTCTAACCAAGGCTAGAAAAGACCACTCACACAGTAATCTAAATGGGATGATTATAAGATTAAAAATAATAATGAATTAATAGGATGATTTTACTTTTTGAACTTTTTGTCATTTGTACACTGTTAATACTAAGTTTTATCTATCTATAAGTTAAAAACTGTAACTGCCTTTACTCACAGGAATAATAATAATTCCATTCTTTTCTATTGTAAGAAAGATTGCATATGAGAATAATATATAAAAATGCTTATATAAAAGATATTTTAATCTCTTTCTCCAAGAAGTATGGGCATTTGGATAGATTTAACCTTTGTTGTGACAAAATAAAATAAAATTTTATTATTGATTAATCACAGGCCCATCGTCAATGGTGGGAAATGAAGTCGTCCCACTACGATTGTGTCCTGTTCTTCAAAGTGGGCAAGTTCTATGAACTATATCACATGGACGCAGCTGTGGGCGTTAACGAACTTGGCTTTTCTTATATGAAGGTAAAAAACAATTTCACACGCCTTTTTCTGGAAGGGGTAGGCAGTGGTGTACCCAGGACTCAATCCCATAGTAGGTATACCCGCATTTCGCCAGTATGTTAGTTATTGGTCCCGTGTAATAGGTGAAATAATTGCTAATGAAAAAATCCAATATTTATTATATTACTTATTACCTTTGTCTGACCTGGGGATCGAACCCGGGATCTCGTGATCGGCAGTCGAGTTTGCGCCCACTACGCCACCGAGGCAGTTATCCTATATGAAGGGATTCTATAGGAATTATCTTAACTCCTAGACTGCCTAGAGTCTGGAACTGTGCCCGGTAGATGGCAATAGGCTCGCCCATTATTACATAGGACCCAATAACATACTGGCGAAATGTGAGAGTGCCTACTATGGGACTGAGTCCTGGGTACATCTCTGCCTACCCCTTCTGGTAAAAGGCATGATTGTATGTTATGTTAAAAGTGGTTTAACTCAAGCACAAACTGCATTTATTATTTTGCATGTAATTATAATTATTTAATAATTTCTGTGGTTATTTTCAGGGTGACTTTGCGCATTCCGGATTCCCTGAAAGTGCATACGGAAGGATGGCAACCACGCTAATATCAAAGGGATATAAAGTGGCGCGAGTGGAACAAACAGAAACTCCTGACATGATGCAGGAGAGATGTAAACAGAGTAAGTTACTTTTACTATGGGACGGTTTGTCAATTCAAGTAAATGCCAAACCCTGACTTTGCAGAAAATGGATTTTGTCGTGATTAACATTACGCCTAGTGACTACACTATACCTTGTAAATGATAATAGCTTCATACCTACTAGCTGAACAAAAATCAATTTTTTGGCCATATTTCAATAAATTCAGTTGTAAGAGGATATTTGAATTATGAGTTATCTGATATGATACCGTTTATGTGCCTAATTTAAGGAATTATGACCAAAATATTGATTTTGGTTCGTATCAAGCTATATTTTACAAAGTAGGAAAGATAGGTATAGGACTTAACTTCTGAATGTTATACCATAAAATCTAAGAAGAACCATTTGATAGTTTTTATTGTGTCTGGATTGAATTGAAAGATTTTAATTAAAATTTAGTAGATGTAATGTAATATTTGCTCATATATAACGCGGGTGTGTTACACGGGTCGTGAATTTATATTTAAAGTGGACCCCTTTTCCGCACTTAGACTCTAATCTGGTCCGTTGTGCGTGAAAAAGTCTTCGGAATTTATATGTAAAACAATACAGACAGCGTGCCCGGGGTCGCGTGATTTTCCTTTCCAGTCCAGACACATTCCCGTCCCGCGTAGTGTCTGCGCAAACCTTAAACACTAGTTATTTTTCAGAGGGCCTGTCAAGCAAATGGGATAAAGTGGTCCGTCGCGAGATATGCCAGGTGTCGGTCCGAGGGGCGCAGGTGTGCGGCCTGCAGGACCCCGGCCCGGGGGACGCTGCGGCCGCCTACTTGATGGCTATCGTCGAGGAGGTACGTATTGTTGAGTACCAGGCGTGTCACTCCACTGTTTAGGGGCCATCCGTAAATAACGTCACAATTTCATGATTTTTTTACCCCTCCCCCGTCCTTGTTCACAGTTCACAGCTGGTCACATTTGTGAGACCCCCCCTACCTAGTGTGATGTCACATATTTTGCAAATTAACAATTTTATATTTATGAAATATAACAGCAGTGTTCCGAAATTATTTTTATTTCAGTTTAAATTATTTTTCAATAAAATCAACATTAGCATGAAAATTAACAAAACATAGAAGAAAAGACAAAATTATATTAATGAGATATTGAAAAAACATCAAAATTTCAGATCTCTCCCCGCCCCTTGTCACACAATGTCACACTTCGTCGAGCTCCTCCAAGTGCAAGTAATTTATGGATGGTCCCTGTGCGTTAGTACTATTATTTGACTTACTGTAAATTGAGTAAAATAATGTATAATTGATATTTATCGTAGGAAAGCAATGGTTGCAGTACATACGGCGTGTGTTTCGTGGACGCGTCTATAGGCTTGTTCCACCTCGGTCAGTTCCAGGATGATAAGCATTCCTCGAGACTTCTCACCACATTGGCTCACTTCCCACCAGCGTTGGTTAGTACTCTTCACATTGATAACTATAGTATTCTGATTTGTTAAGGTTAAACCTCACCCGTACAAAATGTAAATACACAGATACGAGGGGAGGTCAAAAAGTTCGCGGAATGGAGGGTTTAGAGAGGGAAGGGGGTAGTTATTTTTACCTATCGCTACTTGTTGACTCAATACAATTATAAATACTAAGTTTCAGCCCAATCGGTTCATAAACCTTTGAGATATCGCTGGATAAACAAGTCAATCGGGTAGAAAATATCAACTATGGAGAAAATTGAGTATCGTGCCGTGATTAAGTTTCTCACTAAGCAAGGAAAAACACCTCAGAACATTATGGAAGAAATGTCATCTGTTTACGGGGACTCCTGCCCTGGAAAAACAATGATTTACAAGTGGCATAGTCTTTTCAAGCAAGGCAGAGACTCAATTGAAGACGAACAGCGCTCAGGTCGGCCAATTGAAGCAACGTCCTCAGACATTGTTAAAAAAATTTAAAAACTTGTTCTAGAAGATGCACGCCTAAAGAAGAAACAAATCGCAGAGATGACTGGAGTATCATCTACGACCATTTTGAATATTCTCCATGACCATCTTGGCATGTCTAAGGTCAGTGCAAGATGGGTACCGAGAATGCTCACAGCGCTTCAAAAACAGCAGCGAGTCGAGTGTTGGCTCGAGTTTTTGGAGCTGTGTAGTGAAAACAGGGATGAATTTCTGAACCGAATTGTGACTGGAGATGAAACTTGGGTTCATCACTATGAACCTGAGTCGAAGCAGGAGTCAATGCAGTGGCACAAAAAAGGCGCAGCACCGCCCAAGAAGATTAAGGTGTCACATACGGCCGGAAAGATTATGGCTACAGTTTTTTGGGATTCCAAGGGGATTTTATTGATCGATTATAAAGATAAAGGTGTCAATATCACGGGGAAGTACTACGCTACATTACTGGAAAAATTAAAAGTAGCAATTAAAGAAAAGAGAAGGGGAAAATGGTATCGAGGTGTGCTCCTTTTGCACGACAACGCACCCGTTCACAAGAGTCATGTTGCGATGGCTGCCTTACACAAGTGCGGCTTCGAAACTTTAAACCACCCTCCCTATAGTCCAGATTTGGCCCCTTGTGATTATTATTTGTTCCCAAACATGAAAAAAGAGCTTCGTGGAAAGAAATTTACGGATGACGATGAAGTGAAGTCGGCAATATCTGCTTATTTTGAAGGCCTTGACAAATCATTTTTTTTTCGAAGGTATAAACAAATTATTTGAAAGGTCTGAAAAGTGTATTAGGGTTAATGGAGAATATATTGAAAAGGAAAAATAATTTCATGTTTAAATTCACCCCCCTTCCCTTTCATTCCGCGAACTTTTAGACCTCCCCTCGTATGAAGAAATAGGAAATAAATTTCCTCAATTGTTTGTGCTTGGCTCTGGATCTGGCCTCTATTTTCGCGAAAACATATTTTGTTAAAGACAATAGTATTCGTTTTTTTTTTCTATTTATAATTTACTACTGGCCCGCCCCGGCTTCGCACGGGTGAACGTTTTAACAGGAGTAAATTCGTGATACATTTTATTTCATGACATTAGAAACCTCTCAAATTGTCAGTGTTCCTCTACTATAATATTATGGATGTAATTATACATATAAACCTTCCTCTTAAATCAGTCTTATCTATTTTAAAAAACCGCATCAAAATCCGTTGCGTAGTTTTAAAGATCTAAGCATACATAGGGATAGACAGCGGGAAGCGACTTTGTTTTATAGTATAAAATTTATACTATGTAATGATAATGATGCTATTTAAAGTTTATGGCGTTCTATAGGGTAGGCCTATGTACAGCAGTGGATGTCTTCCGGCTGATGATGATGATAATGATGATGGCGGCCTGAATTGGCTGTTTATAATATAAGTTTATTGTCATAGATCATGTTAAACAGGTAGTATACGACCGTAAGACCACATCGCAACGAACAACAAAGTTGATATCAACCCACTGCCACGGAGCTAGACGTGAACCTCTCGTGTTAATGTCTCCGGAGAAAACTCTCAAGACCTTAGCCGAGAAGTATTACAGAACTGATGCGGATGGCGAGTGGCCTGAGGGGCTCAGGGAGTTTTTTCATGAAGGTATTCCATCCCATCCGTAGAAAGTCCACTGCCTCCCCCAAAGGGGGGGTTATGCCAATACTCGGGACGCTTGGCAGGCGGGTTGGCGGGAGGACGCTACAGCCCTTTCTTCCTTTGTATCTGATAACCTTTAGCCAGCTCTTACGACACCCACAGGTAGAGAGCTACCTGTAGATGTCGTAAGATGAGGTTGTATTCTATTCCGCGTGGTGGGCACTCTACCACATGAGCTACCGTGGAGGTGCTAGTCATCGCCGAAATGTTTCTATCCCTTCTACCTAACGCGTATAAGGGCGTGGGTGTTTATCTATAGGTGATGAATTTCGCATTCTACCCACCGACAAATCTAATGTGCGCAGAAATCGATTTTTAGATCTGTTAGGCTTCTTTAAACTTTTTTTTTTTTTTCAAGCAATGTTTTAAATATTGGATTTTTCCATGAGGAATTATCTCAATAACTGCTTGTAGTCGGCTCGCCCCCTATTACATGGGACCAATAACATACTGGCGAAATGTGGGTGTATCTACTATGGGACTTGAGTCCTGGGTACACCTCTGCCTACCCCTTCGGGAAAAAGGCGTGAATGTATGTGTGTAGGACTTTTTAGATCAATACACCTGCGCAAAGCCCTCTCCACTTTTTCCGAGCGCTATTAAACCGTGACGCGACCTGCACTATTTAAATTCATATCGAAATTGATAAACACTTCCTTATTTTATAAAATGTGATAAACAATTTTATTTCTTAGGTGATGCCCTGGGCCTAACTCCAGCCGCCCACAGTCACCTCGCTATCAAATCCCTCGGTGGATGCGTCACATTCCTAACTAACTGTCTACTCGACATACAAATACTTGGCATGTCTCAATTCACCTCATACTTACCGCCCGACGTGTTAAACAAGACCTTATCGCAAGAGAATAAGGTTGATAATCAGTGGGAAGGCGGCACGACGATGGTTCTCGATGCGATCACCTTGAAGAATCTAAGGATAGTACAGGATGATGGGTGTTTGTATGATCGGATGAATTTTTGTTCCACTGCTTTTGGTAAAAGGTGTGACTTTAATATGCTTTTTTTATCTAATTTCATAAATATATTCGACGCACTTTAAGGCGGTTTCACACTGCGAACATTCGCCTGTAATGTAACAATCTAAGACTCGATTTTTCAATCAACTGTACATATAGTCTATCTTTCAAAAGAATGGTGTAACATTCTGTGTTACGAATATTTTATGTAATGAATAATATAAAGATGTATAAATTGGATGGTGTAAGCAAATAGCAATCTATAAGTATTTTTTACAGTACTTATATAAAACTTTAAAATCATTTTATATTTGGTTTTTAAATATTACACATTTTATCTAACCTGAAAAGTTTCGAAACGGAAGCGCTATGCTTCATAGCCAATATGACTTCGACAGAAGAAGACAGAAGAAGCTCGACAGAAAAGAGGAAAATAATGAATCATCACATACACTATAAATTAGTTCCGATTCTACTCTTTTCTGTCGAGCTATACCATATTGTATTGTATCATTACAGGTTGAGCAATGAAATGAAATAGTTTTTAATCCAGATTTCTACATCCATATTGTGATTGATTAATTTAATTATTATCTATAAGTACCTAAATAACTAAGAAAATTTATAAACTAATTATAATCTAAAAAACAAAGATAAAACTAGGTGATTGGTGTGTGGTAGGCCTGCCATGTCCGGTGTAATGAACTGCGGTCCCACACTCGCGGCAGCCACCACTGCGTTATCGGAGCAAAAAAATGCTCGGATGTTGCCAATCATTGACGTAATGTTCGAATCTGAACTATTTTATATTCCGGTCGAATGACGAATGCTACCGGCGAGAAACTGACTTTATTTTCTATATTCTATGATTAATAATTATAATAGAGCCCTTGCACTATTCCCTTTCACGAAATGTTTGGTCAGTTTTGCCACAGTCACGACGATCATTGTGGTTAACAATTAACATAGACATAATCGAAATACCTACAAAAATCGGGTGCCATTTTTGGCCTTTTGCTTTTAGTTGAACTGTCAAACCAATAATTTGACAGTTCAACTACCACAAAACTTATCGCTGATCGGGCAATTATCTGCAACTGTCACAACGTTGAATGAAATTGTATGTGATGTCTCCTTATATCCCTCCTCCAAGGGATCTCATATCGTCTAAAGTGATTGACGTCAATCAAGAAGAAATCTGTCATCCGACACTCAGTATCAAACATGATTGATGGCATTTGATTGACGCCTGACCTATCGTGTTACGGATGCCTTAGCAACGCCATTGTTTCATCATCACCAGCCAAAAGACGTCTACTGTTGAACATAGGCCTCTCCATAGAACGCCATTAACTATTCATATGGAGGGAATTAGCCGTAATCAGCACGCTTGTTGTGCGGCTTGGTGATCTCTGTAGTTGGAATACTTGGTGCCGGAGAGCGCTGCTGCACACTCTCAGAATATGTCCCTCTGCCGGGTCTCACCCTTCCCACGGAATGAGAAAGGTGGCTCTATTATATAGCCGGGAACCACATGGCCATTATTTACATTAAAAAAAAATATAAAAGTACTTCCTCATTTCAGATTATTGTACCAATGGGTTTGTGCTCCCAGTTGCAATTTGAACGTGATAAAAGAAAGGCAAGAGGCAGTCAAGACATTATTCGAAAATCAAGAACTCTGTCAGGACGCTAAGAACATTTTGACTACGTTACCAGATTTGGAAAGGCTTTTAGCTAAGTAAGGATGGAAAACTTTCAGTGATACAAAATACATTATTTAGTCAAATTATGAAGTGCTGAGCTTTAAAATAATTACAAAAATCGTTTTTTTTAATAAAGGATATTTTTTCGTAGCAAATACATATCTTGTTTACGGATTACCTCATTTCTGATTTGATCTCGTAGAGAAATTCCGAGCATAGCCCTATACGACGATCTAATAAAGGCAGCAGGAACACGCTGGAAGCAATACACTTACATCTGGACTAGATGGAAGTCTACGGGGGAGGCCTATGTCCAGCTAAGTAGACGTCCAACGGCTGAGATGATGATGATTTTGCTTGTTTGGTCCAAAATTCTATATTTAAGGGTGGAAATTTATGCGCCACTTTTGAAGCATTTTAGATCGGAAAACCCTTACCCTTTAAAGTAGAAAACTTATATTTCGATAGTAGTTATACATTATGATTTATATTGTAGTTTTAGCAATAATTAAAAAAGGACAAAGGTATTTCCGAAATTGTCACGGAACAGTCGCATTGTATTAAGATATTTTGTTTCAGAGTACATGCATTAGGCAATCTCAAAAGATCAGAACAACATCCAGACTCGCGAGCCATTTTCTACGAAGAGAAGACATATTCTAAAAGGAAAGTCCTCGATTTCATATCGGTCATGAACGGGTTCAGTGCCGCTTTGAACTTGGTGGACTTGTTCGAAGGGACTGAGGGACTGTTGAAAAGGATTATGCAATTTAGTCCTTATGGAAAGTATCCGAATTATAAGGACACGTTGAAGTTTTTCAAGGTGAGAATATAATTAAGTATAATTGCACCTACTTATTACTATTACTTGACGAGTACTTATTATCCCGATATTCCCATGGGAACGAATACTACGCGAGTGAACCCCCGGGGTGCAGCTAGGCTTTTATAAATGTAAAAGGCCAATGATGACTCTACTTTATGTAGTGTCCGTGGTCCAGCGGGAATATGTCCGGCTTTAAATCCGGAGTCCTTGGATCGAATCTCACCATGTGGCCTTTTCGCCTGGACGCTACCGTGTTTCGGATGTCACGTTAAACTGTAGGTCCCTATAGTTTCCTATAAGATATGTAGGGGGCAGTCGTTAGGTCAAGTCGGAGGCTGCGTAGGAATCTTGGCGACCTGAAACTCTGAAAATATGGGTTGTCCACATGACCCATATGAATTGACTCGAGCAGTGTAATTGGGTTAATCCGTACTGTTAGAGTATAAATTGAAATTATTATAAATATTAATGACCAAATAAAAAAAGAACTCAATATTCGGCACAAATCTTACTAATTTTATAAATGGGAATGTTTGCGAGGATCGATGGATGTATGGATGTTTGTTAGTCTTTCACGCCAAAACTACTGAACCGATTGGGCTGAAATTTGGTATGTAGATAGTTTAAACCACACGGTACTTTTTAAACCGATATTCCCACGGGAACGAAGACAACGCAGATGAAACCGCGGGGCACAACTAGTCTAACACAGCGCGTCCCACCCGCCGCCGCCATGTTCAATTAATCTTATCTATAGATGCTCGTGTGAACACTATATAATATTCTAAAGTATTTAAAGCACTTATTATAATAATATGGAATCTGTTAATATCTCAGGAGGCGTTCAACCAAAAAGAAGCAGAGAAAGAAGGTCGCATACTGCCCGGCGAGGGCGTGGACCAAGAATATGACAATATATTGTTAACTATTAAGGACATCGAACAAGAGTTGAAGGAATACCTTGCGGAACAAGAGAAGTTCTTTAAATGTCGGGTAATTTATAATTATGTACTTATTCTTCTTTATCCACGACGATTGTTCAAGGGGGTCCCAAAATGACACAAAATTCTTACGTCACAGCACTGTTTTAATATCAAAATACAATGCGTAGGCGTAGCTAGCCCAGGTTGGATAACAATCGAGGTTTGAAAAAACATTGAGTAGGTGGCGTTGAAAATCTCATCACCGCGATGTAGGATTGGCGGGCTGGCAGAGTGGCGACATCTAGTTTGAAAATTTGTACTAAATTGAGTCAAAGTGAGAACTGTTCTGAAATTGTCTTAGATGGCACCAACATACCGCCCACCAAGGATAAATTGACAAATTTTCCTTAAATTTTACCGCCCACCATGAGGTAAGCTGCGTGATCGTGATTACATGACGTTAACAATAATCAATCAACATTTAAAGGCACGGAAATAAACAAAATAAGTTAGAGAGGTTTACAATCATCAAAGGTTTGTTTCAAATTGTTTCAAGAAACAAAAACAATAGTAAATAAAAATAACATCACCAAATAGATATTAAGAGCTAACAAACGCCGTAATATGTAAATTAAATGTAAGCTATGGAACAAACACACAATATAACCTTAAAATAATTAAACAATCTAATTAGTGACCGGCAGGAAACATAATTTTGACACAGGACGTTTGAGTATTGAGTCCTTGCACTTTATACTGACTACACGCGTAAGGTTGTCCAATCCCGTATGCTTCTCCGTTATTATGCCGTACAACCATCTAGCAGGTGGAAGGTCATCTTCCATCACCAACACCACATCTCCAATTTCGGGCTCTGGCTTTTTGTGTGCCCATTTATACCGCTGGTGAAACTGGGTTAGGTACTCCCGGGACCATCTCCGCCAGAATTCTTGGACCATTTTCTGGGTTAATTGCCATCGTCGAAGGGGAGTGATATTTGCTGACTCGTAATTGACGTCTGGGGCTAAAACTAGAGGTTCCCCTATGAGAAAATGTCCTGGGGTTAGTGGAGTTAAATCACCCAACTCGTCGCTAATCTTTGAAAGAGGCCGAGAGTTTAAGCACGCCTCGATTTGTGTTAGGACAGTTGTCATCTCTTCGAACGTTAAGGTAGAAGTACCGAGAATACGTTTTAAATGATGCTTTGTGGACTTTACCCCCGCTTCCCACAATCCTCCAAAGTTAGGAGAATGGGGAGGGATAAAGTGCCAAGCCGTACCGTTGGTTGCAAGCTGTTCGGCGATGTCTACAGCTATACCCGCTCTTTCTTCAACAAACAACGACTTGAGTTCCCGTGCAGCTCCCACGAAGTTGGTGCCATTATCGCTCCACAGGTTCGCACAACTACCACGCCGAGCAACGAATCTTTTGAATGCTGACAAGAAACCTTGCGCCGTCAAATCGCTCACGAGTTCCAGGTGTAAGGCGCGAGTAGCCATGCAAATGAATAGGGAAATATATCCTTTGTGAGCGTGGTGTCCACGTCCCTTCGTTGTTCTGACGTTGATGGGTCCGGCGTAGTCCACACCGCTGTTGATAAAAGGACGAGCAGCTGTTGCTCGTGCTGTCGGTAACTGGCCCATAAGCTGGTTCCTTGATTTGGCAGAAAATCTTACGCATTGTATGCATTTCCTTACGAACGTTTTAACAAGTGATTTTGCGCCAAAAATCCAATATTTGGTTCGTAAGTAATTGAGCATTAACTGAGGCCCGCCGTGAAGGGTTTTGGCATGAGCATCAGCTATCAAGAGGTGGGTGAAGGCCGATTTTTGAGGCAAAATTATAGGGTGTTTCATCGTGTCCGTTACCGTCGCGTGCTGAAGTCGTCCACCAACTCTCAAGATTCCATCAGCGTCGATGAAAGGAGAAAGTGAGGTGAGTTTACCCCTTTTGCTTATGCTCTTGTTTTTGCCTAACTCTGTTATCTCTTCCAGGAATTCAGTTGCTTGAGAGAGTTTTATGCACGTTTTCAGGCTTTCTTGAATATCCTCTCTCTCTAACCAGGTTCTTACAGACTGTTTCTGGGATTTTCTCCTCCAGCGTTTGATGTACGCGATGACCCGTATAAGCCGAGAAAGTGACGAAAACTTCGATAAGATGGCTTCAATTGATATTTCTGATTCCAATTGAGCTGGGTAAGTACTAACAAAACACTGTTTTACCGGTTTTTCTTCTAGGTTAGTATCTTCTCTTGTGTATGTTTTGTAATTAATAACCTTCTGTTGCAGCCACTTCGGGCCGTTCTTCCACAAAACTTCCTCTTCCAACTGCTTCGATCCACGGGAAGCACAGTCTGCGGGATTGTCCTTGGAGGCTACGTGCGACCATTGCTGAGGTTCAACGGCAGTGATGATTTCGGTGACTCGGTTTGCCACGTAAGTTTTCCATCGGTTGGGTCTGCTGTTTATCCAAGCAAGAACAATGGAGGAGTCTGTCCAGGCGTGGATGTGTTGTTTGCCGATGCCCAAAACTTCAGCTGCTTCAACCAAAAGTTTGGTAAGAAGCACTGCTCCACAAAGCTCTAACCTGGGGATGGAGACTTGTTTAATGGGAGCAACTTTCGTCTTTGCCGTGACCAGGGTTATATTTACTGCTCCCTGACGATCTATCCCACGTAAGTATACGACTGCAGCAAAAGCATCGCTGGATGCGTCACAGAAGCCTTGGAGTTCCTGAAGTTCATCGTCTGATTTGGTATGTAGCCATCGAGGAAGCCTAAACTTGGTAAGTTGGGTTAAGCTGTTGCGGTAATTGATCCACTCTGTTAGTAATTGAGGTGGAAGCTCGTCGTCCCACTCAATTCCGGACAACCACAGTTTTTGAATGAAGATTTTAGCTTTAATTATTACAGGGGCCAACCAGCCTAATGGGTCGAACAAACGGGATATATCGGAAATTACCCTTCTTTTTGTTACAGGAACTGTCATCGCTGGGAGTTCTACACAGAATTCAAAGGCATCGTCGTTTCGGTTCCAGGTAAGGCCAAGGATCTTCAGGTAAGTATCAAGTTTGATTTTTAAATCTTTCTGTGTATTTTCTTCGCCCTTGACTATTTCCGCTGACAATTCTGTGTTATTGGTACTCCACTTTTGTAACTCAAATCCTCCTCCTTGCAATAATCTTGTTATTTCCTCGTATATCTGGATTCCGTCCTCAACGGTTTCGCAACCAGTCATAAGATCATCCATGTAAAAGGCCTTTTTCACTTTTTCAGATGCGGATGGATAAGCTTC